>CM042152.1:76703069-76816833 GCA_023376005.1 Doryteuthis pealeii | reverse complement strand
CCAAAGATTAAATAGTTATGGAAATTTTTGTGAAAATCGGACCATTAATTGATTTATCATAGAATTTTTTTTTAAATCCTCTTATCGTAACTTGTTTTTAGCTACGTTAAATTTCAGTTGATTTAACAGTGCAAAAAATGAAAACATTGTTTTTCAATCATAATTTTATTATTTTCCGTTAAGTTGAAAATTATTTTTTAAATCATCAGGTATTTGTTTAATGTTTTTTTTCGAATGGAAAAAATTTCAAGATAATATTAATTTTTATGCAAGTTTCATTGTGTTAAATATAGGGGGGGGGGTTAATTTCACAGGGAAATTGGTGGTACCTCCTTCTTTCGAATGAAAAAGATTTGTCAAGATAATATTCATTTTTATGCAAGTTTTCATTGTGTTAGGGGGGGGGGGTAAATTTCACAGGGAACATTGGTGGTACCTATCACTTAACCTTACGGAGTTTGCACCTCCCTCACACACACCACACACACATTATATTATATTGGTAAAGAAGAACAATTTCCTCGTAAATTCTACCATTAAAAAACTGAACCCTCATTTTATGTCGTGTTTTTCAATAAATGTTTTATTTTTCTTGCACACCGTTATTTACAATACTAAATATATTAATTTTTGATTCTTTATTCTTTACAAATAAAGAAAATATATTTAGTATTGTAAAATAACGGGTGCAAGAAAAAATAAAACATTTATTGCAAAAACACGGACATAAAATGAGGGTTCAGTTTATTTTATGGTAGGAATTTTCGAGGAAATTGTTCTTTTTTACTGTAAATCTATGCTGTAAAAATAATCAAAATAATAATTTTAATTTTTTTTAAGAATTAAAACTTGTAAAAATAATTAAAAATTAAACCAAATAAACTTTATTCAAGTGACTTAAAAAAAAAAAACAATACATTTTGCAGCAATGAATATTTTATAATTCAATAATAATAGCCTGTTTGTCTAAAGTTTAATTTTCTTAAAAAAAAAAAGACAACATATTTCTCGCAGAAATTCAACTTAAATAAAACAATAATAACTCCCTTCTTTGAAATTCCAGATTATTTCTAATTTATTTATAAATAAACTGATTTTATTTCTCCTATGAATTAATTATGTGTTGATAAATTCCCTAAAATCGCCATTGTTTAAGTAAATTCAAATGAATCAACAAATTATGAAATGTATGAGTTTATTTTTTGTGGTAAATATATAAAATGCAACTTAAAATGATCTTTGGGTTTTATTTTATTTTTAACTAAAATTATCAATTTTTGATTTAATGTTTTTAAATTTGAAATCTTCACCAACAAATAAAGAAATGGTAAAATACATTTTCTCTTTAAGAGAAAAATATCAAATTTATTTATATTGACTTTTTTTTATATTAATTGATTATCATTTTGTGTTTAGGACATGTAAAATGTTTGTAATTTGAGCGATATTTCTTTCGTAAATTCCTCACAACTTAATAAAAGTTGAAATATTAAAAAGACAAAAAAAAATTAATAATTTCTGATTATTATATAATTTTCTATAACTTCATTAGTCTTTTTCGCTTCTATAAAAATATCTAATAATTTAAGTAAAAAAAAAGAAAAATTGAAACAAAGAAAATACTTTAAATCCCAAACAAATTAATTAAATTATATTTAGAAAGAAAGAAAAATTCCCCCTTTTAAGAACTAAATCAATTCATTTTGGAAACTTACCTAAATTTAATTAAGTTAAGCATTTTCCTCTTTCAAAAGAAATCCGTGTTCATCTTCAGCAGACGACATCAATGTTAATGAAACAAAAATGGGTCACACAAACGCCGTGATTTTAAGATAACAAAAAGTATTTAATTTGTTAATAAAAATTGGCGTTTAAATCAATTAATTGTTTAATAATCAGATTTACAAGTAAAACTAAGCCTTAAAAAATTATGAGCATCAAGTCCCATTAATGCTCAATTTGTTGTTCTAGGTACCACCAATTTGATACGTATTTTACAAAATAAATTTAACCCCCTGATTGAAAAAAAATTACCATGTCAGGGAATTATGCGATTTTAATGAAGTTTTCAGTGTTGATTTATCAACGAATGAATTTTATAATATAGTTATTTTATTTCAAAACTTTCTGATTTTTTCAGGTCACTTAACTTTGACTCCCTACCTAATGTTTCGGGCGCAAAATATCGGCGGGGAAACTAATTACAGTATGAATAAAAAGACCGAATGTGTGAAATGAAGAAGAAAAATCAAAGGGGCGAGTTTGGTAGAAAATAAGTACTGAAAATCGGAAAATTAAATGTAAAAAAATAAAAATAAAAAAACTTTGAAAGTTTTTTAAAAATTGAGGAGATCTGTTTTTACTCTATTGTTAATGTATATGATGATTAACGTTTAGAACGTCAGTGAAAAAATTATACATCGATATTTTTTCTGCCTAAAAGGATGGGGTCCTAACTTTTCAATTGAGTTTTCTCCAAAAATTATTAGATAACAATACTGAAGTAGGCTTGTTATTAAATAAATATTTGTTTTTAGAATCTAAAATTAAGTATATAAATTGTTGGTCTAAATGCTCATGTGGATGCAGTGAACGGTAGTATCTATTTTAAAGAATTTCGATTTATTTCCATTGAATCAGTTTGATTGAAACGATTCAGAAATTTAAAATCAAGAATTCATTGATTAAGAAGTCAACACTGAAAATTTTATTAAAATCAGATAAATCCCTGATTTTTGGCAATTTCTTTATTTTATTTATTTATCTATTTTTTATTTATTTTTTTTTATCAATCCGGGCCTCCGCATTTTTTAACATATTTCTCGCTGATTTTTGTAAACAAACACAAACCGCCAGATTTTTTTTTTCTGCATGTTTTGAACAAAAACGATATTTCATTTACATTAATATCAAAAAGATAGTAATTTTTCTGTACATAGTGTATAAAATGTTTTTAAATTTTTTTTTTATTGATTTCCAAGAAGAAACTATTCCAAAAGAAAGTCTTTTAAAATCTTAAATAACGTGTGTCTTAGTATGTAATTACTTCACACAAGCGCCAATTTTGGTCAAATATTTGCAGAATTTAATGTTTAAAATGTAATAAAATTTAATTACTTAAGTAATATATCATTTTGCTTTTTTTTACTGATGCTTTTTATGTTATGTGACGCAAGGTCCATTTTTTAAATGGAATAAAGCTATATTGAATTCAGAGTTTTCCTTCTACACTGGTTGCGTTACAGTTATATACTAAGTCAAATTTCGCCATGATTAATGTTCCCTCGTCAAAAACCAAAACTAAGACGGTACCCGTCCACATTGAACACCGACAAACTGCTCACTCTACCGACGCAAGATGGAGGATGATCACGTTACTCCCTTAACCGATTGGAATGTACCACAAGCAGTACCCCTGAAACTATCGGAAAATCTGATAGTGAATTATCTCCCCCTGTCGCTAGGGGTCGAATAGCCAACATACGAGGTTGGCGCCAAATCCAAACCCCTTCACTTATCACAGAGCAGTTATCCAGGAAAAAACGCGAAAATAAGCACCTCCAGCACCTCGCCCATAACCAGCAAACTTTCTAAGGCGTTGTATCAGCATACATTCTAAGGCTGATACAATAGCATACTTACAAAAGGCTGAAGAACGAGAAACGACCTGACGAAGCGTCTTAACAACATTCCAACCAGCGACCAGAATGCCCCTGTTATCACCACTTCTCCAACGAACATTATTTCCCTCACAGATAAGTCTCGTGGCAAATGCCATTAAAATTTGCAAACATTTCTGTACTTTTTGATAATACAAGTGTCTGCATTTTTATATTCGTATTTGTTTCCTTCTTTCGTCTGAAAATAGCCAACTACGGAGAATAAGGGCTCCAACGAATCCCCGTAAATACTCTTATTTTGCAAATTTTATTTGGCTCGGCGTAAGAAGTAATTGAAAAACGTAAATTCCTCTTATTGCGCAATTTTAACTTGGCTATCGGACGTAAGAAGTAATTGAAACGTTAACGGAAAAAAGAAATTATCTAAAAGGATTAACGGAAAAAAGAAATTGCTTGTGTGACCCGGTCATGGGTTGGAGCAGACCGAAATTAAGATACTGGAAATACTCATGAAAATCTTTTTTTGTCGATGATCAGAATTTAGAAATAAAAAAAAAATAAAAGGGATTTTTCCACTGAAAAGGTAAAGAGTGGGCGTAGATAGGAATCAGCAATAAAATTTATACCAGCATATTTACTTCAATGTTAGAATAAAGGACTTTTTCCGCTAAGAAAAGATAGATAGCGAAGGTAGATAAGAATCAGCTCGACGGTTAAAATGGGGACCTGTCCTTTTGTTTAGAAGCGCTAAAAGCGTCTGGATAGCTTGACTGGCTGATCCTTCAGAGTTAATGACAAGAATGAAAAGATTTTTCTTAGATAAAAATCAAGCGAAGGTTTTCCGGTGAACTCTTTGTTTAAAATCCACTTAAGTAACCGGAAGAGATAGCACTTGGATTGATGAGCGGAAGTGAATTCGATTGGCTGGTTAGAACTAAAGAGGGCGGTACTTTTCCAGAGTAGGAGGTCTAGAGAGGGTTACTGATATCTTCATGCCGGCCGGAAATACGAATTTCCGGTCGGGAAGCTATTTAACTGAGCTCTCTCTCTCTCTCTCTCTCTCTCTCTCTCTCTCTCTCTCTCTGGTTGAATCAGATGAAGCTGTGATTGCTTGAGAATCAGATGAGGCCAAAGCGGGCTTGATTAGCTGACTGGGCTAGTAGAGAAGATTAACACAAATACTGAGAGCCGACAGAAACTGACTTCAGCTAAGACCATTGAAAAACTTAGTCAACTTTATGAACTGTTTTGCACAATACCTTGCAGAAGACCAGAAGTTATTAATTTGAGGTCCATCACTCCCGCAGCTTTGAGTAAGAATTGATTTTGTATTTTGTTATTTGAATATAAATGTTGTTGAGTTTGAAGAAGAAAAAGAGTCGTTGTCTTTTTTATGTGACCACTAGGCCGCCGTTAAACTTGGAAATCAGTTTCTATAGCAGATTTCTAGTCGTTTGAGATCTAAACACAACGTGGGCATTCGGCTAGACTTTCGGCAAATATAGAGACCCTGCAATCCATGGTTGATGCAGAAAATCCGATCTTGACGGCCAATTTCGGAAATTCCGTGAGCCCTTTAGCTCAGTAGCGACCGACGGGTTATACTTGTGTATCTTCGACACCGGCAACAAGTTAACGAACATTAACTGTTGAAAATTGAACTAATACATTTCCTTAAAAAAGAGTGTATTTATACTTATCTGTAAAAAAAAAAAATTCTTCACACCTTGACAACAAAATTTGCTAAAATTCTCTAAAAGAATTCACACGTGGTGAGAAAGAAAAAAAAATTCTTATTGACCACAGGAATTCATTTAAAAAAATAATAAACTTACCAATAATATATAACTACCTGTCAGAAAATAAATTCTGACCTAAAGAAAAATAAAAAAAATAAATTTACGACCACCAAGTAAAAAGGGTCACATGGTCCCTACATAGCAGTAAACGAACTTTTCAACCTACAAGGAAAGGGTCACTCAGAGGTCACCCCCCCCCCAAAGGGTGGAGGAAGTAATTAGTCGTACTTTAAAAAAACGCATTGTCATTGTTCCAATGACAATGCGTTTTTTGAGGGGGCGTTTTTTTGGAGGGGGTTGTTTACCATTTTTTGATATTCGTTTAGTATTAATTGTTTAATATTAATTGCTTAATATTATTTGTTTAATATTGTTCCTCTGTGTTTTGAAGGATATTGTTTGTGTTCTGGACCTTTAATGTCATTTTTTTTAATTGTTTGATTCTATTTGTCATTAGTATTTGCACAGGAAATAGCCATGGACTTATTGAATATTTTTTTTAAACCTAAGAAAAGTTTAATAGATTCTCCATTAAGGTCGTAAGAATGGCAAATGATTACAAGGACGTCGAAGGTGTCAAAACCTTAATAGACGCCATAAATGCCGCTAAGGAAAAAATAAACGTTGAATTGGCGCCGTTGGAGTCTATTTCAAACTTAGTGAACTATGTGGAAATAGAGCATATAAGAGTATTTACGGGGATTCGTTGGAGCCCTTATTCTCCGTAGTTGGCTATTTCAGACGAAAAGAAGTGGTGATAGCAGGGGTATTCTGGTTGCTGGTTGGAATGTTGTTAAGACGCTTCGTCAGGTCGTTTCTCGTTCTTCAGCCTTTTGTTAGTATGCTATTGTGACAGCCTTCTGTAGTATGCTGATACAATGCCTTAGAAAGTTTGCTGGTGGTAGAGTTCTGTAGAGACGCTTATTTTCACGTCCTTCCCTGGTAACTGTTCTGTGATAAGTAAAGTCTAGGTATCGCTTATTTTTGCGACTTCCCACGTTGACTGCTCCCTGATAAGTGAAGTAGGGGGTGCTATTTTAGAAGCTTCTCGCCTGGGTGACTGTTCTTTTAAATGACGGTAGATGGGGCCCTTTTCAAGTAGACTATTTGGGTCCTCAGCCTTCTGGTAAGTTTGCTGTTTAGACAGCCTTCAGAAAGTATGCTGTTAAAAAAACGCCTCCGTCCAGGTCGACGGCTTGTAGACAAGTGCCGGGGTTTGATTCTGGCGCCAACCTCCTGTTGGCGATTCGTCCTCTAGCGGCAAGGGGAGATAATTCACTATCAGATTTCCGATACATAGTGTAAAGAATTTACTGGCTGAAGTAAATGAAGCTAATTATGAAATAACGGGACTTTGCCTGGATAGTGACGTAAACATCAATAAATTAGCTGGGGATGTGAAAGAAGATAGTGTGTATGAGATAAAAAAATCTTGACTCAGTTAAATGCCATAAAAAGGCGAATTAAAGCTCGTGTAGAAAAAATAAATTTGCCCAAATTAGAATTAGAAAAAAATGATACTAATTCTATTGAACTTGAAAAAATAAATTTGCCCAAATTGGAATTGGAAAATGTTGATTCTAATTCTGGGACATTAAATGAACAATTAATATTACCAGGGAAAACTAAAGGAAAAAATGTGAAGCAAAATTCAAAGCAAAAAGATAAAAGTAGGAAAAAATTTAAAGGCAGCCCTATACGAAAATTGATCAGAGTGCCAAAGTGGAAAGGAGAAAAGATTAAAATTTTGGGACTTCAAATTGATAAAAGAAACTTACTGCCCTTGATGGCAGAACTAAGTGAGAAATGGCCCTCCCACCAGCACGGATGAAATGCATGGTCCTGGGTATGACACTAAACTACATCCAAACAAATGGGCAATGTAAAATCCACCACACCATCTGAAGATGAATCCCTAGATGTAGGTTCATGACAAAGACCCGTTGTACTATTAAATGGAGAGACATACATAAAAAAAATAGAAAAATTAAGTGCGGATATTAGAATGGGTAAGGATCCCCATTCTCTCTCTTTTTGTTACCGACCATTCTTATCACTGAGAATTAAGGTAGAAGTAGCCAGGTAACATGCACTGATGCTCATTGCATGTTTTCTTCGTCGTTGGGAGAATATCAGAAATCTGATAGTGAATTATCTCCCTCTGCCGCTAGGGGGCGAATAGCCAACATACGAGGTTGGCGTCAAATCCAAACCCCTTCACTTATCATGGAGCAGTTATCCAGGAGAGTTTAATGGGAAAATAAATAAATAATTTGGGTTCTGTTTTTTCTGGGTCACTCTAATTTTGACACCTTTGTGCAAGTTCAGCCTATAATTGTTATTTCTTCTCTTCTTGATAAATTGGTTAATACTTCTTTTACTTTCATTTTTTCTTCTTTCATCTCCACAAAACGCAGCAACGTGTTCGATGTGTTCTTCGTTTTCTCTAAAAGCAAAAAAAGGATCTGGTACAATAAATCAAGGCAATTGCCAGAAAGTCGTAATCAGAAACCAAATGACTTTCTTTATTGCCCAATCGCATTTTTCTTTTCAACTCAATTATTTTCTTGTAACGCCGAGAAAAACAGACAACATTTTCGGTAGACTGTGAATTCAGGGACATGAATCTTTAACATTGTCTACTGGACAGATGTTATTTTTAATTTCTCAGCAGGGATTTTTAAACAATTTTTTAATGAAACTCTAAGAAAAACATACGTGAGTTCATTTATAAGTTTTTAAAAAAAATAAAGGATAGCATTAATGGATGTTGTATAGATTTAAAGTTGTTGCGTAGTGATTCAGTTATACACTTTTTTGTGGAAATAATTTTTATGTTTGATTTTTCAACTTCATTTGTCTAAACTGGTAGCAAATATTTGACTTTGGTTTGCTTTGGCAGAAATAATTTTAAACTTGCAAACAGATCTATTTTATCCGTAGATGGAACCCAAGTAGATACAACCACTCCATGTTATAGAAGACCAGGGAATAATGGCAATTACTTTCTACTTTGCACTCCCCAGAACTCCAAAGTTGGAACTTCACTACTAGATGCAGTTTAGCATCATACCCAGAACATTAAATTGCTAGAAATAATTTTGATGTCAGATTTTTCATTAACTTCATGTGTATTAACAAATATAATGTAGCGAGTCTTAATTGACTGATATGTGGGCTCCCTTCTCCGTGTGGGAACGTCCCTTATTAAGATCCTGGTAACCCTGTTCTGATTTTGTTTTTTAATTCGGACACAGGTCAATTTGTTTCATTATTGTCTACTTTTATTCTCGACGTTTGATCGTCGATAGCAGTAATCCATACCAGAGAGAGAGAGAGGGGGGAGAAAGAGAGAGGGAGGGAGGGAATGGAGATTCATTATCGTTAATCCTCTACACCGCACCTGATTCTTTTGTGACGTAATTCACGGAACTATTTCCGCATATTGTTTATTTCCCAAATATCTCTTCAACATAAGAATTTTGTTGATTAGAATTCAAAACAATAAAAATACATTCCAACCAGATGTTTCTTTTCAAAATATTTTTTCTTTCTCTCTTCTTCACCTATAAGTTACATTTACTAAAATTAATTGTTTTGAGACCCCTAATTATATTATGAGACCCCTAATTATATTACACAAATTGGCAGAATTAATTTTTATTAACTTCATGTCATCAATAAATTAAGAGAAATAAACTGATGGTTGATTCTCAACAACTGCCTTTAAGTTCTCATATGATAAAAAGGGTTGTGAGTTTGCCATACAAGCAATTTGAAGAATATGGTCAAGGCAATTATATAGATGCTAGGGCTTGACATGACCAGCCGATTAATAGGTTCGAGATTCTCCAACCACCTGTCTAGCCCAAGTAAGGATCAAAATGAAATGTTGTATGTCACTGGACCACTCAACACCCACAATCCTAGCCCCAGGAGTTCATTAATTTAAACCAATATTCTTTAACAAAGTGGTTCCTACTTTCCAGAGTGGCAGTTAATAAACATTCATTGGTGAATTGAGCCTTAGTACACTTAAAAGAGGTTTACCTTGTTTTGTTTTTCATCGAGCCGTAGAGTTGAGCAGTTTGGGATTTTTGATTTTGATTTCGGTATTTCCCTTGATACTGCGGTTTACGATTCAGTTTCGATTTTTAATTTAGTATTTTTTCTTTCATCCTCTTGTTTAATGATGATTAGTAGGAATGTACAATTTTACTGAAGGGAAGTAATTCATTTTTTTTTTTTCATTTTCAAATTTTAAAACAATTACCAAAAATCAGTGTATTCTCCAATTTTAATGAAATTTTCAGTACTTTATTTATTAATGACATATTTTTATAATGAATAGATTATTTTATTCTAAAAAAATTAAAATGTTAAAATCAGGGTGGGGGTCAACAGGTACTCCTTTGATTAAAAAAATATTCCAGTTCCAAATTTTTACATTCCTAGAAAAATCAAATCCAAAAGACCATATCATAAAATAATTTAAAAAATAATTTCAACATCCGAAAAAAGTTTTTGAAAATTCAAGAAATTTTCTTAATACTCAAAAAATAATTTTTGTAGCATGTTTTCTCTTTTTGTAGCTTTAAAAACAATATCTTATCTTTGAATTAATACAAAAATAAAATCTTTTCTCTCATTCTCTTTCTCGTAATTTGCATTCCTAAAATAAATACCAGCAAAAACCTATGAGGGTTAGTCAAAAATTAATGCCGTTTTATTTAGGACAGGTATATATATTCATTTTTTTTGTTTATTGTTGCAGGTAGGAAGATTTAGTTGGCAGACTTTTGCAGTTGAGAAATTGATTACCCAAATCAGTTGCGTATTTTTTTGTTTTGTTACTTAAGTTGCCCATGATATTTGCATTTACAAAAAAAAAAAAAAAAATGAACATTTTTTTTTTATACATCTCAATCATTCAAAATTGACATAATAATAATAATAATAATAATAATAATAATAATAATAATAAACTTAAAAAGTGATTTATTAACAAGGTTCTCAAAAAAATCAACTCAGGAGGCACAAGGATTTCTGTGATGCAAACAGCAAATAAATTATTATTTTTTTTTTTTTACATTTGGAAGATTGTTGTTGTTGTTGTTGTTGTTGATGTGTAAATTGACATAGTCATAAAAATGTTTCAGCACTTCAGTGAAAATTAAAAATAATTTAAACAAATATTTTTTTTAATTCACAAGACAAATTCAGACACAAAATCAATAAATTTACAATAACTTTTTTTTTTAAACATTCAAACAGAAAATGTTAGTGAGTCTTGTGTGTTGTTTTTTTTAAATATTTTTAGGCCAAACAAGATTAAAGTCATTTTTTGGTATTTTCAAAGCCATGTTGGCTGGACATAGTGGAAAAACAAAAACAAAAAATCTCACAAAGTCTTATTTCTATGCCTAAAAAATGTTATATAATATTGGAGCACAAGGGGGAGGGGGAATAAACTTTAATATATATATATATATATATATATATATATATTATTTATATATTATATACGAGCATAATTTTTGCCAATTCTGCTTGTCTACAAATCTTTTTTATTTTTTTTTATTTTTCTATTTATTTTAAATTTCTAATCTTACCTGTCTTCTATAATGGTGACACGGGTGTCAAAATAATTATCATTGGAAAAAAAATTAGTGAGAGAAATTCAAATTCTGGATGTGACTTTCATTTTGCCTTTGGGAAACAATTCATCTCTTCTCCACCCACCCCCTCCAACTCTCTAGCTTTTTGGGGAGATAAATGAGTAGATGGGAGAGAAAACACTTAATTTACTCCCCCATACCTACTAATGTGTCAGTATAGCATTGGAACTTGCCATATTGAATCAAGTCAAGAATTGTTTCATGCTACTGGTACCATGTAACCTAATACAACCTGACACCTGTCACTTGGAGAGGAGATGGGTGTTGTCCTGGTAGAGGAGAGATAAAGGGAAGACATGAAAAGGGTTAAAACTTAAAAGTTCTTGAATGAGGTAAGGGTTGAGTGTGTGTATGTGTGCATCTATATATGTGTGTGTGTACAATATAAGAATGTTAGCTCTGTGTGTGTGTGTGTGTGTGTTCAATGTTTCCAGATATCAAACATTACCTAATTTTTAATCGTTACCCCAAACACTTTACAAATCTGTTACCCCCCCCCTCATTGCATTATTAGGTGATTGCAGGCAGTTTGGGTGATTACTAAAAGCACATTAGAAAGAAATTGACTTAGTTTTATTTTTCAGGTAGGCAACCCTGATTGAAAATGAAGTAATCAATGTTGTTCCTTAATAAATATGAGAACATGTTTGTCTTTCAAAATTCACATTCAGCTGAGTAATCATGGAAGAAGTGCGTTTGCTTAAAGTGGATCACAAAAAACTGAAACAACAAATTCTATGTGAAACTTCAGGACAATATGACAGAAACATTTAACAATTTCACCCAGGTTTGTAGAGATCAAGTTCTATCCCAGGTAATACAGGTTTTCAAGTGACACAAAGTATTTTTGGATGGCTGACTGACTGTGGAAGATGAAACTCATTTTTTATTTTGCAAACCAAGAAAAAAATGAAACAAAAATGACACCTCCCATCAAATCTGATCAACATTTGAGAGAGAGAGAGAGAGAAAGAGAGAGAGAATGATTAGTGATAAAATAATATTGATCAGTTTATTTTCAATCAGAGTTGCCAAACTGAAAAATATTTAAAAAATTTAAGTCTCATTACTTTCTAGAAACAAGTTCTTGTGATTATTAACTATTCCCAAAAATCAAAATTTAGCAGTGGTTGCTACTTTTAAGAACATACAACCAACAGATTGTGAAGGCAGTGTCAGTTGCATACTTCCAGTGCTGTTTTCTAAGAGTCTTTGATGTTGATTCTTAAGAGATAAAGTTCATTTGTAATCAAATGGATGATAGCATTTTTATAGTCTCATTACTTAATTGACAGACATTGCTGAATGCAGGGAGAGGCTGATTCATGCCTGCATTAATAGACTGACCTTTTATTATAACTTCATTAGTATTTTTATTAAATCAATTACTTAACTACCAAGATTTTTATTAAATCAATTACTTAACTACCAGATTTAAGAAACACTTATTTTAACACTTGCATATGAGTAATTTTAAACTTCAGTTTCTTATTTCACATCTGAATACAGGTGAATGTTTACCATTCTACAAATAGACATAAACATCTAAAATTAAAGTCACACTTTACAGTAGTGCTTCTCACCCCCCCCCCTTTTTTTACCTATGCCCCCCACCCGTTTCCCATTTTACTATGGTACTATTTTTCTAGATTAAATTTCACTTCAACAAATGTTATGGCTTTAGGTTTGATGAATGTCATTTTTAACCTTTTGGGATTGCATTGAATAAAATGTTTAACTAGAACATTTTTCAGACATTTGAATCTTTTATTCTTAAAACATGAATAGAGGGTTCAATTTGCCTGACTATTTTACTTATAAATGGGGGGGGGGGGTCAAGAAAGGATGAAAGCCTAAATGAGATGAACAAGTTTGAATTGACAACCAACAGCTGGAGTCCCTTAATTCTACCAGTCTCAAACTAGTTGGAGATGACCATAAAAGGCCAAATAAAATCTATCCAAGGGAACAGACACTAATGCGTCTTGACCAATCAACACAATAACAATAATTCTGATTCTCCTAAATATTGCAACTGATTACAATAAAAACTGGACTATTACCAAAATAAAATTAGAGTTAAACAATTGAGAAATTTTATAAAAGCTAAATAACTTTATGGATTAAAAAAAAAAAAAACGAAAAGAAAAAGCCTCATAACAATAAAACTTGAACTCCTAAATCTTGCGTATATTTCCCACCCTTGAACAATTGGCTCTTGTAGTTTCTATAATAATCTAACAATTTAAACTTTGTCAATGAATTAATTGTGTCTTCAGTTGGAAAGAAAGTCCTGTCATTTGTTTTGCTCAGATGAAAATTTGAAAATTGTTTGATTATCTTTTATGCATTGAATTAGATTTTTCCATTTTCATTTCAGTTGAATAAAAATGAGTGTAGACGAGACTCCATTTAGAATGCTGATTGCATTACAAGTTCAAAAAGGGTTAATCAGTTTCAGAAGTGGCAAAGAATATTTGCAATGTCCATGGAAATAAAGTTTTTTAAGTGTCAAGAAATGTCAGCTATAGTTTATTCGGTTTCTGGAAATCTTAACCTCAAAGATTCTGGATGACAAACTTCAATTGATAATTAATCTCTCCTAACTCTAATTGAAGTCAATCCTAATCTGACAACACGAGAAATGGCATAATAGTTCAATACAACCTATACAACAATCATAAGCCATTTCATGTATTCATTAAAGTGTCAAAACTTGGCCAGTGGGTTCAACATAATCTGATTACTGATTAGTTCTCAACTTTGTCAGACAAAGACACATATGATCCCATGTTTTCTGGAAAAAGTCGTCCCATATTCATGAAAATTGAACTCTTTATAATCCTATTCAGTGTAAGAGACAATAGTTACCCTCATAGAAATGCCCTGTGTCTCTACGAAAATTAGGATTATCACCCCCCCTCACCCCTAGAAAGTGATACTCTGTGTTTGGTGAGATATAAAATGTCATCAATCATGGAAGAGTTGAATTGTAATGAAACAGTCAATTCTACAAAGAGATATTGTCATTTAAATAAAGGAAGCTCTAAAGAAGTCTAGAAGTTAGAAAATGACCATCACTCATCAATCGGATTTTTTTTTTCAAACTAATTCTTAAAAAAAAAAAATTTTTTAATAGTCATATTTTGATCTATTTAACCCATAAATAGGACCCTAACAGGTACTACCTCTCTGGGTCAGAGTGGACTTGGGAGTAATGGCTATAAAGGGGCACTACACATTCCCCAGAGTTCTAGAATTGGGACTTCACCAGTTTAATGTCATACTCAGGATGCTAAGACCCTCAGTCACTGCCTTTTAGCACATATACTCCCAGAACCATGATAATAGCTTGGTAGTGAAATTTAGAATATCTCGGTTTCTTGTGAATCGATTAGGTGCATTATTCTTGCATGGCATTACAAGAGTTATGACTTTGACAAATGCAAAACTGAAAATATTTTCATTCTAAATATGGAAGTTTTACCTCATCCACCCTAAACTTCTGAACTCGCTTTTGGCATTTATCACATTTGAAGATTTTTACAGGATTTTCTATTTAAGAAATGGTAAAACAATTATAAAGTCAAAAAAATTAAATAATTTTATTCCTAAGGGATTAATAATTTGTCCACTCAATGAAATTCTGACATACAAAAAAAAAATAAAGGAAACTTTTTACTTGGATTCAATTTGAAATTGATCATAAAATTTAAATAAATTATGTCTTAATGAAAAAAAAAAGACAGGATTATTTTTCCAACCTAACAATTTTTTTGTTATCAGTATGCTCATCTTTGTTATTAATACTTCAGCAGATACATTCTTTGGCCTTCCTTTGGCCTTTCCTTTGTTTTGCAGGAAAATATCAGTCTCAAAATGTGTGGGAGAATGAAAATATTTAATCACAGAACCAAAAATAAATGGTTACAATGTAGAAAATTTGGAGTGATATTTACTCAAGCCAACAACAAGCAGCAGCAGCAGCATCATCATCATCACAGACAAATATTCATTCTTTTACAGATATTTATAGAAATAACATTTTCTTCTGATATTTTAGTGCATAAGAAAGATTAGAAGAAGATTAACAAGAAAAAAATGTGCCAATTTCAGATCAGATTCTTTTCCAGGTAAGAATAGTGAGAGGTATAATATATATATATATATATTTAATATACCAAACTTGTTGGTAAATCCTTGTGGTGAGAAAAAACCCAGCAAATAGTTTGATTGTAAAAATATTCTACCAAACATCACCTGGGGAGAAAAAAAATTTTGGAAAAAAGAAAAGACCAAGATAATCGTACCAACCAAAAATAATCTATTAGTACAATATTTGGCCAAAAGAAAAAACAATTTATATGTATATATATATATATAAGATATATATATTCATACAAAACCACCAGGAAACTAAAGCTAATAATCTATATATATATATATATATATATATATATATATATATATATACACACACACACAAGTGAAGTCATAAGGGTGGCCTAAAGTTGGTATCACTCAGCGAGGGAGTCTATCCCTTTTTCACTAGTGCTAGATCTAGGAGATTATTTTAGCATCTTTTACCATCAGCTCTTTACTTTACCGCACAGATCACTGTGCTACTCATACGCTGAGTTGGTGAGGGCCGGTACTGAACCAGGAACCTTTGTTGTTCCCAGAGCATCCCTCTACCAACTGGGCTAAACCAGCCCACAGAGATGCTGATAAGCACGAGTCCTGCATCACTGACACAGTATAATCTAAAAAACACAGTATATATCTATAAAACATCCATCAATTTCTTCACCCCATAATACATCCTGATGAAGGTTTAAAGAAACCCAAACGTTAAATCGTCAATAAAAAAATTCACCTATTTTTGGAACACTTGTTTTTTCAAATTTCTTAATATTGTCGGATTTATTTCCATATTTACTCCCATATATATATATATAATATATATATATATATATATATGTGTTAAAAAAATTAATTTTTTTTTTTTACAAAGATTTACTTTTATATTCTATATTTTTATATTGTGGGCCAGTTGACCTATAGGAGTACAATGTCTTCAAATTCTCTTGACCCCTACCCCATATTTTTCATAAGTAAAAAGTATGAAATTGAAAGTGAAATTTAAGCATGTACAGAAATGGAACAAATGCGCAGCACAACATCAATATTTGTCAGGAGTGCAACATTAACACCTATATGAATAGTTACACTTAGATACATGCTTAAAAGAAGAAGAAAAAAATAACTTAAAATCTAGTATATATCTAAGTTAACAAACCTTGAAAAAAGCTGAAGCTGATCAGATTTTTTTTAAATGCTGAAATCTTTTATAAGTCCTCAAGTATATGTTTTAGTATTAAGATCCTTTTAATTTCCAATTATATATATATATATATATAGCTTTAACACATGCACACATACATTTTTATTATTATATTGTGTGTGTGTTGAAAGATAAATGGAAAGAAAATGTATCGATAAAAATTTATTTATTGAAATGCCGACACGTGTTTCGACCAAGGGTTTCTCTTTGTTAACATAGTATCCTATTTAGTATTATTTTAAATATAAAATAGAATAAAATAATAGAGAAACATAAAATTTGAGTATACAAAAAGCGGTCTTCACACACACACCACACACACACCCACAAATATTTATATTTTTATGTAGTATTATTTTATACTATCATAGTTTCTGTATAACAAAAAAAGATGATCATAAATGCATGGCTCGGCACTTGAATTAAACAGAAAAAAGAAAAAGATGAGAGAATAAGTTGGAAAGAAAAATAAAGAAAGAAAGTGATAAAGTACACAAAGTAATGCAGAGTAAGAAGACTGAAGTAGAGAGAGAGAGAGAGTAAAGAAGAAAGAATGGGAAAAGAAAGTGAAGAGAGAGAAAGTGAAAGTGAAAAAAAAAAAGAACAAAGTGACAGAGAGTTGGAGGAAAACTGAAGTATAGAAAGTTGTAGTGAGAGAAGAAAAAAAAAGAAAAAGTGAAAGAGGCGAGATAGATTAAGTAGTGTAGTCTATCTAGTTATTACCCGTGAAATAAATCATGAATGAATATATATGAATTTCTAAAATGTTTTCATAACAATGAAATTTCTTATTACTCCATAATGAAATGAGGTTCCATAGCCAATATACTGTAATATTATTATTATTATTATGATATATACACATGCTGCAAAAAAAATAAATAAATAAAATAAAAAATCTGTTGCCAATAAATCCTTCATTGGATAATGACTCTGGGATCAGGTATGGTTTTGGGGCTAAAATATCATTGCCACTAATCCACAGTGGTCCAGCAGTACCTTACAATACCACCAGACTTTGTTGGTTTTTCCATCACATTATGGGAATACCAGATCAAAACTGAGCCTTGTTGCATAATTCTTTGTGGCATTCACAATTTTTCAGCGAAAGTAAACACGTCCAGCAATGGAGTAGATATGTAGATAACAATGATAACAACAATATTGCATTTGCAGATATTAAATGAATTAAAATGATTGCCATAGTGCTGGTAGTTTTTTTGGTTTTTCTTTTGTTTATGAGAATGTGTATAAAGGTGATTAGAAAAGGAGGGAAAACAATGTCACCAAACGTTATTGACCCTGTAGCATAAAATTAGCAAGCTAGACACCCAGCAGATGACAGTAAACAAAAAGAGCAAGTTTTCAGTTGACTGATGAAGGAGAGGAAAAAGTCAGTCGAAACAGCATCAAGCTTGTTGGAGATATTGTAGATTCTTTTTTTTTTTTTTTTATTTTAAATTTGAAAATGTTTTTAAAACTTTTAAATTTGTTGCTTCATTCTTCAACTTGAAAATCCTGCAACAATTGGAAATGCTTATTAATTGAACGAGGCTCTGAAGAATAATAAACTTTATCGGTAATGGAGCACTTAAGCCGATTTAATTTATTCACAAAAAGTTTCTCTTCCTGTCCGATCCACACCCGGGTCGGATCCTTCAGCTGATACGGTGTAACATGAACTGACACCCTGAACTTAGATTGTGCCAGGTTCTGTAAGATCCGTTCGTCGGTGATCCATGTTTTTTTGCCACCACCAGAATGTCCGCCATCCAACCAGTACAAGGTTTGAACCCGGTCTACAAACCTTCGGGTTTCAGGATCCATGTCCGCCAGAAGGTCATGAATAAGTTGATTGAGTACAACGCACCCTTTACTAAAACCGACAAGATGGATCGGCTGCATCGGTTCAGAATCCGAATCCATCTTCTGACTCTGATGAATGTGGATTGATTCCGTAATAGCATTCTTATAAAGCTGCAGTAGATGATACCATGACCCTTGACCAATCGAATGATCTGGTACACCAACGTCATTTGACTGGACTAAATTCCCAAATACGCTGAATGTTCCATAATGCATTTTCGACGGCTTCACCACAAACACTGAACTATCCTTGAATTTTTTCTGCAACAACTGAGCTGTATTTTCAAGATTCCATTGGTTGTATCGTTTGCTGTCACGATGGAAAAGCATTTTTTCCGTGTAGTCCTACAAAAGACAAAAAAGACAAAAACTTTAAATATTTTGTGAAAAGATTATTTTCATGGGGAAATCTTAAACATTGTAGGGATACAATAAATAATCATGTCCATTAGGAACCCTTAGGGTGTTACATGGCAGTCTCAGAAACCCCTTCTCAACCTCTTTTCACTTCTGGTCTTTGACCAGTAGGGACATTGTCTTTTACCTTGCCAGGAAATGGTAAAGCCACATGGCTATCTTACCTGCACTTAACAAGTAAGCCTTTTACTATTTTGTACCCCTTATACATACTGCTTGTTCATGGAACAATATGTGCATAATTCTAACTATTGGTACACATTTGTATATTCTTTCCTTGTAATGCCACTTGCATGTATGAAATGTTCTTGTCTTTCGTTCTGTTGTGTTCAATGTTAGTATATCATGGATATACTAATGTTAGATGCTGTTTTAGCTCAGTCAGTAGAGCATCCACATTGGAATCACAAGTTTCCTGGTTTGACACTGGTCCCCACAAACTCAGTGCACGAGTAGCACAGTTTGGGTAATCTGATCTGTATGGTAAAGTGGGGAGCTGATGGTAGGTTTGTCCATCTACCTCAGCAAAACAATCTCTCTGGTCTAGTGGTAGACAAAAGGGGATAGACTCCATTGCTGTCTGGTTGATACCGACAGTCGGTCACTCTGCCAACTTCTTTTGTATGTTAATATTGGTCATTGGAGAGTGAACATTGACTAAATACCTTTTCTACCACCAAGCATTCCAATAATATAGAATAGATTTTTCAGAATAAACATTTATGTAGTTCACTTAGGAAAAAGGTAATGTTGGGGATTGTCTTCTTTTGGATCTGGAAGAGTTATCTTCCCCTGGGTTCCCGGTTTTGACCACCAGGGTCTGTAGTATTTAAGCGCCTGATTCAAACTCTCTCACGCTCTTTTCTCCGTCTTCTCGGGCTGAACAACATGGGTTAGACATTTGTGTCTACACCCCACCCTCGTGGGGGCCTCTAGTTCCCACGTACAGACTAAGTCAGTAAGTGACTTCAACCATAGCGACTATCTTTAAGTCCTACTATATTTAATATGTACATGTATATAACTATTGAAATTGTCCTTTTTATTATATCTTATTTGTATTCTCTACTATGTATCTTGTATTTCGATTTTATGTATCGTTTCCATGTGCTTTTATTAAAGTCCATCTTGTTATATGTTTAACACCCTTGTCGGAGTTTTTCGTTTCAACAAGTTATAACATTATTATAACCTTGAATCTGACAGTAATAACAGTCTATATCAAGAATTGAGAAGAGTTTGTTGGTCTGTCCACTACACACAACCAAATATACTGCAATGATATTTAGCATAATACAAATATTAAATTAATTTCAATGTATACATTGTTTGAGTTAAACTTTTTTCTAAGATCAAAAAATAAATTATTAAAAAAGGTGATGATAGAATCACAATTATAAAATAGCTGATGAAAATGATAAAAACTGATAAAAAATAAAAATAAAAAAAATTATATGAGTGTCATTCAACAAATTTTCCAGAATTTTTTCCCCATAAATGTAAACTATATTGTTTGGCATTAATTTATAGCAATCATTTTAATCTCACAAAAATATTTGTTTTGGGACTATTCAAAATGATGGCAAATCAGAATGCTCCAAGCTTGAACAGAGGTATGTCATCAAATTTGTGGTGACTGAGAAGTGCAAACCATGTGAAATTTACAGAATTTGATGTATGATGTGTATGGCAAAATAGGTTTTAGTAAAAAAATAAATAAATAAAAGTTAGCAAATGGGCTAAATGTGGGTTTGCTGCACAAAGCCTGAATCAAAAAGACAGACCATGGAGTGGAAACCTACTGACTCTCCAGTAAAGAAAAAATTCCGGGTGCAGCGATCAGTAAAGAAGATAATGCAGACAGTGTTCTGGAACACAAATGGACCCATCATTATTGATTTTCTTGAAAGGGCACAACTATTAAAAGTGCTTCCTATTGCCAACAACTTAGCAAAATTCACCTTATATATTGAATGATCCTCATATATAAAAACTAAAGAAATTATGAAATAGACTATATCACATTTACTATACTCTAACAATATAAAGGTCATATCAAATGTTAAAAATGATAAAAAGATTATAAAATATAACAAAATGATTAAAAAAAATAATAACCATTATAAAATATAAGAAGAAAGGGATTTTGTTTCTATTCTCGTAATATTCGCAGAGTTCCGTCCCGGGCTCCTGCCTCAAAAACCGCTAGCTCGTGGCCTCTGAAAAAAAAAAACACCAGCTACAATTGAAGTCTGTAGCCGAAGTGGTGTCACTTGAAAAAAAAAACCAACCAATTTAGGGCATTTTTCCCGAAAACCCTAAACCTATTTTTTTTTTCAAGTGACACCGCTTCGGCTACGGACTTCAATCGTAACTGTTGTTTTTTTTCTTCAGCAGCCACCGGCTAGCGGTTTTTGAGGCAGGAGGCCAGGACGGAACTCAGCGAATACACCCATTCATTCATTCATTAGTGTAGTACACTGCAATTGTTTCTACATAATCGATTTTTACGTTCCTAGGAAATTTCAACAGGTTTATAAAATGCTTCCTCTAGTTTTCTTGGATTCCAATGAATGTTATTCCAAATGAAAATCTGAAAGAAAAACATTCGTAAAAAGAAAGAAATCTTTTGAAATATATAACTTAATATCTAAGTTGGGGCAGAAAAATATCGATGTAGATTTTTTCTTTGCTCATGATAAATTCTAAAGTATTTTTTAGAAGTTTCTATCATGCTCTGATTTTAAATGATTTGGGAAAATTGAATTTGTAGAGTAGAATTAAGAAAATAATATTTCTTAAATGACTATTTCAATTTGTAAGTATATCATTTTTTTGGTACTTTTCGCGAAGAACCGTCCCGGCCTCCTGCCTCAAAAATCGCTAGCCGGTGGCTGCTGAAAAAAAACCCAGCTACGATATAAGTCCGTAGCCGAAGCGGTGTCATTTGAAAAAAAAAATAAGGTCAGGGTTAGGGTTTTTTCTGGGTCACCCTGTATACAGTGGAACATACAAGTTGGTTGTTTTTTGTTGTTTGCAAGTGACACCGCTTCGGCTACGGACTTCAATCGTAGCTAGAGTTTTTTTTTTTTTTCAGCAGCCGCCGGGTAGCGATTTTTGAGGCAGGAGGCCGAAAGGTACCATTTTTTTTTTTTCTATTTACACCTTGAGTTTTTTGTCTTTTTATTTATGGGGGAAATAAATATCAATCATATAACCCCACCGATATTTTGCGCTCCCAAAATAGAGGAGGGGGTGCAAAGTTAAGTGACCTGAAAAAAATCAGAAAGTTTTGAAATAAAATAACAGATGCATTATAAAATTCATTCCTTGCTAAAAGATAATTCCTGATTTTTGGTAATTTTTTTTTCAAACGGGGGAGCGGGTCAAAATTGTATTGAAAAAAAAAACGGATTTTTCGACAAATTGGGTATTCCTAGTATATAAGTATATTTTAAATGGTCAGTTTTAATTGACAAAGTGGTGGCTTTAATTCTGTTCTCATTATTTTAGATGATTAAAATGTAATATATGTCAATCGTGTGTAACTAAATAAAAAAGTAATAAAACTTTTTAATTAAAAACTTAGTGACATTGTAAAAGAGAGAGAAAAAATTCATTTTCAAATTTCAAATTTTAATTTGGCCATAACCAAAGGACAACAAAAACTATAAAAATTAATTTTTGAAAGCTGGTTTTATTTTTCTAATTAATTTATTTTTATTTCTTAAGCTTTAGTAACATGCGTGTCTCACACGAAAGCTGCGTATGGTTTTGTTTTTTTTTTGTTTTTTTTGTCTTTTGTTTTCTTGTTGGTTAGTTTTAATTTACTAACATGTCTACTCCTTATGTAGTAAGTAGGTATATCAATAATCATAATACATTAGTATATAGTAGCACTAGTACTGTAATAGTATGTGTATTATTTACTGTACCTGAACGTCACCACCAAAGTATATAACGTGCTGTTGGGCAGGTCCAATATCCCCACAAACAATCACATCATTTTGTTTGGCTGGTTCAGAACCGGGAAGACGGACAAATCTCATACAGGCAGGACCGACACTAGGGTCTTCGGTTTCGTTCCCAGTCGTCGTACCAGTAGACACGGGTTCTTCTTCAGCCATCGTTTTCTTTAACGGTCGACTAGAAGGAAGCGGGGTAGGATCAAGTCTTATCACGATTAATAATTCTATTATTATTATTATTGATAATAATAATTGTGAAAAAACAGCGTGATGATCATAACCGGGGGGAAGGAATAATCTGTGGTTAAGTAATACAAGAATTTTGAAGTTATAAACAACTCAGAAATAGATGAAGTTAGCAAAGTTGATTTCTGAAAAATCAAATATCGAAAGAACTTCTAGTGTATTAAGAAAAATACAAACTAGTCTGTTGGTGTGGATTCGACTATATTAGTCCCACACTAGTGGAGGTCTTATAACTGTCTACATCATTTCATAGACGATATTGATCTTAAAGAACAACAGCATGTTGTTGTCGTAAACCATTCTCGACTGTCGTTAAATTTCTCTCTCTTATATTGATTAATGTTTGTTTTTTCTTTAAGATATTATTTATTTATTTATTTATTTATAAGGCATCAAACATTCACTTTCTTGGCAATAGATTAGATTTATTATTTATATCAATTATTACGAAAAAATACAGAAAAATAAATTAATTTTTTGAGGGAATTTTAAATCAATGCATATGATTTGTATTTTCATCTTCGAAACCGGATTGCGAAAAATAAATTTATTTCTTAAATTGTTTTATTTATAAAAATTGGGATCATTTGATAATACATTTGGCCTTTTTTAGATATTTGTTTAAAATATTGTTCGAAAAAAGCATTTTTTTTTTTTTTTATGAATTAAAGTTAAGTTAGAGTTAAACAGAAGTTTGTTTACATTTTAGCGTAAAAAAAAGTGCCGCATTATTATCTATTTTGAATAATCAAAGCATAGAATATTTACATTTTATTTGCTTTCCCATTTTTTTATTTTAACATTTAATCCAATCGCATTCTTTTTAGTTTTCTGTTGATTTTTATAAATTTAAATGAAGTATGCGAGTGTAAAATTAATTCTTTAAGGTTAAAATAAAAGTATAATACGCGGAATCAATCAAATTTTTATTTTTCTGAAAAAGTTGACTGCAATATGTGGAAGTGAAAAAAAAAGAAAAATAGCACATTTTTTCTTGAGAAACTTTCCATTAATTCTTTCTAAACTTATAAAAATAAAATAAAAATGATGCATTTGATCAGAATCACATCGTTCCATAAAAATCAATCCAAAATATAACCCGGTTTCGTTCTTTTTAGACCGGTAGTTGCAATGTTTATTGATTTAATAATAATTATTCGCATAGTTATTTTAAATTATAATCAGGAATAATTTTGTTTTAGTTTATCATAATTAAACATTTTTAACAATCTTATTAAATTAATAGTTTAAAATCTGTTTTCAAATTTCGTCAACCAGAATGGCTGACGTAAATCATAAATGTTAAACTTTACGTCATTTCGTTCCGGTTTACGGTAGATGAAGTAATCAGTAATTTCGACCTTCGTTTACGACGAGTTGTCATCTTGTAGTAAGTTCATTTTAATTACTAATATATTGTTTAAATTTATTTTCCTTTTGTTAATGTCCAAATTGAGAATTTATTAAAAATGTCATAATCAATATTTGTGTGCGTGTGTAACCAAATAATAACAATTTCTTTGAATGTTTTGTGATGATAATGGTTTTTTTTGTTTTGTTTTTTTTCTTAACGAAACGCAGATATTTATTTACAAAATGCATCATCGTATTTTAATAAAATATTTTTTTATCAAAATTACATTTTTTTCTATTCTTAAATAAATTAAAAAAATACTTATTAATTTAACATAATTAAATAAACAATATTTTTATTCACCAACAAAAATTATTCTAAAACTCCATTGCAAAACTAAAAAGAAATGAAGAGATTTCCTTATTTTATTTTTTTAATTCCCGTAAATTAATTCTTAAAATTTAAAAAAATATTTTTTAAAAAATAATGTAAATACCAATTTGCAAATAATTATATATATATATTTTTAAATTTTGTATTATTTTTAAATGAATAAAAAAAATAACCATATGATTTTCTTTGCGTATCAAGTAAACAATTAATTAATTTTTTTTACAAAAATGTTTTAACTTGTAATTTTAAACAAATATCAAATTAATTTATTAATTATTTATTTTTTAATCGTTGTATTAATTCATAGACCTCAATTTTTTTTTCTCATTCACTTTTATTTTAAAAAGAGAATTATATCTTATAATTGTTGTTTTTGTGTTCGTCAAACAAAATGTTGCATTTGACGACAACCCTGACATCAAAAACATTTACCTAATTCGATAAGGTTTATTGATTCACCATTATTCACTGACAATTTAAATAAATATTTACTTCAGTTTTAAAAAAATATTGTAAAATAATGTTATTGTTGACAAATACATTTTAGTTATTTAAAAAAAAAATCAATTAGTTTTACTTTCTCTATCATGTCAAAAATTGACCTTCGTGGAAATTAAGAGATACGATTGTTCTCTCTCTCTCTCTCTCTCTCTCTCATTGTATGTACTAAGATATCTTATGAACGTAACAATAAGATATGGTTGTTGTGTTTTGAAAATATGTATCCCCCCCCCCACCTCATTCATAGACAGGATGTTACACAGGGTCAATTTTCAAAGGGAGGTTAGTTTTAATTTAGAGTACCAAGGCTAAATAGGCTAGTGACCTACTATTTTACCCATACCTGCTGGGGGTTGGAGAAAGAGATTGATTCATGCCTTTCCCAAGGGAATTAGCGTGAAATGAAATGTAAACAAACTCGTCCAGGATTTGAACTCGTGTCTCTGATTCCATTTTTTACAATGATAACTTATCGTGCCTCCAGAATTCAGTTTTCCTTCTCCTAGACTGGTTGCCAAACCAAGGCTAAAGAGCCTAGTCTGCCCTACTATTTTACTCATATCTGTATGTGTGTAGGGGGGAGCTAGATTCATGCCTTTCCCAAGGGCATTTGCGTCCTCATGTGGATAACAACAATATTGTGTGCAATAATAATCCACCAAGGTTAAAATGTACTAATTCTCTGGTTGAAGGTGTTCCTCTCTTCCGTAACAATCCTCTGTGTCAGTGGAAGTCTAGCTAAATGGCAAGTAGTGGTTTGATTAAAGTGACCATTTGACGAGGAGAAAATAGTAGTAGTAGTAGCAAATCTGTTTTAACCCACGTGTGGCAGCTTGTATTTCTTTTTGAGCATGTGGAAGTTCAAATATTTCTGCATTTGGTACAGATAGATAAAAAAAATTTTAAAATTAAAAAGATTTAGGGATTCAATGAATAATTATCTACCTTAGATAATTTGCATGTTTGATAGGGGCCCTCATAGTGGGGTCACATGATTTTGCTTCTGATCACTGGCCCCTGTTAGGGAACAGTAAAGCCACATGGCAATCTTACCTACCCATAAGTAAACCGTTTTCTATTTTGTACCCCTTTCACATGCTGCTTGTTCATTAAACAATATGTTTATAATTCTATTTATTGGGATACATTTGTGTATTCTTTCCATTTTAATACTCGTTGTAGGTATATTGTGTATATAAAATATTACCATATTTAATGGCTTATAAGATGCATAGTATTTCTTTGAATTTTTGAGATGAAGCTAAATAATTAGTAATATTTGGATTATTGTCCTCATCTTTATTGTTATCTGTACAATGTTTCAGCCGATGTGCCCTCCAGCCTTCTTCGGGTGTTTCTTGTCGGACTCTGGAACCTTCTTATCGTAATCAAAACCTGAAGAAGGTTGGAGGGTACATTGGCCGAAACATTGTACAGATAACAATAAAGATGAGGACAATAGTCCGAATAATACTAAGATGCATAGGGTTTATGCGATACACCTAAATTTCGGCAAACATTTTTTAAAAAAATGAACTGGCTTAAACTTTGAATGTCAGGTGAAGAGTTTTATATTTTTAAAGTTTCAAATGTTGTATTAAGATTCTTATTAAATCCAAATATTTGACATTTAAAAACCTTAAGTTTATTTAAGTACATTTATGGTTAAGCGTTATCACTTCTGACTGGTATTATTTCAAATGAAGTAGCACAACTTGGATCTGTGTGGTAAAGTGGGGAACTGATGGTAGGTGTGGTGCTACACCTTAGATGTAAAAACAATTTCCCTGGTCTAGCACTAATGAAAAGAGCATAGACTCTTTTGCTGTTTGGCTGATACAGACAAAAGGCCATTCTATTGGTCATTGGAGAGTTTTGATTTTACTAGAACATTTCCTCACCACTAAGCATCCAATAAGAGTATACAGCACTATATCAAACAATAACATTGAATTAGAATAGGAAATATATGTAATGCAAAATATATTTTGGGAACCCAAAATGTATTTTTAGAAAAAGTCAATATGTATGCACAAAACATGGTGGAAAAAAATTGTTCCGTCTTCATCTAAGGTTCCTCTTCCCCCTCCCCCCATCTTCTTTTTGTTTAGATCCATCTCTGTCCGTCCACATGCCTTTCCTCTCTGTTTAGACCCATCTTTGTCCATCAAAGTCGCCAGTCTTTAAGGCTCATAGATTGAAACTCGTCTAGCAACAAAAAGACAATCCTTAGGCTACCTGACACTCACGTCATCGAATTGTCAGTTTCTTCAAAACTTTTCCAGTTCCCTCAATTTTATTGCACAGAGGCATAATCGCAACTCTTGAGAAAGTAACTTTCTCATAATCTTTATTTTTTTTTACCCTGAAACTATCAGAGAATATTCAACTCTTCTTTACTTTATCCTTTTTTCCTTCAATATGTGTCTATGTTAATGATACCTCACTTTTACATTATCCTGTCTCGAGTTTCTTTTTATTGTTTTATATTCTTTTGTTGCCATTTAGTTAAATAATTGGCCAATTCTTTTGCTCAAATGAGAAAGCTAAATAAAAATAGATAGTAAAAAGCATGTGAAATTTGATTTAATAAATTATGTGAGTGAAAAGATATTTCAAATATTTAATGAGTAGCAGGAAATAGCAAAGTAGTGAATGATTGATTTATACACTGTCTCTTTATCATATAACCGATGCAAGAATCTAGTTGTAGTGATGGCTGATTGAGTTCCTCTTACTGTTAGGTTCAGGACTCTTTTTTTTTTCTACTCATGTGAGTTAATTATATTTGGAAAAACTCTACAAGTTGGAGAAAGTATACATCTGTATGAGGTGTGCTTAGTACAACATTATTGTCATAGGAAATGGAATTGGTGACCCAAAGTTCAAATCCTAGAGAAATCTGTTTATTACACTTTGAGAAAAGCATGAATCAATATTTTCTCCCTCCAGCTATGGATAAATAGTAGGGCAGACTGGGTGTTTTTAGCCTGGGTAAGGAAACCAGTCTAGGAGAAGGAAAACTTTGAATTTACACCAACTGTACTCTGCTTAAAAATTGACTTTGTGTCGGAGTGGGTGTATGAATGCATATATTTGTATTTACTCAATCAGCTGATGATTAAGAATGAAGGAATTTAGTTGATCACTAGGATTTTAAAAAAATGAAATGAAAGGACATGGCTTCACCCCCCCCCCAAAAAAAAAGGGTCTCTTTGCAATCATAAGAAGAAAAAAAACAATGAGAATAATCCTTTTTTATGTTCTTTAAAAGAAATACTAGTGTAAAAATATAATTTTAAAAAGTGATTCATAGTACAAGTAAAAAAAAAAAAATTACTATTGTAACACTTGTTTAATTTCTTTTGTATATATCTGTATACTTATAGTTATTTTTAAAGTTTTCTTTTTTTCTTTTTTTTTTGCAAAATGGAAAAAAATAGCATTTGTTATTCCCTAAGTTTGGCTTTGTTTTATCACAAGGACAAAAATGTGAATAATAATTTGATTTCTTTTTTTAAACAACCTCCTCCCAATTACATGAGAACATTCACATGGACTGAAATGTTCACTGTTTTTATAGAATAATCACCTTTTTAGCATCTAAAACAAATTTCACATTCCAAAAACTGACACCTCCTATCATGTTTTTCATTTATTCTAATTGCACATTATTTTCCAGAGTTAAAAAAAATATAATTCAAAATTTGTAATATATTGATTAAGAACTTCTGGATTTCTGCAAATACACATAGACATACACTGCTGTGTTGTGCAAAAGTCCTCATTTGGCAAGATAAGTCATTTAATTGACTATTCACCACATGTGTCTATTTCAGGAATGAACATCAATAAAGTTTATTTTTTATTACTATTTAAGAAATCTGGTTTTGCCTTGTTTCTGTAATAAGAATGAAGGAAAACAAAACAAACAAAAAACAACAAATGGTCCATGATGATATTGATGCTAATTAATAAGCATCAATATCAATGTTGCGTAGGGGCCAAGGTCGAGTTAGAGTAGTAGTTGTTAGTAGTAGTAGTAGTCATTGTTAGCTCAGAGAAACAACATATGAAATGGGATTGTTTATTTCTTTCTAGGCTCGTGGGTTCTTTTTCGGAGAGAGAGAGAGCAAGGTCAAGCTGTTCTATTGTAAATCACTGTTCATTGCTAGCCTAGACATGTCACCATGGGACCCCCAGAAAACCACGTCTGCCTCCGATCAAGGCCCCAACAAAAAAGGCCAAATTTTTTTCTCTTCTCTTTGTCATCCTGGGGTGGGAGGATCACATCCGCTTACACTCCTCTGCAGAAAACCTGGAACTTCCGTTTTTATTTTTAAATCTAGTTCAGGGGTTATTGGTCGGTCAATGGCTGGCACCCGTTGAGTGTTTACCATTCTAAACTTTAACCTCTTTTTGTTCTTATTTCCTTTTCTTCTCTTTCTCCAGAAATCTGATTACCATTTTCTTTTCAATCCCCAAATTCTCTGTAGACCATAATAATTATGCTACAATCAACATGAACCAATGTGTTGCATATGGTCCAATTCGAGTTGTAGTAGCAATAGTAATAATAGTTGTTAATTCAGAAATATCATACGCAAGTCGTATAGTCACAAAAGGGTTGTTTATTCCTTTCTAGGCTTGTGGGTTCTTTTTCAGAGAGAGAGAGAGAGAGAGAGGGTAAGGTCAAATTATTCTATCATAAATCATGTTTGATACTACTATGCGCAACATATCACAGGGAACTCAGTAAGCCCCGTCTGCCCCCCCCCATGAAAGCCCAACCGAAAAAGATTTTTCTTTCTTTCCGTTCTTGTCCCTGGGGGTGGGAGGGTCACCCGCTTCTGATCAAAGCCCGGAACTTCCGTTTTTATTTTCACATCTAGATCCGGGGTCATTCATCAGTCAATTGCTGGCACCCAGTTGAGTATTTACCCTTCTAAACTTAAACCTTTGTTCTTATTTCTTTTTCTTCTCTTTCTCCAGAAATCCGAACACCGTTTTCCTTTCAATCCCCAAATTCTCCATAGACCATAATAAGTATGCTACACAATATTGTAATAAGGATCCAACAGATCCATGGATCATCTAGTTTAAATTTAAAAATAGTAATGATGATTTTAATTAGCATTTCATAGTTATCTCTCTTTTATGGAGAATTTGGATGAAAAAATTTAAAAATGACATTCTGCACAAATGTAGACCCCACAAAATTAAGATTCAGTTGGAAATTTCTTTATTCTCTTCATCATCCTTAAGGCATACCAACAGCATGGATTCCCTTGACTCTTTTTCTCTTGTTATCTGTCCCTATTGGTCATCACTTTTAACAAGTTCTCTAGACGGCACCCATTGTCCATACACAACTGATGAATGTAAGTTTTTGTTGGTCAGTCAACACTGGTCTGTCCATGTGTAAGAGTCCATAGAACATCGTTTATGCATTCATTTTTACTTCTCCAGCAGTTCCTAGAATGTCTTACTTATCTTATCGGATAGTTTATGTGATGGGACGTAACTGGATATACAGTTGCTGTTTTGTAGGGTGCTGCTTCTAGGATTTAAAAAAAAAACTATACATAACATTCTTGTGTAGTTTCCATTTATATTTTTCTCCAGGCATTTTGTTAGAGTTCAAGTGGTGCAGCTATACAGTAGTACTGACACGGCTTGGAAGAATTCCCATTTTATTTTATCAGAAATCAGATTTCCATATGGTCGTTAACCTGTCAATAGCAGATTATACTTTTCCTATGCATATGTTGACATTGTTTTCAGTAGATGAGATATTGCTACAGAGGTATATGAACTGGTCAACTAATTTCAGAGACTTGCTATTTAATGTGGAAATGGCACCATCTTGATTAAAACACATGAACTCTGTTTTATCTGAGTTTATGCAGAGAACAATGCCCTTTGCTGCATGCTCCAGGCTATGCAGCAGATATTCAGCTTGAGCAGGTATATTTGCAAAAATTGCTAGATCATCTGTGACGTCTACATCAGTAATAGTTTAAGCAAGATATCATCTGCTTGCTTTTTTAGTACAAAACCAATTTTCTTTTATTAGTAGATTTATCGACATTTTATAGTATAAAATTTATGCAGATTATCTCCTTGCAAGACTCTTGTAACAATTTCAAAGAAATCTGTGTCACCATTGGATGAGTGAACCATTGCCTTTTGTGTCTTTATAGATCATCATTATAGCAGTAACAGTTTCTTTGGGAAAAACATAAGCTAGGAGTATTTTCTCTGTCTTTCATTTTGGATATGGAATTAAATGCCTTGGAGAAATTTACGAATAAATGTTGCCTCAAGATTTTTTGCACATACTCCTTTGATGATTTAACAAATAGTCAGAATCTAAGCAGTTGTAAATCGATTTCTCTGAAAACCATTCTGATTTTTCCTAAGAAGTTTCTCTAATTTAGGTTGGATACAATTGAAAAGCAGAGTATTATAAATCTTAGCAGCTATGACAGTAAGACTTATACCTGTAGTCCTATGTCAGTCATGGTACTTTATAAGATTACTTAGTTCCATGACTACCACATGTGTCTCCGGTTAACTGCTCTTTTGATGCCTTCTGCACCCACATTGTATTCTTTTGATCCGCAGAACTGGGATCGATGCAACTTGGTCAGAGTGTCTTTGTGGTGGAAATGAGCTGCCGTGGTTACTGGCAAGTCTAAGAATGAGACAACACACCATTAACAATAACAACAGTTTTATTATCATATATAATGGAGATGAACATGTTTTGTACACTAGGTCAGAGAGAAAAGACATGGTGAGGAGCTTTGCCTGGTGTTTTGTTCTATGCTAAATAGCATTGAGTGATTCAGCAAATGTGGACTTAGTTCTTTATCAGTTTTTTTTCTTGTCTGCAAAGTCTATTTCTTCTAGTGGCAATTTTCTTATTTCAGCAATTCTGAAGAAGTCCCATGGCCTTGTGACAAACTTCTTTCTGGCGATATGGTCTCTGACAGAATTTTTATAATTTAGTGTCTTTTTTTATAGAAAGAATTGTAACTATTTTTGTCATTGGAACAAGGTCAGTAAGTGCTAACCACTAGCCCAAAAACAAGGCTACCCTTCTAACAGCTCAATAAACATATCATCTGAGGTCATGGCAGTGACCTCTGCTTCTATCTATAAACACAATAAGTAAAATCAAAATTTATACAATATTTTGATTTTCACATTTTAACAAAACCATTTACTTTAACTAACAAAAACAACTTTTACACTTTCCTCTTTCGTTAAAAATTAGTAGACGCCAACAAAAGAACTCGCCGTGTTATATACCTCTGTAGTTCTTGGTGATTCTGAGGTTGCCTTACTTTAGGAAGAGGAGGATGCAGCCTTTCGTCCATGTCTCTACTGTCTTTTCATTATATATGGTATTTCATAATCAAATGTCTTTTCTACTTCAGGAGAATAATTTGCTTTACTAAAAATATTACTATGATGTGCAGTTTTTGTCTGTGTGGTGGTTACATACAAGCATCATGACAATTTTCCTAATATTCATAATTTTCTTTGATATAAATCTTTTAAAAGAGTTTTTTAAGATAATTAATAACAAAATGGATGAATTATTCTCGAGACTAGTCATGGGCAAACTGTGACCCTGCAGTTCTTGCTGAATGGCTCTGCTTAATTCTCAGCACTTTAAAAACTTGGCAAATTTTCACGTTTTGTTTTAGAAATAAGAAACATTCCTAATAATTCTTTTGGTATGGATGATATTCATATTGATTAAATTGATTTTTCAAATATTTCTTCTTTTTTTTCCTTTGAATTGTTCTGTAATGTTTTCACAGCAGCAGTGTATGTTAATCCCATTAATATCAATGATAATATTATACTAAGACTTCAAATTCTTATAGAAGATATCTTTTTACAGAAGAGAGAAAAGAAAAAATCAATTTTTCTTTTCCTATTTCTAAGACAGATGCTTCTTACACATATATGATTGAAGTACCTTCAACAAAAAATCACCTTGAATTATTTTAGTAGTTCTGCCCACCTGTCTCCTCATGTGGTTTACTTCTCAAAAAATGTTGCCTATGTTTTTTAGAGATGGACTAAATGTTCTAATTCAGTAGAGTTAATTGAAATATAAACTTTATAACAAACACTAAGTTTATTATTATGAATTTGAAATTTTATCTAATGCTTTTTAGATGTTTTAATTTACCTGAATACAATAAGAAATTGGTGACAATATCAAATGGTAAAATTTTGTGGCGGTTGAATGATAGGTGATCATACTTGGAAGAAAAAAAAAGAAGAAAAATACACAATCCCTATGTTGATTTTTTTTTTTTTTTTTTTTTTTTTTCTTCTAATTCTCTACCCAAAGAAACATAATTTTAGGTTTCTTAAACTTTGTTTAGATTAACTAAATAATTACGCATGGTGAAAATTTCCTTATTTTTAATAGAAAATAGAAAAAAAAAAAGTGACCTCACTTTATTAGACATATTTCAGAAAATATAAACTTCCTTTTTAGACTAATTTATTCAAACTGATGTCCCTATTTTGGTTGTTATAGTAACAACATTTTTGATTGTTATGCTCTTTGACTTTCTTCAAGTGTCTGTCATTTGGTTTTCATTCATTTTATCAAATCACTTTACAAAAACTGAAAGATATATTATTGTAGTTGTTTTCACTCTATACAGGTTTTTTCACTGGAGTGTGAGTAACAGCAATTCTCAGGTCTCCAGGACTCTTCTAAGTATTCTAGCTGATCTTAACAGTTCTGTGATGTGGATGATCTCAATTCTTCCTCTGACCTTCAGTTTCCCCACGTCTCTTTTCTAGACCTTTGGGGACCCCACCCTGTTGGCTGGGGCATTAGAAATAAACCGACTGCACCTCTACAGAGGGGTAAGACTCCTCCAATGGGGCCACCTGTTGGCTGTGGGTGGGAACCCATGATGCTTAAGGATTGAATCCAGGTGGGTGAGCAGTCCATGACCTGCAACACTCTTCTTAGGTTCTTACTTAGGCTAGACAGATGGTCGGAGCAGCCCCTTCTGATCAATCAGCTGGTCATGTCAAGCCCTAATATCTATATGATTGCCACAACCCTATTGCCCTTATGGCAACCTCCAACCTATTTTATCATATGGGTGCTAGAAGGCGGTGGCTGAGGGTCTTCATGTCCTGGGAATGACATTAAACTCTGATAGTGAGGTTCCAGTTCTGGAGGTTTGGGGAATGTGGAGCACCCCTTCATCACCATTGCTCCCATGTCCACTCTGACCCGGAGTGGTAATACCTGTTCAGGTCCCATCTATGGGTTAAATAGTAAAATTTGCTTGTAAAAAAAAAAAAAATGATGATCCATTAAGAATAAATTTTTCAAAACTTTGTCAGCATTAAATGACCCACTGAGGTTGATATACCATAAAACAAACAAAACCAAACCAAACTTTGGGGACCATTCCAATGGCTCCAACTGCAATTGGTATCATCGTCACTTTCATATTCCTCCGCTTTTTCAGCTCTCTGGCAACATTATTATTATTATTATTATTATTATTATTATATTATTATAATTCCTCATCTCAGAAGTTTATAAATGAACTCTTCATATTGTTTGGAATTTTTCAGCTGGAATTAAATTCCAAAATAATAATAAAAAATATATATATATATATATTTTACTTTGGAGAAAAAGCAATGTTAGTAGCCAAAGAATTTGTCTTAAAATATTTTCTTGTACTTGTTAACTTTGTAGGTCCAAAGAGTAATATATATAACTAGCAAATATATGCACCCTCCGGGTGCAAGTATTTTAGTTAAATTTTATAATAAAATATCATATTAAATTAGAAAGGCTAATGAAACTGAATAAGAATGTAGATAAAAAGATTTTGAACAGAGGGGGTATGATTGAAAAATAGAACAACTTTGAAACTAACTCTTCCATCATTTTCTGTTACTCCCGTCTTTCATTGGTAAATTTTCCTAATTAAACTGTTTAGTTAAAATAGGAAGTAAAGAATAATATTACAGTTATTTCTTCTTGTTAAGGGATTTCTTTTAAGATTTATTGAAGAGATTTTTGCTCATATTCAATAAGATAAAACCAAACAATTAGAAATCAATAATACTAAGTACATATTTATTAAAATCAATTTTTTAAGATCAATATGCAAATTAGCCTTCCCATTCACACTGTAAACCTCTATTTTGTTGTATATATAAATACAATTGAATGTTATCAGTATGTAGATATGGTCAACAGTGTATGTAAAACAATTTTATTAATAATTGAGGTTTAAATAAAAATAAAATCATGGAGAATATGATGTAAATAACGAAAGGAATTGTGACTTGTATAGTAATATAGTTTCGGTTACAGACAGACAAACCCACAATCTCCATTATAATACGATGTCATAGTTTAATATGCTCTAATATTCTTATATTGCAAACAATATGGTTTTCTACTTGTGTATTTTTTTTTATCTTGTTATTTCAAGAGAAAAATAAATTCAATAATTTTATTTCAACACAAATCAATTCTAAGTGGAGCAAACAAGTAACAATAATCAATTGAAAGTCATAATTGGGTGTGTGATGGCCAGGGAAATAGAAAAACAAAAGAAACTGCTTTGTTTGATGAGGAGGAGAGTATAGTTAACTATGATGTAATCTGAATTCCTGTTGGAAACCACAAAACTAAACAAGTGCCAATTTTTCTTTTCTTCTTCTTATTAATACAACTTAAAATAAGAAATGAAAATAGAAAAAGTGTTTGCAAGATTTTATTTATTTATTTTAATAGACATTCACTAAATGAAATTATTGCATCATTAAGTTAAAATATCTTTTGTTTGTAATAATTATTTTCTATTGACTTCAATTTAGCAAATAACAAAAAAAAAACCTTGATACAAATGGAGAACATTTTTCATTCATATTTTGTATAGAGGACAGCAACACACCTACATCAACTTCTTTTTTTCTTTTTTTTTTAAGATCTATATTTAGTAGGCAAAACTGCTGCGTGTGATATATTTTCTAAAAATAATTATCAACTTGCTGATAGTATTTGTATATTTCTCTCTACACTCAGCTTCTTTTCTTAGTTCTCCTTGAATAATTAGTTGTAATATTTGTAGTTGTTTCTCTTAAAAGATTATTTACCATTGCTCAAATGATTTTAAAACAATTTTTTTTTTTTTTTAAGAATTTAATTAAAAAATGTTTTTTCTTTAAAGAGAAATATTAGATATTTTGGCAAAATAATTTTACAAACCTCCAGATATAATGTATGATTTCCTATTTGAAATGTTCTGTTTACAAAAACTGATTAAGAAAAATGATAGTTCTCCTAGGCAGTTTAGGACCAGAGAAGTTTTATATGATGATTATCCCAGTAAAAAATATTATTAAACTTTGAAAGTTTGGATTAATATAGAACTCAACCAGGTTTTGCCCAACCTGTCAGCTGGGGTGTTGGAATGCACCGACTGCACCTCTGCAGAGGGGTAAGACTCCCCCAAATGTTAGCCATGGGTGGCGACCCGTGATGCTTAAGGGTAGAACCCAGGTGGTTGAGCAGTCCATGACTTGCAATACTCCACTTTAGCCCTTTCTTGCGCTAGACGGGCAGTTGGAGAGGCCCCCCTCCGATCAATCGGCTGGTCACATCAAGCCCTAGCACCTATATGATTGCCCCAACCCTATTGCCCTTATGGCAAGCCCCAGCCCCTTTTAACATATGGGTGCTAGAAGTCCTGGGAATGACATTAAACTCTATCTGATGGTGAGGTTCCAGTTCTGGAGGTTTGGGGAATGTGGAGCACCCCTTCATCACCCTGGTCCACTCTGACCCGGAATGGTCGTACCTGTTAGGGTCCCATCTATGGGTTAAATAGAAAAACATGAGTTTATCAAAAAAATTGAGTATCCATAAAGAATGACTTTATTTCAAACCTTTATCGGCATTAAATGACCCACTGAGGTTGATATGCCCTAAACCAAACCAAACCCGGTTTTGCACTGGAACTAAATGTGTAGTTGAGTGTAAGATTTCTCTACTCATGATTTTAAAAGTTTATTATTTTATTTTTTTGATATCCAGAAATCTATCAGTCAGATATTGACAATTTGTTCTTATCCAATCGCAGATATTTGACCAGACATGAATTTTGGAATCAGTACTAATCAGTTAATCAATCATCTTTTGTTAAATTTTGAATATCTTCAGCTGTAAAAAAACAACTTTTGCATTTATCACAAATAATCTGTGTAAAAGTTTTCTTTTGGTTACAAACAAAAACCCATCTTCATACACTTTTTGAAGATTCTCCAGAAATTTTCATTGAAGTTGACAATTGGAAAAAATGGTGGTCAGTCCATTAATCTACCATTTCTAAAATCTATCTTAGCCAGATGATCAACCTTTGCATTGGGAAAAATGTCCTATTTCGAGTCTGAGAGATTCTTGTAAACCAATGCTTGAAATTATCCAAGCAAAAACTCACTTGATTTGTATAAATGGATCAAGAATTTTCTTTTTTTTTTTTTTTTTTTTTTTCATAGATGCTCCTTTTGTGTAAGCTGCTAAAAAATGTTAGAATTTGATAAGGTTATAAAATAATGAAAGAAGATACACATCTCTGTTAAAAATTGGACACATGACCTAGTGAATAAGGTAGTTAGGTTAAGACAGTTCTAAGTGACAGTTATCTCTGGATTCCGGGTTCAATCCTGAGTAGAGGCAGTAACATAGAAAAATGATTAACACAACTCATACCCCAGCTATGGTTAGCGGAATGAGAACAGAATACCCCCATGGACTAAATAAAGGGTTAAGTTCGAAGTTCTGTGATAGCTCCCGATTATGACAAGAAAGTTCCCGAGTTCGAAAAGAAGGTTCCCAAGTTCGAGTAGGTTCCTGAGTCCGACAAGAAATACCTGAAGAAGGCCAGGGGGGGGAGGCATATCGGCCGAAACGTTGTACAAATAACAATGAAGATGGGGACAATAGTCCGAATAATGCAGATATTAGTAATCATCAAGCCTCATCTCAAACATTCAGAGAAATAATTTAAAGAAAAGTTTAAAAGATCAGAAATTGAAATTAGTGGTAACAAAATCTCCCAAATATTCTTTTTAAAGTTTTGTTATAAATAATTTTAAAAAAAAGTAAAGTCAGCAGGGTGGCCTAATGTCAGCATCAGCCATACAGTGAGGGAGTCTATCCCCTATTCGTTAGTGCTAGACCAAGGAGATTATTTTAGTGCCTGAAGTAGAGTGCCCCACTTACCATCCCTATGCTACTCGTACACTGAGTTGGCGATGGCCAGTATCAAACCAGAAACTTTGTGATTCCTAGGTGGACACTCTATCAACTGCTACCATTGGGATTTTTTTTGGTATAATCTATACAACTAAAAGTAAAATTGTCTACACTATATGACAGAGAAAAAAAAATCTTTTGAAAATGTTTTGCATTTTTAAAAAAGTTTTTGGTCTATCTTAGTTTGAACACAAAATATTTACAAATCATCAAAATATGTTTAATTTTCCCCCTTTTCTAATTTAGAATGAGAAATAGATTTTATTTTTTTTAAAAATCCAATATGAAAAATGTATCTTTTATATAGACTGTTATAATATATTGTGATTGAGCAAATTTCAACAGGGATTGAACCATTTTCCAATTTATATAACAAGGAAAATTAACATTTGTGCAGTTTATAGAGTTGTATTATGGAATCTAACATAAATCTGATTTATAAAAATATTTTTTGTTTCGAGGGGAAACTTTAAAATAAAAATAAATAATACATTGATTAAAGAAGATTTAGATGAATCTTTCAGAAACCTTTAAATCTAACAAATATTTGATTTGAAAAAAGTAAAATTAGGAATTGATTTAAAAAGGTAAATCAACACACACAAAAAAAAACAAACCTTAAAGAAACTTTTTTCTTCATAACAAAAATGACCATGATTGCTTTGGGGGGGGGGGTCTGGTCTTTGTACTGTTGGTTGAAATTTTATTGGGTCTGTTTGTTAGCACTCTGTACCATCTCAACCTGTAATCTTTCTGCTCTAACTATTGTGCTACACTAAAGACATGTGGTTTGCATTTGTAAATCATTTTTATCCTTCTGCCTTTGCTAACTTCTTTTTTAGCCTTGAGAATTTGTTTATCTGTTTTGTAATTTTAGCTTATCAGAAAGATAAGCCAACAACAGATTAAAAACCAAGCCCCCCACACACACGCACACACACACCTTCAGCTTTATTACAGATGCATTCAAGGTTTACTAAAATTATGTTTATTGAAAAACAATCAAGCTCAGAGATTTTTTTATTACTGTCAGTTTTTCATAGTTCAAAACAATGAAATAGGAGGAAGCCTTTTTACAAAAAAACTCCCAAGTCAAATGACTAGTTTTTTTGTTGTTGTTTTTTTCTCATACTTAGAGTAGTTTTGGGTTTGTTTGTTTGTTTCTTTGTTTTTTGTAAGAAAGAAAGTTGTAGCTTAGAGAAGGAAAACAAAAAAACAAACGGGTAACAATAGAAGGAGATAAAAATTTCAAGTAATTTATCTATATTATAATTCTGCTTGTGATTTGTTTGTTCACATGTTATGCTCATCTATATATCCTCCCTGCAGCCAAGTGGGATATTCTTCCACCCTCCCACTCAATCAATTTGGATATTCTTCTACATAAATGATGTTTCTTCAGATCAAAAATGGTTGTTCCACTCGGATGGAATTGCTAAAGATAGGATCTCTTCAATTCTGATCAGCTTAAACAACGTTTTATCAAAGGTTGAAAAATAGAGAGTCCTGAAGATCTCTCGGTAACAGCAATGCTGTTATCCACAAAATAGAATATGCTACTATATACATATACTGATATTAGATACTAACAAATGATATGTGTATTAGATATTACAAGATTATATGATGATCTTTTGTTTGTAATATATTTATAAGTTAGATAACTTTAAATATATATTAAAATAAAACAAACTATATATAAATCAGTGATACTGGGCATGAATTTATTGAAACTTGTTTTTAAAAAAAAAACACTGTGGACCATCTAAGGTTGTGTCCGTACTTTGTGTGTGTTGTGTATATATATATATATATATATATATATATATATATAATATATATATATATGCCAAAATCGAGAAGATTTCGGGCTTATAAGCTGCAGCACAATCACAATTTTATACTTTACTCCTTTTCGGACATACCGTTTTTGATCCAACCAATATATATATATAAATATATATATATATATATATATATATATATATATATAATATATATAAATATATATATTATATATATATATATATATATATATATAATACAGAATTGTTTATTATTTTATATAGTAATGATATTGACCATAAATGAAATACTCATTGATTAACTTAATTCCTGAAATGACAGTTACAGACCAAATATCCATTATTGATAGAGATTGTTATTGTATATTTTTGTATTATTTATTGCAAATGCAACAATGGGATTTATATGTAAGAATATTACAAATCCTTTCTTATTTAAATAGTTCCTCTTGATTTTTTGTTTTGTTTTCTGTGTAATTTCCAGGGGGAGTGGGGGTCTGCTAGTAAAAGAAATGTGACTTGTTGTAAATGATTTTCATTTGATTTGTACATGTTGGTCAATTGTTTTTGTGGTTCTTTATAATATTTCATTATCAAATCTTGTAAAAGACGATTTCAAGAAAGAGCTCTTCAAAATATTTGACAACATTCCCATTAGACGTTTAACCAATAATTCTCAACAGAAACTGAATTCTAATTTCTTTATTAACCTGAATTTGAATTTTCTGTTCCATCTTGTCTAGTGTAATGAAACAAATTTGAGACTGGTGCCAGGGATAAGTTTGTTTGTTGGTGATGTTTATTTTTTTTATTTTTTGTTGTTTAGTAGGAGCGTGCCATAGCTTCAAAGTAATGAATTTGATTCCTTTTATTCTTTTTTTTCATTCCTTATCTATTATTACTTTCTTGATTGTTTTTGGGTAACAAAAAGAAAACACTAGTTTTGAGAAAGTAGTCTTTTTTAGACTCACCTGATTATTTGCTGTGTGACCTAGAGATAAAATTTAAAATGATATTCTATTATTTTCAATCAACAAACAAAAAGAAAAAAATCTATGAATGACCAAATACTTATTTCTTTTCTTTTCTTTATTCTTCATATTCTCTTTAATTTTTTTTTTTACATTTTTAAAAAGAATCTTACTGGCTGGATTTATAAAGGCAACAACAATTTAATATTTTCATATGAAACCAGTTGAAAACGCCCAAAACAAAATCCTATTCAATCTATAAGAATTAATTTTCATTATCAAATGGCCAAGTCTCTAATTATTAGATTTTCAGTATTATGTTACTTATGATTAACAATGTCCACCCTGTCTGCTGGAGCTGTAGAATACACCGACTGTACCTCTGCAGAGAGGTAAAATACCCCCAATGAGGCCACACCTATTGGCTGTGGGTGGCGACCTGTGATGCTTAAGGATGGAATCCTGCTGGCTGAACAGTTGATGACCTGCAACACTCCACTTTAGCCCTTACTTAGGCTAGACAGGTGGTCACAGAAGCCCTCTCCAATCAATTAGCTGGTCACTTCAAGCGCTAGCACCTATATAATTGTCTCAACCCTATTGCCCTCACAGCAAATCCCCAACCTTTTTATCATATATGTGCTAGAAGCCAGTGGCTTGAAGGTCTTATTGTCCTGGGGATGATGTTAAATTGCATCTAATGGTGAAGTTCCAATTCTGGAGTTCTCGGAAGTCTAGAGTGCCCATTCATTGCCATTACTCCCAGGTTTACCTTGACCCAGAGTGGTAGTACCTGTTAGGGTCCTATCTATAGGTTAAATAGTTAAAGATGAGTTTTTTTTTAATGTTGTTGTTTTTTTTTTTAATGAGTTTTTAAAAGATTTTGAATGCTCATCAAGAATGAATTAGACAAAACGTCTTTGGTATAAAATAACCCAATAAGGGTTGACATGCTGTAATATCGAGCCAACCAACCAACCATATACTAGATATAGATTTTGATATGGATGCCAGATATCACCAAATATAATACTAACAATTTTTTTATGTAAAAATCTCAAATAAATGCTCAATCTAGACCTGCAAAATATCCAACCTGCAGGTCACATGAAGCAGCCCTAAAATAATAAATCTTCTATGCTCTAAAAAAAATAACTTCATTGACAGATATGATGCCAAAAAAAAGTTTGATCTAGAGAAGCATGACTTTAATAATGAGTGTTGTACGAATTTATCTCCCTTTAACCTTCAAAAACTAAACCATATTTAACTTGGGCTGCTAGCCAGATCTTTAGGAAGGTTATACAGTAATATATATACATATATATTATTTATTTTTTTAGATAAACATTAAAGATACTAGCAAATATATGCACCCTTGGGTACAAGAATTTAGGTTTTGATGTAATAAAATATTGTATCAAATTAGAAACTATTTAGAAAATGATAAACTGAGGGGGTATAATCGAAAAATAGAACAGCTTTAAATCTAACTCTTCCATCTTTTGCCATCACTCCCGTCTTTCATTTTTCCTAATTTATCTATTTAGTTTGATTATGAATTATTTAATAAAATTACAGTTCTTTCGTCTGGTTTATGGATTTCTTTTAAGATTTATACCCGAGATTTTTGCTCAGATTCGTCAAGAGAAAACCAAACAATTAGAAATCAATAATATTAAGCATATATTTATTAAAATCAAATTCTTAATATCAAATAGCCTTCTCGTTCACACTGTAAACCGCTATTTTGTTGAATATATAAATATACTTGCATGTTATTAGTATGTAAAACCAACAGTATTAATAAGGTATAACAATTTTATCAATAATTGAGGTTTAAATAAAAATAAATTCATGGTGAATGTGATGTCAATAACTAAGGGAATTGTGACTTGAGTAGTGATTTAGTTTCGGTTACAGACAGACAAACACACAATCTCCATTATAATAAGATGTTAGTAGCAAGAAATCTCTTGTGTTTATTACCCCTCCCCCTTTCAGATTCAGGTGCTAAAAGAAAGATTTTTGATTTACAAGATGATGCTATTAGAATTATTGAGGAAATGATAAATTCATATAATTTTTAAAATGAGTGTGAATGGAATAAGTGAATTTGTTTACATATGACCAGTTCATGTTACTTTTGCTGGTTCCAGATATTGTTAGTAAGTTCTGCTCATTTCAAATATCAGAATGTAGCACTTTTTTTTCTATCCTTTTCTCTTTTTGTATTTAGACTCAATAATCTTTTAAGCATTAGTCAGTCATAGTTTGTTTTTTCTCTACAGACAATGTTGTTACTTAATGTATTTTGTGCAGTTTTATTGTCGACTACTTTTCAAACTTAAATAAACTGCATTATGTATTCATATTTTGTACATTAATTATGTAAACAGTTTGTCAACTAGTTTTGTAATTTTATGAGTTTTGACTTAACCATCTCCAGCAATTTTATAATCGTCAATTGATGAGTGTTATTTATATTGAATTTTTTATTTATCTATTGAACTGCATAAAATTAAGTCATTGGCATTTTTCAATGGAACAACAAACTAAACAAAGTTTAAATTATAGAATAAAATTCATTACCAAGAATATTTAAATAAAATAATTTTCTCCTAGACTCCTTAGTCTGATTACTGAACAAACTCAAAGACCTCTGAGCTAGAAACCTAGAATTTCTACACAAAATTCTGTACATACTGACTAAAAAAAAGAAATAAATAGAAACATTGATTGTAGGAATCCCAATTAATTAAGTTTTTTTTTTTTTTGGGGGGGGTCCACAAATGTTTGAAATATCTTGAATTTTTATTGCTTTTTTTAAATTTTTTTTTTTTTTTAAATATTTGATTAATATTTGTGGATTATTTTTGGTGAAAGGAGTTTAAATTACATGGAACACATAAAAATCAGTTGTAATTTGAAAATATTTTTACAAAAACTTAACAACTTTAATTATTACAGAATTGGAATTGGCATTTGTTGGAACTTGAATGCTGCTGTGTAGTTAATGTAAAGTTTCTATATGCATTGTTATATATATATATATATATATATATATATACACACACACACACACACACACACACATATATATAGGATTCCAGCAACCAGATATTGCAATATCTAGCAAGACCAGATATTTTGTTTTAGTCCATATCCGTATCCAACAAATTTCAGTACATTACTACTCCTTGATGTTTTCACAATATTTTCCTAATGAGTCTGCATTCTTCAAGAATATTTTTAAATTGTTAAAAATTTTTTTCAGAAATAACAAATTTCCTGTACATGGATTCTCCAGTAGATTTATTTTGCTTTTTATTTTATTTTTATTTGTGGAATTTAAAAAAAAATCATCTGAATTTACATTCAATTTTAATTTGTGAAGATATTCATTTATAAAATTGTTAAACAATGTTTAATTTTGTCTGTTTTCTAAATAATTTTTTTTTTTTCTTTTACAGTGTCCTAGTGCTGTTTAAAGTCTTAAGTCACCATGTCTGCAAGGGTAAGTTAGTTATTAAGCAATATTATAGTTTAAAAATTCTAACTAAAAAAAAAAAATTTTTTTAATGATACATTTTGTTTTAATAAATTCATTAAATTAAGAATTTATTTTTTCAAAGAGACCCAGAATCCAAAATTAACTTGATATTTTAATTTTTTATGTGAATTCCATTATATATCATTAATATTTTTGGGAGGTTGCACAATGAGAAAGGTTCAAAGCAATAAGGTAATATAGAAATTTCTGATAAATTATTTGAAGAATAATCAGTCACTTAATTAACAAACCGCCCTGTCAGCTGGGGCATTAGAATGCACTGACGGCACCTCTTCAGAGGGGTAAGACTCCCCCAATGGGGCCACCTGTTGGCCGTAGGTGGTGACCCATGATACTTAAGGATAGAACCCAGGTAGATGAGAAGTCCATGACTTGCATTACTCCACTTTGGCCCTATCTTGGGCTAGACGGGCGGTCGGAGAGGGCCCCTCGATCAATCAGCTGGTCACGTCAAGCCCTAGCACCTATATGATTTTTCCCAACCCTATTGCCCTTATGGCAAGCCCCAACCCCTTTTTATCATATGGGTGCTAGAAGGCGGTGACTGCGGGTCTACATGTCCTGGGAATGACGTTAAACTCTATCTGATGGTGAGGTTCCAGTTTTGGAGGTTTGGGGAATGTGGAGCACCCCTTCATCACCATTACTCCCTGGTCCACTCTGACCCGGCGTGGTAGTACCTGTTAGGGTCCCATCTATGGGTTAAATAGAAAAACATGAGTTTATAAACAAAATTGTATTATGCATAAAGAATGAATTTATTTCACAACTTTGTCGGCATTAAATGACCCACCGAGGTTGATATGCCGTAAAACAAAACAAAACAAAACAAACCTTAATTAACAAAGAAATATATAATTCAAATGGAAAGATTCCAGTCAATGTTCATTTGAAACATGGAAATAACAGCCATGAATTATTCCTTTGTTGTCTTAGCTGAATTTCAGTCTTCCAATGATTATACAGAGGCAAGCGTGTGGTGTATTGGTTAAAGTCATGGGAAATGGACTCGTTGTCAAGAGTTCAATCTGAGACGTGGTAACTGCATTTTCACTTAGCGCTAATACCCTTGGGAAAGGTTTGAATCCAATTCTCCCTCCAGCTATAGATAAATAGTAGGGCAGACCGGGCTCTTTAACCTTGGTTTGGCAACCAGTCTAGGAGAAGGAAAACTCTGAATTCAAACCTGTTGAACTCCGCTTAAGAAATTGACCTTGTGTCACATCATGCTCGTGTGGAGGGGTTGGTATATATATATATACTTTGTCAGCGGAAATATTTTCGAAAAAAAAAAAAAGGATTTTAAGTTTTTAAACTTTTTAAAAGTTTACCACAAGATTATTCAACATTTTCCTTTTAATACTGTATACACATAGTATTTTTAAACAAATAACATCACTTTGAACTTAAAAATACTTTCTTTTTTTTAAAATACCAGCTATGTTGTATTACAAACAAAAATTAGATACATCATATTTTTTTTTAAACAAAGTCAGTCTAGCGTGTGCTGAACAGTTTTGTTTATATTTTAATACTAGCTCGTCAGTTTGTCTTTTCCAAAATTATAAGTTTCATTAAAAATCCTGACATTAAAAACATTTTCACATAATTTCACAAATCAAAATAATTCTGAGATTATCTTCTATTAATGAGATGATGCTCTTTACTTTTTTTTTGCTAACCTTTATGATTTTTAAGGGAACCTGTTACAATCTTTTAGGCCATCCTAGCGTCATCCCTTGGTAAAGATTCCTGTAGGCCTTAAGCCAGAGCGCTTGTCCAGTGGAATTGGATCCTTGGTAATCCATTGGTGAAAAGTCTTGAGTATTGGTAATCATTTGGTAATTCCGAGTCCCTCCTCAATGAGTACAATTAGAATTATGGCCAATGTGGGGGGTTTAAGTAGTGTATCTGCCACGCAATATGGTTAGTGATTGACCAGAGGAATAAACCACGTGACCTAGGCTAGTCTATAAATCCAGGTGGGGAACTGGAGCACACCTTATATACTCAAAATATTCCAACAGAACCTCCGTCAACTTTGCTCTATTGTATTTTCGCTTCCACGGGTCAGATAAGAAAAAAAAAACTTTCTTGTAATTTAAGATGTCTTCTAATTGAGTATATAATTACAAGAATATTGATAAAGATTGGCCACTTTGATTTTGAAAAACAAAGTAATGTGTAAAATTTAGTATAAAAAAACATTTATATTTTGCATTTTTAGCTGTTCAAAGCAAAATACTATTTTAACTCCCTGCAAAAAATTCAATGGATAAAAACACATAGAAATTACATATTTAGAAAGATTATTTTTTCTTTCCAACCTTATAATTCTTTTAAAGATTGGACCAGAATTACGCGAGAAATTGCAAGTTGAACGATTGAGGTGCAAATTTGTCCATGTCTCCTGATTTTAAGTAAACTGCTGGGAATGCTACTAGATACACACCTATAACTGATCACACGCAATGGAATGCAGAATGTAAACAAATTTTTGGCATTAAATAAGCCATAAGGAGTTGATACTCCATTAAACAAATAAACAAAATTTATTTAAATTGTTTAAAAAGTAAATTATATATAATAAGAAATAATAAATATCAATAATAAATTTTTTCTTAAGTTTAAAGACAGAACGATTCTAACAATGGCATATTTTTTTTTTTTTTTTCAGTTATTCACTCCCCACACAAAGGTGGTGAGGTACCTTCCCAATTTACAAACCTTTGTGAACTCATTTAGATGCTTTTCATCTTATGATGAAGGGACACTCAGTGAGGTGTATACAAGTGATTCCTTCCATGGCACAGGTAAGCAATTATCTTTTGTCTTTTGTGTAAAAATGTTTCTCTGTCTCTAAGTGGGCAGATCTATTTGTGTTAGATACGCTAATTTGTTTTACATGCATGCATATCTACTTTCTTTAGTGCATGTAAAAAAATAAATAAAACCAACGTTGATTTAACGTGCAGTTACTGTAGGAACCACTTCCCAATTCCTGCAAATCATCTCCTTCTGAGTGTTGTTAAAAGAGAACTTCTGAAGCAAAGATGCCTTTCAATTTTTCCTCTCACCAACAAAGTCAGACAGTACTTGTTTTACTCTCTCTGTTAAGTTTTTAAATGCCATCCTTGGCCAGTTGAAAAGGGCTTAAAGTAAGTAAGTCCTCAGTTATGGAATCCTTTGGTAAGTGAATAAGTCCTATCCTGCGTATTGTTAAAGGTCCAGTGATTTAATCCTATGTCCGTCGTCCACGAAAGTCGCAGTAGTTATGAGTAGTTATGGCCAGTACTGCCGGTTTAAGTATTGTATCTGCAGCAGAGTACTGCCAGTGATTGGCCAAGAGAAATCACATGGTTCTCGCCGAGTCTATAAGTAGGAGTGGACTTTTGACACACACCTTATATACCCAAAAAATCTCAACACTCTCTCTCTCTCTGGTTCTCCCAAGTGTCATTCACGAATACAACACTGTCCTTTTGAACTCCTCTTCATAAACAATAGTAATATTAAACTTGAACTTGCGCATAAATCACATTTCAAATTGCTGCTTACAAAAAAGCAGTGTCATTTTTTTTTTTTTTTTTTTTTTTTTTTTGCTTCAGATAAGTGAAAGTGATCATAGTTACTAATAAAGGAATTGTATTAATTATTTGTCATTTTATCAACAGAAGAAAAAAATGGCAACTTTCCTAAAATACAATCTGACTTTCTATATTGGTCATGCAATGTGGTTTCACTACAGAGTTATAGTGATAGACACATATAACACTATAAGATGTTCTGTTTCTAGCTGCACATATTTAGATGCAATAATGCATCTGTGTGTAAATGTGGGCATGTCTATATAAGTATGCATGCATGTCGGCATAGCATATATGTATGTATATACATAGGTAGCGTGTATGTATGTACATGGACGTACGCGTGTGTGTGTATAGTAGTATCAAACTGAACAAGTTAGAGAAGTTGGCACATTTTAATAGATAATAAAATAAAAAGAGAAGGATTTCTTGATGGGGATGAAAGGGTTAGGGTTTTTTAATGTCCATATTAAATGGAAATTTTTGGTACTAGTATAGTCAGAGGTCAGTAGACAGGGACATCATTTTCTAAAGTACTTTATTTCTGGTAGTTTTTTGTTTTTTTCCTGGAAAGTCCAGACTCTAGATATTCACAGGAGCAATCAGGAAATAGACAGGTGACATAGGGCAGTGAAAATTGGGTTGACCATTGAACTGAAGTTCTATTCCACCCATCATGGTTGATCACAAGAAGAACATAACAGAATTCATGTAAATGTTTGAAATTATTAGAGAAAGATGAGATTCCATAGTTCCCTTTTTTGGTGATAGATTACTGAAAATATGTTGTACTTTGATAAAATGTAAACTTTTCAATTTTGTGTCCAAGATCAGAGTCTTTTTTTAGTTTATCATTGAGGATTTAGGGTCCAGTTTAACACAGTTGGTAGAGCATCCACCTTTGAATTGCAAAGTTCTGGGTTCAATATCAGTCCCTGCCAACTTAGTGCATAAGTAGCACAGCTTGGTTAATCTGAGCTGTGTGGTAAAGCATCTGGAAGCTGACGGTAGGTGTGGTATTCCCACGTCAGCAAAAACAATCTCCCAAGTCTAATGCTAGTGAAAAGGGGACTCCTTCACTGTTTGACTGATGCCAACAATTGGCACTTTGTCTACTATTAAAAAGGTTAAACATATTTAAAACTTCCTTTTCTTTATTGAAATAGATTTCCTCCAAATGCTGCTCCGCCCTGTCGGCTGGGGCGTTAGAATCCCACCTGTTTGCCGTGGGTAGCGACCCGTGATGCTTAAGGATAGAACCCAGGTAGATGAGCTGTCCATGACTTGCATTACACCACTTTGGCCCTATCTTGGGCTAGACGGGCGGTCAGAGAGGCCCTCTCCGATCAATCGGCTGGTCACGTCAAGCCCTAGCACCTATATGATTGCTCCAATCCTATTGCCCTTATGGCAAGCCCTAACCGTTTTTATCATATGGGTACTAGAAGGCGGTGGCTGCGGGTCTACATGTCCTGGGAATGATGGTGAGATTCCAGTTTTGGAGGTTTGGGGAATGTGGAGCACCCCTTCATCACCATTGCTCCCTGGTCCACTCTGAACCGGAGTGGTAGTACCTGTTAGGGTCCCATCTATGGGTTAAATAGAAAACATGAGTTTATAAACAAAATTGTATTATTCCTTAAAAATGAAATTATTTCAAAACTTTGTTAACATTAAACATTTTTTTTACCAATAGAAGTATTCGGCATGAAATAACCCAAGGGGTTGACATGCCGTAAAACCCAACCAACCAAACCAAACCAAATGCTGCTGATATTCTATTGATAAAAAGACGAAGAGGTGGAAGAGGAGGAGATTTCTTATTTGTCATCTGACAATAATTAACATCAACCCTTTCATGAAAACCTTCAATTCTTCCAATCAATTTCTGCTATATTAATGACTCTCAACAAAATGATCAACAATTATGTTGAGTTTTTTTGTTTTTATCCGACATGAAAGTATTTTAAAATTTCCTTTTAAAACAGTTGTTGTATACCCGATCGTTGGGTATATAAACAAGAGTGTGAGAGAGATTATTACTTCATAGACGTCTCGGTGATAAAAAGAGAGAGAGAGAGAGAGATATTAGAGACTTACTTGTTGCTTCATTTCTGCTTTACTGCTTCTGCTTATTTTCTGGTTGTCATCTTCTCATCTAGTCTTCTAATTGCGTCTTCTTTTTCTTTACTTCATGGGCTAGTTTTTAGTCATGCAATTAATTAATTCACAAGACATTTATTTCTTGATCAAGATTTTATTTAGTCTAGACCATCTTCTTTATTCGCCGTGCGGATGAGAAACAACCTCGCAGTAGCACATTCAATGTCAGGTTGAAACTCAATCTCTAAACTAACTAATCACGTGACGCGCAAGAATCGTGCCTGTAGGGGTCAGTTGGGGTCATCCAATGGAAATCTACCCGCCTACGCTTTTAACTCCCAACGAACCTATTTCAAACTGACTACAGATTCTGTCAATAATTTATGACACCACATAAATTATGTAACCCAGTTTCATCTGGTTGCGCTTGATTATTGGCTTTTCTTGGAGTAATTTACTAAGATTTTCTTAGTTGTGGCACAAGATCAGATTTACGAGGACACTCAGTGAGACTCAAACTCACAATTAATGATTTTTTACTCTACCTTTCTATCCATTCCACCAAACAATGTGCTGTGATTGTATTGATAGAGGCCAATAAGAAAATCCTTGCTAACCATTCCACAAAGCGATGTGCCCTGATTGTATTGAAGGCCATTAGGAAAATCCTTTTTGACTTAAAAGATAAATTGTCAAATTTGGACATGAAGGCTTAAAAAAATATTTGAGACTGATAAGTAAATTTCAAAATATAAGTTTATTTAGAAATCAACAATATTTTAAATATTTCAGGCTTAAATATTTGACATTCACTCGTCAAAAATCCATAGGAAAAAAGAAAAGAAAGGAAATTGACCGAGATATTTTAGTATCAGTTATTTAAATAAGCCTAAATAGATCAGTGACCCTTCAGTTAGAAAAGAAAAGAAAGAAAAAAAGTAAATATAGAATTTATCATTGATAAGTCATAACAATTGGTAATTTTCCCAATGAGGTCAACTCATTCCATTGTTGAATTGTTGAATTTTCACTTCAACTTTTCTGCTTGTTTTATTCATCTTACCGCATGATGCTGATGAGAAAAATTGAGCAGAGACAGACAAAAGGTATATCTTCTTTCTTTTTTTAAAAATTTTATTCATTTCTCTTATTTTCAGATTTGAATCTTTAACTAGCATTCTCAGTTAATTTTTTTTATTTGAGGTTATTGATTATTTGGTGTGAACTCCTTTTATAGTCTGGTTGTGGACTGAGTAGGAGACACAAGGCTAAGACCAAAGTTTTACCCAAGCACTGATACAGGGGGTCACAACGAGAAGAGAAAATGAACAAAGAAACAACAAGACAATGGGGTGAACTTCTAAGACACAACAGAGGAGGTAGAGATGAGGGTGACATTCATTACAGCTGTTTCTCTTAGTAATATGGTCGGTTATCACTATTCCCCATTCATACACTGCTGTAGTGGACAATTCCCCTCTTCAGCTCTCACTTAATCTGCCACTAGCACACGTTTAACCCCATCTGTTTAAAACTGCTGTTATATATCACGTAGATGATATATCTATTCGTGTATGAGAAACACCTATGGTTGTGCCCTCGTATTAGCATTCCCGGTTGATTTTTTATTTTATTTGAGGTTATTGTTATTTAATCATATTAGTTAAATAGAGCTGTGTAAATGGAGTTCAAAACTGTTTGAATTATGCAAATATCCCCAGTGGTTTAAAAGTTATGAGAATTTAAAGCCCTGAAATTTGGGGTACAAAAGTGGACATGATTTTGTTTAAAAAAATGTCAAATCACAGACCAATTCAAAACAAGAAATTCAGTCATTTCTTTACCATTTCTTTATTTTTGGGGCCAATTTTGATAAAACTTTACATTCTTATATAAAACTGTGTGTTCTTTCTGATACTGTACTCAAATTCTACGTACCCCTATGCTGTAACTCATTATTTAGAGAATAAGAGGTTAAAAAAAAAAGAGGTAAAAAATAGAATATATCTTTTATATAATTTTTTTAAAACAAAGTCCAGTGCGTGCTGAATAGTTTTGTTTACATTGTAATACTAGCTCAAAAGTTCGTATTTTCCAAAATTGAAAGTTTATTCATCTTGCCACATTATGCTGATGAGAAAAATTGAGCAGAGAGAGACAAAAGGTATTTTTTCTAATTTTATTAATTTATTTATTTTCTGATTTCAATCTTTAACCCTTTTAAAATACCAATAATAGATTTTCACATCAATTCTTTGTTAGCATCAAACTTAAAGAAACAGAAAGTTTTTACCAACTTAAAACAAACCGAGACAAAAGTGGTGACTTTTTTCTTTTAAATGATCAGCACAAAATATGAAATAGATTAAATGTGACATCATATATACAGGGTGAAAAAAGTCCAAATCTTTTCTAAAAAAAAAACTCTGGAAAAAAATTTGCATATCAATATTTTGATGTTTTGGTTTGAAAAATATGATGAATACATTCTCTTCAATTTTGGCTTATTTTTTTATTTGGTTAAAATCGAAATGACAAAATCCAAATTGGAAATGTTCAGTCATCTCAAAATGTACAACTCTTTTACTATTTATGATAATAAAAGTTGATTTTGTTAATATTATTTTATTTATTTATTTTTTTTTTTACTATTTTCCAAAAATTATGAAAATTTTTAGTTTTCACTTACATCTGTCAAAATATTAATTATAAACAAATGTAATCGAAAATATGTTTAGTCTCACAAATCAATCTGATGTAAACCAAATTTTCTTTTTATTATAAATGATATTCAAACACTTTTTTTTTAAAAATCCCCAAAATATTATTGTGTGTATTGTTTATTATGAATGTTTTTAATTTCCATTTTGCAATGTTTGAATTTTTTATTTCTCTGTTTATTCATTTAATTTTATAATTAACAATTTCATTGTAATCTACCAAGATGCGCTTAAAATATAGAAATACTCATCTTGTTTAAAATTGTATCAGTTGGCCTCAATATTTTTTACCTTTTTTTTTAATATTCAAGGTACTGTGTGGCCTGATAAAATGTTGGGTCCATTGTCTCCAAAAGATAAGCGTTTTATTATGCCTGGTCTGGTGGGTCCGCAATCTTGGCTCTCCAGTCACTCGTTACAACATAAATCGTCTAAAATTACAGTCAATGTAGAAGAGGAATTGCAAAAGTTGGAGCAAAATGGAAAAAATATTTTTCAGTACATGGATGTAAGTAATGATTTCGTTTTTTACTTTTTTCTTTCTTTTTTCTAAATTGTATTTTTTTGTTACACTAGAAACATTCCTCAATTGTTTTAACTTCTTTTAAGATATTTATTCATAGACTAAAGTTTACAAGTTACAAACCGGAACTTTAAGTTTTTGTTAATACTATCAAAAAATTTTTACAAATTTTTGTTTTTAGTCCGTACTTAAAGGCTGTCATGGCCATTGAATGTGGCCGTAAAGCACATCAAGATACATTCTATTTATAGAAGGAATTGACAATCCAAGTTTAAATCCTGGACATGGCTGTTTGCCTTTCACTTTGTGTTAATGCCCTTAGAAAAGGGTCTAAATCTCTTCTCGCCCTCTCCCCAGTTATGGGTACATAGCAGGACAGACTGGGTTCATTAGCCTTAGTTAGGCAACCAGTCTAACAGAAAGAAAACTCTGAATTCAAACCAGCTGTACTCCACTCAAAAATTGACTTTGTGTCACATCCTTCCCATGCTAAAGATATTGGGTAAATACTTATAGAATTAATATTTTAATTAATTGAAAAAAAGGTTGAAATTCTCTATAATTAGCATTTAATGATTACCTTTGAGAAAATACTGACCTTCCATACAACACCACTACTACTACTGCTGTTAAAGTAGTTAGTGGAGTGACATGTTGTCAGTATCAGCCAAACAGTGAGGGAGTCTATCCCCTTTTCACTAATACTAGACCAGGGAGATTGTTTTTGCACCTGAGATGGAGCGCCACACAGATCTAAGCTGTGCTACTCCTGCACTGAGTTGGCAAGGGCTAATGATAATTAAAAATGACTTTTTCTTTAAGTTAAAATATTTTAATTGTATCGCACCAAATTTCCAATCTGTCTGATTAATGTTAGTCACTTGCATTAACCAGGAAGGAGATTATGTTGAAAAATATCATTAAAAACTTGTGCTCCATTGTTTTTCTTTTTCAAAACTTTTAATTATTTATATTCATTAGTTTTTTGTTTGTTTAAACATGCACATAGATTTATTTTCTAAACCATTTTTACTTTTGCTATGATAGTTATTAAGTATTTTCAGAAAATGAGGAATTATTTCTGCTGGAAATAGAATAAACACGTGTGTCCTATTTAATGATTTATTCTGTACTGATTAGATGTTAACAGCAGCAGCAGCAGCTAAGTTGGGGTATGATGTGGTAGTAGCAGCAGTGATTTTATTGTGATGTATGTAACAATTTCTTTTCTTTTTGGATAAATCACCATTTAAAGAAGATCATTTCTGATATAAAAAAAAATTTTTTAAAGGAAAAAAAAATTGATAATTTCTAGATTTATGAATTCATTCTGTCAGAGAACATTTTTTTTAATTGTATCATTGATGGTCTAATGATTGTCAATAATAAATAAGATCAATTTTGTATATTATCATTTTCTTAATAAGATGTTCCTCTAAAGTGTCTGATGATTTTGTTGCAAAGTTTTATTTTATTTTTTCAGCCAATTGATATAGAAAGAAGTTTTTATGTAAATGAATTGTCTCCCTCAGACAAATTAGAATGTGTAGCACAATCCTGTCCAACTCTTCTAAGAAAAGGTGAGATTTTCTTTTCTCTCTCACTCGCTTTTGCTTGATTTCCATTGCCCCCCCCCACACACACACACACACTATTGTCCAAATCATTTTTTATCATTTTTTTAATTAATTCTAACAGAAATAGCCATTTTTGTCAACACATTTTTTCCTATCAATTTCAGAACCAGTTTTTTTTTATGAGCTTAGGTTATCTAAAAATGTTTTTCTTTTTATCAAACAAATGTTTTCTGCATTTTTCAAGCAAAAACAAATTCTGGGTTATTTCCTATAATTCCAACATAAACAAAGGGAACCACTCTTGACTGATAAATTATTTATTTATTTATTGATCTACTAGGAAAAAAGAAGACAGTGTTAGGGGTTAGTTTAATGGGAAAATAAATAAATGATTTATCAGTCATGAGTGGTTCCCCTTTGTTTATGTTGGAGTTATTAAGTCAAATTTGGTTATTTAATAAGTACATCAATGAAAGAAGAAGAAAAAATTTTCTTTTTGTAAAAATCAGTAAAATTAAAGTTTCACTCCTTTTCTTATTATTTACTTGTTTAGTTATAAAAATAAATATCTTTAAATTCACCTACCCACTCCATAAATTCTAAATATTTAAAAATAAAAGATTTTTATATTCCTCTTTTTTTTTTCTTTTTTTCTTTGAATTTTTTAAATTTTTTTCTTTTAAATCTATTTTGATTATTAAGCCGTCAATAATGGATAAGATGTTTGTTTTGGAAAATGTTCTTTTTAACATTCAACTTAATTGATTGGAGATAAACATTTTTTAAATGGCTGTCATTTTATAAATATTTGTTATTTTCCTAATTAAATCCCAGACAAACAGATTTGTCCTCTGCAAAAAAAAAAAAAGATTATTAATATCTATAAACTAAACACACAAGGCTGATATCATGCTACATCTTGCTACACCATTTGTTAGTTGAGTTTGATCCTCACAAAGTGTCCTGATCTTTTTGTGATGACACTATGCTAAACTAAAATGATAAATAAAACATTTTTTTATGCTTTTTGTCCTTCATGTAAAAAACCTCAGTAATTTTATTAAATTTCATTTATTTTCATTCTAAATCATATGTAAGGCATCCCACTACTCGTGTGTGTGTGAGGAATAGGTTTGCTCTTTGTACATAAGGACCAAGCATCATTTGAATTTCTAAATTGAAGGATAAATTTTGATAGAAATTCTGTTGGTTATATTTTTTTTATTAATTGCTTTGAAGAAAACTTAAAATAATATTAACATCTGTTAATCTAAGAAAAGGAAAGTGTCCTAAGTATGACACTTAACTACATCCAGTGTTGAGATTCCATTTCTGGAGTTCTAGTGAGTATTGAGTCACTCCTTTGCCATTACTCCCAGGTCCACTTTGATCTGGTGTGATAGTACTTTTTTAAGGTCCCATTGAAACTATATAACTAAAAATATAGTTATGATTAAACATTTACAAATGAATTGAATTTTGGCATTAAATAACCCATAAACGGCTGATATGCCAATAAACAAAACTAAACTAAGAAAATTTTTTTCTATGTTAAATCGTTATCCCTAATTTTACATAAGTTTTTAAAATTTTATCAAAATATCTTTTTTCAATCTGCAGATCTCAAATGCATTTTCACCAATCTGAGCAAATGTAGATGACATAGAGATTATTAGAATTTCTTTTTTGAATTTTTGCAAATATCAGAATTTTTGTTTAAAAATCAAAATTCATGTGATATCTGATGCTGTGTGATTGATGATATGTTTGAATTAATCTAAAATTCTGAAACACTTTTCTGGGAGAAATTAACCAAAGATAAGAAAAGAGTTTTATTTGTAATTTGATTTGTAAAAATCTATTTTTCATGATCCATCATTTTCATTTACAAGGCAAAACCTTTTAAGTTAATTTATTCCCATGTGAATCAATCTTTGATTGTTTTTTTGTTTTTTTAATTCAATAATTTTCAATGTGATCATTTGATCCAATAAATGTAAATTTTCTTTTTGCTGCAGATTTTTCCAGTCTTTTCCCTGATCGGGACATCATGGAAGGCAACTTCACAGTAATCACAGTCAGTCAGAAAACAGATAATGATATGGCAAATTGGAATTATGATATTGCTAATGAACGTAAACAACTTTGGGCCAGTGTAAGTTTCTTTTGCATCAAAAAAAAAAAAAAAATGGAATTCTTTTATGGAACCAATTCACATTCATACAGAGACTTTATTAACATTTTTCTTCTGTTTTATGTGAAGAATTTTAAAAACAGAATAACAAGAATTTGTGCACCATTATTAGATAAGCGTTTTTTGTTTTTGTTTTTTTTAACCAGTTTCTTATTAAATCAGTCCTTGTGCCATCACCTCTGTATCTGATTTCTTGTAAATAAAGTACATTGTGTTGCTTTTTATGAGGAATTGGATACAGTGTTTCACTCACATACCAAATAAATCCCTTACAGAAGTGAGTTCAAATCTCATAAAAAGCTTCTTTATTATTTCTTATGATCCATTGTGTCCCATTTTGTAGATTGGACACTCCAACTGAATAACAATTTTTTTTTTAAATAAATAAAATATGAAAGAAAATACTAATTATCACCATTTAATAATTGTTGACAATACTTCATGTAAAGAAAAGAAATTCAAGATCTTTGATTTTTTTTTTCCAGTTTATGAGTGGAGCCCAGGAAATTTGTGAAGCTTTAACCGAGGCCGGATATTGGGCAGATTTTATTGACCCCAAAAATGGAAAACCAGTAAGTTTCCCCTCTTTTCCTTAAACTTTTCTGGAAAATCCTTTGAGACTGAATAAAATTCACGTATTGTTTTGCAAGTCTTTAAATGAAGCAGAATGAGCCAGGATGATTTGCCATTGTTAAATCGCTTTATAGATTTCTTTAAAGCTTTCAGTGTCATCACTCTGTTAGATAATTGGGGATATTTTTGTTGATATTAAAAATCACCTTTTGTGGATGCAGATTTAAAATTTAAAAATCTATTAAACTTCAGTTCTATGAGTGTTGAAAAGTTCTCGGCTCAACCAAGAAGGTTTTTTTTGTTTGAATTTTAAAAAAAAAATTTTTTGTAACTTTGGGAAAAGATTTGCCATGTCCAATTGATGCCTCTTCTTGGTTGGATTGAGAACTTTTCAAACAGTGAAAAAGTTTCATGTTATTTGAATCATTTGTCTAAATTTAATGAAAATATTTCCCTCTTTCAAATTTACACAAAATTTATAAAGACAGAAAATAAACTCCAGAAATTGCTGTAGAAAAATAAAAAATAAACTTGGAATCAGTTTGAATAATTGAACATTTTTTAATATTTTCATTGTTATTTTTATTTCTTCAACTGAACATTAAATTGTTTTTTGTTTTTTTTTTGTTTTTCAGTTCTTTAGCCGCCATACCAATCATACATTTATTGAAACTGATGAACAATATTGTAAATTGGGTTTTGAAGTTGAAGATCTTGGTTGTTGCAAAGTAATCAAGCATCATGAATGGGGCACTCATAGTTATGTTGGTTGTCTTTTTACAAATGCTCCTCTTAATCTCACAATACTTGAGGGTATGGTGAAACCAAGTAAGTTGACACCCCAGTAACTGCTACAAACTCAACTAAAAAAAAACTTTTTTAGTCGCATCTTCAATAGAAGAATGTTTTCTGCATTGAGGATGTTTTATTACAGAAAGCCCTCAAATAGCCGATGGCAAAAGACTAATATGGCAAGACAATTCTTTAAATATATTTTCTCCTCCACTTTAATAAGGTGTAATATTTTGATTTAATAAAAAGAATTATTAATTTTTCCTTTGCTTTTCTAACAATCATTTCCACTTTTTTTCTTTGTGGAGAAAAAAAAATGAATCCTATTTTTCTTTGCAGTTGAGCATGATATGGTGATCTGTTCAAACCCAGTTCATTTTCATGGATATGGTACAAAAGAAAATGTTTGTTTTAGTAACTTATTGGACAATTCATTTTAAGTTGTAAAAGTTGCTCAAGTGTGTGTATATTTACAGAGTTACTTCCCCTAATATGACCAAGTGTCTTTGATATGTACACAGTAATCTTTCAGAATATCAGCTAAAGTCCATACATTTTGTATACATTGTTCAAATTCCCTTAAACACAATCTCAAAAACTGATTTTCTAACCTGTTTAAAAAGGGGGGTGTGATAAGCCCACTGCCACCAAATTTTCTATCTGACTTCGATGATAAAATAATGGAAACAGATCACTTAAGTGGGTGAGACACATCAGTTACAAGAAATTAGATTTAAGATTCTGTGCATCCAGTTAAAAAAAATTTTTTTAAATAATAAATGTGCAGGATTTCTACATCGGAAGCTTTTTTTTTTTTTCTTTAATTTCAGCATTAGATATAAAATCGTAGGTTTCTTTAATATCAATGAATAAACCCAGAAATTTATTAACAGCTGGATTGGGGGTATTAATTAATCTTGATAGCAGCAGTGTCTTTTTTCTTTCATTTATAACTAAGTTTTCTTGACGATTTCTTTAATTATACCAAAAAATCTATGCTCCCCAAAATCTGCATCTTTTCAACCGGACACAGCACAGCAAAAGGTTAAAATGATTTTTGTGTTGGGAATAAATTTTCTTGGACTTAAATTTATCAACCAACATCTGTTTTAAATGACTAAATTTTCCCCAGTAAGGTTGGCAGCCATTATTAAACAAAAATCATAAAGATGGTTTACAACTGCTCAAAAACTTGGGTTTTTTTTTTCTTCTTTTACAGAATTAAATATAACCGGTTAAAACTCACACCTTAAGTTTCATGTATCTAATCTTCAAGTGAGTTAGTATCAACATGTTACACACACACACACATTATATATACAAAGAAACTGAGAATAAAAACAAGGCAAGGCAATGATTTTTATATTTTTTATTCATTAATTTTTTTCCCCAGTATAGATGCATATTAAAAAAAATAATAATTTAGCCATTTTATTGATAACTTTTGGTAAGCACTCAATAATTGACATGTTGTGTAGTTAAACATATTCAAAATCAAAGAAGAAAAATGTGAAATCAAAAAAATATAAATTTCTTTTCTTGCAAAATTTTGAAAAGTTCAAGTTTGAAATTCTTTGAACTTTTCTTTTCAATTTTTATAACAGATATTTTTATTCTCAAAATCAAAACATTTCATTTTCTATAATACATATCACATCATTTAATACTTTTTTTTAAACATCACATCATTCCTGTATAATTGGATCCATAAACTTTTATGATAAATTCATTTTTATGACTCAAATTAAAGAAGAAAAAAACAAATGAAGTTAGGTAAGTGTTGCAATTGCTGGAAACCAAAATTATGCTAAGAAGTCTGAAAAATTTTTAATGTAGAAAGGATTTAAACTTTTCAAAAAATAATTAATTCTATTTTCTACTCTGAAAAGTTTCAATCATTGGCCACCAATTAATACTCTCTAATTTAAATACTTTAATAATCAGCTTCAAATATAAAAATCTAATATTCAAATTAAACATGTTTCTATGACTTATAGTTATAGAAACATTTTTAATAAATTAAATTATATAAACGAAAAATTTCTCAAGTCATTAATTTTTTTATCATTCAAGACCTTATTCATTTCTATCTCTGTACTATGTAACAACTAGTTACATCTAATGTATGGAATTTATATGCAAATTTATTATGGGTCAAATGTTAAGAGTTTGCAAAAGTTGTTATAAAGTCGTAAAAATGTTGGTTAAGTCAACTAGTATAACAAATCAAAGAAAAATGTCTTCATATCATCATCATCATCATCAGTATTCCTGTAGATAAATTCAAAGCCATTAAATGAGAATTTTTATTTTGTAGCTTTTCATTCCTCAAAAATCTACAGAGAAAATCATTTGATCTGATGCTCCAACCTCACAATAAGCAGAAATGTAACTTCTTCAATTTCATCAGCATTGCAATCATTTTAAAGATTTAAATTGAGGTTACATGTGAAGTGAAAAATGCAAAGAGAATGGTTCTAGTTGATTCTGGCACATTTAATTATGTGCAGTAAGTGAAGAATATGGTGTGAAGCCCTATCAGAAAATATAAGAATGCTTCATCTGATGTAGTATAAAATATGATATTCCCTTTAATAGCAAATAACTGAAAATGTCATTCATAAAATAGTAGAAAACTTCTTTTTACCCAATTAATAATGTTTACCTGTGTTTCATTTTTTTAAAAATTATGGACTAGATAACTCTTTTTCTTGAATATGAAATAAATGGTTGGCAATATTTTGGAGTAATCTAATTTGTCATGGATTAGTTGCTGCCAACAATGAGGAAATTTGGTTTTCTTAAAAAGAAAGAAGCCACAAGAATAAAATTAAATGGGCAGAAAAGGTTTTGTTAATATAGAGATGATTGAAGATTTAAAAAAATGAATTCTGGTTAAACAAAATATAAAACTTTTTTAATAATAAAATTTATATTTAAGTAATTCTTTATCCAAATTTGAGTGTTGTGGACTAAAGACCCAAATTAATAAATGATATAATTGAACAATCAGTAAAAACAAACTTTATGAATTTCTGAAGAGATTTCTAATTTCCTTATGTTTATAAAATCTAAATAAGCTGAGTGATTGGTCTTAATACTTGAATAAATGATCAAATCACAGCATCCATTTTGTCAATGAGTATTCATCCCAATGTAATCTACCAAAATGATAAAAATTGATCTCTTTAATTGATCACACAATCAAGGGATTTTGGTCCAAACAGATTCAGGAATATCCCCCACATCCACACATCTTAAAAAATAAAAACAAACCAAAATAAAAATGACATTTTGGTCTATTTTTTTTTCTTTTCAGAAATTATAAAAATAAGACAATTCAGCGGGTAGATTTAAGAAGTTGAGGTTGTTCAACAAGGAGGTTAGGGGGTGTGGGTGTGATTTGGATAATTTGTCTAAAATTGAAATTATTTTTTTAACCTTTTTTATATTCCTTTCATTTTCCAATATGGAAAGTGAAGATCATACAAGCTCAGTCACATGATTGAAGTTATTTCCAGTCAGAATTGTGAAAACCCAGGTCTTCTGGGGGTTAATCTTCTTAACATAACAGACAATTGTATTTTATATACACATACACAATATAAAATACACACACCTGTGTGTGTTTAGAAAGGTAATTAACTCATTATTAAGTTTATATCTGGAAATTATTTTATAAATTTTACAATGAGTTTATTGTTGAATTGTGATGAGCATAAAAAGGTGGGAAATAAGGAAATGATGTTTGATTTGAATTCAAAGACAAACACAATGCAAAAGAGAGAGAAAAAGAAATCTTATCAGTAATGATAAAATTAATAAGTGCATGCTGTATATTCTTTTCTAAACAATTTCCCAAATAGAATAATTGGTTTGTTATCATTTTTTCAGGATTTACATTTTTTAATGTAAACAGTTATGTAATAAGGCACACTTACCTTCCCATCTAAAAAAGAAAAACAAAATTTAATGTGTGGATGTTTGTTTTTGTGTTTTTTTAAAAACTGATACTTAATTTATTCAAAAAGCTGATTGGTTAAAATTTTAACCAATCAAAACATTTTACTCCAGAAACACACAGTTTGTGTTTTCTTTTTTTCTTTTTTAAGGGAGTAGATAAACAATTTAGAAAAAAAAAATTCTTTTTTAAATCAATGTTATGAAAAATTGGTCCACCAAATCAAAGAAAATTTTTCTATGAAGAATTTTTGTCCATTCAAAATTTCCATTTAGCTGATTTATCTCTTCTTCAACGCGGTCCCTCGAAAACGTAAGCGACGAGATTTTCGTGTTCTTTCTGGGCTCTCATTTTTCCTCTGCTTCTCTTTTTGAATTTTACTTGACTCGGCCGATGACAGTTTTCTTCGTTGATTACAAAATAAAGCCAACTTGTGTCCAGAAATACAACCTACAATTGGAGCAAGCCAATAGACGATGATATGCTGGGTTGGCGTAATTCCCTTGCAACCAAAACTGACAGTCGAAGCCAAAACCGGATTCATATACATTCCGGTTAGAGAAATACCTAACAAAAGAGAAAAGAAATATTTGAATTAACTGGAAAATTTTGAAATAAAATCTGAATATAATTAAAATATAGAAACAAGAAATAATATTCAACAAATTGTGTTTCAAAGAATTATTTCAGTAACTGAATTCCTTGTTTTTTGTTTTTTTTTAGTGTGTGTGTGGGGGGGCATTACTTTGTGTTTTTATCAAAGAAAGACTCAGTTTTTGTTTTGGGATACTGAAGAAGAAAAAAATAGAAAAATGTTTGAAGCATGAACAGCAATATATCTCTTTCCTTTAGAAAGGTTCATATTACACCTTTAACTTAGCAACAATTCTTCCAAACTAGTTTTATTGCCTAGAGAACAATCTAAAAGGAAGTTGCACGAAATTGCTACGTGCAGTCTTAAACAAATCATGGAAACAACATCCCACAAGAAAGTAGCTGTACAACCATTTGCCCCCCGATCACACAATCTATCTGAGTAAGAAGAACAAGACATGCTAGAGAAGCAAGGACAAATTCATGAGTGACGTTCTCCTGTGGAAACCTGTACATGGGAATGTCAATGTGGGCTGCTCAGCAGCTCTACGCAGATTCTGGATGCTGCACAGATAACCTCACAAGGGTGATGACCAATAAGGACGGTTGGGCGAGAGATTCTCATAGATATCCATTCTACTGGCACACCATGATAATAATGTTACACCTGAAGAAGGTCAGTGAATGTACAGGTCAAAATGTGTGAACAATAGAAAAAAAATATTTTTAAACTGTTATGCTTCCAATTTAGATTTTAGTTACATTAAATATGTTGTGCTGGTTATAATAGTTATGAACTTCCAACCTGAGTGTCTGTGTTCAAGCTCAGGTAAAAGCCAGGATTTGAAATGCAGATTTTCATGGCAGACCCCCCCCCCCCAGTCCACCCGGATGATTAGCCAATGCTATCTCTTCTGACCTCTCATTATTTTCACCCATCTGACACAACTAAATTAAACTTAATAAATATTAGTAAACAAATTTAAGATGGATGAATAAAAATGAAAGAACAAATGTGTCCCCCCCCCTCTCTTGAAGAGAGGGGGGACACATTTGAAAGAATAATCAGAATTTCAATGCAATAAATCATTTTTTTTTTTTTTTTTGTTATTGATTTTTTAAGCTTTTCAACAAGAGACAGGTGAGAGAATTAGAGCAGAATGAGTAAAGTCTCCATTTTTAATTTGTAAAGTTGAATATTAACAGAAACCAATGTGTACAAGGTGCGTGTTGAAAAAGTATCAAGTTTGAAACTCAGATATTTAAATATAATCTTCAATTTTGATAGTTTGATTTTTAAAAAATCATTAGATTTTATAAGTATACTAGAAGCCGTTATCCGACATCACCTGGGTAAAGAGGAGGTCAAAAAGTTAGTCTTGCAGCTCCATTATTACTGAATTGTGTGTTGGATCCTCGCAGGAGGCCCCATTAAAATCCCTATGTAAAAAAAGACCTTGCATTGATCCAGCGGGGGGGGGGGGTCATAAAGAAAGTGAACAGACACTCAGAAAATTAAAATTAATATTTCCTATTGAAAATATTAAATGTAATAATAATAAAAAAATCCATGCTGTTACTATTTCATTTTTATTTTTGAATTATCTTCACAAATATAAAATCAAATCTTCATTATTTTTGCTCAAAGAACAAGATCTTGTAATAATGAATGTGTATATATATATTTACTTTGTTGTTAATTATTTTATTTTCGTAGTTTCCTCCGGACATACATACACACTGACTGCCCTTTATATATGTATAGATATAGATGAATACATTAACTGTGATTTGGATAAACAGAACTGAATAGTTTTTATTATTAAAAAAACTGAAAAGTTTTGTAGCTAAATAGATAAACTAAAAATGCTATTGATGATGAAAATCATCATCAGCATCATTATTCCTATTGTGAAAATATCACTGGCAAAAAAAAAATACACTTCAAATATACAAACTAAAAGCAAGTGAAAAGTTTCTGGAAGGTTAAACAATGAGTAAGAATAAAATAAAAACCCGTGACATGCTTAGCATTTAGCAATAGAAGGCATTCAGAACAAACAAACATTTTTCTATTAAGCAATATATTCCTACGTTGTGGTCGTTTGATATTTACCAACTTTTCTTTGGTTGGTAAGCAGGTTTCAGTATGCTTTACATAACTGTCCATTCTCAAGTCATAAACACAAAGCCATAAGTCATTTACGGTATTTGATATATCATCCACTTTTAATTTGCTTAAAAATAGCTTTTCAGACAATTTTAAAATATCAAATTCTTTGCCTATAAAAAAAAAGGGCATTCTATATAGTCCCAAAAGTTGCTTTAATGTCATTCTCTAAAAATCAAAAAACAAATGTTTTTAGCTTTGATAGACAATTCATAGCAGTTTTAGAATGAGAGTTTAATAAGCAGTTCCTTAGAAAATGATATCTGATAAAATTCTATTTTTTATTTTTTTTATTTTGAAAAACCTATATTAGTAATTAAGAAGAGTCTGTTTGTCTGTCCTTTATACACAATCTAATTTGGTATGTATACTTATTGGATCCGGGGGAAGTTTCATTGAAAAAAAAAGAAAAAAAAGTTCTTTTAAAGTTCCTCATTGAAAATATGGGTCTCTCATTGAGAGAGATGGGGGTGGGGGTCTAATAATAAATAAAAACCACCAAATCAAAAAGCCATGTTGCTGCAAGATATATTCAATCCTGCAAAATTAAAATGTCCAAACTTTAAAATAGAATAAATTAACAAATTGTCTTACAAAAATAATTATTCATATTTAATTAAACATTATTAATTAGCTTTATAGGTAGATTTTCTTTCAAGCTGGAGATTTAAAATAATTATTTAATGTTATTTAATAATGTTTAGTTAGGATTAACAATCTGGAGAAAAAATACATAGAATTATTGCATTGATAGGATTAAATGTAATTTTCACTTAAAACAAAACAAAAGACAACCAATTTAGATTAGATCTTACTTTGTAACAACATGTTTCCTCAAATCAATTTTGCAATCAAGTGTTTAACCTGATACAATTACAAGATTAGTGATTTTTTTTATTTTTTTTATTTTTACATACAAACACAGCTGTTGTTCCTGACCCCCCCCCAACACCCACCCCAGTAATCTGAAGAAAGATGAGCTCATATCTAATCAATTGCAAGGCTTAATGAAAAGAACAAAATTTACATTAAAAAATAAATGACACATGTAAAAAAAAAACAATGTGGCTAAAATGTTTTAAAAATGTTCCTGTGTGTCTACCCCTCTAGAAGGTAATTACCCATGTGTCATAAATTAACATCTAGCCCAGTTTGTATTTTGCTGTCAGGTCATTTATTAGGGGTCACTGTTAAATCAATTGATTCCAGATTTCAACTAAAGACACCCCCCCTCCCATGATTTCATTTATTTATTTCCTCATCTTATTTTCCTATTTTCTTCTTTCATTTTATTTTATTTATTCTATTTTTCCCCTTTTCCTTTTCAACCACCCATATTGACAATTTTTTTCTAAATTACATATATATATATATATATATATATATATATATATATATATATATATATATATATATATGAAAGTATATGAAAAATGGTTTTATCTACTTAACCAAATCTTCCAGGGTCAAAAAGTGAAAATATTAATAAGCATCACTTCATAAAGGAGAAAAATATCAGATTAAAAGTTTTGGGGTTCAATCCTTGGCAAGGTACTGGAGGGTGGAGATAAAAAATCTTTCCAGCCTTTCTATGGGTCCTACCCGAGACGTGATGGATTCATCCCTACACTTTTATGTATTTACTCATCGCCTCCCCTTCACAGGCAGGATGTGACACAAGGTCAATTTTCAAGTGGAGTAAAGCTGGTTTGAATTTGGAGTATTTCGTCTCCTAGACTGATTACTGAAGAAACCAGTCTGCCCTACTATTTACCCATAGTTAGGGAGAGAAAAGATAGATTCATGCCTTTTCTCAGGGCATTAGTGCAAAGTGAAACACAAACAACCTCTCCCAGGATTTGAACTCTGTTACCAATTCCATTTCTTATGACAATAACCATTACACAAAGGTGCAGGCCTGAGAGGACAGTTCCCTGGCATGGGACATTAACATATAAGTCTTTCAACCTAAAAGTCACAAAAGCCAGCTGCTTCAAAAATCATACAAAAAAAAAGAAAGAAAATAAACAAACAATCTTTCAACATTTTATGGCAATTATCATACGTGGGTATTGAAGATTTTAAATACAAGACAAACTCAGGATTTTTTTTCTTTTAGAAGAATGTTTGATAATGAAAACTTAAGAGATTTATTGATTTAAATATTTTTGGTTTCTGGTTCAGATTGTAATCCTAACAAAACAATTATAAAAATGAAAGGTTAAGAAACATTTCTATATATGGACATCTATAAAATTCTAGTAGTTTAAATGCTAACTAGTATTCAATATACAAGGAGTGAAGGATTTGAATAAATCCGACAAAATGTGGTTGAAAATAGAGGAAAGTGTGGATATAACACAGACAGAATAAATTCAATTGATATTTCAAGTCATTTTGTAATGAAGCTTTTCAGAACTTTATTGACATAAGTAGTTGTACTTTTATAGTGAAAAGGGTGAGGGAAAGTCGGGTGGGGTTGGTGTGTAGGGACTTATATATATATATATATATATATATGAAAGTACGCAAACAGTTTGTTTGATATGGCTATGCCGACAATTTTTTGGAGAATATGTGCTTAATTGAAGTCATACCTAATTTGAAAATTAATTAGTTGATAATTAATGAATTACATTTGAACATATACATTCGCCTAATTCATTAATATCAACTAATTAATTTTCAAATTAGGTATGACTTCAATTAAGAACATATTCTCCCAAAAATATATATATATATATATATATATATATATTATATATATATATAAGTTTTTAGAAAAAATAAGATGTTATTAGTTTGCTGACAGATCTGTTTCGACCTTATAAAGCGGACTTTTTCAAAGCAACTATATTTATGAGGAAAGACGGAATAAATAAACTGTTAATCATGAGGTACAAACAAACGCTCTCACTCAGGGACGGAATTATTAAAATGTTTGAAAATGCGTATTTTGTGATAGAAATAAAATAAATTTTATTTTTAAAAATCAGAAGAATTTTTATCATTAGATAAACTCAAGAGTTTGAAGAGTTTATCTAATGATAAAAATGCTTCTGATTTTTTAAAATAAAATTTATTTTATTTCTATCACAAAATACGCATTTTCAAACATTTTAATAATTCCGGCCCTGAGCGAGAGCATTTGTTTGTACCTCATGATTAGTTATTGGAAATGGGAAAAGGAGTATTCTTTTGACAGACCAACCATGATGGTGAAATAAAATAACAAAATAAATAAAAAAATTTTTTTTAAAAAGTTAAATCATTTTAAAGTGATTAACAGCTTTTTATGAAAATCTTTCTAAATCCAAATATTTAATATTGAGACAAAATATTAAGAGAAATTGGACCAAGTAACCAATAGGCACCTCAAATCATCAACTTAATGAAAGGTTCATATTTTAACTCATTACCGGTAATTTCGACTTTCAAATATTTGAAAATAAACAAACAGATGAGTTTTTACACTTATATTGTATCTGACAAAAACAAATTTTACAAATTTTGTGATACTATTTCTGAACAACATCCTTTTATTTAAATAAACATAAAAATATTTTGCAAATAAAATCTGTATTTTTATTAAAATAAACATAATCGCATTTCTCTTCTGATTAAGTAAAAACTATTTTAATATAAAAACATCTTTCGTCTTTTTTTAATTTATCGTAAGTGTTGAAAATACTGAAAATTTTGATTAAAAAGTATTTATTCTAAAAAAGGTTTTTACTATTGAATTTTAATTTGATTACGTGTACCAACCATCTATTTATTTAATTTATTGTAAGTTCAACATTTCCATAAACTTCTGATTAAAATCATTTGTTTACAAAAATTTGGAAGCGGAAGTTACTGGTGACGAGTTAAAATGTGAACCTTTCATTAAGTTGATGATTTGGGGTGCCTATTGGATACTTGGTCCAACAATTGATATGAGTTTTAGAATGAGAGTTTAATAAGCAGTTTCTTAGAAAATGATATTTAATAAAATTCTTTTTTTTTTGAATTTGGAAAACCTATATTAGTAATTAAGAAGAGTCTGCTTGTCTGTCCTCTATACACAATCTAATTTGGTATGTATACTTATTGGATCCAGAGGAAGTTTTAATGAAAAAAAAAAAAAAAAAAGTTCTTTTAAAGTTCCTCATTGAAAATATGGGTCTCTCATTGAGAGAGTGGAGGGGTGGGGGTCTAATAATAAATAAAAAACACCAAATCAAGAAGCCATGTTGCTGCAAGATATATTCAATCCTACAAAATTAAAATGTCCAAACTTTAAAATAAAATAAATTAACAAATTGTCTTACAAAAATAATTATTTATATTTAATTAAACATTATTAATTAGCTTTATAGGTAGATTTTCTTTCAAGCTGGAGATTTAAAATAATTATTTAATGTTATTGTTTAGTTAGGATTAACAATCTGGAGAAAAAACAAAAATATTGAAATCAATAAATCTCTTAAATATCTGAAAATGTAATTTTCACTTAAAAAACCCAACACATAAACACACACCCACACACACAGAATTTGGTAGATATTAGACACAAAACAAAATGCACAGTCGCTAGCAACAGCTTCAGTTTCAGAAATCTTCTGTCAAAGAGATTTTATCTCAAAATATTAAGAGAATAAATCAAAGATAAACAAACAATAAATGATTACTTACCTGCAATTACCATCAATGGGTTAACAAAAATCTTGAAACACGAATCAAAAAGTGGCCACTGCGTAATTTGTGTTCTGTTCAACCAAGTGTCAAACATTGTTGCTCCACCCTCAATAAGAATTCCCACGATGACAGCAACATTCAAATCAGTAGTGCACACTTGTTTCGACCTTTTCTCTGCATGCTCAGGCATCAATTCCAACATCCATATCATTTGTAATACCATAATGGTGGCTGGAATGGCTAAAATCTGGACACTAACCCGTAACACTAAACTCTCAAGGGGAAATAACCCACTGAAGTATCTTAGCACATTGGATGTGACGGAAGGAACAGAGTTTTGGAACACCTGTCGCAAAATCAGGGTCATGAGTACAGCCATGATGACATAGGCTATCGGTCCATAGTAGTGTCGAAGAATACTATGTTGGTAAGATATTGTACAAGCAGTGATGGTACACAAGAAATCCCCCAAATAGGACTGCAGCCATTTTGGTGAGAAAACAGATGTGAGTTTGTACAGCAGGACATGCGAAAACACGACGATGGCGTAGTAGACGAAGCAGTGAAAGAGAGGCAAGAGGCGGACAAGAAGGGGCTCCCGGCCAAAAGCGCTTGCCCAAACCTCCTGTGTGTCCATGTTGATGAATGGAACCTGAAAAATAGAGAAATAAAATGATATTAGAGAAATGCCAATCAAATCTATATAGACTATTACAGTAATATGCATCGACCACTAAGATCTATTCCCATGAAGAACCCCAATCTGATATAGGCCCTTTTGGTCATTTTTTTTTTTCAAATATTTCTTATGAGAAATGAGCAGCACCAAAATAATTGCACTGTACAATTTGATTAATGTAAGAAAATAAACACACATACGTATCGATAAGTTGAATTATAATTTAAAATGAAATCTAACAGAAGAAAAAGCAACTAGATTTTTTTTTAACTTTTTAAATAATAGGGAAAAAGTAAATTTTATGTTTAATCAAAATCTCAAATTTAAAAAGTTGCTGTAGACTAGTCCCCTTCACCCTTTCACCCCCACCCCTGAGTCATCTGAGAAAACATTCAGAAAGGAAAATAAATTTGAAACTGAAACTTCAACATCTGGCTTTGATAATGATAAAAAGCCAGAGAAATTCAATAAGGAAACACATGTTGGTCTTTTGCTTTAAACAACATAAAAAACAAATGCATATTAAGTTTTAAGTAAATAATAACAATTTTATTATGTTCTACTTTCAACTTCTCAATTTTCTTTTTTATTGTACAAGGTTGGTTTGGTTTCTTTGTTTAATGGCATATCAACTTTCCGGTTATTTAATGCCAAATCCATCCTTGTAGAAGAAGAGTAGTGGTACTATTTAACCCATTGCTCAGGGATGAGGGGTTTCATACCTTTCCCAAGGGTATTAGTCTGAAAGTGAATGTAATAGCATGACCGGAGTTCAAACTTGCATACTACAATGTCAAAGTCCAGGAAGTGCGTGGTGTAATGGTTAAAATCATGGGAAATGGACTTGTCACCCCGAATTCAAGTCCTGGATGTTGTAATTGCATTTCACTTAGCGCTAATACTCTTGGGAAAGGTATGAATCCTACTCTCCCTCCAGCTATGAGTAAATAGCAGGGCAGACTGGGCTCTTTAACCTTGGTTAGGCAACCAGTCTAGGAGAAGGAAAACTCTGAATTCAAACCTGTTGAACTCCGCTTAAGAAACTGACCTTGTGTCACATCCTGCTCGTGTGGAGGGGTTGGTAAATAAATATATGCAAATGTAAATCAGAGTATTTTAACCCACTAACAAGAATCTTGCTATGATATACTTGTTTTTTTTCTTAACAGTAAATATACATACAAAAATCAGATCATAATATAAATCTACAAGCAGGACCTGTGGATATACCACAGTATGATAATTTAATTATTACAATGTTTGATATGTTTACTTAAGAGCTATTGTTAAATAGTTCAATATGCAAAGACTATAATAATCTTGATTTAACTCTCTCTCACTCTTTTTTGTTTCTTTTCATCATGTTCAATTGGAACATATTAGCGTTATTGTTCCATGAACTCACCCCTTCTCACCCCCTTCTCTCTATTTTGCCCCAACTCTTTCTTTCTTATTAGATTTTTTCTGTGTAGCTAGTCCTTTTTCTTCATTTTATTTCTTTATGATAAAAACGGAATGGTCCATTATTTAGCAAAGGTGATGACACTCATAAGAAATAGGAATCAGGCAGATAAGCAACACCAGATAATCAGCATTTACATTTTTGCATTTCATCATGGGTGGTTTAGACAGTCTGATTTTTAACTAAAGGATGTTGCAAGATGATAACAGTCATACAATTAAGGAATATGAGTATTAATATATATATAGACATTTTACGATTTAAAAATACATTACAAAAACAACAAAATTATAATGACCATTTGTGATATGGAGAAAATCATTTAAATGGAAAGTTAATATTTCTCATTTTGACAATATTCATTATTAGGTCAACAGAAATTTATCTCGCTTATTAAAGTGAAATTTTATCTGGCATAATTTCACGTGTAATTCCTGCGTAGAAAGTGATGCAGTTGATGATTATAAAAAGTGTTGATCTCTTTTCATTAAGTCAATTGATTACAACATCAGAAAATAATCTGTTTATAAAGATTATGGCAGCTTTTTTTTCTTTTTTGGTGTTTTAGTTTTACTACACACTTGGCATGAGAACAAATGTGTGTGAGGGGCATGTGTCTTTCTAAACACCAATGCTTAGAGATACATCTTATAAGTGTTATCCATCATATTTAATAATCTTTGCTTAGTAAGGCACAAGGCCACTAGTGTTGAGCATACAGTAGGCATAAAACTCACTACAGCAGTAAAAAAAAAAAAAAAAGAAAGAAAATAAAAAGTATGGGAGGGGGGGGGGGTCAAGCAAAATGAACCAATTCTAATTGGTGCTATTCTTAGAGAACCAAATGATTAATTCAAACGAGTACTGTTGCCAATTAGATCTTATTGAAGGTTACAATTTAAAAATATATGTTATTAAAAGAAATGGCATAATATTCTATCAGGATAAAACTTCTTGACTCTTTAGTGATGATCGAAAAAAATTGTTACAAATGTTATTTGTTGGAATTTTTGGAGATGAGGCTTGATAATTTGTATTATTTAGATCTTTCTGACTGTTGTCCTCATCTTTATTGTTATATATACACAACAAAAAACACCTGAAGAATTCTGGAGAACCGAAATGTGTATATAACAATAAAGATGAGGACAACAGTATAAAAAATCTAAATGTTACAAATGTGTTGGTTTTACAAACCATTTTTTTTTTTTTTTTTTATGAATCAATGTGGTGTATCAACTTATTGAAAGAAAACGAAAAGATAAACAAATACCAAGAACTTGTCAGAGAAAGGAAAAAACTGTGAGAAGTTGAGGGTGAAATTAATATCAATTATAGTTGGTGCACTTGGAACAATTTAGAAAACAGACAAGAGGAATTAGAAATCAGAGGAAAAATTGAGACCATCCAGACAATAGGATTGTTGAAACCAGATAGAGTACTCAGAAGAGTCCTGGAGACCTGAGGAGACTTAGACTCCAGTGAAAGACCATCAGCTTACGTGGGTGTGAAAAACTCACAAGGAGTGAAATAATAATAATTTATATGTGTAAAATCTATGAACAATTCAATTAGGGTCTCAGTTTTATGTAAATGAATTTTACCATTTCAGCCATGTGAGTGTTCAAATCAATTGTATTCCAGTCACTTAGGATTTTCTAATATTTATAAACCAGTTTTAATTTTGTGGTGAAGGTTTTGTTTTTCATCTAAACAAAGTTTTGTAAATGTGTTGAAGCCAATTTGAGATTCTGCATTTGGTTATTTTGTTTGGATGAATAATAATTTCTTTTTAAATAGTTATTACATTCCATTAAAAAAGTTGGAAATAAAAATGCTGATTAATAAGTAATTCAAAATTTGAGAGAGAGAGAGAGAGAGAGAGAGAGAGAGAGAGAGAGAGACGAAGAAAGAAAATGTTATTCAAAACCTGAGAGAGAAAGAGAGAAATACAAACTAAATAAAACAAATTTTAAAAATTCAACTTGAAGAAACCAACTGGGGATCACATGATATCTACAAAAAATATTTTCTAAACTTTTGGTTGGAATTTCTTACCAAATCATTAAAAGATTTAAACAAAACCATTTTAAAATGTTTAATACTACAATTTCACCCGCCTTTTTGCACCCCACCCTTTTTGGGGTAGTAGGTTGCAATATCTGTAAGTATTTTGAAACTTTAAAATGCTAATAGGCTGACATCTCAAAACCTTTTTGTTTTTTGACTAACCATAATAGTTTGAAAACATTTTTTTTTCTTTTTAACTCTTTGCCTATTTTAAACCGCTCACAGTGGCTCTCCTACCACTGAGATCAAAGCACAAAAAAATGATGGTTAGTTCATTATAATTGAGCAGAAGGACTCAAGATTACAATAATGATAGAACTTAATTTGAATAGGAGTTCTGAGGTGAGTAGATAGTGAACTTTGAAATATTCCATCGTACAGTTAAAAAATACCAAGAAAATTTGTTACAGCCGTGTGGGGAAATTTAAAGGTTAAGTTATGAAAATTTAAGTTAAGTTTAAAATGATAATCAGAAGAAAAGTCGGTACCGTTATAGTATGTGGCCTACCTTTTCAATGTGGCCTACGAAATTAGGTCTCTCTTATAGTATGTGGCCTACCTTTTCAATGTGGCCTACGAAATTAAGTCTCTCTATGTGGCCTACCTTTTCAATGTGGCCTACGAAATTAGGTCTCTCTTATAGTATGTGGCCTACCTTTTCAATGTGGCCTACAAAATTAGGTCTCTCTTATAGTATGTGGCCTACCTTTTCAATGTGGCCTACGAAATTAGGTCTCTCTTATAGTATGTGGCCTACCATAAAAAGCATATTATACAGTTATAATATTAACCCCTAACCCTAACCCCTAACCCTATTTCAGAATTTTAGAATATTTTAGAATTAAATAGATCTCTGATTCATGTAAATTATGGATAAATCATTTTTTTAATTATTCTTAATTACTATATACAGCTTATGAGTGAATTGCATTTCTTGAAATTGAATATATGTGAAAAATAATTAATTTCAATAAATTGCCTACTACTTATATCTATAAATATACTCTTACTGTGGTAGGCCACATACTATAACAGAATCAAAAATGTACAGCACCGTTTAAGTTATGAAAATTTAAATCAAGTTAAAAATGATAATCAGAAGAAAAGTCATTTTCTGAAATGAAAAATAAAATTAAAAAAAAAAAAAAAAAAAAATCTTACCTTATTTCTAAAAATAATGAAGTGACCAATCTGATGAATTTGTTGAAGAATGAAATCAAAATGAGGAAAGTTAAAAAGAGGAAATTGTAAACAGGGTGGGTGGGGGCGATGGACTGAGGAAAAGGTTAAACGTGACCAGGTCGATCAAGTTTAATGCAACATTCACCCACCCACCCTCATCATAAGTGCATAAGACCTGCAAATTATGTTCTGTCTAGCGAGTCAATACTAGACATCTGACTGAATGATCACGTTTTTAGCCGACAGCTAAAAAAGCAACCACAGCAAAAAGCAAGAGAGAAAGAGAGAGAGAGAAATTGGATAAGAGGGAAGGTAGACTTTTAGTAAATGTTTCATTAATCCCATATATATTAGTGGTAGTAGAGAAAAGACCATTAACTTTTTCTACTACTACTATCACTGATAATGTTATTATATAACTAAAAAAAAGAAGAGAGCTAGAGAGAGAGAGCTAGAGACAAAGAAAGAAAATAAGTTATTCAAAATCTAAAAGAAAAACAATGGAGAGAGAGAGAAAGAGAGAGAGAGAGGATAAGAGGTAGGGGGTAGGCTTTTAGTAAATGCTTCATTAATCCCATATGTGCCAACAACACCACCACCCCCACCAACCATTACACTTTACCTATATCGTTGAGTTAATCTCATTGATTATCATTCAGAGTCAGAAAACAATAATTAGCTTATTACTTTTTCTTTTCAATTGAAATAATGTTTTAACCCTTTTACAGACAGATAATCTTTTTAATCCTTATAGAGTGGGCAATTATTTCCAGAAAATCTGCAAACTAGACGCTAGATTCAAACAAGTTGATTGACCATATATAAAAAAATTTTTCTTTTTTTAAATAAAAAAACCCTGATAATTTGATCAGCAATTGCTTGTCATAGTACAACATAACATGGAAACAAAGCACTCACTTTTAATTAGGATATTTTGCAAAATCTTTACACAATCCTACACCACAGTGGGGCCTCTTAGCTATGTTTCTATACATTAACATTGAATTGATCAACAAGAAGTCAGTAGGAAAATGCCTTACATTGAGCTATTGCGTGACAAAAATGTTATTGTATGATTAAAAACTACTTTTACATATAAACTTTTTATAAAACTGTACAAAGGACAATCGAAAATTAATGATTTTCATTAATTTCTATGGAAAATACAACTGGGTAGAGAAAATTAGCTGTATCCTATCTTTTTTTCTTTTACAAAATTTCTGATTCTAATAAGAAATTATGTAAAAGAGAGGATACATATTTACCAACCCCTCCGCACAAGCAGGATGTGACACAAGGTCAATTTCTTAAGCGGAGTTCAACAGGTTTGAATTCAGAGTTTTCCTTCTCCTAGACCGGTTGCCTAACCAAGGTTGAAGAGCCCAGTCTGCCCTACTATTTATCCATAGCTGGAGGGAGAGTAGGATTCATGCCTTTCCCAAGAGTATTAGCGCTAAGTGAAATGCAATTACCATATCCAGGATTTGAACTCGGGGTGACGAGTCCATTTCCCATGAGAGGATAAGAGTATTTTTCTCATGACAATTGCAATTAGCATAGCAAACAGTAAATCAATTTAGTGGTAAGAAAAGCACCTCGAGAGCAATGCTAAAAGCAGCCAGCCAAGAAGATAGACTTCTGAAGTGGAAATAACAATTCAAGAAACTGCTGGGAAACCCTTCTAAAATCACAGATAATACAAAAAAAAAATCATTGATATCCAACTAGACATCACCTAGGACATTTCACGATGGACAAACTTGACAAAGTCCTAAAAACAATAAAAAGTAGAAAAGCTGCAGGCCTTGACAGAAAAAAAAAAGCCCTAAGCACAAAAGACAAGGAAATTTGATGACATACTTCTTTGATTATGCAATGCAGGGTAGAAACAAAATACAATAGAGAAATGAACAAAAGGCTGCATCTTCCCATTCCCCCCCAAAAAGGGGACTTAAGAAATCAAAAAGAACTACAGAGCTATAATTCTTATTACTGTAGCTGCTAAGGTTTATATTTTGGAAAGTATTGATATAATAAATAAGTCAATATTATAAGATATTTTTGACAGATTGAATAAATAAAAAGAGTAAAAGATTATAATTGGAAGGAGAAATTAGTGAAATTAGGATTAACTAATTTACTAGAAAGAATGGTTTGTTTTGTTTTATGGCATATCAAACTCGGTGGGTTATTCAATGCTGACAAAGTTGTGAAATAAATTCATTCTTAATGCATAATACAATTCTGTTTATAAACTAATGTTTTTCTATTCAACCCATCGATGGGACTCTAACAGGTACTACCACTCCGGGTCAGAGTGGACCAGGGAGTAATGGTGATGAATGGGTGTTCCAGATTCTCCAGAACTGGAACCTCACCATCAGATAGAGTTTAACGTCATTCCCAGAACATGTAGACCCTCAGCCACCGCCTTCTAGCACCCATATGATGATAAGAAGGATTGGGGGTTGCCATAAGGGCAATAGGGTTGGGGCAATCATATAGGTGCTAGGGCTTGATGTGGCCAGCCGATTGATCGGAGGGGGCCTCTCCGACCGCCCGTCTAGCCCAAGAAAAGCCTAAAGTGGAATATTGCAAGTCATGGACTGCTCAGCCACCTGGGTTCTATCCTTAAGCATCATGGGTTGCCACCCACGGCCAACAGGTGGACCCATTGGGGGAGTCTTACCCCTCTGCAGAGGTGCAGTCGGTGCATTCTAACGCCCCCAGCCGACAGGGCGGTACTAGAAATAAGAATAACAGGTGGTTTAATTGAAACTCAAAATAATAAAATGGAATTTGTAATCCACTGATCTCTTTAAACGCTCCAGGCAATTTTATAAAAATATTATTTTTACCAACAAAATTATTCAAAATGCTTTTTCCAGTTTTCTAATAAATTGAAATTTTATTCTCATTAAAAGGAATAAAAGATAGATAAATAATATATACATATACACATATATATATATATATATATATATATATATATATGATAAAAAATAATCTGATCTCTGCTTATGATTATTTTAAATTAAGTAAAACTTCACCAATTCATTCAAAAATCTTTTTTATACTCTCTAAATATGGAATAAATTTTTTTTAAATAAAAAAATTCATTTATGGTTTTAAATTTTACTGCTAAAATGCCAAGATCTGAAAAAACAATGAGTTCATTTGAGAAAAAAATAAATCACTTTTCAAAATTTAAAAAAATTAAAAAGACCCTTACCTGAATACCAAATAAGAAGATCATTCTTGAATGATACGAATGATATGACCGGTAAATTAGCTGATTAAGGTGTGAAATTGTTGATTGAAATGAATGATGTTAAAGAGTAGATCTTAAACTAGAATTCCAATCAATGAGTATGCGTTATGGGAAATAATTATAAACAAAAAGTAAAACATCTTGTAATCAAATGTGCAAAAAAGAAAATCAACAAGAAAAAAAAATTGAAGGATTCATTTGATCCCACATTTGAAGATGGTGATGAGAAAAATAACTGGAGAGGAACAATTGCTGAGCATTAAGAATTGATTTAATCTTAATCTTAGTGATTAATCTAGTTAAGCATCTCAAGAACAAAGCTAAAAGCAGCCAGCCAAGAAGATAGACTTCTGAAGTGGAAAGAACAATTCAAGAAACTGCTGGGAAACCCTTCTAAAATCGATAATAACCAATTGGATATTTTTGCTATGAGGGCACAACCATGGATGTCTCTCATACAGGAATAGATATATCTACATGATTTATATATATATACCCAGAAACAAGTGGATATATAACAGCAGTTTTAAGCAGATAGGGTTAAACGTGTGCTAGTGGCAGATTAAGTGAGAGCTGAAGAGGGGAATTGTCCACTACAGCAGTGTATGAATGGGAAATAGTGATAGCCGACCATATTACTAAGAGAAGCAGCTGTAATGAGTGTCACCCCCACCTCCTCTGTTGTTCCTAAAAGTTCACCCCTTTGTCTTGTTGTTTCTTTGTTCATTTTCTCTTCTCGTTGTGACCCCCTGTATCAGTGCTTGGGTAAAACTTTGGTCTTAGCCTTGTGTCTCCTACTCAGTCCACAAATAATACAAAAAGATGCAGTCTCTCTTTGTAGAATTTTTTGTTGCATTCACAACTTTCCAGCAATGAAATGTTAATTTAATGATTTTAGATTCAAATTACACTGAACAAAAATTAAATTTCCATGAGATTCACATGCAACGTCAATGTCACAAATCTATATAATAATATTCTTGTTCCTACAAAATAAGACCGTTATCATCTTACAACACCCTCTGATTAAAAAAATAAGACAGTCCAAATAAGCACTGTCACCTCAGCTGAATAATGGACCATTCCATTTTTATTATAAAGAAAGGGAAGAAAAAGGACATGTTATACAGAAAAATTATAATAAGAAAGAAAGAGAGTAGGAGAAAGATAGAGAGGGTGTGTGTGCGCAGAAACAATAACACTAATCTGATTCAATTAAACATAATGAAAAGATGAAAAAAAAGGAAAGAAAGAAAAAAAAGTGAGAGGGAGAGTTAAATCAAGTTTATTATATTTTTTATATATTGGACATTTTTTTAGTGTGAAACCTTTTTCTTTTATGGTATCTAATGATGTTCAGAGTATGTAGTCTAGGCATATTATAAATATATATGGGGCTAATGTATCTCCTTGTAGGACTCTAGCGGCTATGTCAAAGAAATCTGTGTCACCATCAGGTGAGCGTACCATTGCTTTAGTGTCTTTGTAGAGCATCATTATAGCGGCAACCGTTTCTTTGGGGAGACCATATGCTAGTAGTATTCATTCCATTTTCCCTCTGTGTATGGAATCAAATGCCCTGGAAAAATCTATGAATGGCAGCATTGCCTCTTGAACAAGTCGTGGTAACAGCACCCCACAAGGAAGCAACTGTACGGCCACTTGCCCTCCATCTCACAAACCATCCGAGTGAGACGGACAAGGCATGCTGGACACTTCTGGAGGAGCAAGGATAAACTCACAAGCCAACACATGGACATGCTAATGTGGGCCGCCCACCAACTCTGTGAGGATGCTGGATGCTGTGCAGAGGACCTCCCTGGGACAATGAATGATAGAGAAGTTTGGCAAGAGATTGTCATAGTTATCCATGCTAATTGTGCAACATGATGATGATGACACATTGAACTATTGTGCAATAACACTTGAGTAAACATATCAAACGTTGTTATAATTAATTATCATACTGTGGTATATACACAGGTATTGCTTGTTATATATCATTCTTAAAACCGTATTTCATATCCTAAAAACAAGAGACAAGCAACTCAACAAAAATGTTAGGTAAGCAGATTTTAACATCCCTATTCATCTACAAAAAAACATGTGTATTTGTATATTTATCTTTTTATCTGTAATACAACACAGAGACACTACACTGTAATCTTAGGAAAAAAGATCAGGGAATAATACTTTGTTCCTTGGTGGAGTACACACAATCAGATCCAAGAAAATAGTGACCATTCATATATAAATAATCCTGTCGATTTTGATGGGTACTATGCATATGCAAGTAGATTAAAATTTACAAAGATAATTATTTTTGTTAATCATTTAAACAAAACAAAAAAATTTTTTGGCTAACGTCTGAAGCTAAAAAGAAGCATTAAAGCAGACACACCTGCTTAATGAGAATTTACAATATTAACAGGTAAGAAGAGATTAATTAGAACATAAGCCAACAGATTGTGTTGCACACACAAAACAAAACCAGCAAGTGCTCCTGTTGCATTTATATATAATATATATTTGCTAATATGCATGTAGGTATGAGCATGTCTATATGAGTATGTATGCATATAGGCATAGTGTGTGTATATATATATATATATATATATATATATATATATATAATATATAGATTTTTGAAGGCAATTGACAATGCAATATGTGTTGAAAATTATATTTCCTTTTTTTTCAAAAATCTATATTACACATACACACAATGCTTCAAACATACTAAAAAAAACCTATATATATATATATATATATATATATATATATATATATATATATAGTAATTGGTAATTTGCTTGAAGCATTGTTAAGTATGTTATAATGTATTAATTTGAAAGCAATTACAATGCAAGTAAAAAATAAAAACAAAAAGATGTTATTTTTTGTGTCCTATCGATTTCAAAGTAAAACTTTATCTTCAGAGACGATTTTCGGAAATGGATGTGTTTTTTTGTTTTGTTTTTGTCGTTATTTTTTTTTTATGTTATAAGCACGCGTCTCGTGGTGTTCTTTTTTTTTAAACGTCACACTCACTTTAAGTGATGAACATTTAGCCGTTAATTCAATTTCAATTTTATTATTTTCATCTATTTATATATTTATGCAATATTCATTTGATATAAGTATAATGAAATGTACATACTATGTATTATATACTGTGAGGAACGTGTATTTTAATTAATTATGTATTCAGTGTTTAGCTCAAATCTATTGTTTATACTAGGACCTAATTTGGCTATTAATAAACTTTCTCTTATTCTGAGATTACCAATGTTTCGTATTACTGTCTCTATCTTAATGGAAAAACTATTGTCTTTATTTTTGCATTTGATTAAATGTTTGTGGAATGAGGATGCACGTGTGTGGATATGTTCTTTGATTCTAATGTGGAGGGGTCTAATTGTATTTCCTATATAGAAATTAAGGCATTTGGAGCAAGTAAAACGGTAAACTGTATAGGTTTTGTGACATATGTTAGGGTCTTTTATTGGGCAGTTGGCTAGTGTGCATGTTGTAATATCATTCTTATGTTTTTTTGTTAGATGCTGGCGCAGTGAGGGTCCAGAGTGTGCTAATTGGATATCTAGTCCCTCTTTACGAATAGCCTTGCGTATTTCATTTGTGATTGTTTCGCTGAAATGTGGTAGTTTCAGGAAACAGGTGTTAGAGTGTGTGTGTAGTGCCCGTGTTTTTTTATTATTTAAATGGTGTATGAATGAAGTTGGGTAGCCATTGTTTTTTAGGGTGTTCATAAATTGTGTTGTGTGTGTGATTCTGTCTGTCTCTTCACTACATCTAGTCATTCACAGACACCATGTTTTGACGTTTATGTCTCATCAGTGTGGCTAGACTTAACAGCTACCTCTAGCCGGGAGTGAAACCCAACTGACTTTTCATCAGTCCGACTCCTTTCCCCTTGGCTGTCATGCATATATATATGTGAGAGCAAACATATCTATATGGGTGTGTGTATGGGCATAAGCATAGGCAGAGTATGTATGTATGTACATGGCTGTGTGTATGTAGTAGTAGTATCAAAAGGGTGGCTAACAAGTTAAGGTGAATGGCAGATTTTAAAAGATAAAATAGAAAGAAGGATTTCTCACTTGAGATGAAAAGGTTAGGTTTTTCAATGTCTATAATAAAAAGTCTTCAGCAATACTACAGTCAGATCAGTAGACAAGGATATCATTTTTTAAAGATATTTTAGTTGTGAGAGGTTCCAGCTGTAGAGGGGGGGGGCAGTTTTCTTTTCCGGAAGTCTGAACCCCATGTATTCAAGGTAACAGTCAAAAGTTACACAGTGAAGACGGAGTTTGAGAGTCTAGGGTAGAGAATAAGTAGTGGGTGGCCAGGAGTTGAGTGAGAAGAAAAAAATGACAACTGCCATTCATATTAGGAAATGTCACATGCACTGCTCCCAAACAAAGAGTGAATAAAAACAACATTAAATATGGAATTTGTTTTTTTGTTTTTTCTTTTTTTTTTTTTTTTTTGGAGCTGACCAGTGACATATGCAGTTTGGAGCAAAACCTGGTGCCAACATATCTTTTCTTAAAATAAACACAATGTTGGATTGAAGTCATTTAGCAGACGAAAACAGGCAAAGCTGCTGTCGATATTGACACAATTTAATCAATCTCTAACTTTTCTTTTTTGGTATGAAAAGAAAATGTTTTTTTTAGTTCCAACTGAGAGTGAAATTCATTTTCAATAATCTATATGTTACATACTCATACACATATACCCATGTTGGGTAAATACACAACTGTTCTTTTACAGGAGAGATAGAGAGATGCATAACTTACTTCTTGGTGATCTCTAGTCGTTTCTATTATTTCTCTATGACTTCTATTTCTCTGTTCTTGCTGGTTGGTCGTCCTTGATTCATTTCTTCTTCTAGGTCAGTCTTGTTGCCAAGACATTCATCAACCACAAAACCATATTATTTATGTAAACTTTATTTACTTAACTAAACATATTCCTCTAACTAAACACAGCGCGCGTGTGCAAATGATCCCCAGCTAAAGTAGATACATCTTCTCTGCCTGACGCCCAAGCTGAAAACTAACTGGTTAACTTGATCCCACGTGACTTCACGTACTTTCTGTAATATTCCATGGAAAGTCCCGCCCGTGATATGAAAAGGGGCCATCCCTTCAGAAATACAGGGATTGACAATAATCTTATGCAACCGCATAAATTATGCAACATATAAAACCAGCATAAAAAGTGAAAATACATTGGCAATATCTTGTTCCACTGTTACGAAAAGCACAATCTTCAATGCCAGTCTCATTCATTCTCTCTCTCTCACTCATTCTCTCTCACTCTCTCCTCTCTCTCTCCTCTCTCTTACTCTCTCATTCTCTCTCTCTCTCTTTTTCCTCCATTTGTCACAAGTAGAGACAAACTTTTGGGTTTTGATATTTAAACCAAATTTTTATTCACATGTAATCAATTTTTAGTTAAAATCTATATATTAATATTCGTGTTCCTTAAAAGTACAACTATTATCATCTTGTAACACCCTCTAGTTAAAAATGTGACCATAGAAATCATCCAAGATGAAATGCAAAATTGCAAATCCTGATTATCTGGTGTTGTTTATCCACCAAATTATTATTTCTTATGAGTGTCATCACCTCAGCAAATGAAAAGGAAGAAAAAGGACTTGCTACTCAGAAAAAATATAAGAAAGAAAGAAAGTAGGGAAAAATAGAAAGAGGGGGGTGAGTGCGCAGAAGTGATGATGCTAATCAGTTTCAATCAAACATAATGAAAAAATGAAAAGAAGGAAAGAAAAGAAAGAAAAAAGAAAGAGTGAGAGAGTTAAATCAAGATTATTATACTTTTTATATATTGAACTATTTTGCTCTTAAGTAAATAAATCAAACGTAATAATTAATCATCATACTGTGGTATATCCACAGGTCCTGCTAGTTAGAAATCAATGCAGCACTATTTTTAGATTGAATAAAAAAATTTTTAAAAATAAAAAAAACATCGATATGACATTGATATTGAGAATCAAATTTCAACATTCTGAGTAATCTTCTCCACTTCCACCATTGGGTAGGGGGGGGGAGATATATTGCGATCCCAGCAAGTAACGAGTCAAAACTCAACTTGTATTTTGAGCAACACAGACTGTGAACCATTTCAACTTTCATTCCAAGATCTCTGCAGAATCGGATTGAAGAAAAATCCATTGATTGATTTTTATCTAAAATTACAAGATCTATGAACCTGTTCTGTTCTCATTGTACAATATGTCCATGATCAGAAATGCTGATAGGTACACATCCTGCATCACTGATGCATAAAATTCTAAAAGGATATAGAAATATCGTATCTATGCATCCTAGTGTGTTTTTTCTTCCCCCACCTCAACTAACTGCAAATACATTTCAATATTTTCTTGGAAACAAATTACACTGTATGAAGTACAAGGTAGGGGTTAGACAGCTTTAGTTGTTCATAGATAAAAACTATGCAATTTATTAAAAAAAAACTTTAGTTGGGACCCAACAAATTTCCTGGGGACTCATTCAAATCAAATCCGTGCGTCTCAGGATGCACTAAATTAAAAAGCTATCAGCATCATTGCATGATGATATTGATATTTCTATTTAGGAAGGAATAAAGGATTCTAATTACTACCTCATAGTTATTTTTATTATATTGAGAATTTGTATGGTTAAAGAATGAGATTCAGCACAAAATGCAGACCCCACAAAATTATCCTTCAATTGCAAATTGGACTGGAAATTTCTTTATTCTCTATGAGATTTATAATTGAATTGCTCTAATAAAAATCTTGGTATGATTTTTTGATTATGCTGTTTTTTACGGGGTTAAAGTTACATACAAACATAATGAGAATTTTAAATGAAATAAAGAGATTTATAAAGAGTTTTAATGATATAAAGAGATTTCATTAGTTTTATTCTTTCAAAGAATAATGTAATGTATATGATTAACCAATTGGAATGAAAAAGATATTAAGACTTAAATTAATCAAATTCATAAACCTATAAATTTAGTTATAATGATTCATCTTCATCTAATTTATAAACCAGAAATCTCAAACCTGTTAAACTTCACTTAAAAAATTGACTTTTGTATCACATCCTGCTCGTACGGAGGGGTTGGGTAAATACATACATGAGACACTTCTAAGATTTCTTAAATCTCACATCAAATCATTTTAGATAAGATTAAACATATCAAATTAGTCTTTATTTAAATTCTATTTTCACTGAATATGCTTTTACAAACACACAGGGAACTGTTAATAAAACTGACTATGAAAATTGGTATATACTTTCTGATACGTTTAATAAAAGTAAATATTTTATTTTAAATCCAGGTTCTGTTTGTTGGGTTTTTTCCGGATCCATAATAAAAGATCTTTCATTTAAGTACTTAGAATTTAGTAAGTTTTGCTTTGGCTTCACGAGAAGGAAAACCAGGAATCTCAAACCTGTTAAACTTCACTTAAAAAAATTGACCTTGTGTCCGTTTGTACAGAGGGGTTGGGTAAATACATACATGAGACACTTCTAAAATTTTCTTAGTTATCAAATTTTTAAAGCGTTCTGATGTAATGCTTCAAAAAATAATCCCAAGAAAAAGAAAATATTTTCTAATAATATATCCAGGCTGTTTTAAAACTAAAAAAAAAAATGAAGCAGAGATTTATAATAAGAACAAATGACAGAAAATCTTTAAGAAAAATGCAAGAATATAACATCAGTTTATAGAATGGGAGGGGGTAAAAGTAGAGAAAGAATAATTACATGTGGTTCCTGTAAGTTGCTCATTTTGATATAAACACACAAGACCCGAAAGATTAACAAATTCTCTGTGGTATTTTAATAGTGGCATGTATCAGACAAAAAGAAAAAATGATTCAAATGTATGTAAATCATATCTATTCTTCAAGTTTAGAAGATATCTATCAATATGACGTGGAGAGTGTTCTTATCTATACTAACATGTCACTTTTATTTCAACTAAATAATATAAACAAGATAAGTAAATGTATGACAATAAAAGCATTCATTCACTCAAGGTGATCTGGGTACAATTGTACTTTTACAATCAATCTCTTCACCCCCAACTCCTTGAAATATTGATAAGAATTTCTAAGGGTTAGAATTATAAAATTGTCATTCTTCTTAACCCTTTCAACACTTACAACCCTTAATCATACACTTACACTTACAAAATAAAATAAAAATTCTAAGTTCACTCTGGGCCAAAAACATGTCTTATTAAAGCTAATTTTTTTCAAGGGAATGATGGAAAAAATTAAATTAAAAAAACAAAAAAAACAAAAAAAAAACAAGGTTCCTGGTTCAATACCAGCACTTGTCAACTCAGTGTATGAGTAGCACAGGGATTTGTGGGGTAAAGTGAAAAGCTGGTGGTAGGTGTGATGCTCCACCTAAGATGTTAAAAAAAAACAATCTCCTTGGTCTAGCATTAGTGAAAAGGGGATAGACTCCCTTGTTGTCTGGCTAATACCAACTTTAGGCCACCCTGATGACTTTACTTACTTATTACTCTGATAGTTGTAAACTGATCCCGTTAATCAGTTTTGCAAAAGAATGCATCAGTCTCCAACATAAACTCATAGGATACTCCAAGATCTGAATCGTCTCACCTCTTTCTCTGTCCACTGGTGTTTTATGCACAGCTCGATCTCAAAAAGATTTGCATACATGCAAATACATTCTCCCAAATTCTCCCACTTCCAAGATTGCGTTTCCTCAAATTACGGTGCTAAGGCAACCATTCTTTTCTTTCAAGCCCTTCTCTCATCTTGTACGCAAGGCATGTTCACACCAGCTTTGAGCTCTGAGGTATGTCATTTCTTTTGATACATACTCATAATATCTGATTTAATCTACAGAAATATAAAATATTTAGGCTTTATAGTTTTCAAAAGTTTAAGATAACAGAATTAAAAAATAGGATAGAAAATGCTTGGTTTATCTAAACTATCTATTAATAATAGAGATAGTCTGTATTTCTGTCTGTAACAAAAACTACGTCATAGCTCTACGTCACAGCTTACATCACGATATCCTCATGCTATATACACCCAAAATTTGAGTAAGCAATTTTAAAAATTGTTTTTACTCTCGTCCTTTTTTTCAGTAACAAGAAGTTAACTAAAAAGTTTACAAATAAATAAATACCTACGATTTTGTGGAAAATTGATGTGGAAAATATTCAAAATAATTGTTTGATTATTACATGCATGCAACATTTTATTTGAGAGGGGGCTCAGTTTTCATTTCAAATTGTTTTTTTTTTTCGCCTTTAATAAATATGAGGATTTGTCTTACTTATGATACAAACCCTCTGACATTGAATTTTTAACTCCCACCCTCTCTGGCAATGTCTTTCAAAAATTAATTTTTACGACACCCGGAGGGTGTTTTCTGTTGCTAGCATAAATAAATAATAAATATTGATGAAGATTTAATATCGAAAATGTTTGGCTTTCACTTAACCCAAAATGATACGAGGATTTTAATATTCAACATTTTTGTGGCCAATCAAATAATAAATAAGTTTTAATTAATGATTAAAAAAAAAGAAATAAAATCTTTTAAATATTTCAACAAAAGTTTTAAACTGTTTCAGGCAGACTTCAGTGGAGATATCAAGTCTGTTAATATAAGAAAGATTTGAAATTCGAATCAGGTCAATCTGATTTTTTATACAAAATATTTCATAGTGGATACAACATTCAATTGTGCTGAAAAGAATTAGACTTGTACAGAGATTTATATTAAACTTATATATTTGTGTTGTTTTCTTGTTCAGTCTTGTACAGAATCTTGAAGAGAACACTATTTTCTGGCACATTCAGGTGAATGGGTGTTGATTTTTCTAAGTCATAGATAGAAATTTAAATCATAGCATTTCATTATTTCTTTATTTAACCCTCATATTACAATTTTGTGGGATTGCAAACATCAGATGTCACATTAATAAATTATGATTGTTGCTTTGTGAATTTTGCCAATGACTTTTCTTTGGTTTGTCCAATTTCAGTAAATTCTATATCATGTTGTAGCATTATGATCATTCTATCCCAAAATCCTATTATAATTTTAAAAATCATGTAAATAATGATTTCTCTAAAAAGGTAGAAAAATCAAATCAATGCAAAATATCTTAATTTCAAGTGCAACAATTGCATAGAAAATTATTTACACCCTTAAACTAAACTTGTATACTCTCTTTACTTCTATTATTCTTCTGCTCATCTTTGGTATCTTACGTTCTTCTTCAACGTCTGGACTTCGTCTTCTAGACTTCGTCTTGGGGACTTCATGTCTGGTCTTCCATTGGGGATTTCTCTTTATCAGAAGCCTTGTGTCATTGGTAGTTTTTAGATAATAACCCAAGACTTCGATTTGCTTTAGATCATATTTTACTCCGAAATCCCCACCAGACTACCTGCGCAGATTGAGTCGGCTGTGCGCTTAACATGACTTACCACCGTCGTGGTTTGGCTGATCTGAACTAAACTCTCTAATCTAAACCGGAAGAGGGTCTTCTCCAGCGATTCTCACAGTATCCAACGGAAGGAGGGTCAGGATGAGGTCAAGCCGAGTCACTCAATCCTTCAAGGCCGCCGGCTGCAACTTATAACAGCCATTTTGGTTTCTACACTACTGTAAATAAGTGTTAGGGTACTAACAATTATGTAACATTTTCCTGTTATCTTGGGTCCTTTCAAAGAATAAAATTGTGTTACTGGCAAATATTTTTATTTACACTTCACCAAACACACCAGTTTTTAACACCTCCCCTGGCAAAAAAATCTTTATATGGAGATAGGAAAGAATCTTAAAACCAATAACTTCTTTTTAGATTGACCAATTTCAATAAACTTGGTATTATTTTCTTTTAAATAATAATAATGAAATTTGTTGTGTACAGTGATCAGGTGCACCACAACTCATCAAGGTCTCATGTCTAGTACATAGAATAATGTATTAGTGTCAGGAACATGAACAGTTTACAGTAATAATATCACAGCATTTTAAAATTAAATATCAGTAAAATAAGCAGCATGAATTGGAATAATGTAACAACCACAAACAAGACTTGAACCTGTATCCCATAACTCAGGATTTCATCTTTCTTCTACTAGTTCTTTAGGATTTAAACCACTTACTTTAATATTTGACTATTACTTATAAAAAAAATTAAAAAATGAATGAAATTTATTGTATACAGTGCTCAGGTGCACCACAACTCATCAAAGTCTCATGTCAAGTACACAGAATAATGTATTAGGGTCAGGAACATGAACAGTTTACAGTAGTAACATGTATGTATGTGTGTGTGTGTGTGTGTGCATGTGTGTGGAGAGTGGCATCAGGTATAGTGTTGGTGGACTACGATGATGATAGCTGTATTATAGATTTTAATCACAGTTAATAAATTAGATAATTGATGATGATGTCATCAGGTGGTTAATGTAAAATAATAGTGATCAAGGCCAAAAAAAAAAAAGTCACAATTTCAAATAGCACAAACTAAGGAAATTGAAGTAAAAGTTTAAGATAAATCATCAAGGTAAAGGATAATAATATAACTAGCAGGACCAGTGGATATACCACAGTATGATAATTTCATTATTACAATGTTTGATATGTTTACTTAAGAGCTATTGCGAAATAGTTAAATATGTAAAAAAAAAGTAAAGTCGTCAGGGTGGCCTAAAGTCGGTAACAGCCAATCAGCGAAGGAGTCTATCCCCTTTTCACTAGCACTAGACCAAAGAGATCGTTTTTGCATCTGAAGTGGAGCACCACACCTACCATCAGCTCCTTACCTTACCGCACAGATCCCTGTGCTACTCATACGCTGAGTCTGCAAGGGCCGGTATCGAACTAGGAACCTTGTGGTTTCTAGCCAATGCTCTACCGACTGAGCTAACCCAGGCCTTGATTTAACTCTCTCATACTTTTTTTCTTTCTTTCCTTTTTTATTATGTTCAATTGAAACAGATTAGCATTATCGCTTCTGCACCCTCACCCCCTCTATCTTTCCTTACTCTTTCTTTCTGATTATATTGTTTGTGTAGCATATCCTTTTTCTTCCCTTTCTTTATAATAAAAACAGAATGGTCCATTATTTAGCTGAGGTGGCGACACGCATAGGAAATAAGAATTCAGCAGGTAAGCAACTCCAGATAATCAGGATTTATATTTTTGTGTTTTATCTTGGATGATTTAGATGGTCTCTCATTTTTAACCAGAGGGTGTTGCAAGATGATAACAGTTGTACTTTTAAGGAATACAAGTATTAATATATAGATGACCAATAGGGATTGATGGCAAGAGAGAGTCAAGTAATCCATGCTGTTACCACTTGATAATGATGGTCATTTTTTTACAATGATTTATAGAAATTTTCCTTAAAACAGAATTACTCATTTTTTTCAAGTACTTAAGGGGGGGGGCACCTATGATAGAATTTCAAAAATCCTTTGAGTTATTTGATTTAGCAGCCAAAGAAATGTTTAATGAATTTCATTTTTTTTTTAGTTTATAAATGATATAAAAATAAATGAATTCAATCTCATCTTTGCTCTGCCTTTTGGATGAGATCAATTTTGTTTCATCTTCAGGTGAAACAGAGAACAACTGAAATAGATTTGATATGTTGAGGTTCCAATTGAAGCAGTGCCTCCCCATTGCATCAAAAGGGGCTTGTGCATACCTTGACAACAGGGATAGGGTCATTTTTGTCAATTTTAAACTGACCTTGCATGACATTTCCCTGGAGGAGGAGGAGGAAAATAAAAAAATACATTTTTTGTTAAGTTCTTGTCTTGACCAAAAATAGAATGGCCAAAATCAGAGCTTAAACTTTTTACTTGATGTGTATAGCCATTAAAACTAAATTTAATTTCTATTTAATTCCAAATCAAGTTGTCATTATTTTATTTTATTTTTGTAACCATAACAAAAAAATATTAAGTAAAGTTGTTAAGTAAACGGAGCGGCCTAAAGTCGGTATCAGCCAGACAGCGAGGGAGTCTATTCCCTTTTCAATACCGCTAAACCAAGGAGATTGTTTTGGGGTCTGAGGTGGAACGCCACACCTACCATCAGCTCCTCACTTTACCGCACAGATCCCTGTGCTATTCATACGCTGAGATAATTTTTTGTTGTTATTTTGCTTAAAAACTAACAAGCTCTTAAATTTGGCATGTCAGAAAAGAAAAAAGCTTATTCAGCATTATTTTGTAAAAACTAAACAAAATGAACTTGAATTTTATTTATAAACCAGTCGACCTGTTTTATTTTATTTTCTAAATAAAACATTAAGTTAACAGTTTGTTGTTAGGAGAAAATCAGGGCATTTGTTTAAAGAAACATGGAATTGTTTTGAATTTATTTTGTTTCTTTAGAAATTTATGCAAATGGCCGTTAAAATTAAAATGGTGTTTTTAAAATAAGAACCGAATTCATTTGGAAAAAGTATTCATGAAAAGAAAAGAAAAGAAAAAGAATTCGTTGGACGGATAACATCTTGCTGTTAAAAGTAATTCGAAAAGAAATCAGGAATACACGGAGGATTTATATGATCCCAAATAGAATCATCCCCAACTTACCAATCGATTGGATACTTTTACTTAAAAAATGGTTGAACAACATTCATCATTTCAGTTTTTTAGAAGAATTAGTTGGGGTTTTTTTTTTTCAATTTATTAAGTTTGTTTTAAGAGCAAAAAAAAAAAATGTTTGTAAAAATACAAATACGATTTTTTCTGATTGAAATAAATTTGACAAATAAAAAAGCCCCCATCATCATCATGTTTATTTTTATTTTTAAAGTTACATAATATTTCGACTTGTTGAGAAATTAGCATCGACATTTTATAACAAATAAGGAAAATGCAGATTTTATCAGCTAAATATTTTTTTTTTATGTTAGAAAATAGTTATACTTTTACTGCGCATCTTTTTATTTTATTTTTATTATTTAAAAAAAAAAAAAATTATTCGTCCTTTTTCATTACGATGAACATAAAAATATTTTAAGAAGAAAAAGTTTTCAGTTTCTAAAAGTTGATCACATGAAAACCAATTTTTATTTTTTTAAGGGAATCTTTTGTTGTTTTCATTGAAAATTTGTTTGTTTTTTTGTTTTTTTTGGGGGGGGGACTTTTTTAGTATCTATTGAAATTTTTTAAGCATTTTTTTTTTATTAAAGAAAATTGTTAAAATTTCGTTTTGTAATATTAGTCCATTAAAAAAAAATCAAAACAATGTTAAAATTAGATTCGATTCAATTCTTCATTTTGACTAGAAATATAAAAATATTATCGGATCTAAAGTCAAATTTATTTTAGAAAAATAAATGTTATTTAATTTATTTTACACTTGTTTAAAAACAAAAAACATGATTCATTTTTTTTAAATAATTCTTATGATAAAATGAAATAACGAATTTGTTTTGTTTTTCCCCGTCAGTCAACCGTAACGTTAATTAATGGAATGACAAGTGCGTAGATCAGAAATGTTTAAATTAACAGAAATTTAAAATAAAAACAAATTAAAAACAAATTTTAATGCTGAAACTTGATAAATCTTGGCTCATTTTTAAAAAAATTTTTAATTTTTTTCCGTTGTTAAAAGAAAAACATTAAAAAATGGCTTTGATACAAGATAATAATAATTAAGTTTGATACATTGTGAATTATTGTGGAATTTATAAATTTTTCTTAATATTTTATTTTAAAACGAAAAAAAAAATCTCATCTTCTTACTGCAGATTAACTTCAGTTGGTTTTTTTTTTTTTAAATCACAAATCAGAATAAAATACGCAATGAATCCGAACAAAAAATAAAATTACTTACCTAATCAAAATTTTTAATCTTGAAATATTAATGACGACGGAGGAGGGGGAGGACTTGGTCTTTTTTTTTTAGTCTTTCTTGCCTGTCTTTTCTATTTCTTCTTTTTCAAGCCATGTTTTTGTCCCGAGGGTCCGGTTGGTCATTCCACAAAAACGGAAGGCCCCACCGTCGGGGCATAAGATGTGTGCATTCGTAATGTCCCCTGGTCGAATAAACCAATGCCACCAATGAGAAGAAGGGAGAGGATGCAGATTGTGAGATATCATCAATTTTGTACGGCGTCGTTAAAAATAAAAGCAACCACTTTTATTTCCACCCCCCAAAATAGGCAACTAGACATTTTATAAAAACAGCATTTCCGACGACAGCAGCAGCAGCCGTCGTCGTAGTGGGGTTGGAGGTGGTGATGGTTGTGTTCAAAATGAACAAGTAGTCAACCACCCGTTGATGGCGTAACCGTCCTTACTCACTCACTCTCTCATTCACTCTCTCATTCTCTCATTCACCCACTCATCATACACACAAGTCGACAGATGAATGGATAGATAAACACTACGTTCCTCACCACTAGCTACTCCATAAAATCCAAGGACATTTTGCTATAGTATTTATTCAGTTGCGAAAACAATATATGGTAAAAGCAATGTCACTTCCCTACTAAAGAGATATGAAATGTGGTGACGTGTGTGCTGACATCACACAAGGATTTTATTTTTATTTAAACTTGAAATAAAAGCGTATAGATTTTATTCAAGAAAAAAAATATATTCATAAATCAACCACACCCTCACTCTGCAAAACTGAGGAAAAAAATCAAGGCTGTTATGTTTGGTTTCTTTGTTTAATTGCATGTCAACCTTCGTGGGGTATTTAATGTCCAAGCCATCCTTGTAAAAGAACAGCACTAATACTATTTAATACTTTAAATTAATTTGAAGATGTCGATTGCAGCTGATCCTGTTGATTCCTTGTGAAACATAAAAAAGCAACTCCCTCCCCCCGTGTTAATAATAGGGCTACAATTTCTGTAGCAGGTAGGTTTTTTTATGGGATAGATTTCTTATCTTCAATTTCTGGTTCCCCACTCACCTCGGTTTAAAACTTCTTCTCTTGGATGAGTAATATGTGACCAATAGTAAGAAATGAGCTTTCGGTTTGTTTCTGTTATTTTATTTAATGTGCATATCAACCTTCGTAGGTTATTTAATGCCAAAGCCATCCTGGTAGAAGAACAGTAATGGTGCTATTTAACCCATAGCTGCAGGATGAAGAGGTTCATACCTTTCCCAAGGGTATTAGTCCAAAAGTGAACATAATAGTACAAGTGGAGTTCAACCTCGTTTACCATGATGTTGCAGTCTAGCATATTAGCCACGAGACTCCCCCTGTTATGTTTGAAGAGCATTTCTTTTAATGTTACTGTCACATTTAGACAAATTCATACAGCAACTTCAATATTGTCGTATACAGGGATAATTCTGAATATATTTTGTTGCACATTTCTTTAATAAGGACGACTTTGAATTCATCATTACAATAATTGAATTTGTTTTTAAATTCTGTTAAGATGTAAGAAGCATTCATTTTAAAATTGTGCTGATTTAAACTGTGAATGTGGAATTAACAAAAGTTAGAAACAGGAAATACATGAACACTACTTGGAATTTCAAATAACACTCAATTAATACATTTATACATACAAGAAAATACATTTGTAATAATTGTTGTTGCAAACGATAGTATCGTCTGTGGGAAATGTCAATTGTATAAATATAAATGAATACAATTCCACTTAACTGAGTCCTTGTAAAGTTTACAGTAAGTTATCGTACTTACGATGGCCCTATTCTATATCTGCTGAATATGATTTTTTTCTATTTGACCAATAGTGGGGACCCTAACAGATACTACCACACCGGATCAGAGTGAACCTGGGAGTAATGGTAATGAAGGGGTACTCCACATTCCCTGAGCTCCAGAACTGGAACTTTACCATCAGATAGAACTTAATGTCATACCCACGACAATAGGACCCTCAGCCACCGTCTTCTAGCACAATGATAAAAAGGGTTGGGGCTTGCTATAAGGGCAATAGGGTTTGGATAATCATAAAAATTCAGCAGGCACAGAAATTACGCTACTGTCAACAAGTTTCACTCAAAATAACCGCCATTAGTGTTGACCACAGCCTCAATCCTGCTTCAGAACCTGGAGCAAGCTGATGTTACAATTTCCCTGGGAAGGTCTCAAAAACTACCTTAATTCTCTCGATTAACTGGGCTTTTGTAGTACTGGCATGGCAGTTGGTGTCTTTCTCAACAGTGCCACATATGAATAGTGACATAGTTTTAGTTACAGACAGGCTGATACATAATCTCCATTATAATAATAAGATTATCATCAATTTTTACATTTTCTTTTCATACTTTTATTTTTGGATACACATTTTAATCTTAATTGTGAGCTGATTTAGCCACAAATGTTGAATAGACAGGATTTAGAAACAGGAAATACATGAACACAAGATGGAATTTCAAACAACACAGTATTGATACATTTATACACACAAGGAAATACACTAGTAATAATTGTTGTTGCAAACAATAGTATTGTCTACGGGAAATGTCAATTATATAAATATAATGAATACAATTCCACTTAACTGAGTCCTTGAAATGTTTATTGTCATTGGTTTGAAAATATTTTTGAATTGATCTGATTTATTTTCAACTATGTCCTCTTGAATTTAATTATTGTGCTGATTTAAATTGCGAATGTGGAATTAACAAAGTTAGAAAAAGGAAATACATGAACACAACATGGAATTATACATACAATAAAATCCACTTGTAATGATTGTTGTTGCAAATGATCGTATTGTTTGTGGAAAATGTCAATTATATAAATATAATGAATACAATTGGAATGGTTAAGGCAAGTTATTGTACTTATGATGGCCCTTTTCTATCCTTGCTGAATTGTTGGTAGCAACAATTTTTATGTCCGACTTCCAGAGATGCTGATTCTAAAAAAGGAAGATTTCTTATCTTCAATTTCTGGTGCCAAAAATTGTGGGCCTGTGATTGATTGGTTTGAAAAGAGGCACGTCGACCAAGGGAGATGACCCACCTACCTTAGATATATTTTTTATAAAATGAAACACATATATTTGTTTTGAAATAGCATTCCTGTGTGATGTCAGTACATATGTCACCACATTCCACTTGGAAGCATCTTAAGACAAGTTGATGAAACAAGTACACGTATACACACACACATACATATTGTTGTATAGCCGACTACTGGAATTTAATAAAACCACAGACACGTATATATAAAAATAGGACCCGTCTTTATTTTCTTCGGTGTGTGGGTGGTGAGGGGCGACAAGTGTTCACAATGAAAATGCCCGAGGGGTTGAGACGGAAGCGACGAGGTTATCTTCTCGGCTGCTCGCTGTAGACTGATTTGACCCTTCATCCACTAGGCCTTTTTATACAATAAATATGCCCACGCATTTATCGTTTGATTTGATAATGGACATATATATTTCTTTATCTTTCTCTTCACCAGAAGACTCAGCTTCCGTTCTTCATCTTCTCCCTGCTTCTTGATCGGAAGACCTCTCTTCCGTTCTCCCTTTTTTTTAGATATATATTTTTATCTTTCTCTTTGCCTTTTTTGCCAGAAGCTTCCTCTTCAGTTGCATGATAATGCAACAATACATATACCAACTGTTAACTGGTATTCTGCAAAAGCAACTTGTTGTTTATTTAATGGATTAACCTACTGTAGTGTTGAGTTGGTAACATTCATATTTTACAACTCAGCTTCAAACGTATCTCAGAACAATGACTTCAAGTCGAGTTCAAATAAATTCTAATTCTCTTTCCAAACAAGAGACTTCATCAAACGAACAAATTCACAACTGTCCTGGGTATGACGTTAAACTGTATCTAGTGGTGAAGTTTCAATTCTGGTGCTTTGGGGAGTGTGGATTTACCCCTTTATCGCCATTACTCCCAGGTACCCTGACCTGGAGTGGTATTACCTGTTAGGGTCTTATCTATGGGTCAAATAGATTAAAAAATGAGTATTAAAATGTGTTTTGAAAAAATTGAGTTTGAAAAAAATTGAATGCCCAACAAGAATGAATAAAACAATGTTTTCAGCATAAAATAACCCAACAAGGGTTGACATGCCATAAAATCCAACCAAGCAACAAATTCACAAAAAATGGCCAATTAAATCTTTTATGTAAATTTACTTGTGTCTGTTACTCTAATTTTTGGTGATGTCCTGAAAATCTTTCATTTCAATCAAGATGCTGCCATCTCCTCATTAGATAGTATGCCCTGTTGGCTGGGGCGTTAGAATACACTGACTGCACCTCTGCAGAAGGGTAAGCCTCCCATCCAATGGGGCCACCTGTTGGCAGTGGGTGGCGACCCATGATGCTTAAGGATGGAACCCTGGTGGTTGAGCAGTCCATGACATGCAACATTTCACTTTGGCCCTTACTTGGGCTAGACGGGCGGTCGGGGAGGCCCCCTCCGATCAATCCGCTGGTCACGTCAAGCCCTAGCACCTATATGATTACCCCAATCCTATTGCCCTTATGGCAACCCCCAACCCATTTTATCATATGGGTGCTAGAAGACGGTGGCTGAGGGTCTTCATGTCCTGGGTATGACATTAAACTCTATCTGATGGTAAGGTTCCAGTTCTGGAGGTTTGGGGAATGTGGAGCACCCCTTCATCACCATTGCTCCCTGTTCCACTCTGACCCGGGGTGGTAGTACCTGTTAGGGTCCCATCTATGGGTTAAATAGTAAAATCTGTTTGTAAAAAAACTGAATATCCATTAAGAATAAATTTTTAAAACTTTGTCAGCATTAAATGACCCACCTAGGTTGATATGCCATAAAACCAAACCAAACCATTTGATAGTAAGCCTCTGAAATTAGTCAACCAGTTCATATACCTCACTAGCAATGTTTCATCAACAGAAAGTGATGTCAGCATATGCAAAGGTAAAGTATGGACTGCGATTGACAGGTTATCGACCGTATAGAAATCTGATCTCTCTGATCAAATAAAATGGGAATTCTTCCAAATTAAAGTCGTCTGTACTACTGTATGGTTGCACCACTTGGACTCTAACAAAATTAATGGAGAAAAAGCTGGATGGGAATTACACAAGTATGCTGTGTGCTATTTTAAACAGGTCCTCAAAGCAGCATTCTACAAAACAGCAGCTATACAGCCACTTACCTCCCATCTCACAAACCATTGAAATAAGACAAGCAAAGCATACTGGGCACTGCTGGAGATTTAATGACAAACTCATAAGTGATATTCTCCTATGGACTCCTACATATGGACACACTTGGATAGGCTGACCAGCAAAAACTAACATTCAGGTAATTCCATGTCAAATCATCCAGAAATAAGTAAAATTGTCACCTGAAATTTTGTACAGCTATGGACTATGTTAATATTACACAATCCCCAAAGTTGACCTATTTTTGTCTGAAAAATGAGTTCTAGAGCTTCCCTACTCCTAAAAATTGGTTTATAAAAACATTTTGGACCAAGAATATAAAAACTAAGAAGAAATTTTGCAATCCCTTTTTTGTCTGGTTGTTAAAATTTGTTGATTTTATTTCACCAGTATTCACATAATTCTTTCTCTCATCATAGTGTAATGGTTAATAAAGTAGTCTTGCAGATTTATTACTCCTGAATAGTGAATTTGATCCTCACTGGATGCCCCATACTTGCGACCTTGTGTCATATCCTACCCATGGTGAATGAGTTGGGTAAATACCTACTTCTTTCTATCTTAACTGATTAAACCTGACCATTATCTTTATCTTGAAATTTTTTTAACAGTGGTATCTCATGAGCCACTTCAAGACAATGATTCATTTCATTGATTTCATAACCATCAACAACTATTCAATTCATTGCCAGAATAAGAACAAAGAAAATTTCCCTCAGTTTTATTTTTCCAATATAGTGTTGGGTCTGCAAAATGGTAATGCCGGATGGACATGAGTCCAAAATGGTTATCTTCCATTGCTGCAGGTGTTCACTGATAGTTCTCTTTCTCTGGGACAGGCAACCACTTCATATGACTTAGGCGCTTGCGCCTCTTACCCTTGAGTGGAGGGCAAGGCCACCCCCACCCACGTAGCTATCATTAAGTGACATTCCTTAGGACATAAGTCCTACATCCTACTTCCTTTATTATACATTTATGCATCTGTTTTGTATATCTATCTTGTATCTTGTATCTTGTAATTAGTATATGTATTCCTGTCCTGAATGTATTTCTATGTGCTCACATATTAAAGTCTGTTAATATCTTCTAACTCATTTGTCAGCATATTTCATGTACACACATGTACCCACGTTGGAAGGTTACTCTGAGCCTTCCAACTTATTATAAGAACTTTAAATCTTATAATAGTAAATCTTTGGTGTATTTAATATATATATATATATATATATATATATATATATATATAAAGTATTTTTCTATTGTTTAAACAAACAGAAATAAATGGGCGTATGTAAAGGTTATAAAGAATGTCAATAAAATATCAATAAATCCCAGATTTCTTTTCACATAAATTTAGTAAATCTCTTCCAGCTGTGACCCGTTACATATGTCCTGCATATTTACATATGTATTACATACACCCAAATTTATGAAGTAGATTAAAACAAACTAACATTTCCTTCTTTATAGAAATATTTTTGCAGTCATTGTAAATTGTTTTTCATAATCTTTATTTATTTAAATTGTTAATTATTCTATTCATTTAGAGATTTTTTTTTTACTTTAGCCATTTAAATTTTTAGATTCTTGGCTTTCATCTACCCTGTAATTGAGTTCACAAAATTCAAATAAAAAAAAAAATCAAACACAAACACATTAAAATCTTATTCTTGTGCTAAGATATCTTTGTTTGAATTTTATGGCATATCAACCCTTGTTGGGTTATTTTATACTGAAGATGTCTTTATTCATTCATGATGGGTATTCAAAATCTTTTTTTCAAACTCAATTCTTTTTAAAATCATTTTTTAAACTCATTTCTTCCTATTTAACCCATAGATGAGACCCTAATAGGTACTACTACTCCAGGTCAGAGTGGACCTGGGAGTAATGGTGATGAAGGGGTACTCCACATTCCCCAGACCTCCAGAACTGGAACATCACCATCAGGTAGAGTTTAATGCCATACCCAGGACAAGAAGACCCTCAGCCATTGCCTTCTAGCACATATATGATAAAAGGGGTTGGGGGTTTGCCAACAGAAGGACAATAGGATTGAGACAATTATATAAGTGCTAGGGCTTGACATGATCAGCCGATTGATCGAAGGGGGTCTCTCCGACTGCCGGTCTAGCCAAAATAAGGATCAAAGTGAATTGTTGTATGTCATGGATTGCTCAGCCACCAGAATTATGTCCTTAAGCAACACAGGTTGCAACCCATGGCCATCAGGTGGCCCCATTGGGTAGGGGGTTTACTTCTCTGCAGAGGGGCAGTCAGTATATTCTATCACCCCAACTGACATTTGTAGTGGCTAATGTACTGGACTGCAACATCATAGTAAGTGAGTTCAAACTCCAGTCATGCTACTATGTTCACTTTTGGACTAATACCCTTGGGAAAGGTATGAATTCCTTCACCCTACATATCACCCTAGGTATGGTTTAAATTGTACCACTCCTAGTATTATTTGGATTATTCAGACTATTGTCCTCATCTTCATTGCTATCTGTACGGCATTTTGGCCGATGAGCCCTCTGGCCTTGTTCAGGTATTTCTTGTCGGACTCGAGAAGTTTATCGGACTTGGGAACCTTCTTGTCATAATCAGGAACCATCACAGAACTTTGAACCTAAGCCTTTATTCAGTCCACGGGGGTATCCTGTTTTCATTCCGCTAACCATAGCTAGGGTACAGGCATTAAGCTGTGTTAATTATTATTGTATGTTACTGCTGCCCCATGACCAGGATTGAACCTGCAGTCTAGAGATAACTGTCACTTAGAACTGTCTTAACCTAACTCCTTTATCTACTACACTATGTGTCCAATTGGAAATAGTACCACTCCTATTCTTCTACAGGGGTGGCTTTGGCATTAAATAATCCTTGAAGGTTGATATGCCATTAAACAAAGGAATGTAAACAAACAGAAAGCTTGACCCCCAACTACTGGTCATGTATTACGAATCAAGAAGAAAAAAAGTCTGAAAAAGCCAGGGTGAGTGGGATTAGCAACTCTATTCCATAAAATCCTGTTACTGAAATTGCAGACCCCTTATTAAAGTGGGGAATGGGGAGTGTGTTACTGTTTTATATTTCACAAGGAGTCGAGAAGCTCAGTGGACAGGATCAGCAGCAGTTGTCAACCCCAAATTAATTTGAAGCAACAGAACTTTTTTTAAACCCTAAAATAATGATAAAAGGGATTTTATTCAAATGAAAATTTAGACGTTATTTGCCCGTCTGCCAGTGTTGGTATGTGATACAAGCTCAGTTTAATGCAGTGTGCCCCACAGGAAACAAGTCTCCTAGAGAGAGAGAGAGAGAGAGAGAGAAAGAGAGAGAGAGAGAGAGAGAGAGAGAGAGAGAGAGAGAGAAGAGAGAGAGAGAGAGAAGGAGCAAAATAGCTCTAGTTTCATTGGCATTCTCCTTCAAGAGCATCTCATCATGTGCTGGGCAATACACCCAGCAGTTGAGTTGAGGTTGAGGTTGAGTTGAGTTGAGTTGAGGTTGAGTTGAGTTGAGTTGACGTTGACGTTGACGTTGAGGTTGAGGTTGAGGTTGAGTTGAGTTGAGTTGAGTTGAGGTTGAGGTTGAGGTGAGTTGAGTTGAGTTGTTACACCTACTCCGCTTCCTTCACAACTGCTTTCACAACATAATATCTGGTTTATATAACAATAAAGTCAGCTGTGATTAGTCAACCATAACAATGCAAACTAGAATCAGTTCTGAGTACGACTTTTCCTTTTCCAACTCCAAACAGCCAATTGATAAGGCGGAGACAACTCACTATCAACAACAGATTTATAAACAGCTCTGATCAAAATATTACGGACATGAAGGTAATGGTTAGCAAGCTATGTTAGCAAATTATTATTAGTGAGTTCACTAAGAGCACCAGATCTCTGGCCTTGTGCCAAACTAAGCTAAATTTGGTAAATGACTACAAATTAAACATGACCTGACTTAACTTACATATAGATTTTGTTATGTTTACTTATATTCTTATAAATACTTTTGTATTTTTCTCAACCCCCCCTCTCATTATCTAATTATTGTAGTCTGTAAATTATTTCTTCTCCTGTGTTTCCCCCAAAATAAGACAAGGCTAATATTAATTTTCACTCCGAAATATAACAAATAACACTAGGATGTCTTATTCTTAATATATCAAAAAATGACAGTACAAAATTTCTAAATAAACAGAAATTGCAAAAACGATCTACATTTATTACCATTAACATTATAAAGAAAAGATAAGACACTAGCGGCAGTACTCCTAGGTTTGTAGTGGAGTTAACCACGAGTGTGGCAGACAGATTAAGAGTCAAAGAAACAACCAAACAACAAGAAATATGAATAAAGACTTGTATTACATATAAAGAATTGCAAACTTTAGTTTCGTTTGCACAAATAATATTTGTCATTTAACTGGTGTATCCTGAGATATGGGGTATTAACGGGGCCCTTTGCTACGGCCTTCTGTTCCGTTCGGATATGATGGACTTCTGTTTCGCGTCGGACTCCGATTCTGGTTGTCTGTTGAAGAATAGGAGTGACCCTATTTTAGGTCTGTCTCCGGTGAGGGTTGAATCAGAAGAGACATGAGTTTGCTTATTCGGCTTTGCTGCCAAAGTATGCTGGCTCATGATTGGTTGGTTTGAAACAGAGGCTCGCAGACAAAGGACGATAACCCCCCATACCCCAGAATTCTTAATAACATGTTCTTTTATTGAAAAACTCATCAACGACAATTCATTAAAAAATAATCATATCATCAATCCTCTGGAATGTTATTGTTCGGTAAGACACTGGATTCCCAAATTCTGCCACTCTCAACTAGGGCTAATTTTAAAGGAAGGGCTTATATTAAAATCATGATGAAAAATCATATTGTCTTATTTTGAAGGTAGGTCTTATTTCCAGGGAAACATTGTACTGTCATTTTTCGCCCTTTTGTTTCATATAATAAACACTTTTCATAAACAAGTCTTCCCCCCCCCCATGAACATCAATGTGTTACGATTATGTCTATGTTTGATTTTTGTCTAATCTTTCCTAACCAGCTGCCTTTTTTGTAGGGTCTGTTTCATTTGCTTTGTACATAAAACATGATTTTTGTTGTATTGCTTACAATCATTGATAATCTAGACTCTTTTTATTTGCCAATACCGGCAACGAACACAACCATTGTTGACACATTTCTTTGATATATGTAACATTTGATCTTTTAGGTATGCGTCTTATGTTTACAATAGCGTCTTATGTTTCTTAGCCCGAATGTTAAGTGTCCACTTCCTGACTGCGAGTCCTAAATAATCAGGAGTTACTTCCCTTTAACTGTACTAGAGGATCCAGTGAAAATGTTTTTCTACCAATCTTGATATGTCAGCAGCATCATTTAACCCCCCAACCGTTATATTTTCTGGAAAATTCAGAGCTGTTGTTCTCAATTCACCTAAATGATTCTATTGTTATATGATATATGGGCAAAATCTATAATTGGCATGTAGTGTAGGTAGCTTAGAATGGTCACAAGAAAAATCATTAGGTCATCCAGTTTGATTGATATGTTATGACCTCAAGGTCATTTGTGAATGTGGCTTTCATTGGATGAAAAAGTCTTCTGATCAGATGAAACTAAGAAGTTAGTTTGGAGGTGTTTGCAGTGTAATGGTTATCCTTGTAGGAAATGGAGATGGCAAACCAAGTTCAAATCCTAAATGAGACTGTTTGCATTTCACATAATGCTAATACCCTTGGGAAAGGTATGCATCCAACTATTCTACCTCCATCTATGGGGAAATAGTAGGGCAGACTAGGCTCTTCAATCTTGATATAGCAATGGGTCTAGGAGAAGGAAAACTCTGAATTCAAACCTGTTAAACTCTGCTTAAAAATTGACCTTGTGTCACATCCTGCTCATGCAGAGGGGTTGGTAAATACATAGATAGAAACTTTAGTCAGTCAGTTCAAGCCATCAGATGAGAACAGTCAAGATCTACACCATGTTCCAATCACTGATTCCTCATAACTCACAATGTGTAATATATTGTATGTGTGCATATTTATTTTGTTTATCATAAACAAAATAAATATGTGCACATACAAAAATTTGGTGTCTTTATTTACAGGTAAGAACAACACCTGACTGACACAGAATGGCAATAAGACAGCACAAGAGAGACAGTGCAACATGACACCCAAAGAGAGGAGCTGGGCACTGGTCAATTGTCTGAGTAAAGGCTATGCAACACTATGTCATAAGTGGTGTGTGGTTATTGAAAAGTGTGAAATGCAAACAGCAACGTCCAGGATTTTAACTCGTCTCAGTGTGTTCATTTCCTACAACCGTAATCATTACACCACATGCCTATTTTTAACATATAGTCCCCCTTGCAGTCCATACACTTTTTCTATCAGTGTTGCAGTGCTTGGATCCCAGTCATCAACAGCAGATATGCCATCAACTTATCAAATCCCACTCATAAATCGTGACCCAAGCACATGAAGAAGATCAGAAGGTGCACTTTATGTAATGGTTATCACTGCAAGAAATAAGATTGCAACTCAAACTTAAATCCTGGATGAGACTGTTTCACTTTGACCTTGGAAAAGGCATGAATCAATCTGTTCTCTCACTAGCTATGAGTAAATAGTAAGGCAGACTGGGATCTTTAGCCTTGGAAAGGCAACCAATCTTGGAGAAGGAAAATTCATTAGTAATGTTCTGTTTAGGCACCCTAACCCTTGGTAAGATGAAGATTGTTGAAATTTGTATAAAGTGATCAGTATTCAGCTGTGTTGCAAGTTGAATCTGTTCTCTGAATTCAGAGTTGGTAGGTGGTTTAAATAGCAGGTTGGGCTATTCCACGGTGTACCTTTTTTGTCTGGTGATTGGATGCTAGTCACAGCTTTCAAGTGAAAGTAAATATAATATTGATTCTACAAAGATCAGATGCAACAACATCACAAATCTTGGTCAAGAAGTTGTTTGTTAGAAATACCAGTTTGTAAATAGTATCCCATACTGAATGTGTAGATGTATTCTTGATTGCAACAGAAACATAATTAACACTTCGCATTCCACCATGGGCAGTTCTCATTCTACAGTCCCCACCCCTCCCCAAACCTTCTATATGCAGTAGTTCCCTCACTCAACTGCCAGGCAGGAATAACACTCAGAACATGTCTTTTTGGGACTAAGCCAACTTACTTCCTCACACACACACACACACTATTTTTAAGAGAAAAAAAATAAAGGGATAAGAGTTATGCCCCTTGGTTTATCCCTGCCAGAATGGCCTTTCCGTATGTGCTGACTCATGCTTGCATTAGCAGCAGCAGTGGCTGATTTTCCGGTTCCTGAATTTGGGCGCCAAATTCAAGCAGACACGAGAAGGAAGTTTGAAGATAAATTCCTTTTTGGTACATATTTTTGTTACTTTTGTAATATTTGAGTTTAGTGAATTTTTATGTTTTATATGTAATTATATATTTTGTGTTACTTGGAAGTCCTACTGGTTTCCCACAAGATGGACTAACTTGCAATTATATTAAATTATTTTAGGCTTACAGTGTTTATTTGAGTTATTTCTTTCTTGTTGTTTTTGTCCCTTTGTTGAAAAGTCGGGGCCCTGTTACTATACAGGATCACTTGTTTTATTCCGAGTAGTTTTTTGGGTATAAATTCCGACATATTTTATCCTTGAACACTTACAGAAAACTCAATTATCAGAGGACATTCAACAATTTAGCTTCTTTGTAAGCCGCCCTCTGAACCACCAGAAGTAAAAAGAATCTTCATTTACATTTCTGTATATAAATTTCACCCTATTTGTTGATTCTATTAGTTGTTTTTAGTTTTTCTTCAACCCCTACTATTGAGGAGGTAATATGATATTCCTGGTCAGGTCAGTTGCTTGTCTTCCACTCTTTCTCTCTCTCCTTCCCTATATTACCATACATGAACATAACAACAGAATAAAATGACATTAACAAAGAAAAATCGAACCATATTACCTTTAGGCACCCCTTTTTTATCTCGATTAAGAAAGGACATGTTTTTCATTTACACCGTCAATATCCGGTTGTTTGCTAGGGGTTATTTTTATAATTTTTAAAAAAATCTCAAAATTGTCTGTTAAAACAGCCGGATATTGACGGTGTAAATGATAAACATGTCCTTTCTTAATCGAGATCAAAAAGGGGTGCCTAAAGGTCATATGGTCCGAAAAATCATAAAACAAACAAACACAAAGCAAATCAAGAAAAGATTTTGTTTATTGCGTTGAATTCAATAACAATTGTAAAATTGGCTGTAAAAAAAAAAATAAATAAATAATAAAATCGCTTTGATATACAAAATAAGTGCACAAGCGTCTCTGGATTAAAAAAAGCATCACATGTTGTTTTGCAGTTAAGTGCAATCATAGTAGCATTTTAAAAGGCATGAGTCAAGCATTTCTTTTTAAGGCATTAAGCCAAAGAAATAAAAAAATACATTTATATAATCCGTCAGGGTGGCCTATAGTCGGTATCAGCCACACAGCGAGGGAGTCTATTCCCTTTTCACTAGCGCTAGACCAAGGAGACTGTTTTGGCATCTGAGACAGAGCGCCACACCTACCATTAGCTCCTTACTTTATCGCACAGATCCCTGTGCTACTCATACGCTAAGTTGGCAAGTGCCGGTATCAAACCCGGAACCTTGTGGTTTTTAGCCGAACACTCTACCGACTGAGCTAAACTGGCCCTAATTAAAAAATTATAAAAAGACAGGAGTTTAAAAAAAATAATTACTGACATTAAAAACTGATTTAAATGGTTAAATAATCTTGTTTATTCATATGCACTGTGTGTATACACTAGCTGAAGTACCTGCCATTGCAAAGTAGGTGATCAAGACTTGGATCACAGATACAACATGTCTAACAGATAAATATCAAAAAGCCTTTCTTCTTCTTCCTTCATTTTTCTAAACAACAATTTAAATTTTATAATCTTTGTTGTCAGTTAAAATTGTGCTAATCAACATTTATCAACAGAAATTGTTATGATAAGAGATAAAACTCTGGAAGAGAAAAGAAATGAAATTTTAAAGTGATCTTTTTGTTGTTTTATCTTATGGAGTTGATATTGCTCTGTAAAAAAAATGAATTTAAAAAAAAAGTAAATTTTTACAAAAAAGACATTTACTAATATTTTTCCTAATATCTTATTGACTTAATATTGCTTTGTTAGAGAAGAGTTATCTCTACCAACAAACTATTGACTCTTTACTGAAAAAAAGTGTTGTATCAGACAACATGGCTGCTAGATGAATACATTACTTCTTGACAGTTAATTGTTTATTCAACCTATCCTGTTATATTTGTGGTCAGTGAGAAAATAAAAACAGATATTGTATTTTAAAAACATAGCTCACTGTTTTGTTATATTTTTTTTATTCCTAACATCTTGGGATATAACGTGAAAAATTTTGAGTTTTGCATTGAAATATTTTTTAAATTGAGTGATACTTAAAGAGATTTATTGATTTAAACATTTTTTTCTTGATTATAAGTTCTAAGCAAAAATGCTACATAATTATTTTACATCTCGTTCTTGAAGAATGACCCATGAACATTATTAATAATATTTAATTAGACATAAATCATTTATTTAGATAATTCATTTTTTTTCTTTTTTGAGGTTTTGAAATTTAAATTCTGTACATTTAATTAGCCCTTGCAGCAACTTGGCTTTTCACTGAATATTGTTTATTGATCTTCCTCTCAATGAGCCCTACACTTGTTACCATAAGGAACAAAAATAACATTTATCTTATGTTAAACCCATCCCTTGGGTGCAATAAGAATGTATACTAAATCTGGTAGTTCTACATCAAATTATTTTGTCATCTACAGAGGACAGACAAAAACACACTAACAATTTTTAAAAAAAGACAGATACCCACAATAAACAAAATAATTGTAGCCATGATGAGCAATGAATATTTTTTTGTTGTTCTGTCTGGAAATTTTTGTTTTTTTAACAAAATTTGTGCCTTTGTTATATTTATCAGACGTTTATAAAAATTATCATATTTTTAGTTTAGATCTTTGTCAATGTTGTATAAATGGGATGGAACTTTTTTATATATGATAAATATAAATACCAATGTGAATTTGTGTACTCATTATTTTTTACCCCCCACCCCCACTAATTATTAGAAAAAAATTAGAAATTATTAAAAGTTTTTAATTTTCCCCTTAAATAAATACAGTAAATTTTGGGTTAAATAGTAATTTGCCTGATCAAAAAAAGAAAAAAAAAAAAAAAAAGGATTTATCAGATCAGGCAAAGAATCAATTTGTCTGATCAGAAAATAAAGCAATTTGTCCAATTCAATCTATGGGATCAAATGTATCAAATGAATCTGGACAACAATTTATGGAACAATTTGGCTTAAACCAAAGAATTTCTTATAATTTTGATTTACTTGGTAAAATTTGTAGCAATATTCCTAAAAATTTAGAAAGCAATTATATCAATAAAGTGCAAATTATTTGAACATCCAAAATTAATTTAAAATCAACAAATGATTCCAGGAAAAAATGGATTTTTTTTCAATTAATTATTTCCTGTATTGAAATATTTATTATATAATGTGGATTTCATTTAGTGCTATTCTTATTCAATATTATAAGAAAATTGGAGAATAAAACAATTTACAGTACAATTTACAAGTGAACGATACTTTTTTAATCGCCCAAATTCTCAATTTAATGGGGATAATTATGAATTATTAATCTGAATCCTTCCTAAATAGAAGCATCAATATCGTCATGGATGATGATAACCTAATGGCCTCACAGGTTGCATATATATATATATATATATATATATATATATATATATGATGAACAAAAAGAAAAACAGGAATATTTCTTTTATGTTATTTATTTTTTAAGTTGTTCTCAACTAGTTCCGACCTTAAGTCATTGCCAGGAAAAATTTATTTTGAAAGAAATAGTTTTTAGAAAGTTTAAATAAGTTTTCTGTTTAACAAGCCACAAAAATTCAAGTGAAAAAATGTGTATTAGAAGTGGCAAATCCATCTGTTCAATGAAAAACCATCTGGTTAAATTTACTTGAAAATTTATATATATATATATGAGGAATTTTTAAAAGTTGTGTGTGTGTATATATATATATATATATATCAATAAAGGAAGAACTCAATACAGTAATCCCATAATAAATTTATTTCGACAAAAATTGGGGCCCATATAAATCTAAGTTGATTTAAACCGGCTCCCTAAATTTTCGCCTCATCAGATGGGTCTCAATTCACTTATGAACAAGTATATGAATTTTCAAAGTTGTGTGTGTATATATATATATATATATATGAATTTTTCAAAGTTGTGTATATATATATATATATATATATATATATATATATGAGAATTTTTCAAAGTTGTGTGTATATATATATATATATATATATATATATATATATATATATATATGGAATTTTTCAAAGTTGTGTGTATATATATATATATATATATATATATATATATATATATATATATATATATATATATATATTTTTCAAAGTTGTGTATATATATATATATATATATATATATATATATATATATATATATATATATATATATATATATATATATATATATGAGGAATTTTTCAAAGTGTATATATATATATATATATATATATATATATATATATATATATATATATATATATATATATATATGAGGAATTTTTCAAAGTTGTATATATATATATATATATATATATATATATATATATATATATATATATATGAGTAATTTTTCAAAGTTGTGTGTATATATATATATATATATATATATATATATATATATATATGAGGAATTTTTCAAAGTGTGTGTATATATATATATATATATATATATGAGGAATTTTTCAAAGTTGTGTGTATATATATATATATATATATATATATATATGAGGAATTTTTCAAAGTTGTGTGTATATATATATATATATATATATATATATATATATATGAGGAATTTTTCAAAGTTGTGTGTATATATATATATATATATATATATATATGAGGAATTTTTCAAAGTTATGTGTATATATATATATATATATGAGGAATTTTTCAAAGTTGTGTGTATATATATATATATATATATATGAGGAATTTTTCAAAGTTGTGTGTATATATATATATATATATATATATATATATATATATATATATATATGTGTGGGGGGGGTGGCACCTGGCTAATGAGTTTTCAATTAAGCTTAGGAGTTGTACATTTCAAATTTGGTGGTCAGTCTGTTTATTTTTATTGGTGTTAGTGACTCCCAATGTATGTGTGTGAAAAAAAAAGAGGTGGATAATTCTCTATTTCATAAGCATAACATCTAGTTATTTTTTCTTTAAAGATACATTAGGTACTATAATTATACATACCATAGTATGTAATATATATAAATATGAGAGAGAGAGAGAGAGAGAGAGAGAGAGAGAGAGAGAGAGAGAGAGAGAGAGAGTGATGGATGAAAAGACAGTTGTGTGGGAATGTGTATCATAAATATGTATAATATAAATTCCATGGTAGAATGTTTGCTAGAAATGTAAATTATATAAGTGGTCATTTAATGACCCCCCCCCCCCCATCCAATGTGTCTGAGGGAAGGGACCAGAATAATTCTCATTTATTTATCAAATATTCCTGCACTGTCAAAAATTAGGGCATTTATATAATAAAAGTTTGGACCCCCCAGTGTAGAAGTGTTTGAAATAATGGATTTAAAAACATGGAACCATTAAAAAAATGCAATAAAATGTCAATATAAATTCTTAGAAAAAAAAATCATATTCGTATTTGAAATGTAAAACCAAAAAATCTTTTAAAAAAAAAAGAAAAAAAATATGCAACCCTTTTTATTTTTTAAATAGATTTTAATTCGTTGTTGGGTTTAAAGCAAAGAAAATAAATTTATCCTTATATTATAATTTAAGAACAAAATTTTATGTGTTTTTTTTAGAATAATTATATTGATTTATATACAGATATCTATTTATAAAATTGAAATAAATGTTGTTGCACTTCATTTTCTTCCAAGATCAAAATTCTCATCTCAAATCCAATTTAAAATTTCAAGTCAATTCATTTCCTGATGAGGATGGATAAAACTTGAACTTTCTCGGACAACACAACAATAAATCTATCAATCCTATTTTGCCATAAAATAAAATCCTTTTTGTATTTATACATAAAAGATTGATTAAAAAAGAACAAAAAACAAAAACAAAACATAATCTTCACATTTATATGTTTGTAATAAAACAGATGTTTGAGCAAAGTAGATATAAGCAGTTTCTTTGGAATTTTATTTTCAGTTTATGGTTATCAAAGATGTCATTAAATTTTTAGGTTCTGGTTTTAGAATGAACCGAAAGTGGATTTAATGCAATAGGCATCACCATTGAATTTATGGGACATTTACAAAAATGACGATAGGTCTGGTCAAAATTCCATCAATAGGATGAAATATTTTACATCTAATGAATATTCATTTGCAAAGTCACCATGCTAATTATTAAAGAAAAGTTTAAAATTTCCTCTTTGAATAATTCTGGTGGGTATTGGGTTAAATAACATTTAGACTTAGCAGTAAAATCAAAATGTTTTTAGCTTCTTGGACACATGCTAATGTTTTGTTAGAATTTTCTTTTGGACAAATTTCTTAGATTTCTATAATTCTTTGAACCCTTCATTTATTGGCCCTAAAATGAAAAAAAAAAAAAAAAAAATAAACATTTTCAACCTTTTTTCTAGGATAGACATCTTTGTTTAAAGCTATCCCATTATTCCATTCAAAGAAAGAATGTGAATAGTTTCTATTTCAACCATTTTGTTAAGCTAATTTCTGGTGTTGGTGATTATTATTATTATTGTGGTAGTAGTAGTAGTAATAATATAATTATTATTATTATTAGTAGTAGTAGCAGCAACAGAAGCAGTTGTCATTGTGTGACTGAGGAGAGTTAAGTGAATTCCTTCATATTGAAACAAATGACTTTCTTGTGTAAATCTTTCAAGTAGGACTAGACAAACAAAAACTTTACACTTTTATTGATAAGTACCACCATGTAATTTCTGTAAACTCAATATATCAAGATTATCATATATAGTAAAATAGTGCTCAGCCTGAAATATCAGGCTTGTGGTTTCAAAGGATTTAATGTATTTCCTAAAATAAGTCTATTCCAAAAGCTTAAAAAATTTTTTTTTGTATTAATAGAATTGGTAACTTTTGAATAAACTGAACTCCATTACAGAATATTTATGAATCTTTATTATTTTTGTATTTTCTTTCATCTTTTGATTTTAGTTGTTTTTTTTTTATTGCAATTCACTCCGGCTGTTATTTGTACAACAGCAAGGAATAGTATTGGTTCATTGGTAGATTTTAATGGCATATCAATCCATCTAGGGTTATTTCATGTCAAGAGG
>CM042152.1:76505569-76698069 GCA_023376005.1 Doryteuthis pealeii | reverse complement strand
GAAATGCTGAAAAGTTCATAGTCTAAATTTCAGAAAATTTAGCATAAAAAAAAAAAAAAAAAAAAAAAAAAAAAAAAAAAGAGAGAGAAAAAAGTCTAAGACTTTCAAGTCGACACAATAAAAAAAATAAAAAAAAATTTTTTTTTTCTTAGAATAAAAAAAGAAAAAGAAAAAAGAAAAAGTTTTCTTGTCAGTGAAGCAAGGGACAATCATATTTCTGTCATGATTTTGTAATTCCTTTCCATGAACAACAATAATATATTCAAAAAATTCATAAAAAATATCCCAGTTCAGAATTTTTCATCATAGTCGTATTTTTTTTCTTTCAAAATCATTATTTTGAGATTTTTAAAAACAAAATATTAATTGAGATACAATAATGAAATACTAAAAAAACAAACAAAGGATTTTCAAAATTATTGAATAAATTGAAATAATAAAAAAAAAATCTTTTTTAGAAGTTTAATGTGAATGTTTTTTTTTGTTTTTTTTTTTTTTACATTAGAATAGAAAAATAAAGAATAATTCAACAAATAAAACTAAAAAAAAAAATTGCCAAGATGAGCAAAATTTTAATTTTTCAAATTTCAAAGTAAGGCCCTCCCAATATGGAGTTCCTCGTTCGTTGTTTTAATTAAATAAACAGAATTTATCTTTCCACGAAATTATCTTTAAAATGCGTTTAAATTCACAAAAGGTGTTACAATAAGTAAAATAAATAATTCCCTTTGGAGGTCGGACACATGAACAAAAAAATAGTCTTCAAAAATTTGGAATAGAAATTTATTTATCGATTATTAAATTTTAGTTGTTAGATTTTAGGGAGATTTTTACAATTTGCAAATTTCTTTTTAACCAAAATTCTTTAAATGCAAATTTTTATGTTTTTCTTACATTACATAAATTATTAGATGTAAGCAATTTTTTATGTTATTATCACCGATTTTTACAGAGTCTATGCAAAGATCTTTATATCAAAATTTTCTCTCATTTTGTGATTTACTATTAATTAAACAATTTATTTTTCTAAGGCGTCAAATATTAGCTCCTACCTACTTTATATCTTTAAGAAATATCAAATATTAATTTGGAGTGATTTTCTTTAAATTACACCTGCTTTTAAACCAAAGTCAAGAATTGTCTCTCTGTATTTAAAATGTCTCAGAAAAGAAGAAACAGAAAAATGGATCTGGCAGGATTTCAAATTTAGCAATAATTTTCACAGGAAAGTAGGAAACGTTTGAAAAACAACAAATGAGTAAAATTTGCAAACTCATTTATACAGAACAATTGAAGTGAATTATATTAACGAAATAAATGAGATTTTCTTTTTAACAATTATCATATAATGATCATCATATTGGTAACAGCACCAAGGCAGCAGGTTTTTTATTTGGAGGCGGTTTTAAACACTTTCCAAAAAAAAAATTAGAAATTAACACAAATTAGATCAATCAAATAAACTAGATATCACATCAATTCATCATTTAATATTGATTGATTTTTCTGGACTAAAAAAACATTTAAGGTTGTTCTTATATTTCAAAAGCATTTTCTACAAATAACAAAAGCATTGATATAAATGCTAAACCACAATTCTTTGCAAGTTTACATTTTGTAATAACCAGTTGACAACATTAAAGCACGGATGTGTGATTATATTGGACAGAATAATCAGATTTTCTTAGATGAGTCAAAATCGAAAGGAAAAAAAAAAAGACACCCCCCCAAAAAAAAACCAAACAAATATTAAGTACTCATTGTAAACCGTGCCCCCCCCCCCCAAATCTCCCTCTAAGATTTGGAAACAAAATAACAGTATCATTTTTAAAGCCCAAAATAAAAACTAACGAGTAATCTTTTCATAAAAATCAATCTTCGAAGAGTTTTTTTTGGTTATAAGGAGTTTTTTGTAGCTGCCAGGAGTTCTGGCGGATTTGGAGTGTAAAACAACAGATGGACAAGTTACGTAAATTTATTTGTCCCCCCAGCCTCTGTCTCCTCCCCACTCCGAATGACCAGAAAGAAAGTAGAAATGGATTAATCTATCAAAGACATTGAAGAATTATTTTTGATTCAGTAAGCATGTCCTTCAGGAGTAAATTCAAAAAGTGGGAACCAGAAAAATCGGACAGTCACTGAGAGAGCCTCAACCAAAGTTATCTTGAGAAGGTCTTGCATTTCTGCAATTTCCAGCATTGCAGGGAGTTCTCGAGTTGAGGAACTCACCTGCCGCAGGTAGAGTTTTGGTCCAGTAATTGCCAAATTTTCTCCAATCAGGCCAACAAAATCAATGTCGTCTCCATTCCGAAGTGTCAGAAGTTGGTCTGTAAAACGGTAATCTGCAATTAACGTGCACGGAGAGTAAGCACCGTCTAACTCAACTTGTACTTCAAAACTGTAAGAATCATATCGTCTCAGATGACACAAGCGTCCAATTGACACCATTAAGTTGCAGTGTTGCACTTCTAGAGTGTCATGAATGATGTCCACATCCGAGCAATTGTAGTGATCTCCGTAAGAACAACGGACCTGATTTGCTAAAAACGCTGGAAGACTGTCAATAAATTTTTCAACAGAATTTTCAATTGATTTAATTTTAATATTGTTGACCTTCCCCGACCATGCGACTTTGATTCCTTTCATATGGGCACACCTTGATGCTGTCAGGGCGTCTGTTGTTTCGCTATCCTTTACCACACAGTTGTCATAATAACTTGACCAATGAAGCTCACTTTGAGTCTCATCATGTACAGCTGGTATTCGAATAAAGAACAACGGTATGACGGCTAAAACACAAAACATGAAGATAACGATCCGTTTCAGAAATCGATATTTAGAATCTAATTCATCACCAATAATCTTCCCGCTCTGTGTTAATGCTAGGGGAATGCCTAACAAGACAACAGTGATAAGAATTTTCCCAAACATAGCTGACTGCACCAATTTTATAACAAAGTATATCATTGAAAGGCCGACAGTGAAAACCGATAAGGGTACAAGAAGTGGAAGCATAAGATAACCAACTGTAGCCCTCAACATCGTCCACCAGGTTGTATAACCAAAAAGGATAGTCATGAAATTCCACCAGAAATAGCAGACAAGGTGCGGAATGAGAATTCGGTAGACACCCTTCCAAGATTTTTGCTTAGCCATGAAAATAAAAAGAAAAGGTAGAAGAATAAACGACAACGAGGGCAAACCGAAATTGACCTTCAACCCAAATCCTAAATTCAAAACAAACAGCGGAGAAGAAATCAACCTGAGGATATGGATAAGAACAGGGATGTGGGGAAAGCCATCCAGGATGATGGGCAGGGATGCAAGCAAATTGGATCCAACAGTCAGCAGGAGTAAGTGGTCATGGTTGTCACTGAGTGCAATGAAGCAGCTCACTGCAAATATCAAAGCAATGACACACACCTCCGAGCATGGGATGTACGACTTGTTAGAGAGAGAGAAGCTGACGACCGACACTATGACGGAAGAGAAAAACACAATGTAAGGAGTCAAAGAGTTCCAGCAGAACTGAGATTCCACAGATTCGACATCAACACCGATGTCAAAATTCTTCAGAGCCGATGTTAGTATGGAGGTATCCGATAGTTTCTGGCGTCCATAAAACATCTGAAGGGTGGAGATCACCATAGCTGCAAAGGAGAGATAGAAGAAGAAGAGTGGGACGAAAAAAAACACCAGGCTTGGGGTGATGAAGCCATAGAGAAAGAGAAGAAGCATGATGTAGATTTGGTTTGTAGGGATGAGAGAGATAAGCCAACTGGTGCCTTTGTTAGAAGCAATCTCAAGCATCTGTTGTCCAATCACTTTTCCAGTCGTCACAGGGTGTTTAAGAATCTGAAACAAAAATAAGAAGAAAGATTTAGATAAACAAATGGGAGGTGGTGTGCAAAAAAAAAAAAGGAACACTAGGTTACAATTTCAGTTCACTCAATTTTACAAGGTTCGCCTATTAACTTTTTGCCTACCAAATTTCACCGACGGCTGTACCAAATTTTCTTATTTGTTTCCCTATTGCAAAACGATCAAGTACCAGTCTCGGGGTTGGTTCACAGACAAAACAAAAGATGCAAAGGTGTTCATGTAGTGATTTTTCAGTGTAAACAAGTTACCCATAAAGAGAGCCGCTGCCAGTGGATTATGGTAGGATAATAGTGGCGGGAGAACCACTGTGAGCAGCTTAAAGTAGAATAAAGTAAGAAGACTGGTTGCTTAAAAAATTCTTATCCATTTTAGACAATGTTCCAACTCAAGGAAACAGTGTTGGAAGTCTTCCACTGACACTGGCTTCACGTCCTGTTTCTTATTCCTAAATGGTAAGCACAGAGTTGGATTTTGAGAGTATGTTTAAAAAGTAATAAGATTGATATTTTTATTTTTCAGGCTGACTGATGTTAATTCATTACTAATCATTCTCATGGTCAAATGTTGATAAGTTCTTATTAGAATACCCCCCCTCCCCCACTTTTGTTGCATTTTCCTCAGTTCATGAAGTGACATGTTGAACAGAATGAGATTCATCTAAAATCTCTCAACTATTCAAAAATACCTTGTGCCACCTAAAAATCTGAATTTGATCTCCATGAATCTGTGTTAACTTAAATACTTTTACTTGCATTTTCCTGAAGTTTGACATAGAATTCATCTTGTGTTTGATTTTCATGACACACTTAACCAAAAAGACAAGTAATAATCCAAGATTACTGAATGGGAATTCTAAGAGACAAACATTAACTGAATATTTTCACATGTTATGTGGTAACACCCAATCTGCACTCGATCACCTTTGTTGCACAATGTCTATGACCCCAAAGTTGCAATATTCTGTGCTTGGCAATTCGAGGGCACGAGTCAGAGACAGGTTCACAAGGATAAAAAAAAAAAAATAAAAAAAAAAAAAAAACACAACACAAAGTTTGATGACAGTATACTAATGGAAGAGGAAGTTGTGACACTTTGTGCAGTTTGTGGTGGAGCAGTGGACACTTAGGCCTATGTTGTCATCTGGCAAGAAAGTTGTTTTAACTTTAAGTTGATTACTGGCTTCACTGATGTGGGTCCCTGACTATTTCTATCTACTGATATGGGGACAACCTCTCACTCCAAAGGCTGGTCGGAAACTAACTCAAGGGTTTGAGCTGGCTGAATATATGTAAATTCCACCCCTACACACATGCATGGATTTGACCAACCAGATATTCGATACTTAATTTTTTTTCCTGACTTTCTGTCTGCGATCTCTTTTGAAATTAAAGCAGTTACTTTTTTTAAACCTGAGTTTGCCCACTACTCAGACCATTAACTTATTCAAGACATTTTGTTCTCTTAAAACATAAACCCTAAAGATATTATCTCTAGCTAGCTTAACTTCATGGTGATTGTACACACTTTTATGGCTCTTGAACTTTATCTTACTGATGGCATTTGATTTTCCTTCTTTCTTTCTTTTTTTTGGCCGTATTCCCACTTAACCATAGTGTCACAGTTAGGGTCTCAATATTATTGAACTGATTTTCAGCCACAGTTGCCAAATTGAAAACTAAATTTAATCATAGTGGCATACAAACTCAAGGTTGATTGTCTTCTTCTTGCTGCAATGATGTGGGATTTCTTTCCTTTATTTATTTTTTCCTTTCAACATATTGTCGGATTTATTTCCATTTTCAACTTTATATATATATTTGTTTAAGCAGGTATTGTTGAGGACCACAGAATATTTCTTCTTTATGATCTTTATCTGTATCCTTTTAAGTTTTCTAATAGTTTTTCATAAATTGGGATCAAGATGGTGAAGAAACTGTCCCATACTTTCTACCCAGGCACTTTCGACCATTTTGCTGGTCGTCATTAGGGGATTATAGTGTGTTAGTTTTTTTGCTTATTTGAATTTATTCATTCATTTGTGTGTGTGTGTGTGTGTGTGTGTGTGTCACTCCAAAACAGATAAAGTTAATCAAATACAAAGTCTTTAACTATATGGCTTATGACAAATTCTTCAACGAAAATCCCATTTATTTTTTTTTAATTAAAAAGATGTGAATGTAAGGGAGATAATTACGTCGGTCTCAAATGTAGAAGGTAATTTTATTTCATTTATTTATTTTTTTTTTAACAATGTTCACTTTCTTTTTTATAAGTGATTATCAGTGAGACAATTTGCAATTTTTATTGACAAAACCAACAAACCTTGTTAAAAATACTTGATCTTTTATATGCTTCTGTTTGTTCAGCAGCTTCCTCTTCTGTAAGATTAATTTTTCCCTGAACTCTTTTTGATACGGTTTTCACGAAAGCATCTTCAGAAATCACATCACCAATTTTCTTGCCTATTAAAAAAAAAAAAAAAAAACAACATACAAATTCCATTATTGGCCATGTTGTGCTGCAAACAGTTCCTACTAATGATGGATTGTTAACTTAAAATTAATTGTTAATATTAATGAAGGGAAAAGTTATAAAAATGTATAGGGGAATAATCTTATGTAAAACGTCTGAGACATTTATTTTTAATTTTGTGTAAGATTAAAAACAAATCTATAGGGCAACAATATTCTGTAAGATTTTTAAAAAAATAAAATGTATAGTTTGTTCAAAACCTAGAGGACAGACAAACAAATGCTTTCCAATTATTGTTATAGATTGTGTTGTTGACGGTCATGCTTTTGGTTGACAACTAGATGACATCAGCTGTAAATCTATCGACCCAGTACCACCTCAGAGCTGGAAGAAACACCAAGGGGGTGTATTGAAAACTTAACTCAACACAGTCAAGCAAGATGCCGAGCTGATCGTGAGCCGAAGCCTTTATAGAGTTTGTTGAAGGAACCATGAATGGCTGACACTCATCAATTATGTTTGATCGTTGTGAATAGTCAGCCTTCATTCAGGATAAAGTGAATTCATTGTATGGAACTGGCCAAACCAACCCAGGATGAATGCCATCACAGATACAAATTCTGTATTTGCATTTTCAATGAAACTTTAAGTATTCAAATATTCTGCAGCATTTAACGAGATGTTATAATGAATATGAGACTGATCCCCAAATTCCCAAGATGCAATTCAATATGATGAAATGTTGAGATTAATTACAGTTAGAAGTGGTTAAAAAAGAAAAAAAAGCCATTATATTTAGTCTCTACTGTTGTATATGGGTAATTCCATGACAAATCATCCAGGCCATGTCACAAACCCCTTTCAATTTTTCTAAAATTTTGTGCAGGTGTGGACTAGTATTAAGTTAGACAAACCCCCAATGTTATAATGAGTTATGTCGATTTTAAACTCAAAGATTTTTTTTTGGGGGGGAGGGGAAGAAAACTGGAGATAATAAGCTATTTTTGTCTATAAAATGAGTTCTAGAGCTTCCCTACTTCTAGAAATTGGTTTATAGAAGCTTTTTGGTTTGAAATTAACCCTTTTTACGTTATTAATGATTTCTGATTTTTTCATCCCAAGATCAATAAGTGGAAAAATCGCAATGTGGCATTACATATTTTTTTCTTAAATTTATTATTCTACATATATTGAACATTATTTGTACCAAAAATAGAGATTGGTTTTTGCTCACAAGCAATATCAGATAAAATTTTGCACTTTTATATTTTGAGTGTTTTCATTCAGCCATTGAATAAGGACTATATGGAGCAAAATAACTGTTCTGAGTTCGACAGAAATTATCAAGATTATGTTGGTGGTTGGATATATTTAAAAAAAAAACATACAAACAATATATTTTTACTTTTTCTGGATGATTTGACATGGAATTACCCATATCTTGTTAAGTTGCGATAGATCAGCGTTTTTCTTTCTTTTAACCACTTCCCATTGTAATTAATCTCAACCATTTTTATGTGATAGCAAGAAAAATAATTGAGTTTCTTTCTAAACTGAGTTGCCCATGTGCGATATTAAACAAATCATAGAGACAGCACCCTACAAGAAAGTAGCTGTTTGGCCACCTGCCCTCTATCACACAGACCATCCAAGTGAGACAAACAAGACATGCTGCACGCTGCTGGAGAAGCAAGGATGAAATAATAAACAATGTTCTCCTATGGAATCCAGGATAAGGATATGCCAGTGTAGGCCGTCCAGCAAAGACCTACATTGACCAGCTCTGCGTGTATACTGGATGCTGCGTAGAGGACCTCCCAAGAGTAATGAATGATAGAGATGGTTGATGTGAGATTGTCATGGATATCCATGCTACTGATGATGATGAAGATGATTTACCTGCAGCAGCCAGGAGTTTGCGAGTACGTTTGTCACCAGTAATTTCTTTGATTGCTTCAAGGTATTCCTCTTTACTGAGGACATCTTTATGAGCTTTGTTGATGATACCAAACATTCTTTTGGCAGCATAACGAACTTTCTTTTCCGTACTGCTTGTGGTCAGGCACCACTTTATCATTTCTTCATTCTTTTCAGTAATACCTACAATAAGAAAAGAAAACTTTTAACCAATACGCATTTGGATAATTCATTTATGATTATCCATTGCAAAAGAAAAACAAACAATTTACTGGGAAAAACAAACAAAGAAAAACAATTCACACAATCAACAGAGAACTACTCCCCCTCCCCTTAAAAAAAAAAAAGAAAAAAAAAAGGCATAATTGAGGTGAAATTGCGTACAATATATATAAATATATATATATATTATAAAATGGGTATAAGAGATAACCTACTCGAGTTTCACCATAAGGATCTTCTGGGTCAAATCCACCGAATTAATCGAGACACCGATTAATAGCAGTCGATTTCACGTGTGTCATTTCGACTGCTATTAATCATTGTATCGATTAATTCAGTGGATTTGACCCTGAAGATCCTTATGGTGAAACTGCTTGTGGTCAGGCACCACTTTATCATTTCTTCATTCTTTTCAGTGATACCTACAATAACATAAGGAAACTTTTAACCAATATGCATTCTCAGAATTCATTTATGATTATCCATTGCAAAAGAAAAATAAACAAAAAACCAGGTAATTTATGAGGAAGACCGTCCCGGTCTCCTGCCTCAAAAATTGCTACCCGGTGACTGTTAAAATAACGACCCCAGCTATGTTGTTGCGGCGGTGTTACTTGAAAGAAAACAACCAACTTTGGGCGTTAAATGTATTTTAGGGGTGGGGGTCTTCTTTTTTTTGTCGTAATTCTTATTTATTTATCGTGATTTGTCGTAATTCTTGTTTATTTATAGAAATTTGTCGTAATTCTTGTTTAGATAAGACTGGGACGGTCTTTCTCATAAATTACCAAAAAACAAAGAAAGAAAGACAACTCACTCAGTCAACAGAGAACTACTCCCCCCTGCTAAAAAAACAACAAGCAAATAGGCATAATTGAGGTGAAATTGTGTACAATATATATATATATATATATATATATATATATTATAAAGTGGCTGGTTTAGCTCAGTTGGTAGAGCACCCAGCCAAGAATCTTACATTTCCTGGTTTGATATACATATATTGAAACATTTTATGTGGAGTAGAGAATTTAATGATCGCAATAAACAGACCAATTGTTTTATTCATTAAGATTTTAAGAGCAAAAAGAAACTAAAAAAAAAAAAAAATTTGTGAGCTAGCTGACCAGTTTTGCCCATCACTCAACAGAGATAAAATCGAGAAGGTAACATTTATGATTAAGAAATATATAAAAAAACGTTCCTATAAATGGGGCAAGTATATAGGAAAAAATTTTCTTTTTTATAAGTGTGAAGGGAAATTTAAGAGCTAGATGGTAATAATATTACATCTGAATAAGCATTCTCTTTGTTTACAAAGAGGTTTTACTTGTCAAAATATGTATAGTCTAATATTTTAAGATGGCAAAATCAGTGTAACTTTTTCATGACAGAGAATAAGTCAACACTGAATTTCATAGCCCATTCATGGTTATTTATGAATTCTCGGCTATAGAAGACATGGATGTATTTTCTAAAATGTCATTGGGACTAAAGTTCAATTTCTTTTTGTTTTTCTTGCTCTTAAAATCTTATAAATGAATCAAACAACTGGTCTGTTTATTGTGCACTGTATTTATACATACTGGATCATACAATAATAATATAGTGTGTCTTAGAAATCACATATAGAATCATCCCTTACTACCAAGTTTTGGATACCTCACACACACACATATATATATATATATATATATATATATATATATATAGATAGATAGATAGATAGATAGATAGAGTTAGGGTAGTGGACATGAAGTCAACAGCATTTAGTTAGTGACAGTTTCTCACCTATGCGATTTTCAAACCAAGTGCTTGATTTGGAAATCACATAGGTGAAAACTGTCAGTAACTAAGTGCCATTGACTTCATGTCCATGACACTTAAACTTAGATAAACATACTCTATCCAAAATATTGATCACTATTTACTTATAAATATAGCACTCAATATATTGTCATGAATGTGTAAAAGTACATTCCACCTTTTATTTAAAGTTCGGACGGTTGAATGAAAGAAAGAAAAAATTGAACTAGTGACGAGTTCATAACGAATAAATAGTTAACATTTTTATTACTATCAACCAAGAACAATAACATGCCCCCCTTCCCCCCCTCTCACCTGCACCGATATCCAAGACAGACGATGAACTTTTGACCCGAATTCTCCCCACCCATAATGTACTTTTAACACACCCTGTGACCCCTTCTTCCCAGATAGCGTTCGAATAAATTCCCGCCAATTTTAAGAAGAAGAGGAAAATAAATATTTTCTCGACACAAGACAACTAGAGTTCAGTAGTGATGATGTTGTTATGATATCAACTGACTTTTAAGACCCCAGTTTTGTTAAAGAGATCTGCAATATTATTGAAAAGAAAAAAAAAGAGAGAGAAAGAAAGAGAAAATTTCTCATGGACACTAAAGTATATCTGAGGCACAAAGCAGAATTTCTCCAAAGGTATTTCATCAAGAAAATGTAAGTTCCTCTCTGATTATGATTTCACTCTCACATATTTTGTTTGCATCTGTGACATCGGGAATACTTCGAACTTTTGAATATAACTATTTTCACATGAATTTTGACTAAGGTCATTTTCTGTTTGAACTTTTGCCAAGTGGCTAGTAATTTTACAGAGACTTTTAAGAGTAGAAAAAAAAGAAATATTGAATGCGGATAGACACATAATTAACTCACAAGATTGAAAGTCATTGATGTTTATACTTTTAATAAAACTTCATTTGTTTTCTTGTTGATATAAACGATACTGCGTCTGTGGTCTTTTGGCATTGCCAATGTTATGCTTCTATATTTTCTTGGCGTATTCTCTACCTTTTGGAGCGGGGAAGTGAAACACTGGATATCCCCCCCCTTTTGTATCGAACTCATCGGCCAGGGACCTGTCATATTATTATTATTTTTTTTAATCTTTTCTTTGCGACCCTGTGTTTGATCGTCCCTTATCATCTCAGGCTGTCGTAACAATATATACATTCAAACAAATGTGTTTAAAATTAATGGAATCCTTATTGTTTTGAAGTTTTTTTCCCAAAAGTACTTATTTTTTTTACTAATGTTTACTAATGAAAACTCTTTCAGACAACTCATTAACACCTTTCAAGATGATAACATCAAAACATTTGTTTGAAAACTTGAAAGAAAAAATATCAAAAAATTTAAAAACAATAAGGATTGCATTATTTTTAACCTAATTTGTTTGAACAAAAAGATGAGGCTGAAATATACCTATATATATAAGTGTTTTATAATTAGCTTGAAGCATTGTGTTTATATTGGTTTGGTGGTTGGTTTTGAAGGCTATCACAATCCAAGTGTAAAGAAAATTAAGGTAACTATGGTGTTTGTTAACCTTTAACAAACAATATAATAGTTGCCTTATTTTTCTTTATTCTTGCATTGTGATAGCCTTCAAAACCAACCACCAAACCAATATATATATATATATATATATATATACACACACACACACACACACACACACGTACACACAGTGTCAACAAAAGTAATATTTTCCAAAAAATTATTAAAAAAAAATTTTAAGATACCGACATTCACAATACAGTTTTTCTTATTTTAGAGAAACACTTGTAGTTTTATAATTAACACTTTGTTGATAAAAAAAAACAAAAAGAAAAAAAAATCAACTCCATAAAAAAATCCATTTTCATTTCAGTCCACAGCATAAACAACTGGCATGAACATACTTTTTTGGGTTGTTTTTTTTTTTTTTGGAACTGATGGTCTACCAGGACTATTTTCTTTACATGAACATCCTCTTCTTTCAAAACACACACACACACACACAGTATCAATAATGCTAACACTATTTCCTGGTCATTCTACTTATTTGGGTTGTGTAGTTAACTAGCAGAGTCCAAATGTTTTTCGTTACTGCTGGTCTCCCAGGATATTTGCTTTTACACAAACATTTTGATGTTTTTTTAATTTCTTGTTTCAATAATGGATAGATTGTCCAGTCAGCAAAATGGGTTCTAAAATGCCATTGTACAAGAGTGACAGAATTTGTTTTACTTAATTCAAGCACACAGAAGAGCCTTCTCAACAGCTATAGTTTTTGTCTCTCTTATTGGCAATGGAATACCTAGTGTTGCTGAAAGCCTTAATAATAAATTTTAAGAGTTTTTCTATAAAACTGTGTCATTTGTCATGTATGATGAGTGTCAATATGTTAATTACTTTTTCTTTAGATAAATTTTGAAAACTATTTCTTTTGTAGACTCTCTCTCTCTCTCCCCCTCCATATCTCTCTCTCTCCCTCCATATCTCTCTCTCTCCCCCTCCATATCTCTCTCTGTGTATGATGGCCAGTTTGTATGCATTGGAAAACTACAAAAAGATTATATTTTCTATTTAAAAAAATATTCCAATAAAAAAAAAGGTTAACTTACCTAATTTTGTGTCCATACAATGACACAGAAGTTCAGTTGCCGTCTCATTTCCTTGTTTTGAAGACAGAATCAACCATTCTGTTGCTTTGATACCATTCTCTTCAGGTTTCACACCTGATTCTGCCAGAACCATGTAGTGTTTGCCTACAATCAATTGGTGAGCTTCTTCTCCAGCATTGGCTCGATCCAGCACTTCGGGATCCATCACTTCTGGACCCATCTCTAACAAGGAGAAAAAAACCAGAAAAAAACACATTATTTTGTTTATCTTATTGAGGGCAGACAGATAATGATCTGGGGCTCTGGGCAACAAGTGTTATTGGGTCCCTGGGCAACAAGTGTTATTGGGTCCCTGGGCAACAAGTGTTAGTGGCTATCAGGGTAACCAGGTTTATTGTCTCCCTGGACAAGTGTTATTGCATGCCTGAGCAACAAGGTTTATTGGCTCCCTCATCATCTCACTCTGCCATCCATTCTATACAAAGACGAATTATCCAAAAAGTATAGAGACTGAAGTTGCATTTACAGAAACAGAAATGAACACTGAATGAAACATAATTTTTTACTTATGTGAGAGTAACAAAAAATTGAATATTGGTTATAATTGCCTTGAAATATCGACTGTAATGAAACTTATGTAAGTATGTGGTGTAATGGTTATTGTTGTCGGAAATAAACTCAACAATCAGAGTTCAAATCCTGGACAAGGATGGTTGCATTTCACTTCGCGCTTATAAACTTGGAGACATTTGGTGTAATGGTTACTGTTATAGGAAATAAACAGAAGATGAATTTAATTTCTGGATGAGGCTGTTTGCATTTCACACAGTGCTTATACTCTTAGGAAAAGTATACATCCAACTATTTTCCTTCCAGCTATGGGTAAATAGTAGGGCAGACTGGGTTCTTTAACCTTGGTTTGGCTACCAGTTTAGGAGAAGAAAAACTGAATTCAAATCTGTTAAACTCTACTTAAGAAATTGACCATGTGTTACATCCTACTCCTGCAGTGGGATTGGTAAATATAATAAAACATGTATTGGCGGTTTTGAAGGCTATCACATTGCAAGTGTAAATAAAAACGAGGTAACTATGAGGTTGTTCATAGTTACCTTTGATGGGTAGATTCTAGTAGCAATCAACTTCCCCCTTGAAGAGCTCTGTGCTTTCTGAAATCTTCTGACAAAAAGATTTTTCATCACTAAATATTAAGAAAATAAAACATAGGTAAATGAAGAACATCATAGTAAACCTCGTTTTTTTTCCCCCCACTTGCATTGTGATCGTCTTCAAAACCAACTGCCAGACCAAATATACACACAACGGTTCAAGCAAATTATAAAACTCTTATATGTATTTTTATTATCGTTGATCCCAGAGGGCCATCCCCCCCAGGCAACACCTGCCCCCTTGATTTAAAGGCTGGGTTTATTGCTCAGTGCCTGAGGCACCCCCTTTGAGGGGGAATGCTGATGGAATCAACACATTTTTTGCACCAGCCATCCATGAGTCTTGGGTTGTGGGTGGCCCTACATTAATAGGGCCTTGTGTCTAAACCGTACACGTGGGGTACGTGGTAAATAAATATATGTATTTAACACTTCAAACGTTAACCGTTAAATGCTTACAATAGAATATTCATGTTTGTTTATTTATTTGTAATAGTTAAAAAAAATAATACAGTCAAGTAAAAGAGTTTTATTTACCATTTATTTCTAAGTATAACCCCCCCTCCCCTCAAGTTTTAAAAGTGAATAAAGACGTTAAGAAGAGTGAGGACAATAACAACTAGTAGTTCTTTTCTCAGACTCATTTGAGGAGAATGTACAATGTGTTGGATCTATAAATAGCAACAGTAATGGCAACCAACAGAAATGGTGGGTGAGATGTAAAACAGATCACAGTAATATGGCAAATAATTAGAGGAAAATAACAGGCTTTGAAAACAAAGTGAGAAAGGCGTTAATAAGTGTTAAGCAACTTTGATCTCTTCTTAGCAGTTTCAGGTTGGGTTTTTTTATAATACAAACAGGGACCATTTCACTCTCAGGACAATGATTAGTCAAATAGGTCAGTTTTCAAACTGACCCATTCTGACACACAAAATTCAGGAGAAAAAAAAAAAAAAAAAAAAAAAATTTCAAATCCATTGTTTATGATATCCTAGGTAGGTTAGTGAGTTGGATTTTACGGTATGTCAATTCTTGTTGGGTTATTTTATGCCGAAGACATTTTTGATTCATTCTTGATGGGAACTTTTTAAAAATCTTATTCTTTTTCTCTATTCAACCCATAGATAGAATCCTAACAGTGGACCTTTGGTGATGAAGGGGTACTCCACCTTCCCCAGAGTTCCAGAATTGAAACTTCACCATCAGATAGAGTTTGACTCTTACCTAGGACATTAAGACCCTCAGCCACCACCTTCTAGCACATATATGATAAAAAGAGTTGAGGCTGGGGTTTGCCATAAAGCAATAGGTTTGGGACAATCATATAAATGCTAGGACTTGACGTGACCAGTCGATTTATTGGAGGGGGGGTCTCTGCAACCGCCCGTCTAGCCTAAGTAAGGGTCAAAGTAGAGTGTTGCAAGTCATGGACTGCTCAGCAACCAGTGTTCCATCCTTAAGCATCACAGGCCGCCACCCACAGCCAACAAGGGGTCGGGGGTCTTATCCCTCTGAAGTCGGTGTATTCTACTGTCCCAACCTAGGAAAGATCTATAAACAAAATAGGTAAAAAAAAATTCATTTTTATATGAGGAGGGGGAGGGGGGAAAAGAGCTCTCAAAGTAGTTTTTGACTAATAAGAAGAGAGCCTCTTTGGTTTGAATTCAGAGTTTTCCTTCTCCTAGACTGAATGCCATAACAAGGTTAAAGAGCCCAGTCTGCCCAAATTTTTTACCAATAGCTGGAGGGAGAATAGTTGGATTAGTACTTTTCCCAAGGGTATTAGTGCTGTCTCATCATGTCCATTTCCTATGATGATAACCATTACACTATGCACCTCTAATTTTATTTATTTATTTTCTTTATAGAAACATTATCTGATTTGTATCTTTACACACACACACACACACTGTATCCATATATTATTAATCATAAAGTTTTTTTGTTTTTTTCAATTTATGACCTTCTGTGTTTGTGTGTATATATTTCTCAAGTTACGTAACATTTTAAACATCTCTTGAAATCACTCAATCAACAAATAAATAATCTCATTTTCTATCAATATTTTCTTTGAAGAAGCCATTGTCATCTTAATGGCATATCAACTAGTCTGGAGTTATTTTATGCCTAGAGATTATGGAATCGTGTACATTGGACATTTATACCTACATTTTTTTGTGTAGTCGTTCCTTCAGTTTTTTGCACATTTATAGGATTTCTAGTATTATTATCTTATACAAATAATTCTACGGTTTCAAGTAAATATTTTTTATTTATTAATAATCATTTGTTCGTACATATGTATATGGTTCCAAGTAAGTAATAACAATCCCGACAAGACAATTATAGCTTCAAGTCAATATTCTTAATCCAAATCATTTACCATTATGTGGCATCAAGTATTCCTATTTCATAATTTTAAACAGATCTATTTGACCCATAGATGGGACCTTAACAGGTGGACCTGGGAGTAATGGTAATGAAGGGGTAATCCACATGCTCCAGAATTGGAGCCTCACCACCAGATGTAGTTTAGTGTCATATCCAGATTCCCCACTTCCTACAAATTCTATAAATAGAACTTAATTGATATTGAACTTCATAGCTATAGAAGGTGTCTCTTAAGCAAGTAATGGTAATCTTTCCTTAATAATACAATTTATTGTCTACAGTGCTCAGTAACATGAGCTATATATCAATTTTTAAAATTTATTTGACTTATAAAAAAAAATTAATTAAAAAATTCAAAACAGATAAAGTAAAAAAAAAAATATATATATATATATATATATATACCCAAAAGAAAACAAAAACTAGCATGCCAAACATTCCCGAAACAAAACTAACGGGTTCTTTTTTTTTAAATATCTAAGATTAACCGGTTTCTTAGCAAAACTGGTTTTGAAAAAAGATTGTTTGTTTTTTCATTTCAATTTTTCCAAATTGACTTTAATACAATTTATTATGATTAATCCATTTTTTTTTATCTCTTGTTAATAAAGTTGAACTAGTTAAAATGTTTGACAATTAGAACTCAGTCTCATGATAATTGTTATATTTGCAGAGAAATTTCACGCTCCAAATGTAATGACTATACACCCACTCAAAAGTTAAGCAGTTTCAAATTTACCATAAGATATCTTTTTTTTTACAAAAAGGAATAATTTCAAGAAAATGCTCTAAGCATGAAATTATAATTAGTCACAAATGGAAAGTAAAATGATTATGCATCACCAAAATGTTATGCATGAGTCGTGACAGTTGTTAATGCAAGGCAAATCTGAAATCCAACTCATAAGAAAACATTTTGTAGTGTAACTCTGTCTTGAAAAAATGCATTTTGAGAAGTGTTTTGAAAGTGTAAATTGTGTTAATGGTGGAGAAATGAAATTTTGAGACATCTTTGTGTACAAATTTGATAATTGGGGATTATATGTATTTACTCAACCTGTCCACACGAGTAGGATGTAACACAGGGTCAATTTTTAAGCAGAGTCTAACAGGTTTGAATTAAGAGTTTTCTTTCTCCTAGACTGGTTATCATACCAAGGTTAAAGAGCCCAGTCTGTCCTACTATCTACCCATAGCTGAAAGGAGAATAGTTGGATTCGTACCCTTCACCTGTGCACAATGTGAAATGCAAACGGCCTCATCCAAGATTTGAACCTGGGTCACTGTGTCTATTTCCTATGACAATAACCATTACAACACAAATGACTTCATAATTGTGATTCTATGCAATATACTGATAAGCAAGAAGATAAACATTTGTTTCTGACAACATTAAGATAGAAATTATTTTCCTTAAAAGTTGCTTTTTAAATACACATTTTCTGTATAACATTTTTTTTTTTTTTCATTTACCAACACTTTACATAACATGAAAATTGGTTAAATCGAACTTAATGGACCTTTGATTTTTTCAGGACAATTAACTTTGAACCACATATCTTTGATAATCTGTGTTATGCGTCAAAGATACATGGTTCAAACTCACCTGAAAAAAAATGTAAAAGTTTTTAAATAAACTAACTGGTGCATTATATCTTTTATTCCTTAATATATCAATACTAAAAATTTCATTAAAATGCCAAAAATCAGGGAATTAACATTCCCTGATTTTTGGCATTTTTTTCTTTCAGCAGCATGACATACAATGGTGGAATTTAGGTCTGTTAAGTTTGATTTAACTCATGAAATCTTTGTAAAAATCTACAATAGCATTTTGTGATAGAAGTCAAATTGAATCTAGCCAGGAAAACTTGTCTCACTTGAATTTTAAGTAGGTGTATATTATTATGGAACAAAGGGAATATAAAACATTACTGACTTTAAAAATAAGCAATGACAAACCAATGTATCAGAATAGTTATAATTGACAAATGTTTGTCAGTTTTCCAAATAGTCACGGCTCAAGTAGCACTAATAATAATGTGAGAAAGAATGAATATAAAAGTAGGAGGTCATCTATGTGAATAAAGTCACAACAATGCTGTAATAGGTCATCTATGTGAATAAAGTCACAACAATGCTGTAATAGGTCAACTATATGAATAAAGTCACAACAATGGGTACTACCACTCCGGGTCAGAGTGAACCTGGGAGTCATGGCAATGAAGAAGACTATGTTTTTTTTTTAAATCATAGTTTAGCAAAACAGAGATTTCGTTGCAAATGATTCAATGATAATCAACATCAAACTGACTAACTCTAACTTATCAATCTATCTATATATATATAAAGGACAGTTATGTGTATGTATGTGTGTATGTCTGGAGGAAACTATGAAAATAAAACTATTAACAACAAAGTATATATATATATATATATATATATATATATATATACACACACACACATACATACATACATACACTATCATCAGATCTTGCTTTTTGAGCAAAAATAATGAAGATTTAATTTATATTCGTGAAGATAATTAAAAAATAAAATTCAAATAGTAACAGCATGGAAGTTTTTGTTTTTTTGCATTTAATATTCTAATATTCTAAATAGGAAACATTAATTTTTTTTTTTCAGAGGGTCTATGCAGTTTTTTCTGATGCCCCCCCCCCCCCCCATCCCAGCCGAATCAATGCAAGATCTTTTTTTACATAGGGACCTTAATAGGGCATCTTGCAAAAATCCAACTCATGATTCAGTAATCATGGATCTGCAATACTACCCACCCCCTACCCAGACAATGCCGAGTAGCCACTTCTAGTTTTATCATAATGGAGATTCAGTGTCTGCCTGTATGTCTGTAACCAAAACTATGTCACTGCTTACATCACAATACCCTCAGAAATTGCTTAAGTTTATCAATGAGTATTCAATTTATAGTCAAAATCATTAATACATAGAATACTTATTCATCAACGATGTCTCAATGAAAATCAGAGTTAGATTTGCCTCAAAACAGCCCATGTTATTAGTGTGTTTAAAATCCCGCAATGTGTCTTATACATCAATAAGAAATAAAAGGTTTACATAATATATGATGTGATTAATTAATAAATTATTACTGTGTTATTGATCTCTAATATTATTGTTTTATTCTCCAAAATATTAAAATCAATTCTATGAATGATTTTATATAGAAACCAATTAAAATATAAGTAAAATAAGTGTAATCTTTTTATATGTGTCTTATTTAATTTTGTTAGTCTTTCTAATTTAATATATTTCATTACATTAAAACTTAAATACTTATGCCCAGAGGGTGTATATTCTTGTTAGTTTCTTTAATATCAATATCTTGAAATAATATATATATATATTTACCAAACTCTCCAGATGAGCAAGATGTGAAACATGGTCAATTTAACAGGTTTGAATTCAAAGTCTTCCTTCTCTTAGACTGGTTGCCAAACCAAGGTTAAAGAGCCCACTTCACCCTACTATTTACCCATAGCTGTAGGGAGAATAGTTAGATGCAGGTCTTTCCCAAGGGTATTAGCGCTATGTGAAATGCAAACAGCCTCATCCAGGATTTGAACTTGGATCGCCGTGACTATTTTTTACGATGATAACCATTACACTATGTGCCACCCTGATATACATTATGGAGGTACATGGTGTAATGGTATATATATATATATATATAAAAGTAAAATCAACAAGGTGCCCTAATATCGGTATCAGCCAGACAACAAGAAGTCTATCACCTTTTCACTAGCACTAGACTAAGGAGATTGTTTTTGCATCTGAGATGGAATGGCACACCTATCATCAGCTCCTAACTTTACCACACAGATACCTGTGATACTCTTATGCTGTCAGCCCTAGCACCCATATGATTGTCCTGATCCTGTTGCCCTTATGGCACACCTCCAACCATTTTTATCATATATCTGCTAGAAGGTGGTGGCTGTGGGTCTTAGTGTCCCAGATATGATGTTAAACTGCATCTAGTGGTGAGGTTCCAATTCTGGAGATCTGGGAAGTGTAGAGTACCCCTTTATCGCCATTACTTCCAGGTCTCCTCTGGCCCAGAGTAGTAGTACCTACTAGGGTACCATATATAGGTCAAATAGATAAAAAATGAGTTTTTAAAAATGTGTTAAAAAAATTTGAATACCCAACAAGAATGAATAAAACAAAAACATTTTTGGCATAAAACAACCCAACAAAGGTTGACATGCCATAAAATCCAACCAACTTAAATAGAAGTATAAAATCAATATCATTATAAACTTGTGTCACAGCAGGAATACAATTGGTTCAGTGGTCATCAAGTAAATAAAAATTAAATTTGACTCACAATGTTTACATTATAATGAAACTATTATTTATTCTGTTATTAAACAAATGTCTATAATTTAACCGATGGTCTGGAGAAACAGTTTGTACTTGGCACTGATTCTTTCTTATATTGTTGATATTTTGGCAGAGATTATTAACATGAAAAGACAGAAAGATTCAATACTAGGATTTCTTTCAGTCAGCAGTTTTACATAAATACAGTGGCAACTTGACTCATGTAAAGATAATGATAATAATAATGAAATTTATTGTGTACAGTGCTCAGGTGCACCACAACTCATCAAGGTCTCATGTCTAGTACATAGAATAATGTATTAGTGTCAGGAACATGAACAGTTTACAGTAATAATATCACAGCATTTTAAAATTAAATATCAGTAAAATAAGCAGCATGAATTGGAATAATGTAACAACCACAAACAAGACTTGAACCTGTATCCCATAACTCATGAGTTCATCTTTCTTCTACTAGTTCTTTAGGATTTAAACCACTTGCTTTAATATTTGACTATTACTTATAAAAAAATTTTTTTTTTAAATGAATGAAATTTATTGTGTACAGTGCTCAGGTGCACCACAACTTATCAAAGTCTCATGTCAAGTACACAGAATAATGTATTAGTGTCAGGAACATGAACAGTTTACAGTAATAATATGCGTGCATGTGTGTGTGGAGAGGGGCATCAGGTATGGTGTTGGCGGACTACAGGAAGCATGGAGGCCGTGTTTCGGCAGCCTACAACAGACGCAGGCAGCTTATTCCATGTCTCCGTAATTCTGAGCATGAAGAAATGTTTCCGAAAGTCACGTGAGCAGTGCTGTTTTCTGACTTTGTAGGCATGCCCACATGTGTTAGAAAGATGGAGATCAAAAAGGTGCTCAAGGTTGCTGTTGTTAAGATGATTAATGACCTTATGAGCGTTTACCAGGTCAGTTGCCAGACGCGGAAGTTTCAACGAATTCATTCCCAGGCCATGCCCCAACTTACAAGCCGTTACTTGGTTAATTTTTGTTGCTTTGTGTTGGGAGGTAGACTTTGAGATACTAGGAAGTTTCAGATACTCTTATGTTAGGTATACCCAAAATTGATGTAAAATCCATTTTTGACAAAATGAATTTAGCCCCCCCTACAGAAAATAATTTACCAAAAATCAGGGAATTATCAGATTTTAATGAAATTTTCAGTGTTGATTTATCAATGAATGAACTTTATAATGCATTATTTATTTTATTTCAAAACTTTCTCATTTTTTTCAGATCACTTAATTTGCCCCCGCCCCCAACTTATTTTGGGGGCGTAAAATCTCAGCGAATTGGTCAGCGTTTGATACTAATTACAGTAGAAATAAAAAGATAAAAGACCGAAGTTGTGAATAGAAAAAAAAAATTTTTCAAGGGGAATATTTTATGAGAAAATAAGTACTGAAAAATCGGAAAATAAAATGCAAAAAAAAAAATTTTTTTTTAAATTACGGGGAAGATTTCTTTTTTACTCATTTCGATAATTATTTAATTGGCTATTATCTTATAAAAGAAAAAAATTATACATTGATATTTTTTCTGCTTAAAAGGGGGGGGGGGCTAAATTTTCAAGAGATTTTCTTCAAAACTTATACTTTGTTTGACTAAAATAAGGTTTGCATTAAATAGATATTTATTTCTAGAATCTAAAAATATAACATTTTAAACTTATCAGGCTTTTCATATTTTAAATGAATTTTATATATTAATTTTTCATAGCAAAAATACTTAATTAAAGTTTTGAAATAAAATAACTGATGCATTATAAAATTCATTAATTGATAAATCAATACTGAAAATTTCATTAAAATCGGATAATTCCCTGATTTTTGGTAAATTTTTTTGCAATTGCGAATGTTACATTAAATTTGTAAACAAGCCATTACAAGCCATTTAAAAAGAGCCAAAATGGCCGAACACGATCGAAATTGACAAAAAAATCGTTTTAAATGTATTAAAAATAAACTGCATATGTAATGATATTTTTCTTTTTTTTAAATGATGGTCATTATGTTACTATTTATCGTTTTAGACAAAAATTTGACCTTAAATAATAGATTTAATTAATTTTAATTCGTTTAAAAAAAATCTGACGCTAGCAGCCGAATTTTGGGTATAGCTATCTTATGTTAATAAATTCAGTTATCTCCTATAAGTCCAACATAAACAAAGGGGAACCACTCTTGACTGATAAATCATTTATTTACTTATTGATCTACTAGGAAAAAAGAAGTTAGTGTTAGGGTTTAGGGTTAGTTTAATGGGAAAATAAATAAATAATTTATCAGTCAAGAGTGGTTCCCCTTTGTTTATGTTCGACTTATAGGAAATAAGCATAAATTCACTAAAAACATTAAAGCTTCCAAATCTATTACATCAAAAGAAAAATATTATCTATAAAAAAAATAAACATTAAAGCATTACAGCACAGAATTCATTACATTCTATTTTATGTTTTTATACAATACTGTTATTTTTCTTGTTTAAAAAAAGGAAAAAAAATTAGGGTGTTTGCACTCATTTTTTTTTTTAAATCGCATTTTTTATTTTATATTTTGTCTATAATAACACTGGTTTACAAAAAAATATTTTTTGTCTGAGGCAAGAATGTGAATAGGTGTTTTTTTACTAATTTGGGTGTGCTGAATTCAAATTTATAAACAGTTTTGCTCTATCACCTCTAGTTTTCTATCTTTTAAATAGTCTCATTTTAGTATATACAGAGTATATACATGCTTATTTCAACAGTTGCAGCAGCTTATTACAGATAAAACAGGATAGATAAAGAACATTGATGGAATAAATATTGGATGACACAATGTACACAATTCAGAAAGAATTGGCCTTGTTGAGGCATCCTCAATGTTTTGACGAGCCATTGGAGAATATGACAAAAACAAAAACAAAGTAAAATTAAATCATATGTATGGCAATAAGATGTGCATTGTTGGAAATTGTAATACAAATATATACCCAAAAGATTGTGTAACACAATTGTCGAGGGACACCTTCCTCCTGCGCTGTGAGGGACGACAACCTCCTGCGCTGGCTGCCAGTGCACTACTGGCTGTTGATTGAGACAGGTTGGCTATGCTTAACTGCCAAAATCCGTCTTATATATATATATATATATATATATATATATATATATAATGTAATGCTATCACTTACATTTATTGCATAATAACTAAAAAAGAAGACATAAGTCACACAATATTAGAAATTAACCCTGAATGCATATATGCCTTTATGTACAGTATGTGTACAAAATGTACAGTATGCATATCTAAAAAAAACTAGAGGTGATGAGTAAAAACGGATTTCAAATCTGAATTCAGCACCCCCAAATTAGGTTAAAACAGCTATTTTTGTGCTTGCCTCAATTTCTTTTTAAACCAGTGTGATTATTTATTTACATAAAATTTTCAAACATTACAATCCAATATTTATGATTTTCTAACAGATCTATTTGACTCATATATGGGATCCTAACTGGGGATAATGGTAACAAAGGGCTACTCCACACTCCCCAGAACCATAGAACTGGAGCCTTACCATCAGATGCAGTTTAGTGTTATACCCAGAACACAATTGTTAGTTATTTTATACTTAGAGAGGTTAGGGAATCCCGTTCATTGTATTTTCATATTTACATGTTTTGTATAGTTGTTACTTAAGATTTTTTTTTTTTGCACACGGTCCTATCAAATACAAATAATTTTTAAACAGATCTATTTGACTCTTAGATGAGACCCTAACAGGTACTACCACTCTGTGTCAGAGTGGACCTGGGAGTAATGGCAACAAAAGGGTACTCCACCCTCTCTAGAGCCTCAACATCAGATGCAGTTTAATTTCATATCTAGGACATATTAACACCTAAAATCCGAGTTACTTTAAAATCAATTTGTTCAATAAAAAACAAATATCTTTTCCCCAGATCACAATTTGTATTTGAAATACTCATCTATATATATATCTATATATATATATATATATATATATAAATAAAAGGAAGTTTGGTATGTATGTGTTGACATATAACTCCAAAAAGAGACGTAACACACATTCGAAATCTTGCATAAACCGTAATATTCTTTTAACTAAGAAACACGCCAAATTTGGCTATTGACTTTTACTTATTAAGGAATTAATTAATTAAAACAAAATCAACCTAATTTTTTATAATTTTATAATCTTTTATAGTCTGGTCATGGAGCAGGTACTTTTGCTAGTTTATCTATAAAACTGGAACTTGAATACAATAATAACAAGAACCTTTACAAGCATCTTCTTATATACCGTGCGTTTCAGAAAAATTGATATCATTTTGTAATCTAATAATTCTTAATGAAATGATCTCAAATTTGGCAAATAACATGTGTAGAAACAACTGAAAATTCAATGTTTAATGTTTTCTTTTTTTTTCTTTTCAGTTATTGAAATATTATTCACTGGAAATGAAAAGGCATTTAAACATTAAACATAGAATTTGGAGTTGGTTGGTTGGTTGGTAGTCTTCCATCTACGAGAGACGATGGAGTAGTGTCAAAGTTTTTTTATTTTTAAATTTTTTAAACTACATAGCCTGGGCGGATTCATATGGAGGATGAGCTGTTGCCTATGCAGCAGATAACCCTCTCCACACTGCCGCTATGATCCAAAGGAAAGGTAAGGTACCAATGCAGTTTGGCAACGGTAGTGTCGCATGAGTTGATGGATAACACTGGATTTCAGCATCACTCCACCTTAGTGACTCTGGCTCCTGATTTATTTTCAGGGTTTACTCTCCTAGTCTTTCCTTGAAAGGCAGCAGAGTTTTGTGTCGGACTTCTCCTTGAGTTGATGGGTTGCCGACCAAGGCTAAGGAACCTCTTCAAACCCATTTGGGGATATAAAAATATTACACTTATTTTAATGTTATTTTAATTGATTTCTATATAAAATTATATGTAGGATTGCTTTTATTATGTTTGAGAATAAATGATAGTATTAGAAATCAGTAACAGCAAATAATTATTTATTAAACCCAGTTTTGTTAAAATCATCATGCAAATTATTCCTACTATATACTATGCAAATCTTTATTTCTTCAAAATATATAACACATATTTCAGGATTTTAAATGTATTAATAATATGAGCAGTTTTGTGGCAAATCTAACTCTAATTTGGAGTTATTTCTAAACATACTGTTAAAATTTGGAGATCATTTGAATGAGAATTAGTCAAATTATTAGATTACAAATTTATATTTATTTTCTGAAACAGCCTGTACATTTCAAATAACTTTAAATTTTTGGAAACACACTCTATAACTAAAATTCTCATATATATATATATATATATATATATATATATAATTTAATATACCAAGCGTGTTGGTAGATCCTTGCGGAGAGAAAAAACCCAGCAGAGAGTTTGATTGTAAAAATATACTACCAACATCAACCAGGAAGAAAAAAATTTTTGAAAAAAAAGAAAAGACCAAGATATTCGTACCAACAAAAAATAATCTATTGGTATAGTATTTGGCCAAAAGAAAAAACAATTTATATGTATATATATGTATATAAGATATATATATATATTCATATAACCGCTAGGAGAAGCTAATCTGTAAAAAGTGCTCGATACCTAAGTAGAGCCAAGTAATAAAGATAATCTACTGAGTCAGACGAACCTACTATTAGTTTCACATAAAGCTCTTCAGGGCTAAAATCTGACTGAAGAAGAAAAAGGAGCAAGACCAATAAATACTACTAACCACAGTAATCATATATATATATATGGGTAATTTTTCCGAGTTGAAATAAAGGAAACTAAAGTGCTCAATTACAAATGTAAGAGCTGTATTTATTAAATATAACTGTTTATACAAAGGTTTTTAGTGAGCATCTACCTAAGGTTTCTGGCTTTTGCCTTCTTCATAATGCTTATTTCATGCCCCTCTCTCTCTCTCTCTCTATATATATATATATATATATATATATATATATATATAGATAGATAGATAGATAGATAGATAGATAGATATAAAACCATAACCAGCAAAAACAGTACCCTCCCCCCACATAACAAGATTTTTATTAGAACAATGAGCTTAAAATGCTCTAAGAGAATAAAGCAATTTCCAGTCAAATTTGCAACTGTATGATGATTTTGTGGTGTCTGCCTTATGTTGAATATCATTTCTTCATCATACAAATTATCATTATGATTGAGATACTGATGCTTCTATTTAGGAAGGAGGGAATGTATCATCATGGACAGCAGTTAACTATGAAATGCTAATTAGAAACTTCACACCTTCCAAAATAGAAGTATCAATATCATCATGGACAGCTGTTAACTATGAAATGTTTTATTTTCCAATGACAAGAAAAAAGTAAAGAAATAAAAGTGGCGGGTGCCATAACTTTAGCTCCCTGCTAAATATCTACTTTATATGATAAAAAGATAAAGATTTAGTTTAGTTAACTTTTAGACACAAAGTGTCCAATTCAATATTATACTTACAGTTTAAATCGAAAGCCCTTTGCTAAAAGCAGAAAAATGTTTGTGAAGGATTCTAATTAGCATTTCATAGTTAACTTCTGTCCATGATGATATTGATCCTTCTATTTAGGAAGGAGTAAAGGTTTCTAAATAGCATTTCATAGTTATCTCTATCATATTGAGAACTTGAATGATTAAAAAATGTTCAGTTTAAAATTATCATTCCGTTACAAATTGGACTGAAAATTGCTTTATTCTCTAAACATATTTTTCTAATAAAAAATTTCACTATGAAATACAAACATAAGAGTACTACAAGGTGTGTTAAGAAAGTATTGAGACTCAAGCTGTATTTACCAATTGAACACTGAATAAAATGTTAATTTTCTTTAAAATATCCCCCCCCCGGCATTCAAAACATTTACTCCAATGAGTTTTTCATAGGTTTAAGTAATTCTTTTAATGCCCTCTACATGATAAAAAAATATTCTCTTCTTACCTATGAGATGAATTTTCAGTTTAAGTAAAGAAGAAAAAAAGGTTGTCTTCTTTCTGACAAAAGGGGGTGGGGGATAGGCTGGAGTCAGGCAGGACAATTAAAGTAGAGATACCTTATTTATTCTCATAATATGATAATGTGACCTCTTTTTCTTTATGTTGGTAAAAAGCTTCAATATATTTTCAGGTGAATGTATAAAGGCAAAAACCAGTTTCAGATATTACAAAAGCTATCAAAGGATATTTGAAAAAGAAAGGAAGAAAAAAAAAACAAAAAAAAACAAAAACAAAAAAACACTTAAAAGATTTTCCTATATTTTCAGCTGAATGTTCTCCTTTTACAGAATTTGATAGATGCAATTCTTATTGATTAATAAAAAAAACGGTGAATATGCCAAGTTTATTCTATTCGTATTAGACAAACTCATTTCCAGCCAAGCAAAAGCCGTCATGTACGTGTGTTGGCTGATTACAAAAGAAGGTGCGAGTATAATGAAATTATGCAACATTAATATTACTCTTGTTATTTGGCAATAAGCAATCTACTTAAAATACTCATTAACCAGTGGCATAAAAAAGGGGGGTAATACAGTGGTACTTTTACTTACGAGTGTCCCAATTTATGAGTTTTCCAAGTTACGAGCTGTCACTTGATCAATTTTTTTGCTTTTTTGTGCAAAACTTTAACGTACAATGAGCTTCATATACGCTTATGTTAATAAGTTCACTAAAAACAATTAAGTTTCCAAATTTATTACACGAAAAATATTATTTATAAAAAAATAAAATTAAAACTTTACAGCACATCTCCATCTTTCTAACACCCGTGGGCATGCCTACAAAGTCAGAAAACAGCACTGCTCATGTGACTTTCGGAAACATTTCTTCACGCTCAGAATTGCGGAGACATGGAATAAACTGCCTGTGTCTGTTGTAGGCTGCCGAAGCACCGAATCTTTCAAAGCCTCCATGCTTCCTGTAGTCCACCAACACTATACCTGATGCCACTCTCCACACACATGCACACACACACACACACATACATACATATTATTACTGTAAACTGTTCATGTTCCTGGCACTAATACATTATTCTGTGTACTTGACATGAGACTTTGATGAGTTGTGGTGCACCTGAGCACTGTACACAATAAATTTCATTATATTATATTATGTTTTTATACAAAACAGTGCAATTTTTCTTATCTAAAAAAATGTAACAAAAAAATTAAGGTGTTTGCAGGGGGAGGGAGGGGAACATATTAAGGCATTTCTGTTTATTTCAATAAGGAAAATAGATTTGATATACAAGGAAATTGAGTTATGAGCAGAATTAAACTCATAAGTCAAGGTAGCAGTATATTTGAATAATGTTCCAATTACATTGTACTTATAAAATATTCTTTAAAAAATTGTTGCCCCCCCCCATTTTCTTTTATCCAATATTTATTTCATGAATATCAAACTAAAACAAATAAATTTTCATACTCTGACCAGGAGTGGTAATACCTGTTAGGGTCCCATCTATAGGCCAAATGAAATTAAAATTATTCAAAATGTTTTAAAATTATTTGTATTAGATAGAAATACTTGATATCATATAACTGTGAACAAACGAATGATTATACACAAATTAAAAAAAAAGTGCAATTTAGAAAAATATTTCTGTTTGAAAAGTGTTTGTATTAGATAAGAATACTTGAAACAACATAAGATGTGTTCAAATTATTTGTATTAAAAATAGCTAATTGAAGCTATAATTGTTTACTAACGATTAACATTATTAGTTACTTGAACCCATATAACTGTACACAAATAAATGAATTGAATTTTGGCATTAAATAACCAATAAAGAGTTGATATGCCATTAAACACATAAACAAAACTGTAATGCATCATCAAACTTACAATATTATACACAAATCCAAAATTCTAAATTGTTAAATCCAACATTCACTGAAAACTTCCATAACTTTTCATGAATTTGAGAGATTTTGAAAATTTACGCTTACTGGTTTGAATTAAAACTCAAATCCAAAAATATAGTTAAGCTTTTTAGATCAACTGCATAGGAATCGAGTTTTTCTTTTTCTTTCTAGTTTCTAATATTTACAGACAAAAGAACATGAAAAGCAAATCTCTGGTATTTATTGGGATTGTCAAAAACAACAGGAAACAATGAAAGTGAATTAATAATAATAATAATAATAATAATAATAATGAGGCATTGGCCACAAAAGGACAAAATAAAACAAATGATAAACAGTGAGTGGACAACTGGACAAGCAAGTTTCACCATTGAATTGGCTATGAGAACAAATCGACTGAACAGTAAAACTCTTACCCACTTAAACTACCTCAGGAAAAATAGTACACAGAGTTCTTAAACTAGGATGATGATATTTTAATTTTTGCAAGTTTTTCACACTAGTTTTAACTTGTACTCCTTTTGTGCCAGTTTGCTGTATTCACTTAAGTGATTAACTGTTTCATCTCTGTCACCATATAACCTACACTTGCTATTTGGTTGTGTATTATCAATTTTTGTTTGGACATAATTAGTTCTTATGGTATTATTTTTTGATGCTATTAAAAAAGATTCAGTTTCTCTCTTCACATTTTTACTTCTTAGTCATGACCAGATCATCTCATGAGCAATTTCCTTAGTTTGTCGCTCGAAGGATCCATACAGTTGTTTTTCTTATTTTTGTTTAAGATATTTGAATTGTTGTTATTACTAGAAAGTAATATCATACAGTAACAAGATTGCAATTAACTCTTTTTTTTACCTGTATGGTTTCCTATTGCAAAAGGATCAAGTACCTGTCTCAGGCTTTGTTCACAGACAAAACAAAAGATAGCAGGGGTGTTCATGTAGTGATTTTTCAGTTTAAACAAGGGACACTGTGCGAGAGGCATTGCCAATGGTTTACGGTAGAATCATAGTAGTAGGAGAGCTGCTATGAGCAGCTTAAAGTAGGCAAAGAGTTAAGAAAGTATTGAATATGAAGAGCTTTTTTGTTGACTCATATAAATGTTTTATATTTAGCAGATATCTATCCCTTGTTATCAAATCACCTTTTCAAAAGAAAATTGACAGGGTAATTTTTTTAATGGCAGTTAAAATGGTTAGTTGGTTGGATTTTATGGCATGTCAACCCTTGTTGGGTTATATTATGCCAAAGACATCTTATTTTATTCATGCTTAATGGGTATTTAAATTTTTTTTTTTTAACTCAATATTTTTAACACATTTTATAAAACTCATTTTTTCTATTTAATCCATAGATGGGAACCTAACAGGTACTACCACTCTGAGTGGACCTGGGAGTAATGGTGATAAAGGAGTACTCCACACTCCCTGAGGCTCCAGAATTGGAACCACTGTTGGGGATTGTCTTCTCTTGGATCTGGAAGAGTTATCTTCTCCCTGGGTTCCCGGTTTTGACCACCAGATTCAAACTCTCATCCTCTTTTCTCCTTCTTGGGCTGAACAACATGGGTTAGACATTTGTGTCTACACCCCACCCTCGTGGGGGCTTCTAATCCCCACATACGGACTAAGTCAGTAAGTGACTTCAACCATATAGACTATCTTTAAGTCCTTCTATATTTTATATGTACATGTATATAACTCTACTATGTATCATTTCCATATGCCTGCATTAAAGTCCATCTTGTTATATGTTTAACACCCTTGTCGGAGTTTGTTTCAACAAGTTATAACATTATTATAACCTTGAATCTTACACCACCTTTAGATGCAGTTTAAGCAGTTAAAATGGACTTTGAATTTGTTTTACTTTATCTTCTTAAAGGAGGCAAAGAGCTAAAAAAGTATTAGATATGAAGAGATTTTTTGTTGACTCCTATAAATGTTTTATATTTAGCAGATATCTATCCCTTGTTATTGAATCGTCTTTTCAAAAGAAAATTAACAGGAGTATTTCTTTTTTTAAATGGTAGTTAAAGTGTACTTTGAAATTATTTTACTTTATCTTCCACCATTACTCAGTATTAATGAGATGAAATATTACCATTAGGACTCTGGGTGTGGTAAGAGGATTTTCTTTCAGTAATATTTCTGAGGATTGTGGAATTCACAAAGACCACATAAGTAAAACTGTTCAACATCTATTATAAATCGTAAAAGGTATATATTCTCTGGTAATAATTTGTGTTACATTTAATATATGGCAACTCCTGCACATCAATTGCCTCATGCTACAGTCCCACTAATGTACGTGATGAAACGGACATCACTTCATTTTACACTGAGAAAATCTTCCCTAGTCAGACACATTCCTAAACACAGTGTTCTAATCATATATATATATATATATATATATATATATATATATATATATAATGAATAAATGTTCAAATAGGCAAAAACAAAAATAGTTTTTAAAATTCCCAAAAGAAATGGTGAACATCTAGCCGAGTTTTCTCTTGAGAACAGGCTTGTATGCCAAAACACTATCAGAAAAAGAAGGGTAAACTGTGGACTTATACCTACTCAAATAACTCAAAAGAATAACTAAATTATATATTAATAAACAAGAAGTGAATAAACTGCACTCTATTTTGAAGGAGTACCAACCGATCACAGAATCATCTCAGTAAAGGTATGCCTGAGTCTATGCAGAAATAAGAAGCAAACTGGTAAATCTGTATATGACTGACCCTCACTTGCCAATAGTGATATATGCAATCACTATTCAGTAACAGTAAGAAACAATTTTAATCACCACCAACCAAACAAAGAACCAAATATAAAGTTCCCTGAGAGTCAAAAGCAGTTAGAGAAAAATGAGAAACATAAAAAAAATATCCCTATGTAATAAGAAAAGACAAACACCAATGTGTAGCAACTTAAGAAAGCTCAGATAGAACTAGTTAAAACATACAAAAAAATACCAAAAAAAACAAGGCCAAATAAATTAAATCAGAAATTCTGCAAGGTTGCATTCTCTCATTCCTCAAGAAAGGTGACCTCGGAATCACTAAGAACTACAGAGGTATAACTCTTATTGCCATAGCTGCTAAGGTTTATGATGCCCTTCTTAATCGCATTTGACCTGAAGTTGAGAAGATTCTTACGAAAAATCAAAAACAAATTTTGGAGAAATTGATCCACAACTTCTCAGATTCTGACTATTTTTCTAATTGTCAAAGGAGTATGACCAAAAGGAGTATGACCAAAAGATCTTGAGACATCTTTTATTTGTAGATTTTTTTCAAGGCATTTAACTCCATGTAGAGAGGAAAGGTGAATCTCTGCTGAATAGCCTAGAGAAGGTTGCAAGAGGCATTGGCTTTTATCTGAACTTAGATAAAATGGAGTTCATGTGTTTTAAACAAGATGGAGACATCTCCATATTGGATGGCAAGCCACTGAAATTAGTAGACCAGTTCAAATACCAAGGTCTCATCTATTGAAAATGATGTCAATATATGCATAGGAAAGGCATTAACAGCTACCACCAGATTATTGATCATATAGTAATCTGATCTCTCTGATACAGTGAGAATTTGTTCAAGCTGTAGCCGTGTCAATGCTACTGTATGGCTGCACTATTTGGACTTTAATGAAACGCTTGGAGAGAAACACAAGATAGTAACTATACAAGGATTTTTTGTTGTCTTGAACAAATCCTGGAAGCAGCATCCCACAAAAAAAGTGCAGCTGTATAGCCACTTACTTCCAATCACACAAACACTACTGGACCCTGCTGGAGAAGTAAGGGAAAACTCATATGTGACGTTCTCCTTATGACACACTAGTGTTGGCCAACCAGCAAAGGTTTACATTTATCAGTTCTGTAAGACACTGGATACCGTGCAGAGGACTTGCCAAGAGCGAGGACTCATAGAGTCAGTATGACTTGATGATGATGTCAGAATTTTTCTCATTCTTAATGGCATAAATAAAATGATGACTACACATTTTAGCAGAAGTATATGTGAGAGAGAGAGAGAGAGAATTAAAACATATTTTTGTGGTCGAATATTGGAATCTGTCATCTTACATTCAGTGTCCGGACTTTGAAATTTAGCATACTTTAGTATCTAGCTTTTCACGCCCAAAATTTGTATTTTTAGCAAGCAAACCTTTTTAGGATTTAAATTAAACAATGGAAATTTAGATTTGTCTTACTCTTTTTAAAACATCTCATAAATAAATATTTATTTTATCTTAGATTATGTACAGAGTACAGATGTTTGTTTATTTTTTTCAAAGTATATTTTCTAAAGACTAATGATAGAAAATGTAACACGATTCTGATAAAAAAATTTTTCTGCATATATGGACAAGACAATGGACATCATTGTCTTATAGGTAACACCAATTTTCCCTGTGAAATTTACCCAGCACTATATTTAACACAATGAAACTTGCACAAAAATTAATATTATCTTGAAAAAATTTTTCCAATCAAAAGAAGAAACATTAAAAAAAACCAAAAAAACACCTGATGATTTAAAAAAAAATTTTTCATCTTAAATGAAATAATGAAAATTATGATTGAAAAACAATGTTTTCATTTTTGCACTGTTAAATCAACTGAAATTTAACTAGCCAAAAACAAGTTATGACATGAGGATTTAAAAAGAAATTCTATGAAAAATCAATTAATGGTCCGATTTTCACAGAAATTTCCATAACTATTTACCTTTGGATGTAAATATGTCTGAAATAGTTTTTTCCTAAAATATATTAGGGGAAATAGATTTTTTTATGAGGTCTACTTCCCCCTATTTTATTTTATGAGATATGAAAAAAAATGAACCGGAAAAAATGATTTTTACTTTTTTTCTATAAAGATAAGATATGAATATCTATATCAAAAGATTTGTATAATATTCAAGGCAGTAGTTTTTTGTAAAAAAAAAAAAAAAAAAAAAAAAAAAAGAAATCATAAATTCTGAAATAAAAAGTTCTAAAAAAATGTCAATATTATTATTTGAAAACTTTTTTTTTTTTTTAGTTGATATGTACTATATTCTATTAAATTGTCAAGAAAATTTTTTTTTTTAAAGAAATTAATTTTTAAGAGATTTTAAATCTTTATTGTGCTTAAATAATTTGTTTGTTTTTTTAATGTTTAAAAATCTTTTTTTGTGTACAAATCGATTTTTTCGGTAATATTTAAATATGATATAACACTGAATTTTAGAATTCAGGTGAATTAAAAATTTGTCCAATCCACGATATATTAATATTTTAAAGAGAATTTAAGAGTTTTTTTTTAGTGTTGAATAGTAATGTTTGATTCTTATAATATATGGAAGAGCAAAACTGACAATATTTGTAATACTTATGGTCTTTTCTTTGCTTTAGTTACACTATAAGTTCAACTAAAAAAATATTCCGGAGTTATTCTGAAACTACCACACACACAAAAAAGAAAAAAAAAAAAAAAAAAAAAAAAAACCTTTCAAAAATCGTTGAAAACCAATAATCAATTACTGACCTTGCACAAGAAAACAATTATGTCGAATACAGCTACCCATACATTTAAATGTATAATTGTCAAAGAGATAATATGTAAATTTACAGTCCCTGTTTCTACATAAAAAATTCATCCTTTTGCAAGTAAAACAAACTGTTTGTTATTTATTTTTCAAGATAACGGTGTAATTTTTCCCAATCGGATAATTTGATATTTGAATTAACTTTTTTTCTTTGTAACAACTCTGTATGATCGTTGCTTTTTTTTTTTGCGGGATTTTTAAAAAACAAAGTTCAAAAATATTTACTTTTGTTTATTCAATATGGCCTAAACTGATCACGTGACCCGATTGTGGAGATACCAATTGTCCTAACTTTAAATTTTAAACTTTTTCTTCCACTTCACTGCAACACTTAAGTTAAAAGTTGCAGTTAAGTGAAAGAAGAAAAAAGAAAAGAAAATTGATGTTTTAAAGGCGTATTATTTACAATTTCACTTAAAATGAAAAAACGCCCCCCCCCCAAAAAAAAACCCAGGATTTTTGGACATCTTTTTTTTAATTACTTTCTTTTTATTAGGGTAAGATTGTGACCCCCCCAAAAAAAAAAACAAAAAACAAAACAAAACTTGACACATTATTTTAGATATTAACCCTCCCTAACCAATAATTTTGATTGCATGTGAAAGAAATACGTCTCGTGCCTGCGATTTTCCGATAATCATCAGGTGATAATGATAGAATATAAATGGCGTGTAACTAAAAATATTGTCTTTTATCCAAAGAAAAACGACATTAATGAATTTGCTCAGTGTTCGTTAGGTACCACCAATTTGACCCTGTGCAATTTACCCCCCCTACATTTAACACAATGAAACTTGCAGAAAAATTAATATTTTCTTGAAAATTTTTTTCCATTCGAAAGAAAAAACATTAAATAAACTCCTGATGATTTTTTTAATTTTTTTATCAGCATACGAAAATAATGAAAATTATGATTGAAAAACAATGTTTTTCATTTTTGCACTGTTAAATCAACTGAAATTTAACGTAGCTAAAAACAAGTTACGATAAGAGGATTTTTAAAAAATTCTATGAAAAATCAATTAATGGTCCGATTTTCACGAAAATTTCCATAAATGTTTACCATTGGATGTAAATACATCTGAAATAGTTTTTTTCTAAAATATATTAGGGGAAATATTTTTTTACGATGTCTATCACCCCCTATTTTATTTTATGAGATAAAAAAAATGATGTGGAAAAAAAATTTGGTACTTTTTTTCTATAAAGATAAGAGTCTGAATAACTATATCAATGAAATTGTATAACGTACCGAATTATAGTTTTTTTAGGAAAAAATAATGAAATCGGAAATAAAAAGTGCAAAAAAATGTCATAATATTAATATTTGAAAACTTTTTTTTCTTATGTAATTGGTATGTACTATATTCTATTAAATTGTCAAAAAAAAAAAATTTTTTTTAAGAAATTAATTTTTACGAGATTTTCAATCTTTTGTGTGATTAAATATTTTTATTTTCTGCGTGAAATAAATTAAATATTTTTTTTTTCCTGTGGAAAAAAATCAAAATTTCACGGATATTTAAAAACATGAATTTTAGAATTCAGGTGAACTAAAAGTTGGTCCGATCCGTGCTCGATTAATATTTTTTAAAAGAATTTGTAATTTTTATTGTTGAATAGTAATGTGTGATTCTTAGAATGTACGGAAGAGCAAAACTGACATATGACGAGACGCTTCTCGGTAACTAAAGTTTGTTTTTCTGAGCGTAAAAAAATATTTTATTTAACTTTTACGACCAATTAGAATAAAAATAATATATTGAATGATTGTTTTATCAGTTTTTCTCTTAAAAATATTCAAATTTTCATTTTATTTTCGATTTTAAGAATTAATACTAAAACCGAAGACATTTTTTTAACGTCAATTTCACTGCGAAATTTTAAGATTAAAGTTTTTCAAGTTTTTATTCATTTAATTTTAAATTAAATATTAAAGTTTTTAAGATTTTATTCATTTTTAATAAAACATTTGGCTAAAAAAGTTTGTCCGTTACACCCATCCGTACTTAGATGCATAACTGTAAGAGGGTAATAATATGTATTTCTTTCTCTCTAAATCGCGGCCTGAAAATTACCCTTTCGCACGTAATATGGATAGGTTTTGTTTATTTTTTAAGATAACGATGTAATTTTTCCCAATCGGATAATTTGATCTTTGAATTAACTATTTTTCTTTGTAACAACCGTGTACGATCTTTTTTTAACGAGATTTTTGATAAACAAAGTTCGGAAATATCTATTTCCGTTTTAATCAAGATGACCTAAACGGTCTGGTGGTACCTAGTGTTCGTCTAATTACGACGCAAATAGAAATATTTCGTCAAAGTAACGGATGGATAGTTTGTTTTCAGTCACACTTATTAATTTTGATAGACAAAAATTAATTATTACATTCTCTAAATAAAATTACTTGAATTTAAAAAGCCACATACATAGGAATCTTTTAAACTCTAAAACTTTATGCTAATTTAATAAATATTTGAAGGAGGAGGAAAAAAGAAGCAAAATGCAATATTATACCATCATGCTATTTGGATAGGATATATAAGTTAAATACATTATAAAAGGTTAGTTACTAAAAAATAAATAAATAAATGCAGTGATTATTACCATTTATGGTTGAGCTTCTTTTAAATATCAAAACATTTTAAATCAAAATCACATGACGATTAATTGCTTTTTACAATTAGCATTAGATTTGTTTTGTTGACTTTAGATTTGTTTATTTGATTGTGATGATCATTGATCACAAACCACAAATATCATTTGCAGTTTGTTGTTTTTTTCTTCATTTTTTTTAACCTAATCCCGGAAATCCGATTTTTTTTAACGTTAAACACAAACATCATAATAATAATGCCTACATTACACAGGAAACAAGTAAATAAAGATGAATTCTAGTTCTTTTTAAGAAGACTTTTATCAGATTCCCGCCACGGGACCGGTTTAATGTGGGGAAACAAGACTCGAGGAAAGGTTTTAAAAATTGTTTAGGGGCGCATCAGGCACCGGACTATAAACCCAACCCTTATCACTTTTAGATGAAAGAGAGCAGATGCTGTCTAAGGGTGGTTTTGTTTTTTGTTTTTTAAAGAAAAATGCACCATAAACAAGTGTGTGTGTATCAGCAGTCACCCAGCAATAAAAAAATCTGGGGTGGAACATTTAGACGAAAGCAGTTACTATGGCAACTCGATTTATACCGAGGAGTGTTCAGGTTTGTATATATGCAACTAAGTTTCACGGCCTTTACAAATACTGAAATACACTGATGAAGGTAGAGTTTTTACCCCCCCCCGGATTCCTGTTGTCTGTGGGTACGCACACGCGCGTTAAGCATTGCAATTTTATTTTTTTATTAGCAATGGCATTGCCAATAAAAAATAATCTACAAATAAATTTGGCACTGAAAATTTTCCGTTTGATTTAAAAAAAAAAAAAAAAAATTATAAACACAATTAGTTCTTACGAACTAAATTAAACAGTAAAAAAGTGACGATTTTTATTTAGGAGTGAGTGAAAGATTTTAATAATTATTAGCCATTCATATCGTCGCAGGTTGGGGGTGATAAAAATGGCGTTCAGCGGGAACAAAGACCCCACCAACAAAATCATTCAGTTTATAATTGAACTGGAAATAGTTTTATTCTCGAAATTTGAATTGGAGCATTTTCAGCGTATTGCGCTAATAAAAGATCCGCTATGGCGTGCCGTTTTTATTGGGTTACAGCAGGTATGCCCAAAATTGACCTAAAATGCGATTTTGACAAAATGAATTTATCCCCCCCCCTACAGAAAATAATTTACCAAAAATCAGGGAATTATCAGATTTTAATGAAATTTTCAGTGTTGATTTATCAATGAATGAACTTTATAATGCATTATTTATTTTATTTCAAAACTTTCTCATTTTTCAGGTCACTTAATTCCCCCCCCCCTTATTTGGGGGGCGTAAAATCTCGACGAATTGGTCAGCGTTTGATACTAATTACAGTAGAAATAAAAAGATAAAAGACCGAAGTTGTGAATAGAAAAAAAAAATGTTAAGGGGAATATTTAATGAGAAAATAAGTACCGAAAATCGGAAAATAAAATGTAAAAAAAATAAAATAAATAAAAAATTTTTGGAGATTTCTTTTTTACTCATTTCGATAATTATTTAATTGGCTATTATCTTACAAAATAAAAAATTATACATCGATATTTTTTCTGCTTAAAAGGGGGGGGGGGGGCTAAATAGAATTCTTCTTCAAAACTTATACTTTGTTTGACTAAAATAAGGTTTGCATCAAATAAATATTTATTTCTAGAATCTAAAAATATAACATTTTAAACTTAACATCAGAATATTTTTATTTTAAATGAATTTTAAATATTAATTTTTCATAGCAAAAATACTTAATTAAAGTTTTGAAATAAAATAACTGATGTATTATAAAGTTCATTAATTGATAAATCAATACTGAAAATTTCATTAAAATCAGATAATTCCCTGATTTTTGGTACATTTTTTTGCAATCGCCAATGTTACATTAAATTTGTAAACAAGCTATTTATACCATTTATAAAGAGCGTTAATGACCGAACGTGATCGAAATTGACAAAAAAATCGTTTTAAATGTATTAAAAATAAATTGCATATGTAATGATATTCATTATGTTACTACTTATCGTTTTAGACAAAATTTTGACCTTAAATAATAGATTTAATTAATTTTAATTCGTTTTTTAAAAAAATGTAGCAGACGAATTTTGGGTATATCTAGCTTACAGTTACATGCACGTCAGGGATCACCAATTCGGTCACGTGATCAGTTTAGGCCTTCTTGAATAAAACGGAAATAAATATTTCCGAACTTTGTTTATCAAATCTCGTAAAAAACAATTAAAGACCGTAAAGATTGTTACAAAGAAAAACAGTTAATTCAAAGATCAAATTATCCGATTGGGAAAAATTACATCGTTATCTTAAAAAATAAATAAACCTATCCGTATTACATGCGAAAGGGTAATTTTCAAGCCGAAATTTAGACAGAAAAAAATTACATATTATTACCCTCTTACGATTGTTTATATACATATGGCTGACTGTACGGACATACTTTTTTTTTAGTCAAAATTTAGTATTAAAATTAATAAAATCTTTAATATTAAAATTTAGTATTAAAATGAATAAAAACTTGAAAAAAATTTAAATTTAACAGTGAAATTGAAGTAAAAAAAAAATGTCTTCGGTTTTAGTATTAATTTTTAAAATCGAAAATGAAATAAAATGAAAATTTGAATATTTTTTCTAAGAGAAAAACTGATAAAATAATCATATATACTTACTTTTTATTCTAATAGCGTAAAAAAATATTTTATTTAACTTTTTTGACCAAAGAAAAACAAACTTCGGTTACTCAGAAGCGTCTCGTCTCTTTGTAAAACAAATATGTCAGTTTTGCTCTTCCGTATATTCTAAGAACCATGCATTACTATTCAACAATAAAAAATACAAATTCTTTTAAAGCTATTAATCGAGCTCGGATCAGACCAACTTTTAGTTCACCTGAATTCTAAAAATCATATTTTTAAATATCCGTGAAAAATTCGATTTTTTAGCGCAGAAAAAAAAAATTAATTTATTTCACGCAGAAAATAAAAATATTTAATCACACAAAAGATTGAAAATCTCTTAAAAATCAATTTCTTAAAAACTTTTTTTTTTGATAATTTAATAGAATATAGTACATACCAATTACAAAAGCAAAAAAAAAGTTTTCAAATATTAATATTGACATTTTTTTTGCACTTTTTATTTCCGATTTTATCAATTTTTCCTTAAAAAAAACTATAGCTCGGTACGTTATACAATTTCATTGATATAGTTATTCAGACTTATCTTTATAGAAAAAAAAGTACAAAATTTTTCTAGCGCGTCAATTTTTTTATCTCATAAAATAAAATAGGGGGGGTTATGGACCTCGTAAAAACTATTTCCCATAATATATTTTAGAAAAAAACTATTTCAGATGTATTTACATCCAATGGTAAACATTTATGGAAATTTTCGTGAAAATCGGACCATTAATTGATTTTTCATAGAATTTTTAAAAAAACCTCTTATCGTAACTTGTTTTTAGCTACGTTAAATTTCAGTTGATTTAACAGTGCAAAAATGAAAACATTGCTTTTCAATCATAATTTTCATTATTTTCGTAAGCTGAAAAAAAAAAATTAAAAAATCATCAGGAGTTTGTTTAATGTTTTTTCTTTCGAATGGAAAACAGTTTTTCAAGAAAATATTAATTTTTCTGCAGGTTTCATTGTGTTAAATATAGGCGGGGGGGGGGATTTCACAGGGTAAAATTGGTGGTACCTAAGACTCTTATCATTTAGTTCAGATGGACAAAAATCAACAAAAAAAAACAATTTTTTCCATATTTTTGTTATTTAAAAATCACCGACCCACTCATCAGCTGCTAAAAACAGTAGTACAATGGTACAGTCGTGGTCCCATTTTTTTACGTCATTAATTTTTGTGACCACATCCCACCCCCACACACTTTCAGTGCTCATCTTTTTTTTCTGAAAGTTAACCAAAAACTTGGGACACTACTCAATTTTTAAGGTGAGGGATATTCTCTATTTTCCTTCCCTTTAAAAGAAGGTGGGTAGGGGAAACTTCACAAAAAATCGATGACACCAAAAATGGGACCACTACTGTATTGTTGTAAATAGAAATTAATAATAAAAAAAATTAATTACCACACAGAACCCCACCCAATAGATAAATGAATAAATAAAACAATTTTTAAAAAAATAACTAAAAGAATGAACCATCGAATTTTTTTTGGTGTTTCACTGGTTCTACTGTTACTGTTAAACTGACCGTTAAAAAAATAATGAAAATGGAAATTGGATTTAAAAAAAAGATCTATAAAAAATGGTGGCAGATTGTACAGGAAAGTTTTATATTTTTCTATAATGCTAGTGTTATTCTACCTAAACCACACCCAAAATATATTAACATTTATAGCTTGCACCAGTTACTTTTCATACGAACTGCATCACAATCACGTGTGAGTGTATACACTATATGAACTCAGCTCAATACTTGAACAACAACAACGAAAAGGAAAGAAGAAAAAAATGCAATTAAATGGAAGTCTCGAGATTTATTTGCCACCCAACAGTCTCAAATACGAAACAAAGTTGACTTTAATTAGCGAGAAACCCTTACGGTACGCATATATCTGTGGGTTGCGAAACAAAGTGTCCATTTCCTTCGGCATTCCCCTTTTAGGACGGTTCAGGCATGTGTCTCTCTATTCTCATTCCTCAGGGAATACACCATTAACCACGTCAAATAACCACCGAAATAAATGAATAAATCCAATATTCTAATACATATATTTGCTGTGCTTTTGAGGCCTCTTCCTGTTAATAATTGTTTTTTTATTATTATTAAAAAGTAAAAACCAAATAAACGGGCTTACCTGGGTTTTTTGCAGGCTCTGGGTCCATCGTCCTGTTGCGCAGCGGCTACTGGGTGGGGTGCAAAGAGATAGCAAGGGCAGATAACTCTATGACTCCCCTCCCCCCACACTCCAACTCAGTCAACAGGACAAAGTACGCGTTTCCATTGGAAGTATCGCCCACCTAAAAAAGAATCACTTTCAATTCTAAAATTGGTGAAAACCGTCTGGCGCTTGCATAAAGCAACATGAAGCGACTGATGGAGAAAACAAAATACGGACTCGTATAAGTTTTCTCATTTTTAATGCAGTTGATGACTCAATCTCTTCTGAGAAAATCTCTCTCTCTCTCTCTCTCTCTCTCTCTCTCTTTCGGGAGTGGTAGACCTAAAATTATCTCTACTATTAAGCTTAGTTTAAAGTAGGAGTAGTTTTAAAAAGAGATGGTCCTAACAGGAATGTGGTGACGGATGTGCTGATTTATTTCAAGGGAGATGTGCTCTTTTGACAATGACCAGTATGTACTTAAGTGGAGTTTAACAGGTTTGAATTCAGTTTTCTTTCTCCAATACCGGTTGCCACACCAAGGTTAAAGAGCCTAGTCTGTCCTACTATTTACCCATAGCTGGCAGGAGAATAGTTGAATACATACCTTTCCCAATGGTATTAGCGCTATTTTTCTGAATATTTATAGCATAAATTCTATGAATAGGAAGTGATAAGATTTTGGGTTTAACGACCACTTCTATAAGTTAAGCGTAGAAATAAACCGAGTTATTCTAGTAACTGGATACTAGATCGTTGTGGAACATTTACGACTAATGAATTGTAAATTAAATCCTTTGATTTTATTAGCACAGTCGGTAGAGTGTTCAGCTGGGAACATCAAGGTTCCTGGTTCGATACCGGCCCTCACCAACTCAGTGTATGAGTAGCACAGGGAGCTGTGCAGTAAAGTGAGGAGCTGATGGTAAGTGTAGCGCTCCTCCCTAGAGGCTAAAAACAATCTCCTTGGTCTAGCGCTAGTGAAAAGGGGATAATATACTCCCTCGCTGTTTGGCTGATACCGACTTTAGGCCACATCGACGATGTTACTTGTTTGAAGAGATGGTCCTAAGTGGAATATAGTAATGCTCTCTACTGATATCACACAGGAATATTCTAACCAGACAGTTTTTGTTAAAATTATTTCAATAAATAAGTAAAGTCACTGGGGTGGCCTAAAATCGGTATTAGCCAGACAGCGAGTGAGTCTATCCTCTTATTGTTTTGGCGTTTGAGGTGGAACACCACACCTACCACCAGTTCTCACTTTACCGCACAGATCCCTGTGCTACTCATACGCTGAGTTGGCGAGGGCCGGTATCGAACCCGAACGCTCTACAGACTGAGCTAAACCGGTCATATATCCCCTAAAGCATTTTATTTATTTATTTTACCTTGACACTGTTTATTTAACCTTTGTTTTTTTGTTTTTAGTTCACTGAAAGAGAAATACATTTTTCTGCAGTCCACCATATTATTTATAAACAAATGTCAGCAGAACCGTTAGATCAGAACATTCCTATGTGACGTCAGCACATACACTACCACAATCCACTTTCTTCTTGGAGGCCATCTTTTCAATCAAATACCACAAATCTTCAAGTAAAATACCATTAATCACCACCAGAACATACGTGTAAAGTTCGTAATTTAGTTTCGTTTGTTGCATTCGAAGGATACAGAATAAATGTTGATAATATTTAAAAAGTTTTTATACCCCCCCCTCTCTTATCTTATTCACTCAACCAAAAAAGTTTTACGGATTTTTCGACTGATATTTATTTCATCAGAAATTATTTCCAACTATCTTAAAAGCCGCCATATCGGGCGGCAATTAAAGTAGTAGGCTACAGTCCCAGACGTCAAAAAGGGCTTAGTTTTCGAATTACGTTGCTAAACAATTAGTGGTAATAATTTTAGCGTAATTATTAATTAAAAATCAAAAAAGGCTAATAAAAAGTTTTCGCAATCCGGTGGCCTTTCTTGATATTATGCGAAAAGTAAAATTTAAACGGACTACTTTGTAAAAAAATACGAAGCAAAATGGAGTAGCTCCGAAAACAGAATAAGCGAATGAGAATCGTGTGTTCGAAATATAAGTAAACAAAATGGCCATCTCCAGCGAAGAAGAAGCAACAGTTGTTAGCGACAAAAAATGTTTTATGTGCATTTTACCTTCCAAAAAGCATAAAAATAATAGTATTTCGCATCATGTGACAACAAGTCACGTAAATAAAATGAGTAATAAGCGAATTTGCTTTTTAGAAAAAAAAAAAATAATAGTATTTCGCATCATGTGACAAGTCACGTAAATAAAATGAGTAATAAGCGAATTTGCTTTTTAGAAAAAAAAAAAATAATAGTATTTCGCATATCGCGTAAATTTTTGTTGTTTCTATTCATAAGTTCGGTCTTTTATCTCTTTATTTATACTGTAATTAGTATCGAAAATGACCAACTCGCAAAACAATTTACGCCCCCAACATAAGGTAGGGTCAAAATTAAGTGACCTGAAAAAAATGAGAAAGTTTTGAAATAAAATAAATAATGCATTATAAAGATCGTTCATTGATAAATAAACACTGAAAGTTTCATTAAAATCCGATAATTCCCTGATTTTTGGTAAATTATTTTCTGTATGGGGGCTAAAGTCATACGCATTTTAGGTTCATTTTGCCAGTAGCTAGTATAAAAATGAGCATTTTTAATATCTGTATACGAAATACTATTCATTTTTTTTTTTTTTTTTTTTTTTGTCTGGGACTTTAAAAAATATTTTTCCAGTAGCTATACTAGTATAAACTAAGCATTTTTAATATCTGTATACGAAATACTATTCATTCCCCCCCCCCCGATTTTCTAAAGCCAGTTCTTTAATTGAAAATTATATTTGAAATTTTTCCTGAAGAAATTGTTTACTTTAGTTACTAAAGCATATTATTAGGAATGTTTTTTTGGGTGTTTTGAGAGTCATTCTAAATTAAATATTTTTTTATTTCATAAACACAGAACATCAGCTGATGTTTACATTCCAGATAAAATCTGTAATCTCATTGGCTAATTTGAATTCGGAGCTATTTTCGTTCTATACGTATTTTAATCACTTAAAACTTATTTTATTAATTCTTGAGGCAAGAAACTTATGTGCGAAAAAAAATTGGAATTTTGGGGTGATATCATTTTAATAATAAAGGACAATTTATTCGGCCACTTTTTACATCCGACACAACTGAACGATAATAGGCTTGGGACTGTAGCCTATAGTTCTTGCGATGAATTCGTAATTAGTCCTTCCGTCCAACAATGACACTTCTTGCATTAAAAAAAAAAAAAAAATGCAGTATTTAAAACTTGGGAATCCAAATTTTCAGGATTGCAGATTCGAATTCGGCTCGGAATGTTTTTAATTTGCTCACGAAGTCAGTCCGATCCCACAATGGTATGATATGTTGGGTTACGGCCTCTAGGAGTAAAGTTGAAAAAATGCGGATTATTTTAATTTTTCGGACTGTTGTTCTCGTTTTTATTGGTATATAAACAACGTTTTGGCCGATGTGCTCTCCAGCCTTCTTCAGGTGTTTCTTGAAAAAATGTGATACACTGACTCACTGACATTAGCATGTATTATAATAGATATACATTGTTTTACTAATGGTCATAGAATGACGACTTGGGAATTTTTAAGTTTAGCTTAGTTGTGACAAATGTATAGGACACCCAGTGAGAACTGAACTCACTAACAATTCTTTGCTAATCCAGATTACAAACCATTACACAACGTGAGCTGACCAAGATGAACCGAGTTACGATCAAAGGCAACAGAAACTAAGATTAAAGAAAAACTGATCGAAAAACATAATTATAATGTTTTATTAAAAAAAAAAGATAAAAAAGCACTTCTCTAAAAGATGGTCCTAAGTGGAATATGGTGGCGTGTATGTGATGACGTAATATAAGAATGTTCCAACCTGCTGTTTGATTTACTACAACTAGTAAAGTAACAATAATAATGATTTAAAAAAATCCATCTATAAATAAAGTTCAAACAACTGAATAACATTTCAAAATTTGTTATGGTTGGCTGCTGGAAAAAATGAAAGATAATGTGTTTTTCAATGAAGTAACAAAAATTGAAAAAAAAAAAAAAAAAAAAAAGGGAAGTATCGTTATTAAAAGAAAATAATAAAAAAAGGTTAAAATTGCAAATCGTCGTCAAAATTAAAACGGAAAAATTTGGCTTCGGCATAGATTTTAATGAATTTAATTATTACTAAGGACAGGATTTATGTTATTTTTAACTTAAATTTTAACCGTTAGTTGTGTTTTTAACCGGTTTTTATTGGACGTTATTTTCCTACAGAGGGTCGCAAGAGAACTGATTTTTAAGGGAGATAAATATTTTCCGAGAATTTATGAACATAAAAAACACGGATTATTACACTTTTGGTCACCATACTTAAGAAAAGCACGCGTCGCCTGTAATATTGAAATAGAAAGTACGTTTATTGTTTTTACGTGTTTATTAATTCTGACTAGTCTTATCATTCATCTGTTTTATTTTATCTATTTTCCCCCTTAAACACAACTAACAGTTAAAATTTAAGTTAAAAATAACATAAATCGTGTCCTTAGTAATGGATTATTAGGGATAGGCGATTTTGTCGTCTGCTAGGAATTTTAAAAGCGAATTAGAAATAATTAAATCTATTATTTAAGGTCAAACTTTGTCTAAATCGATAAGTAGTAACATAATAACCATAATTAAAAAAAGAAAATATCATTACATATGCAGTTTATTTTTAATAGATTTAAAAGTATTTGCTTTGGTCAATTTCGACGATATCGGCCAGTCAGCCTCGTTTTCGATGTTTTTAAGTGCTTGTTTACAATTTTACTGTAACATTCGCGTTTGCAAAAAAATTTACCAAAAATCAGGTAATTATCCGATTTTAATGAAATTTTCAGTATTGATTTAATAATTAATGAATTTGTAATGCATTAGTTATTTTCTTTCAAAACTTTAATTTAGTATTTTTGCTATGAAAAATGAATATATAAAATTCATTTAAAATATGAAAAGCCTGACGTTCAGTTTAAAATCTTATATTTTTAGATTCTAAAAATAAATATCTACTTAATACAAAACTTATTTTAGGCGCCAAAAGTAATAAGGTTTGAAGAAAAACTCGATTGAAAATGTACCCCCTCCCCTTTTTAAGTAGAAAAAACATTGATGTATAATTTTTTTTTATAAAATAATAGCCAATTGAATAATTATCGAAATGAGTAAAAAAGAAATCCCAAAAATTAATTATTTATTATTTTTTACATTTTATTTTTCGATTTTCGGTACTTATTTTCTCATAGAAAAGCAACCGTAAAATTTTTTTTTTGTTTCTATTCATAACTTCGGTCTTTTATCTCTTTATTTATACTGTAATTAGTATAAAAAATGATCAACTTGCAAAACATTTTACGCCCCCAACATAAGGGGGTCAAAATTAAGCGACCTGAAAAAAATGAGAAAGTTTTGAAATAAAATAAATAATGCATTATAAAGATCATTTATTGATACATAAACACTGAAAATTTCATTAAAATCCGATAATTTCCTGATTTTTGGTAACGCTTTTTAGGCTCCGTTTGCCAGTCCCTCGATTATATTCATTAAAATCTATGGCCAAGCTAAACTTTTCCGTTTTAATTTTGACGACGATTTGCAATTTTAACAAAAAAAATCTTTAATATATTGTTGCACGTTTTCTTTATGATTTAAAAACAAGATAATGTGTGTGACATTAGCCTACCACCACATTCGGCGCCTGGACTTGTGCCACATCTAAGTTAAGCTTAGTAAATAAACCACCACATTCAACTTGGGACCATCTCTTCAGACAAGTATACAAATCAAATGGTGGTTTTCCAAAGGGTAACCAGAAAAAAAAATCGATGCGTCTTCAACTACTATGGAGATCATCAAGAACAATACATGATATTTAAAAATGTGCGCAGAAGAATAAACACCAAGAAAAGCTAATTCTTTTCATAAGTTTGAAATCATATTTCAAAGATCATGAATAAGTTGTATACTTTTACAAGTTGATACTAGCTTTTCAAAGAAAGCGAAAACATCGCTTATATCGTTAATAAATAAAATTTAATTTCGCATCATACGGCAAAAATTAAAATTGTAATATTGTAGATATTTAGTTACTGATTTTTAATACCGGAAAAAATAGATTTCATAACTTTTTTTTACAAAGAAAATTTATATTAAAAATGAGATTTTGGCCTTAACTGCATTTTCTTTTGCTTTTATCGTAAGCGGCCCGTGTGTTGTCAAAACATGTTTTTACAATGGCGGAAAATTTGCCGACTAGGTTTCAATGGCAACAAACACAATCGCTCGTTTTCTAAGTAGTTGTCTGTTTATATCTTTATTGAATATCAAAAGTAACCAGAAATAACAAAATATGGAAAGCAGTTCGAAGAACTATTAATTTGTTCGGTCATTTGCAGACTAACGGCTTGCTTTGAGATGTTTTTGAATGTAAACTTTGAATAGGACTTTCACTTTAGGAAACCAAAATAAAAGCCAAAAACAAAGGAAATAATTTTTTTTTTTGGCTTAGTAAGAAAAAGAAGAAAAGATAAAAACACTTTGCAGTTAAAACATGGCTCGATCAGGTCTAAAATTCGAGGAACAATTTGAAGCATTTCTTAAGGAGGTGAGAGGTCGATTTTCTTTTTTAGACTTTTTTATTGAATGAATTAAACTACATTTATTTAGACGTTATGTTTTCTTCAGTCAATATCAAATTTTAGGAAATGTGCTTTACAATAACTTGTTATGTTTTTTGTTTAGACCCCCCCCCCAAAAAAAAACAACAAAAAACAAAAACAAAACAAAGACCAACAAACAACAAAAAAAAAACAACAACAAAAATAAAAACAAAACAAAAGTCGGCTGACTTCTGATTTAGGTCGGAAAGTTTTTTGGTGATCCCCTATGACAGTTTTTACAGTCTATGAATGAACATTTTGCGAATTGGGTTACGGTTTTAGGGGATTAAGGTTGTTTTTAATTACGTATGGCTTAAAAAAATAAACAATAAAAAACCCAAATTACTCTACATTTAATGTTGAAAAATATTTTTTAAAACTAAGTTTAATTGAAATTATACATTGCAATACTAACACAAACAACTGTCTCAATAATAGATTCAATAATTAATTTCACTGGTATAGTAATTTGTTTTTTTTTATTTTTTTAAAAGCAATACGTAATTAAAAACAACCTTAATCCCCTAAAACCTTAACCCAATTCGCAAAATGTTAATTCATAAACTGTAGTTAAACTGTCATGGGGGATCACCAAAAAACTTTCCATTTAAATTTTCCCAACCTAAATCAGAAGTCAGCCCAAAAGTCTATGATGCAATTACACTGAAATTGTTTAAAGCACTTCTTAGGTAACAGCAAATTCATTTTAATTTTGGTACAAATGCAGAATAGCACACAAAATTTTTACGTATAAATAGCATTAAATTACAGAAACTCACGAAGTAGCATAACATTAACCCTAACCCTTACATCTCAAAGGTTTCAGGTATTTCTGTAAAATGTAATGCTTTTTATACATAATCTAATGATATCATCTCTTGCGCGCCATTGTGCAATAGTACCTTAATTTTTATCTGAATTTTCGAGACGAATTATCATTTACACTAATATACTTGATCAATTTACTACGAATCCAGCATGTTAGGCATTACGCCACGATCACTCTCTTCCATACTCTGTCAAATCACCTTAGTTGTAATAATCACAACCTAATTGATTAAAAATCTATTTTGCCTGGCGGTGGTGAGTTTAATCCTTAGGTTAGGTAGTTCTTTAAAAAATAAAAAGGTCATACTCTGGTTCAGGAAAAACTGACTGACATGCGACATCCCAAGGACGAGTAATTGACTGGGAAAAATTAACTCAAAGAAAATATCCTCCCTAAGCATAAATTGCTGACTGAAAAGAAGACTCTTTTAACTGGCTTTGAATAAAAGGTTTGGTTGATATCCTCTCCCCCCCCCTTTTGATAAAAGACTACCAAAAGCACCTGAAGATGATTGGGGATTACAATGACTGAAACAACCAGGATTAGTACAACACTAGTCTGAGTATGTCAGTGGAATTCAACTTGCTAGTTTAACCATAAAAAATAGATAATTTTTTTTTAAAGATCCCACCCCCCTCTCCCCAGCTGACTTCCTTTCAATTATTAAAAAGGTAATTTATGAGGAAGTGCGTCCCGGTCTCCTACTTCAAAAATTGCTACCCGGTGACTATGAAAATAACGACCCCAACTACGGTACTACTTGAAAGAAAACAACCAACTTAGGGCATTAAATGTATTTATTTTCTCTTTTTTGTCGTAATTCTTATTTATTTATTGTAATTTGTCGTAATTCTTGTTTATTTATCGTAATTTGTCGTAATTCTTGTTTATTTATCATAATTTGTAATTCCTGTTTAGATATGAAGATGGATATCTATCTATCTATCTACCTCAATTTGTTCATTTTTTACTTTGTTTATATCTATCTATCCAACCCCTTTCCCATGAGCAGGATATAACATGAGGTCAATTTTTGAGTAGAGTACAGCTGGTTTGAATTCAGAGTTTTCCTTCAAAACTTTTATTTATTTTTATTTATTCAGTGCATATAAATTCACACAAAGAATGACAGACAAACACACACACACACACAAAATGAAATTGCAAGGCTTTAAATATGTGTTTTAATTCATTCCAGATAAATATACATACAGATAATATATAGGGTGATCCAAAAGTCTTGTCACCCCCTATATATACTTTTTACATAATACAACCCAAAATTCTAGAAAACAATTTAATTTTTAAAGATTTTTTGTATAGGTAAGATAATTAGATAACTTATATTAATAAAATGAAAAATAAAGAAAGTTAAAATGATATGTAGCGGGTGACAAGACTTTTTAACCACCCTGTAGTTTGATTACAATAAATGATTTCTCACATAAATCAATACAGGTAATTGATTCTAAAATAAGGGTCCGATCACTGGTACTCCACAACATGTACACGCCAAGAGAGACATCAGCCATCAGGGTTTTACAATTATATGTTCCATCATGTATTTGCTCAACCCCTTCATCATGAGCAGGATGCAACACAAGGTCAATTTTTTAATTTGGGTACAACTGGTTTGAATTCATGAGCATTCGCATGAAGTGAAACTGTGATGATGGACATTTGCAATCACTTGATTCAAAGTGTCCATGGTGCATGGCATGCTGAGTTGACATTTGCAAGATGCTCGGTGTTGAACTTTAGTGGATGGTGGTTGGTCTGCATGTTGTGTGAAGAGCCAGGATGTTGAGAGAGTGCAAATTCAGACACCTGGATGGAGTATGAATGCCCGCTTTAAATGCACTATGCAATAACGGTTTGCAGAACAAATTCAGAGGTGCTGAGGGACATAATTCTTTGACAGAAATACAAACATCCTTGTCCAGGATTTGAGTTCCATTAACTAAAATTGGTTGGTCCCATATCATCAATGCTACATCACCTAAAACCAGACTGATTTGGCAATATCCATAAAATTGGCCAATCCTGGTCCTCATTAAAACTGCACCACTCATAAGAAAACAGACAAACTGATCAAACAAAGTGCCATCTGCTCATCAGATGATCCTAATATCAATAATAAAAAGATAACTATAAACATTGGATGACCTCAGTATCATTGACATATTATATGATCTTGTATATAATAGATATGAATAGGATCTTGTATATAATAAATATGAAACAAAAATGTTGAAATTGAACTAAAAAAGCAGCAGTAATTTTATGACTGCTTTAGATTCTTAATCCAAAATATCTGTAAAGTTTTCTAAATAAGAAAAATTAAAAAAATCTTTTATAAAAATGTTATTTTTCTGCAGAAGAATGAATTTTTGTTACAATCTGCAATTTCCTCATTTCCAGTTTTGTTTCCATTTCAGTCAATGTCAGAAGAGGATTCAGCAAAATCTGAGAAAATATTGCCAAAAGCCGAAGACAAACTTTGGTGGTTAAATACGGACGATGAATCAGACAATGAAATTGGTAATTTGCTTTTTAATTAGATTTCCAATTTTTAACATTTTTTTCTTCTGATTGTCTTCTGCCCAGTTGGTTGCGGCTGTAGAATACACCATCTGCACTGTCTGCAGAGTGGTAAAATGCCCCCAATGGGGCCACCTGTTGGCCCTGGGTGGCAACCTGTGATCCTTAAGGACAGAATCCTGGTGGCTGAGCAGTCCATGACATGCAACATTTCATTTTGGCCCTTACTTAGGCTAGATGGGTGGCTTAATCAGCTTGTCCAGTAAAGCCCTAGCACCTATATGATTGTCCCAACCCTATTGGCCTTATGATCCCCCCCCCCCATTTTTATCAAATAGATGGTGGTAGCTGAGGGTCTTAGTGTCTGGGTTTGATGTTAAACTGCATCTAGTGGTTCCAATTCTGGAGTGCTGGGGAGTATGGGTTATTCTGCCTTCATCACCAATTCTCCTAGGTCTACTCTGACCCAGAGTAGTAGTACCTGTTAGGGTCTCATCTGTGGGCTAAATAGATCAAAAATGTGTTAAAGAATATTGAGTTTAAAAAAAGGTTGATTACCCAACAAGAAGGAATCAAATAATGTCTTCAGTATAAAATAACCCAACAAGGGTTGACATGTCATAAATCCAACCAACCAACCAACCTGATTGCTTTGATTTATAACACACTGAATAATATAAATGTTTATTGAGTTGGGTGCTTTGTAGCAAAATCTTATCATACACAAAATGTCTATACTAATAATTTATACACAATTATATAGTGTCAAGTATTTCTATTTAATATTAATAATATTCCAATAGATTTAACCTATATATAAGACCCTAACATTGAATAGGAATACTTAGCTCAGTTGGTAGAGCATTCACCTAGGAATCGCAAGGTTTCAGATTCAATACCGGTCCTCACCAACATCAGTTGCACAGCTTGAGTAATCTGATCTGTGCGGTAAAGTGGGGAGCTGAGAGTAGGTGTGGCACTCCACCTCAGCAAAACAATATCACTGGTCTAGTACTAGTGAAAAGGGGATAGACTCTGCTGACAATAGGCCACTCTGCTGACTTTACAGTTAGTTTGAATTCAGAGTTTTCATTCTCCTAGACTGGTTGCTTAACCAAGGTTAAAGAACCCTGTCTTTCCTACTATTTACTCATAGGTGGGGGGTGATAACAGATGGATTCATACTTTTGCCACAAGCATTAGTGTGTTGTGAAGCGCAAACATCCTCATCCAGAATTTGAAATTGGGTTGCCGATTCCATTTCCTATGATGATAACCATTACACAAAGTGCTCCTCCATAGAAATAAAACAAATGTTCTGTATTAATCAAACTCATTTCTGTTTAACTTTGGTGATTTGATGTGAACTAGTTCTTTTAACAATACTATTGAAGTCAGTCAATCAGTCGGTCTACTATTGGTTTGAACAACAGCAACTGGCCAAACACAACTGAACCAGTGTCAAGACAACTGGTAGTTATGGTAATTAAGAATAGTCCACTCATGCATTTGGGTGATTCCATTCCTTGAGTCCTGATTGGCTGCTTGGTTTGTATGAAGTTCTGAGGCTTCATAAATATCCTGCCATTTTGCAGTAGTCTTTGCAGCAAACCAGATTCGTATTGGGTTACAACTGCTGCCATGTCTTACCAATTTGACAGTAATTGGAACTAGTATGATTATTCTACAAATACAACACTGTCAAGTGATTTTTAAAGTTGAATTTTTTATTTTCAAGATTTAGTCAAATGTAAAGAAAAGAGAGAAGATGGCAACTAGTTTCTTTTTTGACTAAAATTTGATCTTATCTTTGTGTTTTAAAGGTAAAGGTCGTAATTTTCTAAAGAATTCCAACACTGGACCAACACACAGCACTCCAAATGATTCCAAGAAGAAACCTTCTGATAATGAAAGGATGAAAGAAAATTCTAACAAAGTGGAACGGTTATCCAACAGATATGCAAGAAGTGGAGATGTACGTAGACAATTTCTTTTTGCAATAACTGATTGTTGTCTTACCAATGGTTTTCATTTATCTTTATTTCCGTTGTGTTTTAAATACTTATAAATTTTTCAGTTTTGGACCATATGACCTTTAGGCACCCCTTTTGCGACCTCGATTCATAAGGACATTCTATTCCATTTACACCGTCAAAATCCGGATGTTTGTTAGGGGTTAGGGTTAGGGGTTAGTTTTATAATTTAAAAAAAAACCTCTAAAAATTGTCTGTTAACAAACAACCGGATTTTGACGGTGTAAATGGAAAAAATGTCCTTATGAATCGAGATCGCAAAAGGGGTGCATAAAGGTCATATGGTCCTGAGTTTTTATTTTTTTAATTGTCATTTTATTAAATTTCATTTCAGTTTTAGCCAAGAAAAAAAAGGGCGACCTTATTTTTAAAAAGAGCTACAATAATTGCACAAAATCTAATTATTGATGTAGATTTGTCCTATTGCAAGTAATTCTCTCTTGTTGCATCTCCCATGGTGATGAAGGTTATCTGGCAGTGCCCATCTCCTTTCCTTAAATTCTTCTAATGAGTGCCTGCTCTTCATATCAAGCTCTCTTCTTTTGTATTGGGTTTTTGTATCTTCCATCAGGTCTTTTTGTCTGCTTCTCTGTGAGTTCCATTTTTGTTCTTTAATCCGAAACGCAAAAGACATTTTCTATGTACACCTTTTTTATTCCCCTGATTACATTCTTGATCTGCACAGAGAGAGAAGCAGCAGAGACGCAAAATATGTCTGCCCAGCAGAGATGCCTCGGCTCATTTCCAACTAAATCTAATCCTACTTTCCCAGAGTTACCTGGTCATGTGACCCTCTAAATCAATGGGAGCCCTGCTCAAGATGACACTGGGTTCAAGGCTGTTGCTAATCTAACTCTGAACGTTAATCCCACTGTAATTTTCCAGTGTTACTATTAATTCTAACATGTACACTTCCTTACAGAGATGATAGGCTATGCCTACACCATTTTGTAACAAAAATAAACAGATAAATTCTTTTAGAGTTTAAATCTGGTTTGCTGATTTTATTTTCCCTAGCAATAAACATTACACAACATTAAACAATTTTTACAATATGTATTGTTAAATTCTTATTCATTTGATATTGAGGGCATAAATATTGAAATAGAGTAATTGATTTTTCTTTTCTTTTTCCAGTTATCAACAAATCCAAAAGGAATTAGGAGATTTGAAGGAACTTTAAGTAAAGACAGTTTGGAAGACAGTAAATAAAATAAATATTTTCATTTTTTCTTCTTTTGTCTTATTTTTCATTTACCTTTTTCGTTTTAAATTCATTCTTCTGCATTTAAAAATTTTTTTTTTTATTGAACTATTATTTTTTAACTTTTTTTAGTTTCCGAAAAATCTGAAGAAGATAGTGAAGGCAAAAGAAACAAGTAAGTTATTAACAATCGATTGAACATTTAAAAAAAAAAAAAAAAAAAATAATATGTCTCAAACAAAGAATCTAAATATCATTTACACTTGTTCCTTAATCTTCCGAACGTTATCATCTTGTAACGCTCTCTGGTTAAAAATAAGACCATCCAAATCGTCCAAAATGAAATGCAAAATTGTAAATCCTGATTATCTTGTGTTCCTTATACGACAAATTTTTATTTCTCATGAGTGTTGTCACCTCAGCTAAATAATGGAACATTCCGTTTTTACTATAAAGAAAGAAAGAAAGGGAAGAAAAAGGACATGTTACACAGAAAAATATAAGAAAGAAAGAAAGAAAGTAGTGGAAAGATGGAGAGAGGGGATGAGTATGATGTAGCGATAATGCTAATCTGTTTCAATCAAATGAAAGAAAGAAAAAAAAAAAAGAGTGTGAGTAAACATATTAAAAGTTGTAATAATTAAATTATCATACTGTGGTATATTCACAGGTCCTGCTAGTTATGATAAATACATTAACTTAAAGATAAATGATATAAAGAATATTTTTTTATGTGAGTTATTCTTTTTATCCAGAATGCAAAGAAAAAACTCTGTAGCTGCAACTGAAATAACTTCACAAGTAACAACGACTGCTGCTGCTGCTGCTGTCAACAGTAACAAGCAACCACAAGGTAAAAAAGGTGTTTAAAGATCTCTTAAAATTCATTCTCTTCTTCTTACATTTTTATAATCAGACATGATTTACTATATTCTGCCGCTGTAGTTGTTAGAATCTATGAAGCCATTATTGGGGTTTATGTTATTGTTTATGTTCAAAGAATCTTTCTGGTGAGATATAAGTCTGGCGTCTGGTGTTAATCCACAGTCTGTCTTTCTGGTGTTAATCCAAAGTCTGAGTCATCTTTCTGGTGTTAATCCTGGTGAGTCTTTCTGGTGTTAATCCAAAGTCTGTTTTCTTTCTGATGATATATAAGTCCGGCGTCTGGTGTTAATCCACAGTCTGTCATCTTTCTGGTGTTAATCCAAAGATAAGTCTTTCTGGTAGAATGTTCCTTCATGTAGCATTCACTTGTTTTTCATTTGAAGCCATATCTTAGGGATCCCAGTTCTGGAAGCCATTTTGTGAAAAAAAAAAAAAAATCGACATACAGGGTTCAAAATGGCAACTCTAACCAAAATAAAAGTCACCAAACAATGTTATCCTGTTGTAATTATTTTACTTTATTGTAAAAAAAATCTGATACTTTAAAAAATTCTAAATCCTCTCATCCTCCCCTCCAGGCAGTGGCATTGGCCCTATTAGAAAATGCTGCTCTACCTGCAGAAATATCAAATGGATTTTTTTATTTTGATAGATGAAATGGTCCATACTATAAGTCCATCTTTGTTGAACCAAGAAAGCAGCCACCCAGGACAAGATACTTTGGAAGAAATAATGGATAAACAGAAGTTTTTCTCTGTAAGTAATTTTTACAATTTTAACATATGTTTTACAAACAATCACCTGAATTAGTTGGGAATAAAGACCCCCCCTCCAAAACAAAAAAACAACTACAATTAAAAGGTGAAAGAAAAAAAAAGTCAAAATTGAATAATGATGATTGACAATGATTGATCTAAAAAGTATAAAAATGAAATATCTTATTAAGACCATGAGTGCATAAAAACCATAACAAACTGATCAACCTTATTTTGGGTCATTTAATACCGAATCAAGTCATTTTGATAACAAAGGACTCAGGTTGCTTATAATACCTACTGTTGCTAAAGTGGTCACCTAATCAGGTATTGAACAGGCTCATCACTGCTTAACTTTGGTCATCTATTGGTAACTTCTAATAAGCTTAGTACAGATATTTATAATTGTATAAAATGTGTCTACCATCATATTGAAAACTTTAGGATCTGTAATAAGGAAGTTACTATGAAAATATTAGTATAAAAGAGGGGCTGGTATAGCTCAGTTGGTAAAGCATTCACCGAGGTATCACAACATTCCAGGTTCAATATCAGTCTCTGCCAACTCAGTGTATGAGTAGCACAGCTTGCTTAATCTGATCTGTGCGGTAAACTGGGGAGTTGACAGTAGGTCTGGTGCACCACTGCAACAAGAACCATCTCCTTGGTCTAGTGCTAGTGAGAAGAGGATAGACTCTCTTGCTGTCTGGCTGATATCAATAATAGGCCACTTCACCAACATTTTTTTGTTACTATAAAAGAAATCTGTTTATTTCACCATTTTTATTTCTCTTTCATTGTTGATTGTTGTTTATGTCAGGAGCTTGAACAGAATGCAAGTGGCACTTTGGATTATGGTCTTCTTAATCAACAACTCAGCAAAACTGCATCAGTTGACTTATACGCTACAACAGGACAGAATGAAAATTCACCAATCATAAACGGTGCATGTGCCAAAGAGGAACCATCAGAGGTTTGTCGCATGTTTTTTCTTTATAAATCAATATTTAAAAAAAAAAATTAATTCATTACTATGTGCTGCCATGAACAAATCTTGGAAGCAGCACCCAACAAAAGAAAAAATAAACTACTGTATGGTCACTTGCCTCCTATTATACAAACCATCCCAGTAAGGTGAACAAGACATGCTGGACATTGCTGGAGAAGTAAGGATGAACTCACACACACACACACACACACACACACACACATATATATATGAGATTATACACATAAGTCTGCTAACAGAAATTAACTAAATATTATTTTTCACCAAATTATATACCAAAAAGTGTTTTATAAAGGTGTTTTAAAAAAAAAAACCAAACAATCCAAATTTTATTTTCAATAAATTTTTGTTTTTCTATCCAACTTTTTCAGACTCCTCCAACTCAGCAAAAGCCAAGTTTATTGTCAAAAGGTAAATTACCTTTAAATATTACTTCATTTATGAACTTTGATCTTAAAACTTGTCATTAAATTTCCAATTATTATTGTTATTTTGTGTTGCTTCTTTTTTTCTAGTTTCTCTGATGGATTCAATGGGATCTTCGTTAAATACAACAGGAACATCAATCCAGGCAGATACGGGAAATTCACCTCTTGTTAGTAAAGAACATTTGAAAGATGCTTTAAAAGACACTGGATCTGTTCTAACTCAGAAAGGTAGGAGAATGTTTTGTACATTTTAAAATTCAACAGCCTTGATTCTTTTTTCATGCAGCTGATGAGTTTTAATGTAGAAGAAAAAACAAAAAAGATTTGTAGTTTAAAAAAAATTTCTTTTTGTAAAACTTTTAACAACATTTATAATTAAGATCATAGAAAATAGATTTTTAAAATATGTAAGAAAAATTGTGATTTACAACATTTTTGTTTTCTTATTTAACAAAGTGAATTATTTTCATTACTTGTGTACACATGCCATTCATAGTTGGATCATCGGTGAATAAACTGGTAACCTCACAGATTTTGTCTGCTGAGGAGGGTGGCTTGAATGAGAAAACACTGGTTCCCGCTAGATCACCAAAGTTAAGCAGAGATTAGTCTGTTCAATACTTAACTGGGTGACCATTTAAGCAATATCAGTTACTGCAACTGGCTATCTAGCACATTATTTCTAAAGTCTTATTTTATCTGTAAGGTCATATTTGATATATGATCAATAATCTGTTTGTAGTAGTTCAGGCCTTTCCTATGTGTACATTGACATTGCCTCTGTAGATGAGATATTACTACCTAGGTATGTGTTACAGGTGATATAACCTATGGACAATAATGGAATGCATCGACGGCTACTATAAGTAATAGCAACAATTGTGGCTTGACGAAGCAATTGCGAGTCAGCTTGTAACTATTGGTCGGACGCAATCTCCACTTTCTTTGCTGTAAATTTCTACTCTTTTGTTCAATACATTTGTCTACATTGTTACCAGTTGTTTGTCTTATTTTTTACCCTTAAAACCCCACAACAGTATGTGAACTGTTTTTTTTATATATGCTTTCCAAATTATTTTATTTTGTCTAGAGTTTACTGGTACAGTGACAAGTGAAGAGATGGAAGATTTACACATTGCTTTACAGAATATTGACATGTCATCAACATTTCCGCCAGCTGATGTAATTCCTTCTGCTAATCAATTTCAAGAGGATATTCAAAGACCATTAGAAACTGGACAAGAAGAAACGCAATTAGCAGCTGAAGCCCAAGTTCAAGATCAAGTTGAGGATCACTTAGAAGAGAGTGAACAGACAAATGAAGCATATCAAGTTAACGGTAAGATCATAATAAAACAAAAAGATTAATTTACATAATTGGACAAAACGTTAAGAACTATGAAGAGTTCTTGCTCCAACCAAGAAGGAAATATGTATTATTTAGATTTTTTGAACTGTTGTTCTTATCTTTATATATATATATATATATATATATATATATATATACCTTCTTATTTTTTTGAACTGTTGTTCTTATCTTTATTTATTCACAGAGCATTTCAGTTCATGTGCCCCCTGGCCTTTTCCGGTATTTCTTGTTGAATTCGCAAACCTTATGGTTGAACTTAGGAGCCTTCATGTAACTTTGAACCAAACCCTTTATTTAATTCTTTGGGGTAGATTGTTCTCATTCCATTAACCATGACTTCAGTGCACATCAGTTGAAACATTGTGTATATAACAATAAAGATGAGGACAACAGTTCAAAAAATCTAAATAATACAAATTATCAAGCCTAATCGCAAAAATTTAGACAAACAAGAAGGAAATATCTTTTTTTTTCTTTTTTTTTTGTAATGGTGAAATAAATTTGATAAATTTTGTGTTAAACTCCAGGGTAAATATATGAAGCAGAATAAATGTTTCATATCTCTAGATTATCTGCTTTTTGGTTAAGCTGAGGACTTTACAACATCCCTTTATAAGACGTGTACGTATATAAGTTATTTTTGGGCATTTTTACACATTTTTGAAGATTTATTGAACAGTGGATATAAATTAATTTTCATAAATTATTTTACAAATCCTATGAATTTTCTTCTCTTTAAATGTTAAAATTGGTGGGGAAGTCCCCATTGCGTGGTGGATCACATACTGAACTAGAACATCATAGTAGGGAAGAGTCAAACTCCAGTCACACTATTATGCTCACTTTCAGACTAATACCCTTGGGAAAGGTATGAACTTCCTCATTCCTCTACCTGTAGATTAAATAGTAGCACTAGTTTTCTTCTACAAGGATGGCTTTGGCATTAAATAATATAATGTAGAATCAATATATGTATATAAATATATATGGATATATATGGATCAAAGTATCTACACTAAAACCAGCAACCAATCAGAATCTTGGGAATGAACTTGGCCAAGGTACATAGTGGAATAGCCCAACCTGCTATATATACCACCTTCTAACTCTGGATTCTCATTGGAGATTTAACTTGCAATACAGCTGAATACTGATCACCTTATACAACATTCTACCTCAATCTCCCTATCCCCCCAGCTATAGGTTGAATAGTACAACTACTGTCCTTCTACAAGAATGGCTTTGACATTAAATAACCCATGAAGGTTGATATACCATTAGACAAAGAAACCAAACTAAATCAAAAATTGGTTGTTTTGTATAATTTTCACTGAAATTTGAAAAGTTTGATAAGTTGAGTTATTTATTCAATAAATCTTAATAAATGTCTAATTTATTCTTTAACAGGTTTGGATATTAGTAAACTCACCATCAATGATCTCTTTAAAAATACTGAAACTGAACCATCTGCTGCAATACCCAATAATCAAGGTATGTTCTTGGTGTTTTTATCTCTATATACTAAACTTTTATTATTTATGTTAATAGAAATCCAATTTTTATATGTTTGGTCCAATGCTAGCCACAGTACTTGATGAGGTAAATTAGTTCTGTGACTACCACATGTGTTTCCGACGAGTTGCTTGGTTGAAGATTTTTGCACCCATGCTGTGATTTCCTTTTATTCACAAAATTCAGATTGACACAACTTGGTCGGAGCGTCTTTGTGACTGGTCAGAAGATTAGTGAAAATGAGTTGCTGTAGTTGTTGGCAATTCTAAAGACAAGAAAACTCTCCATTGATAACAATAAACATTTATTGACTCAAAATTGTGCAATAAAGAATAAGGAAAAAATATATCATCTTTGTTTTTGGAGAGAGAAGACAGTGGCAATTTGTCTGGTGTTATTTTTTATAGTTATCAGTGGCAATGGTTGAATTTCAGGAACTTAGAGATTATTGGTTTTTCTGAAGAGGCGTTTTGGAGAGAATTCTTCCTTCTTTTGTCAGGTATGGTCTAGTATATCTTTGGGTTATTTTCTGGATGCGGATGTGCCATGGATAACTGGCAGGGTTTGATCGTGTGTCCTAAGGCACCAAATGTGATCCTACATTAGTCATGGTACTTGATGAGATGACTTAGTACTATGACTAGTATAGGACCACAACTATAACATAAAAAAATGGCACATTGTAGCATGATTTTTGTTGTCACAATACTATCATAATGCTCTTGGAGAATAAAAAAAATTCTAATCTGGTTTGTAACTTAATAATAAAGGTGACAGTGATACCAATAGTATTCAGAGCTCTTGAAACAATCCCAAAGAACCTGTAAAAGAGACTGGGAAAGTTAGAGATCCATGGATGGATTGAGAAGGTTCAGACTTCATCTCTAGTAAGATTGGCTTGAGAATACTGAGAAGAGTCCTGGAGAACTGAGGAGACTTACTGTCACTTGGAACCCCTGTAAATGCCACCAGCTAATACTGGTGTTAGAATTTGCAAAAACCATTACTACTATTATCATGACAACTAAGACAGACTGCTCTCTTTAGCCTTGGTACAGCAACTAATGTAGGAGAAGGAAAACTCTTGATTTAAACTAGCTGTATTCTGTTTAGAAATTGACCTTATATTGCATCCTGCTTGTGGCAGAGAGGGGTTAGGTAAATATAAACTACTACTACTACTACTAGTGTTGTTGTTATTGTGTTGGATCTGTGTTCATGTTCACCCCAGTCATTATGATTTTATCAAGGAGATAACTGTTAAATGCTAATTGTGTATCTATCTATATATATATATATATATATATATATATATACTAGACAAAAAGTGACCCGTTGGGTCACCCGTTAAGCTCTTGCTAGATGATTGGGATTAGGAAAAAGAGTAGGATCTGCCAAAATATCATCTGCTTTTCATTTTAAAAATGAATTAAAATCCATTAAAACGATTTAAGGTCAAGTTTTAAGTCGAAAAAGTAACATAATGAGCATAAGCAAAAAAGCAAAATAATATTACACATTTAATTTATTTTTGATACATTTAAAACGATGTTTTCAGTCAATTTCGATCATCTTGATCTGCCAAGACGCTAATTAAAATTCGTTTTTACAAAATAAATTCTAACCTTTGCGCTTGAAAAAAATTCACACTGGATTGTCCAATTAGACACATAACCTAGTAGATAAAGGAGTTAGGTTAAAACAGTTCTAAATGACAGTTATCTCTAGACTGCAGGTTCAATCCTGGTCAGGGGCAGCAGTAACATAGAATAATAATTAACATAGCTTAACACCTGTACCTCAGTTATTGTTAGTGGAATGAGAACATGATACCCCTGTGGGCTGAATAAAGAGTTAGGTTCAAAGTTCTGTGATGGCTCCCTATTACAAGAAGGTTCCTGTGTCCGACAAGAAATACCTGAAGAAGGCCGGAGGGCACATCGGCTGAAACGCTGTACAGATAACAATGAAGATGAGGACAATAGACTAAATAATACAAATAATGGTAATCTTTGCAGAGTTCCGTCCTGGCCTCCTGCCTCAAAAACTGCTAGCCGCAGACTGTTGAAAAAACAACACCAGCTATGATTGAAGTCCGTAGCCGAAGCGGTATCACTTGAAAAAAAGAAAAAAAAACAACTTAGGGCCTTTTTCCTGAAAACCCAACCCCAACCCCCTCTAGTTAAAATTAAGCTTTATTACAAAATTTGTGGTTCTGTTTTTCCTGGGTCACCCAAATTATTTATTTTCCATTAAACTAACCCTAACCCCAACCGAAACCCTAGCCTTAAACCCTAACTCTATTTTTTACACCGCTTCGGCTATGGATTTTTTTTTTTCAGCAGTCACTGGCTACGATTTTTTGAAGCAGGATTCCAGGACAGAAGTCCGCAAATATTACCCAAATAATACTCCAAAAATTATTTTTTAGTTTTCATTTTCATTTTATTTTTCGATTTTTAGTACTTATTTACTACTCGAACAGATTCTTTTAAAAAAAAAAAAAATGGTACTCTTCGCAGAGAACCGTCCCGCATCCTGCCTCAAAAAATGCTAGCCGATGGCTGCTGAAAAAAAAAAAACACCAGCTACGATTGAAGTCCGTAGACGAAGTGGTATCACTTGCAACCCCCCCCCTCCCCAAAAAAAAACAAAACCAACTTAGGGCGTTTTTCCCGAAAACCCAACCCCAACCCTAAACTCTAACCCCACCCTACTTAAAATTAACAGTTTTATTACAAAATGTCTGGGTTCTGTTTTTTCTGGGTTATAAAAAACAGAGCCCACGGGGCGGGTGTTTTTCGTCTACCCTTTGAATGTAAGACAGGCGACTCTAGAGTTATAGGATATGGGAGGGGCTGAGTGCTGCCTTTGTAGTAATATTACTTGTGATCAATTTCATGCCCCCTTCCTTGGCGTATAGGGAGTAAAAAGGGGAGGAACGTAGGATGTAAAGACAGGGATGAGTCAAGATTTGACTTAATTGCAAATTCCGACTAAATCAATTAAAGTGTTTTTTTTTTTCAAACAATAGGTTGAGCTAAAACTAAGGAATAATTAGAGACAAATTTTGTGTGATCATGGTCACAAACAAAAAAGCCTTTAGGGATTGAACGCTCCAAATCTCAGCTTTAGTATAATAATAGATAGTTATAGAAAAAAGTTTTCTTTCTACTGTGATTTTGGTTTTCAAGACACACCTTCTTCCGGAGACTAAATAGGGTGGGCTATTCCATTTTATATATACCTGCCTGCAGGAATGTGGGTGGGTTTAAGCTGCTTTTATTTTGATTAACCCTTCTCTGTCTTTTTATTGTTTTGTTGACTTTAGTTTATAAATTTACTCATTTTTTCATTCAGTGTCTTTTCTTTGTAATTAATATTGCTGTCTGTCTATGGATTTACAAGCAAAATATATATGTATATATCAACCAACCCTTCCATACGAGTAGGATGTGACACAAGATCAATTTCTTAAATGAAGTTTAATAGGTTTGAATTCAGAGTTTTTCTTCTCTTATACTGGTTGCCTAACCAAGGTTAAAGAGCCGAGTCTGCTCTACTATTTACCCATTGCTAGAGGGAGACTAATTAGATACATACATTTCCCAAGGGTATTAGCGCTGAACTCTGATTACAAAGACCATTTCCTATGATGATAATCAATACACCATGTGCCTCCTAATGTTAATTGTATAATAGATCACTTTATCTATTTGTTTATTTATAATTACTTATAATATAAATTGTATAAATAGGATCTTTCTTGTTATCAACTTTATTGGTGTCAGTTAGTCTACTGTTGGTTTGAATAACAGCAGCTAAGTACAACTTAAGCAGTGTCCAAGACAGTTGGTATTTATGATCCATTCATGATCCATTCATGAATTTGGGTGATTTGGGTGATTCCATTCCTTGAATTCTGATTGGCTGCTTGATTTGAATGATATTGTGGAGTTTTATAAATACCCTGTCATTCTGCAGTAGACTTTGCAACTATTTGGGTTTGTATTGGGTTACAACCGTTTGTTGCCATGTCTTCCCAATTCAATGGTAATTGGAACTTTGATTATTTTTCAAACTTAAAGCCACCAATTATGGCCTTTAAGTGAGTTTATTTAAAAAAAAAAGAAATAATTCCATTCTTTGTCTTTCATGAAATTGTTTTCATTAATATTTGATGTTTTCATTTTTTATTCTTCTAATGAAATTGATTTAAATTCTCTAACTTTATAAAATATCTTTCCTTTTTTCTTTTATTTTCTTTTTTTAAAAACTAGATCCTTGCTTGTCATTATCATCGTCCCTTGAACAACCAACTCCTGTTGTGGTTCATGGTTTTGATCTTGTACCTGCCGTAATTACTCAAAGTCCTGATCATGATCTTAGCACTTCTGTTGCTGCATCTGGGGTAAGTACAATATGTCTACAAAAGAAAAACACAGTTTGAAAAATATTTATCAAAAAATAAAACTATTTAAGATATTGACATTCACAATACACAGTTTTTATTAGATTAACCGTTGTAGTTTATTTCTGCAGCTTAGTCGACTCGTCACTGAAGATTAGATGCTCCATAAAGCCATCTTCATCTTCACAAAAAAGACATGAAGGTTATTACATCAGTTGTAAGCAATTTAATTGACTCAACACTGAAAATTAGATACTCCATAAATCTATCATCATCTTCACAATGATCCAGAATTTCTATCCAAAAATCCTGAGATGTTGTTCTGTCATGATCAATTAGACTTTACTATAACCAATGTAGAGGCCTTGTTGTAGGGGTTAGAAAATGATATTAAAATGACGAATAAAATATGAAATAGTTTAGGTAGAAAATATGGAGAAATGATAAAACAAATGCATATAATTATAAAATAACAAATAAATTTATTTAGAGAATAAATTTGCAATAATATGTGAATGTTCAAAAGGAATAGTGTAGATATGATGTGGAAAGGTTTTCTAAGAAATGTGTAATGTAAAATGTAAAAGTTTGTGTGTTAAGTTTGGAAAAGTTTGTTTAGATGTTGACAGAAATGAAAATCAAGTTTGTATATACAACCTGCTGAAACGGATTCTTGATGTAGAACGAAGTGGTAAGAATAATGGTAGTAGTAGGAGCGTCGTAATTGTGTTGAGGTGGTGGAATCGTTTGTTCGGTCCTGTTTCTTGGTCGTGTTCTATCTGGCCGCGAGATGGGATTTGTGTGTTTGTTTGTGGTCGTCGGATGTGTCCGATTTGAACGTGAGATGAAGTCTGTGTAATTGCTGATTTCTTCTCTGTGTTTTATGATACCTAGTCGGATCAAAAAGTAATTAACTTTTGGCACAAACGCGCGTATGTAGTAGTAAGCAATGCTAACCTAGCCAATCTGATTTTTATGTAAACATTTGTTTTAATCACTTTTTCTTAAGTTTAGGAAAAGGATTGTGTTGTGTGTTTGTTTTAATTTCTTTTCCTTAAGTTTGGGAAAAGAAATGTGTAAATTCTTTGTATTTAAAAATATAGAATTGTATTCTATACCAATAAAGAATTAGTTTCACTTTCAGCCATTTCTGCAAAATGTTCTAGTTTGGTGTAGAATTTATAACTCCTCTACATGGATTTCTGTGGACTCAGTATGGAACTTATTTTTTCATACTGATGGTCTCTCAAGACTTTTACCTATACACAAACATCATGGAGGTGTGTGTGTTTGTGTGTGTGTAATATAATGATTATTGTTTTAGAGAATGGACTCAGCAACACAAGTTCAAATCCTGAATGAGACTGTGTTTCACTTCATGCTAATATTCCTGGAGGTCTTGTGAGTCTTTGTGCCAAAATCGTTTTCATGATATTGAGTAATAAATTAGCTTTTATATAAAAATAAACAGCCTTATACATTTGAATATGAACCCTTGGCAACACATACATTACATTTGAATCTTATTGAATTTTTACTGTTGTGTATTTCTCTTTGTTTTGTAGGATTTAATTCAGACAAAACCAAAATTCCAACAAATTGATCCTGTTCATCCAATACAACCCAAAAAGTCAAGTAAGAAAAATTTTATATTGTTTTTGTTAGTTTCCTCCCATTTTTTTTTTAACTCTATAGCAAGCATATTAAACTGAGTAGCTTCCTAGGGTCGCATGCATTACATATGTATGTCATGAGGGCAGCATGGATTATATATGACTGCCGTGAGTGCTGCACATGACAACTAAGTCTTTGAATTCTTCTACATTAACAGAACAAAGGGATGATTGCTATAATTAATTTCTTTATCAACTAGAAGCCAATGAATATATATCTAAGAAAACATTTTTATTAAAAAGAAAGCAAAAAAGACTATTACTGACTGAGTTCAAATAATAAAATGTTTCATTGACTGAGTTAGCTTACTCTTTCTGCAACACAAAGGAAGGGATGAGGGACAATACATTGATAACAAACTTTGTTTCTTAACAATGCATTGCCCTAATGAAGAGAAACAACTGCTTTTGCCGAAGAACTGTTGGAAAAAAAACTTTTTAAAAAACTGAGGTACTGTAAAAACATTGTATGAGAATGCAGTCTGTGTGTGGGCCGCATCTGTCCTTGCTGAGGGTCACATGTTTGATATGCCTGATCTATGCTTATTTAGTTTTATCTAATACTATTCAGCTTATGAACTGGTTGTGTTTGTGGCTGTATTGTCCACAGCCTGTACAGCCTCAGTTGCTAAACAATTCAATTCCATATTAGTCAGCTACAATTTTGGGTTGAAAGCTACGGGTCAACACCACCAAAAAAAATTTACTTGTCAATTCCATTATTCCCATTTCTGATTTATCCTTGTGGCGTCAGGGGGTGGGTGGGGGAGACATGTGACACTTTGTAATATGGACTTTGGCACTGGACAGTTTCCTGTCCTGTTTTATGTTTAAACAACCAGCTGCTAACTTTTATGTTTCTGGTAAGCCCCTACTACTTACCTCCCTAGGCTTGAACTCACACTACTCTCGACCATAACTCCACTAATTCATTATAGACTAAATGAGGTCACATGATTTAAACACCAGCCAATCAACAGCCCGAATATGTGGTTGTTTAGCAAGTCATTAAGGAACACCAAAGAACATACCCAATATTAAGAGACACCAAGGAGCAACCAAAGGTTTCTTCACTAAGGATCGTGCTCTGTTTAACATAAGGGATCTCCTCTGGGCAGTGCTCATGCTTGAAGCCTAAGGATGGCCACAAAAATCATAATAACTTGTACCTAACAAAAATGATATCCTTGTCTACTGACCTCTGACTATATTAGTATCAAAGACTTGACTTTATTATAGACATTTAAAAAATTAACCTTTTCATCCTGATTGAGAAATCCTTTTCTTTCTATTTTATTATCTATTAAAATCTGCTGACCTCTCTAAATGATTTAGATATTCTTTTCATATTACTATGCACATATATCCACGTGCATAAATACATATGCGCTACCTATGCCCACATGCACTCTTACAGATATGCTCACCCCTACATGCATATACATACATAGGTTGAAATGTACATACAGGGATTGACATTTTCTCGATTTGTTTAGCCTTATATTTGAACATATATGCCCGCCTAAATTCATTAATTATTAACTAATTAATTTTCAAAATTAGGTATGACTTCAATTAAGCACATATCCTCCCCCAAAAACATACATATATGTAACACCACTGATGCAGTTGGTGCATTTCAGGCCTTGCTGATAAGGTAGTCGATATGTGTTGAAATACAGAGCTTTATAAATAAATATTTAATTAAGATTGTCCATATCTGTATGAAATGAATGGTGGGGATGGGTGGATTAAGGAACCCATAATTCTGTCAGTCTGCTCCTCATGAAAACTCATCTCTAAGTCATGCTGTATTTTTTTAATGGAGTTTTAATATTTTTGTTTTTGTAGCCAATAATGCTGAACTGCAAAAACCTAACAAATATTCCAAGTTACCCAGTTCTGGCTATGGACAAAGATCTTTGGCAACAACTAAAACAAAAAGTAAAAGGGAAATCTCTTCTGCCAGTCGTCCAGCTACATTTCACAAATCAGGTAAGAATATTATTACACACATGCACACACACATGTATGTATGTATATATATATCTATATATATCTATATATATATATATTGTATTGGAGTAAGGAAAATAAATTTCTTGATTACAGGTGTAAGAGCTATATTTATTTGTTATGGTATACTATACAATTAAAAGGCATCTGTTACCATTGGTTTCAAAACAGGGTATTAGCCACTTATCCTCAAGACAAAGTGCTCTTGAAAAAAGGGCTGACTTCTGATTTTTTTTTTTTAAATTAAAACGGAAAGTTTTTTGGTGGTCCCCAATGACAGTTTAACTACAGTCTATGAATTAACATTTTGCGAATTGGGTTACGGTTTTAGGGGATCAAGGTTGTTTTTAATTATGTATTGCTTAAAAAAAATAAACAACAAAAAACCCAAATTACTATACATTTAATGTTGAAAAATATTTTTTAAAACTAAGTTTAATTGAAATTATACATTGCAATACTAACACAAACAACTGTCTCACTAATAGATTCAATAATTAATTTCAATGGTTAATTAAATATTAAATATATGCCTGCATACCATATTAATAAAGCAGGCGGTACCACTAAATCCGAGTGCTCCAATTCTCAGCTTCTAGCATCCTGGCCCTTCACACCACGATGAAACTAGCCACTGCCGATGCAAAATCTTAATACTGAGCATGCATCCAGGACATAGTAGTGAGACTCACTAGGCAATGCTGACACTTCAAATTGTGTGAATGTCTATCGTTACATAAAAACATGTCCTTGGGTCCCATTAATATCCACAAACATTTGGTGGTCATAACTGTCAGCATGGTTGAATTATGCAAAGAGGAGTGTTTAGGGAATTGTAGTAAGATTGTTAATAATTGCCCAAGTTTTGTTTCTTTGTTTTTCAGGACCTGCAACACAGAAAACAGTTTCCAATAAGAGTAAACCACTGACCAATAATTGCAGTGTCATAGCTGATCATCCATCCAATAAGGCCAAACAAAATTCTGAAATCTCTCAGGTAAAAAAATCTCCAGCAAAATATTATTATTTAAAGTATCCTCTAGTATAAAATACAATGTGTAGCTATATATAAAAATTGTTTTTGTGTATGTAACATTTTTCTACGTCACTAGAAATGTTTAGTAAAAATATATATATATATATATATATATATATATATATATATCTGCTAATTTCATCATTTTTGGTAATGTGTATATATATATATAATATATATATATATATATATATATATATATATACTAGCTAAAGTACCCGGTCCGTGACCGGACTAAAATGAAATTTGGATCACCAGGGAGTGAGAGAGAAAGTGGAAGACAGTAGTTAGAGAGGGGGTAAGAGGAAAATAATTCTTGAAACTAAAATCATTGAGAATTTGTATATTTCAGGATTTGTATTTTCTGTTTATAGTTTAAAATTATTTCATATTATTATACAACAAATTGAAAGTATTCGTTTGTATATTTGTTTGTTATTGTTTTAAATTTTTTGTACATGACAACAATTCACATTTAGTTCTTAATTGCATGTTGAGTTTAAAAAGAAGCTGAGAATCGAAATTTAAATTCTTCGTATTGCAATATCTATTTTTGCTAAAACCTAAGATAGTATTATAGGACCACCAATTGATCAGTTTAGGCCATCTTGAATAAAACGGAAATATTTTGTTATTATTTATAATTAATTGATTTTTCATAGAATTTAAAAAACTCTTATCGTAACTTGTTTTTAGCTACGTTAATTTTCAGTTGATTTAACAGTGCAAAAATGAAAACGTTGTTTTTCAGTCATAATTTTCATTATTTCCGTAAGCTGAAAAAAAGTTAAAAATCATCAGGAGTTTATTAATGGTTTTCTTCTCAAATGGAAAAATTTTTTCAAGAAAATATTAATTTTTCTGCAAGTTTCATAGTGTTAAATATAGGGGGAGGGGGGGGGTAAATTTCACAGGGTAAAATTGGTGGTACCTTGTATTTTAAAAACATTGTTTAAAAACGTTTTGGTGGACCTGATTATCTGGACTCCCCCCCCCCCACATCTATTTTTTTTCCTTCAGTTGATTATTATCGATTACACACAATCTATCAGATTGAAAAAAAAATTCTTAAAAGTTTTATTATTTGAGTATTCACGGGTGCTCATTTCCTCGTATAAGTTTTAGTAAATTGATCCCCCATATCGGAACCGCTTGAACGGAACCCAAATTATTTTTTATTTTCCCATTAAACTACCCCCCCAACCCTAACCCTACCCCCCCCCCCCAGTTAAAATTAAGTTTTATTACAAAATTTGTATTAATTACAAACATCAATTTTCATAAAAGTTCAAATGTCACCTATGAAATCTCTATTTAAACATGCCAATTTTTCAGAACTGAAAAGTTGCACTATAAACTCAGCGATGTTTATTGACTTCACAATAAAGAGTAAAATCATAAAACTTAAAATTTAATTTGTAAGGCAAATTCTGAGGAATATTTTAAATTGTATTTTGAATAATAATTTAAATGTTGGTTGTTAGTTGTTTTGTTTTATCAACTTTTCGGGTAATTTACTAACGAATCATGTCATTTTGATAAACAAAGCGCTTACAATTTTTCGTACTTACATATAATTTTTTTTTTAAATGTTCCAATAACTGGATATTGTCAGATAAACTTGAAATAAATTTCGTCTTACAAATAATTGACTACTTATTTCCAGTCGGGCCTTCGACTAAAGATAAAACACCGGATTTTGTCCATATTAGTAACCTTTGTTTTTTTTGTTTTTTTTATCGTGGTTTGAGAAAATAATTAGTTAACGAACCAAAAGAAAAACAGTTTCTAAGGAAATTCGTCAATCTTATTGTTATTTTTAACCCTTTAAAACTCTAACAATAAAAATTAAATAAATAAATTAAAGAATTAAAAGTCATTTTATTCGAATTAAAATCTTAGTTTAATTTATACAAATATGTAACCGTACTTACGACGTAAACTGATTTTCTTGATACTGTTATTTACGGATTTAAATATTTTTTTAATAATGTAACCGTAAAGCGTGCATTTTGATTTTCTACAATTTTTATGCATTACAAAAATTAAAATTAAAATGAGTGTACTGTACAATTTAAGAATATGGACAAACTCGCTGTAAAAAATAATTTAATCTATAAAAACACATACAAATTACATATTCAGAAAGACTAAGAGATTCCGAACTGCCGTATTCGTATTATCGCCTATACGTAGTATTTTTATTTTTTTAAATCGCTGTAAAAAAAAAAAAATCTATAAAACACATACAAATTACATATTCAGAAAGACTATTTCATCTTATTACTAAAGATATAAATATTTTAAAGATTAAAATCCTAAATAGGTAAGAGATTCCGATCTGACTGTTATAGACTGCACTGCTTGTATCGCAATAATCATAGGCAGCGTGGCTATCCGAAGCCATTTTTTAATTTTTTAACTCGCTGTAAAAATGATTCAATTAATAAAAACTCACACAAATTACATATTTTGAAAGAGTATTTTCTTATCTTTCTAACGATATAAAAATTACTAAAGACTGGACCATAAATAAGCCATAAATTCGGAACTGAACGGCTTAGACTGCAAAATTAATTCATTAAAATCAAAACTTCGCTGCTGTTATCGCTTTAACAATAAGCAGGCAGAGACAATATTTTATTATCAGGAGGGGCTGATATACTGACAGTTCCACAAATTGGGTGATTTTGGATTAATTAATCGATTAAATCCCTTAATCAATAAAAATCAATAACCAAATTTGGAATTTTTCTTAGTTAGAACGATATCAATGTGTATGCAAGATTTTGAATCTGAGTGACCTCCCGTTTTTTTGTTTTACGTCGACATGTACATACCAAAATCTCTGTTTTATATATTAGATATATATATATATATATATATATATACACACATTACCCCTGGCAAAAATGATGAAATTAGCAGATTTAGGGGATGTTCACCTAGGTTTTTATTTAATAAATAAACTAATAACAGATAAGATGTAAAACATGTTTTTCTTTAATAGCTGAACATACTGGCATCATAAAATATTCCTTAAACAAAATAGATTAAATTATTTAGCAGTAAAGAAACTAATAACAGATAAGACACAAAACCTGTTTTTCTTTAATTGCTGAACATTCTGGCTTCATAAGATGTTACTAAAATAAACAAAATTAAATTATTTAAATTAATGGTATAAAATTTTTTTAAGCCATGCAGTGGAAAAAAAATGGAAAGATGTAGATGGTTGAAAAAGGATGAACCTGTTGTTGACAACAAGTGATGAAAGAAGGGGGGGGGGGCTATGTTTTGAGGTTTGGTGGATCTCAATGAAAAGTTGTGTCTAAAGAAAAAGAAAAAAACAAAAGAATATCTAGAATTACACAAACTCCAAAGAATATTTGGAAAATGAAGTCTCGCTGCAAATTAAAGTTGAGATCTTTCAAACTAAAACAAGATGAGGTAGAATTTAGTTGCACAGATTAGTATCCAGCTGTATCACAAGTTGTGACTGTTCTGATAATCCAGAGTGAGTTGGTAGGTAGTTTATATAGCAAGTTGGGCTATTCCATAATGTACCTTGGCCAAGCTCATTCTCTGATTGGCTACTGGTTTTAGTGTGGGTACTTTGATCCATATATACCCAACACATGACTATGTTCTGGAAATTGGTGCAGGGTCTGTATTTGGTTACAGCCTGTCAGCTTTTGTATGTCAACTGGATGCTAGTTGAAACCTTCTTGTGGTGAGTAAATAATTAATGATTCTACAAATATTCCAAAACAATAAAAGAATGGATTGGTTGCTGGGAAATAATTACTCTTGAATGGCATGTACTAGAAGGGATTAGATAAGTTCTTGTATCGCCCAACAAACCTTGCACAGCTAGAACAACTTTGATGGATGGATTCAGAAGCAATAAACTTCATCAAGGTGTACCAACAGCACATATTCCCTTGACTCTCCTTTGCCATCCATCCCTATTGATCACTCTTGGCAAGTTCTCTGAACAGCATCTTGTGTCCACACAGAACTGATGAATATGTTTTTACTGATCTGCCAACACTAGTGTGTCCATGTGTAGAAGACCATAGGAGAGGGTCGCTTATGAGTTTGTCCTTACTTGAAGGGTTTGGGAAATGGCAAGTAAGTGGCCATTCAGCTAGTATTTGTTCAAAACAGAACGCAGCATCTTTGTGTAGTTCTCATCTAGCTTTTTCTCCAGTCATCCAAGTGGTTCAACCATACAGTAGTACTGACATGGCTACAGGTTGGAAATCTTTGATACCCATTGATTCTTGTCTTTATTCTTTTGTACTTGATGGAAGAGAAAAACTCTAAAATCATCTGTTTTCTTTAAAGTTGTATCAGTGAAGAAATAGATATTTTATGGTGTATGTCAATGTTAGTGAGCCAAGATGTGTATTTGTTTTTTATTAAATTTTATATTTCTTAATAGGATGTCTCTCAACAAATGCAAGGTGACAATTATAAAACCAGTAAAATTAATGCTGATGATGATGATTTGCAAAAAGAAGTTGAATATTGGAAAAATAAGTGGGAAGAAGAAAAACAGCAACTCCTTCAATTGAAAGGTAAATTTCAAGATATTTCTAACATATTTAAATGATGTTGTTAGGGAGTTCACATTTGCTTTTTTATAGATATGTTATGGATGTTGGGAAACTTTTTTAGTTGTATTGGAAACATGGAAAAATATAAGATAAGGAATAAAAACCAAAATTCCTCCACTCTTAGTCAAAGGCTTTTTTAGACTGACTAATCATTCTACCAGAAGTCTTTTACTAAGAGTAGAGGCCACCTGAATATTAGGTTAAATAAAGAAGATTAAAAACAACACAATATTCATCACTTTGAATTTGTTTTTTATTACTTATCTTATATTTTTCCATGTTTCTAATACAACCAAAAAAGTTTAACAACTTCCTTAACATATAAAGATATTTAAAGATATTTCATATTTGAAAAGAAGAATGATTATTTATTCTTGTTTATTTATTAGATGAAATATTATCTATTATTCTTTCTAATTTTCAACATGCATTTTTTTTTCATTATAATTTTGGTTAATTTTAATTTAAAATTCATTCATTCATTATTTGTATTACAGCAAGGAACAGCAATTGAAAACAACACCTAAACATTTCATCTAAAAAATAAGAATAAACAAAATATGCTATTAATACGATTCTATGGGTTTAGCTTAGTTGGTAGACCATCTGCCTAGCAATGACAAGGTTCTGGGTTTGATAACATCCTTCAACTCAACGTATGAGTAGGACAGCTTGGATTTGTGCAGTAAAGTGGGGAGCTGATGGTAGCTTTGGAGCTCCACCTCAGACTTAAAAACAATCTCCCTGGTCTAGTGCTAGTGAAATGGAGATAGACTCCCTCGCCATTTTGATGATACTGACAATACGTTACTCTACTGATTTTTACTTATTAATAGAATTAATGTGTAAAAAAGTTATCAAGAAAAGTGACAGAAACAAATAGTAGAGGAAAATATTGGTTCAATGTTTCTTTGTTTAATGGTATATCAACCATCCTGGGTTATTTAATGTTAAGTTCATCCTTGTAGAACAGTAGTGGTACTAGCTGGAGGATGAGGAGGTTCATGCCTTTTCCAAGTGTATTAGTCTAAAAGTGAATATAATAGAATGACTGGAGTCTGAACTTGCTTACTATGGTGTTTCATTGTCCAGCATGTTAACCACTACACCACAGGGACTCCCCTGAAAGTATTGGGTTGGATTATTAGGTATTATTCTGATGACTGCCATATTTTTGCTCTTGTAGCTTAGATCATAAAGCAGCTAATAGTGATAAATTAAGCTTCCTTAAGGCAAAAAAAGGGACATCTCACTTTGTGCTTATCCTTTATTGTTCTTTCTGATGTGTGCTCTTATTTTATATCGTACATGTGTCAATCTGAATTAAATTCAAAATAAGGAGGCTCATTTATTATATGTCGAAGTGAGTTAGTATACTGTTGGTTTGAACAACAGCAACTAAGCACAATTGGACTGGTGCCTAAAGCAGTTGGTATTTATGGCACTCAGGAATACTCCATTATTAGTGTTATGGTGCTTGATAAATAATCTATTCTGCAGTAGGCTTGTGACAATGCAAGATCCCTATTAAGTTACGGCTTGCTTGTTGCCTTGTCTGCCAATTTGATGGTAATTGGAATATTGCTTCTACAGTATATTTCATAACAACCCTGTAATCTTTTGTCCTCTTTACAAATCCAGAGACCAGATGAAGCTATATATTTTGTGTCCTTAATGGATAGTTTGTTTAAAACATGTTGAAAGTAATTGTGAATATTATTAGTCAAATATGCTGTAATGTTTTTTGTTGTTTTATAATCCAGGTAACATAGCAGAAATGGAGACGAATCATAAACACAATCTCAATCAACAAAAACAGATGTATGAGATTGAAATTGACAAATTGAAAAAATCCAACTTTATCCTCAATTCTAAGGTAAATTTAAATCTTTGTTGGAATTTGCTTTAAAAGTTTTTAAACTCAGTGTCTCTTGACACTTTGTATTTATAGAATTCATTTTAGAATTATCAAAATAAACTAAATTTTAATCTTAGGTTGATGGTTTTAAACAACTGTTCAAAACTGACAAAAGAAGAAAAGAAAAATGAAATAATGATACATGTATTTTATGAAGTAATTAATCACTTTTCATTTCTTTTTCTCTTTCAATGTTGATATGATTTTCTTTTTAGATTTTAATCACAAGATTATTTAATTAAAAAAAACTTTCTGTATTTCAAAAATTAAAAAAGATTTTTTTATTATTTATGTTTAAAGTTTATCTTATAAATTTTGAAGTTTTGAATTGATAAAGGAAAAAAAAATGACAGAACAAAACAGAAATTACTTTTGTTTAAAAAAATTTTTTTCATTGCACAACAAAATTTGCTTCATATATATTTTTTCAATATTTGATTGGTAATTTATGAGGAAGTGCGTCCTGGTCTCCTGCCTCATAAATTGCTACCCGGTGACTATTAAAATAAAGACCCAAGCTACAGTGTTACTTGAAAGAAAACAACCAACTTAGGGCGTTAAATGTATTTTTTTTGGGGGGGCTTCTCTTTTTTGTCGTAATTCTTATTTATTTATCGTAATTTTTCGTAATTCTTGTTTATTTATCGTAATTTTTCATAATTCCTGTTTAGATATGAAGATGGATATCGATCTATCTATCTACCTCAATTTGTTCATTTTTTACTTTGTTTATATCTATCTATCCATCTGTCTAGTCATCTTCATATCTATCTATCCATCTAGTCATCTTCCTATCTATCTATCTGGTCATCTATCTATCTCCATTTGTTCATATCTATCTATATCATTTTGTTTGCTTATCTAACAATTTCTATAAATAAATAAGAATTATGACAAATTACAATAAATAAATAAGAATTACGACAAAAAAGAAAAAAAATACATTTAACGCCCTATGTTGGTTGTTTTCTTTCAAGTAACACTGTAGCTGGGGTCGTTATTCTAATAGTCACCGGGTAGCAATTTATGAGGCAGGAGACCGGGACGCACTTCCTCATAAATTACCATTTGATTAATTACATTACTTAACATGTACCATTACCTTTAATCCTTTAAACTTTTAGAAAGCAGTTTTTATCAAACATTTACGGAATAGAAATTCTAATATCAAAATTTCAAATTGAAAAAAGTTACACTTGGAGTTATCTACCTTGGTTAGAAATTCCAACATACAAAAATTGAATCATTTCACTGGGGAACACAGTTTTTGTTGATTTCGATCTGACACTTGTTTTTGATCACTGAATCCAAAAATGACCTCAGTTTTTCTATATCATGTCAATATTTTGAGCTACGGGAAATCCTCGATTTTTCTCAAAAAACGTTATACAGCATCTAACAAATTTTTGCTTATTTTATGGAAGGTTTTAAAAATGTATATATAATGGGAAATAATAAAACATCACTCTGGGCATCACAAAATTGTTGAGCTAGATCTGACACTTGTTTTTGACAAACTTTTGGACTCTGAATCCAAAACTTACCCCATTGTTTTCTTTATTACATCAACTTTTTACGTAGCAGGATACCCTCACTTAGTCTCAAAAACCATTAAAATACTACATGTGACAGATTTGAGCTTATTTTGTAGAATGTTTTAAAAATTTACAATGAAAAATAATTTTAAAAACTGCTTGACTAATGTTTTTACAAATTCATTTTGTTCCCTACAAAGGATATTGTTACTGTAAATCAAATTGTGTGCAAATAGTTAAGGTAAAAATTTACACAGTTTTTTTAGTGTGTTCAATATGTAGACAATTTCCCTTTATGCTCCATAGTTAGCCATCATATTTACATCCCATATACTTTGATACCATTCCTCCATGAATTTCAAATCTTGGTGGAATCATTTATCTTGTTCATAGCTGACCACATCAAGGTTTTCCAAGAAGTTAGCAAGATGGCTAGGCAGAAAATGGAATTTGATGCTCATGTTGCAATCAAGCATTTTGTGGCTATCCAATTTTAGTGCCATTCATTGCTCATGCATTTCCAAGAAAGTTCTTGACAAGGTAAAGAACTTGTCAAGAACCACGCATTCTTTTCGAATTCTGACATTATCCCGATGAAATGTTCATCTTTGATAACTTCCAGAATCTGTAGACCATCAAACACACCTGCCTTGATTTTTCCAGTTGACAGGCCAGGAAATGCCAAAATGTGATACTTGCCTTCAATTAGCAATGCTTTAATGAATTACTTCAAGAGACCTAGTTTCATGTGCAAGCTGCTAAAATAATTTGTCAGCAAATGGCACATGTAGAATGTTGGGATCAACAGGTTTGAGATTAGATCTAGGAGGCCAATTCCTCTCCACCCAATGCTTCTCCCAAGCTCTACTGCCCCACACTGGGATTTCAGTTGAATGAGGCACTGGACGTATAGCTGATGGTAGACTAGAATATTCAATTTTACATTTGTTTATCTTGTTATATGGTGAAGTTTTCATTAAAAAAAAGTAACAGTCTGTGCAATGATATTTTGGCTCCCACCAAATCATAGGTATACCAAATGCTAACTTATCACATGTTCCCTTGATCCACATCTGTAAACTCTTAACACTCTGCTTGCACATCTGGTGAGGGTCCAAGACTTGTCTTAATCAACAAGTTTTAATTTAAAATATGCAAAATAGACTTTCTTCACAAATGCATTGATGTTTGTTCTTTGACTGGGAATCAACCTTGTCACTAGATCAGAATAATTCTCCTTCATTTTCAATAAAACAATCAACACAATCAGATGACCAGTCCTATTAATTACAGATAAACAATACAATTGTGCTTATTTTGAGAGTAAGCTATAGAGAAAAAACTGGACGTAATAGAAGAAAACTGACTGCAGTTTTGAAATCAGCATGTCAATATTAGTCTAAATCAAATGAAAAAATCAAAGTCAACAGAAATTATGTCCAAAATTGTTCCCCAGTGTTCACAGACAAAGATCCTACATAATCATTATTATATTTCAAATTAGACTGGAAATAGCTTTATTCCCTAAGTTACTTAAAGTTACTAAGTTACTTAAAGTTACTGGCAAATTTTGGCACAAAAATGTTTGCTTACTATATGAAGACACCCAAAGGACAATTTTTGCTCACTCTTAAACTAGTCATGGCAGAGTACTACCCCTTTTTATATTCAAAGGTTAAATTTATCTTGAGACAATATTTTATTACTGACGTCTTTTAGTTAAATTAGTTTTACTCTTGTCTATCTTTTGTATTATTTAGATTTTTCAGACTGTTGTCCTCATATTTATTGCTATAAACACAACGTTTTGGCTGATGTGCCCTCAGACCTTCTTCAGATGTTTCTTGTTGAACTCAGGAACCTGAAGAAGTTTGGAGGACACATTAACCAAAACATTGTGTATATAACAATAAAGATGAGGATAACAGTCTAAAAAATCTAAATAATATAAATCATTAAGCCTAATCTAAAAAATTCAGATAAATAATTGCCTATCTTTGTTTTTTGTATTCATTGTGCAGCATATTGTAAATTTGCATATTGAAATTCTCTTCCAAGTTCTAAGTACAGGATTCAACATTTTCATGAAGAAGGCTGAAGAATCTATCTTCCAAAATGAGTTTAAAAAAATGAAAGTAAAAGTCCCTAAAAATAAGTGGAATAATAAAGACTAATTATATCAATTAATGCTTGGTAAGAAGACTTGGTTTGCAGATATTTTACAAATAATTTGACATCAAAGATTTAAATTGAACAGTTACAACTAAAAATAGTTACTAAGAAAAATCCATAAAAGATTTTTATATTATCCTCTAAATTTGTGTTTTGTGATAAATTTCAAGAAGTTTTGAGAATAAATATTTTTTAAATTTCAGGAAGTAATTCTTAATGGATTTATCAATTTCAGTATTTTTTTTTTGTGAACTAAATAATATTATGTAACTATTTTACATTTCAAATTTGAAATGTGAATATTTATTTTATCTTTTGAAGTTTGTAAATTTAAATCCTGTTTAATTACTTATGTATTGCAGTAATATTTCTTTGTGCAGATTATTTCCTACTATTATTATGAGATTTCCTCTTTTCCCCACAAGTTACAAAAATGTTAAAATCTTCCTTGGCTCCAATAAGTATGCCTACCAAAATTTGGTAGCATTACTTCAAAACCATTTGTGACTCTGATGATTTTTGATACATAATCTCAATTTTATAAAAGCAAACATAAACAGACTAATACTTTTTTTTTTTTTTTTTTTTTTTTTTTAAATTTGGTTTTTATTTTCTTTAGATGTCAAAAGTGCATGAAAATAATTCTGATCCTGCGAGATTGTCTTCTGAAGAATTGGCTGAACTACAAAAAGAATTATCTGAGCAGCAAGTTTTACTTTCAGGCTATCAAACAGAAAATGAACGACTGTACAATGAAATGAAACAGTTAAAGGCTCAGTACAAAGTAACTGAAGACAAGATGTTTCGAGAGAATCAGAAACTTTTGATGGAACTTAGCAGTCTTAAGTAAGTACACTGTGTGTGTGTGAGGGGGGATAGCTACATAGGTTAACTTTTCATAGCATAATAAACAAATGAATTGTATCAGTTTATTTTCAATTACCTACAGTATCCGGTTATACCTGAGGAAAGGTGGGGATTATTTGCAGTTCCCAGAGTGCACATGAAAATGCTAACAAATCTGGAATATATCAGTAGCTGTTTAATAGTTGTTATGAATCTTCGGTTTGTGGGTGGAGAAATTAACAACATTGAGAGGTATGTCCAGAAGCATTCTAGTGACACCAACGTCTCCACCCTACACTGGAGATTCATAACTTCAAAAGTCTTGTCCTAAAACATTCTTCTCATAACCTTTGATGATCTTTATCAGTAAACATAAATTACATTAGCTAACCATACAAAAAATATATATTTATCTAACAATTTTTGACTTTCTAAAAAATTCACTCACTTAAAGTTCCATCAATAAACCAATGATTTCTGGGATTGATATTTCATCACACAATTTAAATGGGAACACTATCGGTAGGTAGTGTTTTGATTTACAATTTTTTCTTACATTTCAAGTATTGAGAAAGGCCTTTAAACATCGTAAACAAAGGCTTACAAGCTTTTGATTGTCCAGTTTTCCTTTTATATGATTAATGATTAATAGCCCTGTTGATGGTTTAAATAAAACCGAAACATAATAGTGTCGGCTTCAAAAATATTAATTTTTGACAAACAAAAACTTAGTTGTTACTATTTTATTATTTTGCAGAAACCAATTTGAATTTAAAGAAAATCTGTATCCTTCTGTATCCTCACCGCAATCTGCAATTACCCACAATGCAATGGAAACTGTCTGTAAGAGTAGTAGTGGTCCTACAAGTACTGAGAGTGGTTATTGCACAAATTGTGGGGGGCAGCCTGTTACATTTGCTGTCAGCAAAATATCCCAACTGGAATCACAAAGACAACAAGTTCAGGTAAGAAAATAAGTTTAAGCAACAGAATGAAGTATGTCATTCTGGGATTTTATAACTAATAAGGAAAAAAAGAAACATTTAGATAATATTGTCTAAGGTACATTAAGTGGTGTAATGGATAACAATCTAGGCTAGCATATCATTGTTAGTAAGTTGTATTTTCACTGGATGCTCCACACAATTGACCTTATGCCAGACTAAGTGAAGATTAGTAAATGACTATAACAATATTAGCTATCTTATTGGTCTGATGATAATTTGAAATTTAAAGGCATTTTTTATTTAAAACTGAAACTCAATATCACCAAATAGCAAACAAATCAAGATAAAATATATTTTGTCTGAATTTGGTCTATTTCAAAAGTTAAGCCAAAGTTGTGTAGTCATTGCTTTTTAATTGAATTTTTATTCAAACTTTCTTTAAAGGCCATTTTTGGTGACCATTAGGTTCACTATTGAGTTACATTCTTTTGAGTCTCAGTTATTTGACTATAAAGATTCATTAATCACCCCTAACAAAGGAATTTCTCCCTGTCTCTTAGTCTAATATATGTTTTATTTCTCCTATCAGGTATTTGCAATGCAGATTAATTAATGAACACACAATATTCTTAGACTCTCTATCAGTGTTAAAATCACTAAAAACAAAAACACCCAAGAAACCACTAATAACCATCCTCATAAACAAACTAAATAACCTGAACAATATAAAAAAACATCTCATTATGCTTGATCTCAAGTTACATTAACATCAAAAGTATGGATAGAGCTGATTCAGCAACCAAAGTATCCCTAAAATTGATCATAGATTAAAAAAAAGATATCAAAATCCCTCAAACAGACATGAAATCACAAATAGACTTATATGTAAAAAAACAAATGGCAATAAGAATGGGATAATAATTCCCATAACAAGTTTAAAAACATAAACCCAATATTAGGGACATGGTAGACTGACCTTCATAGAAGCCAAAAAGAGGAGGTCATCCTGTCCAGACTCCACATCAGACATACTCAACTAACACACTGGTACATACTTAAAAGAGAAAAACATCCCATGGAAAACTGCTGAAAAACAAACACATCTTCATAGAATGCAATAAAAATGAAACCACTGAGGAAAAAATATTTTAATTCAATTTTGAAAAAACTCTTCCAAACAAACAAATAACAGCAACATCATAAACTTCATAAAGAAAACAAACATATACAACAAATTATAGAACACAAATCCTAAAATCTCTCCATTACAACCAAAAACTACAAGGGAATTTCTTTAAAAATAAATAAATACCAATACCACCTGTAGCCATCAATCAGTAGAATCTCTATAAAAAGTCTCAAAACACAATCAACCAGCATTCTATAGTCACACGAGTAACAAAAAATACAATTTTGCTTTAAAATGACCCATAGCAGTTGGCATGCCATAAAATATAACAAACAAACAATAGTTCTTCAGTTCATATCTTTTTTTAAAATCTGGTCTTTGGTGTTTTGAACTCTAAACAAACTCTTTACTACTTACTTACTTCTCTATTGGCTCAATAAAAGTTCCAGCTGATAACTGTCATAGCAGTTTTTTTTTTTTTTAGTGTTAAGAGGTGCAAATTTTTCTGTACAGTGATCACATTTTGGTTTAATCGCTACCCATTAACCCATCTAGCTTGGTTGAACCTTCCAGGAGAATTTGATTCTGATAGTTAGGCTTCCTGGAACAGCAAAGCACACAATCTTCCTTTCAATGACTTAAAATCAAGAGGCATTTTGTTTTTACACTTAAAAAAGAAAAATGTTTTAGAAATTCCAAAAATTGATGTTCATTTCGTTTTCCTTTTTATGCTTCACTGCAATTTGATAAAAATATCGTCTGAGTGGCAGAATTTTATAAAATTCTTTCTTTTTTTTCCCATCAAGGATGAATATGAACTTACCAGGAATCAAAATTATATTTTGGAGAAAACAAAAAGAGAACTTGAATTCCAGATTAATCTTCTTATTCAACAAAAAGAAGAAATGAGGCAATCACTTCAAGAAGTGAAAAGTGGAAAACTAGAAGAATTTCATGTAAGTGTCTTCATTGTTTTATTTATGGAAATTTGGGCGAAATGAAGGGATATATATATCATTTGCATCTGATGATTTGGGAGAGTTAGACACTTTGTCTAAGCTCCCTGAAATAGACTATAATGCAAAATCTCTAAGTCTTTTGTTATATTTTTACTTATAAATTTGCTCTGTGACTCTTAACAATAAGAACACACATTGAGCTCTGCAAACTGCGACAGGTTTTAAAAAAAAAAAAATTCTATGTCGTAAGGAAGATTTCTTCTCTGGACTTTTGGATTATATATATATATATATATATATATATATATATATATATATATGAGGAAAAATGAGTAAAGAAAAGAAATGTAAATGGATAAAATGAATTTAATCGATATCACATACACATGTGTTTCAGTCAGTTTATGTGTGTGAAAATATTTCGCACACATAGAAGAATCGACCTTCATCAGAGTGAAGGTCGAAATATTTTCACACATAAACTGACTGAAACACATGTGTAAGTGATATCGATTAATGTGATATCGATTAAATTCATTTTATCCATTTACATTTCTTTTCTTTACTCATTTTTCCTCATATTGTCGGATTCAATTCCTTTTCCATTTTTACATATATAATATATATAATATATATACTAGTGTGTGTGTGTGTGTGTGTCATGAACAATCATTTAGGATACTTGTAGGTGGTTATAATGTGTCAATGATGAAAAGGTAATACTTACAGATCGGTGGATTTTGTTTTTTTTGTTTTTGCAATAATCACCCATCCGTCACAAAATATATATCAAACTAAAAATCTGAGATAATATCAGAATGTCGACATGAAAACAATCCCAATTTGACCCAAACACATAATCCATTATCACCACCCTCATCAGCCACACACCACCCTCATCAGCATCATCCCCATAATTTAAGAACAACACTACACAACTATGCACAAAAATGCAAGGCAATATTACATTTCAACTAAAGAATAAAATAAAACAGGCTAAAAACTCTCACAAATTTGAGTTTTAAATTGCCAATCCTCAGGTGAGCCAATATCAATACATATCAAAATGTGTTGATCCTGGCTCACCCACATGAAACTCAGGGTCATTAGTTTTTACCCTGTTTTATTTCATATATTGTATGTGTGTGTATATGTATGTATGTGTATTGTTATGTGTTATGTATTCAATCTTACTCTATTTACTCCCCCCCCCTTCTGTATTAAAAAACAAACATTTATTGTCTATTATGAGTTTCTTTTTAAATTGGTCTGAGTGGGGGGGGGAGTTACCTCACAGTATGTTTATACACACAAATAAATGGGGATTATCTTCTGTTTGAACTGTTTTGAAAAAGAAAGGAATGAAGGGAAAACTATAAGCGGACTTTTCTTTTTAGGTGATTGAATCGCAGTTAAAAGAGGAAAAGGATGAAATGAAAAAGAAACTGCAGTGGTATGCATATAATCAGCAGTTACTTGACCAAGACATTGCAGTGTTCAAGCAAAAAGACAAAGAGATTGAAAAACTCAACAAGAAAATTGAACAACTTCAATCAGAGGTAAAATTGAGAAAATAGCAAAGTAAATTAAATAAAAAATTTAAAAAAAATCAAATTATCATAATGAATATTTTACTGGGTTTTTAACTCTTTTCCTACTTTAAACTGCTCACAGCAGCTCTCCCATCACTGTGATCCTACCATAAGTTGCTGATAGCAGCTCTCACCTGTGTCATTTGTTTGCACTGATAAATCACTATGTAAAAACCCCTGCCATCTTTAGTCAGAATAGAATGAGTTCTAAGGGGAATAGATAGTGAACTTTGAAATATACCATTATACAGGTAAAAAATACCAAGAAAGTTTGGTACAGTGGTGGGGGAAATTTGGTAGGCAAAGAGTTAAAAAAGGATCTTTGTATTTAAGCTATTTTAACTTTTTTGTTGCTCTAAAAACAGTAGTTGTAGTAAAATGAATGTACCAAGATTTCTAAAAGATTTTCTAAACTTTTTCTATTTCCATTAAACACATGAACATATCATTTATATTTCTAGCTGAGTACATTAAATACCAGACAATATTATTTATATTTTTAGCTGAGTACATAAACACATGAATGTATCATTTATATTTCTAGCTGTGTACATTAAACACATGAACATATGACTGAGAACATTTCCAGTTAACAAATATGGCTGTCCTGATTTCTGTCAATCCCCTACACTTGTTCCAGTTTCACAAAATTTCTTAACCAAAAGATAAACTTATTGTCAACTTGTTTGCAAGTGTCGACTGGGGAAATTTCATATTCATTTGTCACACATAAGATTGTAAGATTTATACACAAAATCCATTCAGCCATGACAAATGACATTCCTGACACAGCATAAAGAAATTGATGCACTAGCCTCAGTTGAACATCCATTCCATAATAATATATATTAAATTAAAGAACTATTTAAGTTCTATTTTGTCAGAAAATTTGATGAAAATATTCTAAGGGCTTTCACAAGTATAGTATTTTAAAATGAGGGTATCAATACAAATTGCATTAAAAAAACTGATTCTCAGCTGAACACGCTAAAATGAAAGATACAGCAATTTTTATTTCATCATTAAATAATAAGTATAGAAGTTATTTCATGAATTATCACATGAGATTAAAGATTTATTTCTGTGTTATTTAATGATATAAATTTGACTGTAATACAATATTTGGTTGCAAAGCTTATAAGGATTTTACTGCAGGGTGTAACTTGAATTTTGATGTTTTTAGCTGTGAATGTGCATTGCTTATTAAAACATATTATTCAGTGTTGCAAATTTTATTTTCTCTCTCTCACTCTCTTTATATTTCATACACTAAATGTAAAAACTATTATATAACTGAATTAATTTGTTTGAATTGTTATATCAAAGGTTTGTAGTAGAATCAATTTCTCTATTGTAGACTGGTCGTCGTTTTGAAGAAAATAAACAACGTTTAAAAGAACGAGCAACATTCCAAAGTCGAATTCAGGATCTTGAAAGACAGGTAAGTTGAAAATAGATCAGAAGGAATCTCTGCTGATGAACAACTCTGAATAAATCTTCAATATTATTGAGATTTAATCAGTGAAATTAAATGAATTATCCAAAATTTGTATCATATTAATGAATAGATATATGAAGGAGTAATTTTATTATTCAGAGGGTTAATATAATTTGTAATGAGAAAGCCAAGAAATTTGTTTGTTTTTTGTAAGTCATGTATTTCTGACAATTGTTAAAGTAGCATTCCAAAGAAGAGCTTGTTTTATATTCTCTTCACCTACAAATTGTTTTCCTTCTCTTCACTCTCTCTCTCTTACCTACAAAGACAGAAATTGTTTTCTTCTCACTCTCTCTCTCACCTACAAAGACAGAAATTGTTTTCCTTCTCTCACTCTCTCTCTCACCTACAAAGACAGAAATTGTTTTCCTTCTCTCACTCTCTCTCTCACTCTACAAAGACTAAAATTGTTTTCCTTCTCTCACTCTCTCTCTCACCTACAGACATAAATTGTTTTCCTTCTCTCACTCTCTCACCTACAAAGACAGAAATTTTTTCCTTCTATCACTCTCTCTCTCTCACCTACAAAGACAGAAATTGCTTCTTCTCTCTCTCTCTCACTACAAAGACAGAAATTGTTTTCCTTCTCTCACTCTCTCTCTCACCTACAAAGACAGAAATTGTTTTCCTTCTCTCACTCTCTCTCTCACCTACAAAGACAAAATTGTTTTCCTTCTCTCCTCTCTCTCTCTCACCTACAAAGACAGAAATTGTTTCCTTTCTCTTCTCTCTCCATATGCTCCAACCAAGTGTCACTCTTGTTCTGGTTCTCTTCCAATGGTTATCAACATACTCGTTTACGTCACTTTAGACAAGTCCTTATATATATTTACCAACCCTTCCACGCGAGCAGGATGTGACACAAGGTCCACTTCTTAAGCGGTGTTTAACTGGTTTGAATTCAAAGTTTTCTTCTCCTAGACTGGTTGCCTAACCAAGGTTAAAGAGCCCAGTCTTCCCAACTATTTACTCATAACTGGAGGAATAATAGATAGATTCATACCTTTCCCAAGGATGTTAGCACTATGTGAAATGCAAACAGCGTCGTCCATGATTTGAACTCTGGTCGACGGGTCCATTTTCTACCACTCTAACCATTACACCTCCAAGACAACTTATATATGCACAATCACTTGTGCATATTTATAAGTGATAGGGAATTGAAGACTTGAACCTGCACATGTGCATAAATCACATTACAAATGGCTGTTTACATGAAAGACATGTGAAAAAGCAGCAGATTCTTTTTGTTTCAGGTAAGTGACTAACATCACATGTCCCTCATAAAAGCTCTTGCAAAAACTCTATTCAGGTAATGTTCTTAAAATGTAACAACAAAATCATCTGCATTGAATTTATATTTTTGTTAATTACCAGGTACGAGAGATGGAAAGAATATTCCAGAAACGTAATCCAAACTCTTTGACTACATTATTCTTGGCTGCTGGTAATCTTGAAAAAGATGTGACTACCAACTCTAAAGAATCTCCTTCTCCAGTTGTAAAAGTGCTGGAAGAAAAAGTGAAAAAACTCGAATCCGAACTTGAAATGAAAGAAAATTTGGAAGAAAAAAAAATTCGATCAGTTGAACAGAAATACAACAAACTTAAAGTAAGTCGAATCATTAAAAGATTTTTAATAAATGATTTGAGAAGACACAAATACAAAAGAAAGAGTTTTGATTTTGTCAGACTGTTGTCCTCATCTTTATTGTGGTATGTATCGCTTGCTGTATCCTCCAGCCTTCCTCAGGTGTTTCCTGTGTATCCTAACTAATGATCCAAACTGGGAAATCATTTTTAATATTGAAAAATCAAAATTATTCACATCAAGCCTGTTAAGGTTTTAAATGCCATCCTTGGCCAGTTGAAAAGGGCATAAAGTAAGTAAGTCCTCAGTTATGGAATCCTTTGGTAAGTGTGTCCTATCCTGCGAATAAGTCCTATCCAGCGTATTGTTAAAGGTCCAGTGATACAATCCTATGTCCATCGTCCACAAAGGTTCAAAGTAAGTAGGCCAGTATGCTCAGTATGCTCAGTTTAAGTATTGTTTCAGCAGCAGAGTACTGCCAGTGATTGGCCAAGAGGTTGATCACATCGTTCTCGGCGAGTCTATAAATAGAAGTGGGCTTCAGACACACACACATTATAAGAGAAATTTCTCAACAAAGCCTCATTTCAAAAATACAGACAAACAAAAGAAATAGTTTCACAAATTTAATTAAAAAACTGTTTAAGACATTAATACTTATAATACACAGTTTCATAGAGAAATTAAGTTAGCATAGCACGGACATATGACACATAGGGGGCCCGCGTCCCGTGTTGTTTAGCCGTGTCGCTGGCCGTCTCATTGTCGAAAGTCAACCCCTACGCAGTGTCCGGAATGCACTTATATGCCATAAAGAAAAACAACAACAACAAACAAAGAGAGACGGACAAGGCAAGTTAGGGTGAAGAGTCCAAGTGGTTAGGAAGAGATTATGGCACCAGGCGGTTCTATTCTGCTATTCTATCATCGTTGGGTCCAGTCGAAACTTTAATTGGTTTTGGGAGTATTATAGAAAAGAAATGCCACATGCATTTGTATATTCATTTATCTAAAAAAAACATTATTATTATTATTTACTCCTTTTGAGTTTTCACATCAGCTTCAGCTTTCACTGGAGTCTGAGTGACAGCAAGTCTCCTCAGGTCTCCAGGACTCTTCTGAGTATTCTGGCAGATTGCAGCAGTGTAGTGTTCTGAATGGTATCAATCCTTCCTCTGATTTCCAGACTTTCCAAACCCTTTTCCAATCCTTTTGGGACCGTTCCAAGTGCACCAACTACAATTGGTATCACTTTCACTTTCATATTCCACAACTTCCTCAGCTCTTGGCAAGGTCCAGATATTTGTCCATTTTTTCATTTTCCTTTAGCTTCACCCTGTGATCTGCTGGAACTGCAAAATCCACCAGTTGACAAGTTCTTTCTTTTTTGTTTATCAACACTAGGTCTGGTCTTATTATTATTATTATTATTATTATTATTATTATTGTGTATGATAGCTGTCCTATTATTTCCCCAGTTCCAGTATGAGGAGCAGATAGATAATTTGGAGCAACAAGTTCGCCATTTACAGCAGAAATGCTCCCTAGGGGATCATCCCCATAGCCATCGACTGGCTCTGGAAAAGGAATTGGAAAGTGTGAGAGAAAGACACCGTAATGAGACAGCAGAACTTCAAGTTCATCTGGATCAATTACGTGCCGCTGTTGATAAGCTCAAAAAAGATGATGGTAAGTTAAAACAAAATGCAATGAACATTGAAAATATAAAATTACAACAATCAAACATTTACAAATGAATTAGATAAAACTTAAGGAGTTAATATTAAACAAATAAACTAAACTTCTATTGTTGATGTTATTTATTTAGGTAACACCCAATAGACTAGTCGTATTGAAAAGTCTCTGATCCTGTTATGTCTCATGTTTGTGTTTTAGTGGGAAATATTTAAAAATAAAAAGTGCCTGTTTATTACAGACTGTATCATCAATATCTCTTTCAACTTTATTACCTCGACTTACCTCAGTGAGGCTTAAAATATACCTGTATCCACTGCAGAGGCACAAGATCTCCACTAAAAAGAGGTGTCCTGAGTATAAGACTAAACTGCATTGTGTGGTGAGACTCCAGTTCTGGACCTCTAGGAAATGAAGACTGCCCCTTCATTGCCAATTCTCACTGGTTCACTCTGACCTGAAGTGGTACTGTTAGGGGTCCATCTATGTGTCAGATGGGTCTGTTTGAGAATTATTAGTGTTGGATAGGAATACATGAAACCATGAACTTTTTACAAACAAATGACTATTTTTAAAAAGAAATAATTACTTGAAGCCATATAATTGTGTGCAAATTAGTATTGAATAGGAATACTTGAAACCATTCAACTGTGTGGAAATTATTTGTATTAAATTAAAATACTTGAAATCATACAACTGTGTGCCAATTATTTGTATTAGATATGAATATTTGATATCATATCTATATGTAAAGAAATGATTAGAGACAAAAAAAAAAAGATGCAATGGAACATGGAAATGTTGTGATTGTTATCATAAGAGGAATTACGGGTTTAAAGGGGGGGAGCCTCTTAAATCTCCCAGTTGTAGGCAAATTGTTCGGACAAAGAAGACAAACATACAATGGAAATTTAATACATGTATTGACAAATGATACAAGAACTTGTTGCAAATTTTATTGGTATTTGCTACCAAGACTTATCTGTGAGGTTAAATACTGTTCGTTGGAGAAGTGGTGATAACAGGGGTATTCTGGTCGCTGGTTGGAATGTTGTTAAGACGCTTCGTCAGGTCATTTCTCGTTCTTCAGCCTTCTGTTAGTATGCTATTGTATCAGCCTTAGAAAGTATGCTGATACAACGCCTTATAAAGTTTGCTGGTTATGGGCGAGGTGGCTGGAGGCGCTTATTTTCACGTCCTACCTTGGTAACTGTTCTGTGATAAGTAAGGAAATTTGGTTTTGGCACCAACATCGTATGTTGGCAATTCGCCCCCTAGCAGCAGGGGAAGACAATTCTCTATCGAATTTCCGATAATCAAGCATTTAAATATGAATCAAATTTTGGCATTAAGAATTGCGAAGCCGTTAAATAAACCAAAAGAAATTTATTACCCGTGTCATCCTGATGAGATGTGACTTTATAAAACAGGTAATTTTAATTGATCTCTTAATTCCAGAACAATGGAATATATTAAAAGATTTTCAGATAGAAAAACAGAATTCTCTTGATATAATTAGATTTCAAATTTCTGTTTGTATAAACCATTCTCTCACAGACAGGATACAACACAAACTCATTTTTTTAAGTAGAGTACAGCTAGTTTGAATTTAAAGTTTTCTTTCTTCTAGACTGGTTGCTGTATCAAGGTAGTCCAGTCTACCCTACTATTTATCCATAGTTGGAGGGAGAGAGAACAAATGGATTGATACTGGTTTGCCAAGGTTAAAGAACCCAGTCTACCCTACTATTTATCCATAGCTAGGGGGAGAGAGAACAAATGGATTGATACCTTTCCTGAGGGCATGAGCATGAAGTGAAAAGCTTAATAGTCTCATTCAGGATTTAGATTTAATGAATGTACTGTGGGTGATTACGAAGTGTACATTTGATTTGCTGCAATTACGTATTTACCCAACCCCATCATCACTGGCAGGATGTGACACAAGGTCAATTTTTAAGCAAATTACAGCTGGTTTGGATTCAGAGTTTTCCTTCTCCTAGACTGGTTTGCCAAGGTTAAAGAACCCAGTCTACCCTACTATAGGGAGAGAACAGATGAATTCATGCCTTTCACAAAAGTATTAGCATGAAATGAAATATAAACAACCTCATCCAGGATTTCAACACTGGTCACCGATTCCATTTCCTTCTATAATAACCATAACGCTAAGCACACCTCGCAAAGCCACAACTATAGGGCACCTAGTTAGAATCAAACTCAGTAATGATTGATCTGCAATAATAAGCTTGTTAATCATTACACCACAACAAAGTGACTATTGCATGTTTTATATTTACATTATATGTGCATAGAAAGACTAAAAAAAAAAAACCTCAAAAAAACCTATGAAATTTCTGACTTCAGATATTGAAACCTTTTTATTTTTATTTTTTATTCTTGAAGGAAGTATACGTGCAGAGATGAAGGCTACACAAGAAAGGGAGAGTGAATTGCAAGCCCATAACCAGTTGCTACGGAAACAACTTGACAATAGCAATCAGCAGGTGACAATGATGCGTACGTCTGTCTCTAGATTGCAACGAGAAAAGAAACAGCAGCAGCAGCAACTGATAAGGCACCAACAGGCAAATGCTCGACAGAATTCAATTACTTTTGGTCAGTAAATAATTTCTCTAACTACTCTATAACTCTATAATAATTTTTTTTTCATTTAATATTTTAGATAGTAGACATTAACTTTTCTTTTCAGAATAGCTGGATCAATGGAAAGTCTATTTTTTTTTACATAGGGATTTAAATGGGACATCCCACGAGGATTCAACTCATGATTCAGTAATAATGGATCTGCGGGACTAACTTAAAAAATCCCCCCTCTACCCAGGTGACGCTGGGTAGCCGCTTCTAGTATACATATAAATCTATATCTATATATATATATATATAGGTTTGAAAATTCTATAGAAACTGTCAATTGCCATGTACCGTTGACTTCATGTTAACATTACTCTAACACAAATATATATATGAGTGTGTGTGTGTGTGTTTTGAGGAAGAGGAACAGATACTACCCTTATATCCCAGACTGAAAGTCAGGGAACTATGTATTATCCAAGGCAGTAGTATTGGGGACTGATGCTTGGATCCAAGACAGATTTACGCAGATACTACACTCTGATCTTTGCCAAAAGCGCTAAAAAATAAAAAAATAATCATATTAGCATATCATAAAATATGATTGGGGAAATAAATTGTCAAGAAAATTGTTCTTATCATTAAACATCTTTTTTTTTTCTGCAGCTGATTGAGATATTTCATTTTATATTTCAACTTAGGGAAAAAATTTCAAATCTGTGTGATCTTATTTTGATAAAAGAAAAGAAATTAGCCTATTCTAATAGATTTTTATGTCAAATTTCCCTTAATAAATTCCTGGAATTTTATTGTTGCACAAAGGTTAATTTGAATAGTTTTATGACAAAATAAAATAAAAACAAACCCCAAAACAAACCTTTTCAAATATTTGAGCAAATGTTTCCCTAACTTTATCACTAAAGAAAGAATCTGAATTTTAAAATTAATTTTGAGAAAAAATTTAAATATCTATTTAAGAAATTTATTGGCTTTATTTCAAAATCTTGAAATTGTTGTGAAGATTTTTCTTGAAAACAGCTAAAGCAGTTTTAGTTTGAAATTCTTTGTGATATTGAATAATTTTCAGATTTTAATAAAAGACAGAAATCTAAAAAGAATGAATCAAGTGCTGTCCAAAAGAAATTTCCACAAGAAAACAAGAATTTCACTGAAACAGTTGAATTACCCGAGGAAATTCTTGAGGAAAATGAAGCTCTCAAAACTGAGGTAATTTCTTTCTTTTATTTTTAAATCAAAATTGTAGATAGAAAAAATATTTTATTTGTATGAAAAAGAAATATCACCTTTTTTTTTTCATATTGTCACTCCAAGTTAATCTGTGATTGTGCAAAGAAACTCATTTTTTACTTGTTATATGCCATAGATGCTATTTGGGTGAGTAAAAAGTTTTGCAATATTTTGGTAATATGAGGCACAAATCGACAGCTTGGGAGTCCTTTTTTATTGGGATGATTAAATAATTGATTGATTGTTATTTTCTAGCTGGATCATCTTCAGTTGACAATTGAACAGCAGAAAGTGGAATTACACAAAGTAAAAGCCGAATCAGAAGGTATTCTTTGGAAAATACGGGAAAAACATCAAATTCAGGTAAAGATTTTCAAACTAATCTCATTTGCTTTATCTTCAAGATTTTCTATTTTGATTCTTTATTTTAAATCATCAAAGAAATTAAATGAAAAAAAAAAAGAATAAAATAAAATGAAAGTCTATATAGAATTTTTGAAATATAACCTAAACATTTTGTGGAATAGGTTGTACTTTTCATAAGTATTTGAACACATACACAATTTGGACTTGTTTGATTTTGAGAATTATAAATGAGAACATTATATAAAAGGAATGAAATTGTATTGCAATCAAACATAAAAAGAAAGTTAATCATGTTTTCTGGTTGTGAAGGTTAAATTTCTGGAAAATGTTTTTTTTTTTTTTTTAATGAAATGAAACTGTTAAAGAAATAAAAAATTCTGTTCATCTGAAATCTTTTTGAGGATTGATTCAAGAACAAATTCACAGTTTGGAAAGTGCTGGAAAATTCACAAATAATTTGAAGCCCCCCCCCCCCCCCCCCACTACTTCTCAAAATGTCCTCTGTAATTTTGTGCTTATTCTAATACTTATTACCAAATTTTTCTGAGGCCGATATAAACATTATGTAATGGTCATAAATGAGGACACCCCCCCCCCCCTACTCCCAGCCCAGGCTGGGGCTGCACCTCTGCACACCCAATGGAGCTACCAATGCCTGATGCTTAAGGATAGAATCCGGATGTCTGAACAGTCCATGACATGCAACACTCCTTACTTTGGCCCTTACTTGTGCTAGACAGGTGGTCAGAGAGGCCCCTTCTAATCCATTAGTTGGTCGTGTCAAGCTCTAACTCCTATATGATTGTCCTGGCTGTATTGCTCTCATGGCTAACACCCAACCCTTTTTATCATGTATGTACTAGAAGGCAGTGGCTGAGGGTTTTAGTGTCCTGGATATGATGTTAACATGTATCTAATGGGGAAATTCAAATTCTGGAGCTCTTGGGAGTGTCTAATACCCCTTCATTGCCATTACTCCAAAGTTTACTCTGACCTGGAATGGTAATACCTAGGTTAAATATATCAAAAAATAAATCTAAAAAAATGTGTTTAAAAAAAGTTTTTAAAATATTGCAATATCCAACAAGAATGAATAAAATAAAAATGTGAAGTTAATGTCAAAGAATTTTGGTTTATTATAAAATGTTCATCAAGAAATTAGGATGAATATTTTGTTGTCTAAAGCATTTTGGGTTTCTTTTCAAAATGATAACCAGAGATAAAAAAAGAGAAAATGTCCCAATTCTAGCCGGGAGCGAAACCCGACTGAATTTTCGTCAGCCATGCTGCTTACCCTCTCGGCTGTCGGCAACTGTCAGTAAGAAGCGAACATTTAATTGATGCATACTTCCATAGATGTATGTTTACAATCACCAGAGAACTCAAGTCTGTAAACAACAAACAAGTAATACCTTACGCTAAATAGTGAAAGTTCAATTAAAATTTAAAATACCAGATATTGGGAGCATATATATATATATATATATATATATATATATTTGTGAATAAAATGGCCTTAAATACCAGGGGTATCGTGATTATGGACCATTTCCACTGGTATTTAAGGCCTTTTTATTCACAAATAAATTTGCTCTGTTAATAAAAATTAAGCATTGAGCTCTCACACGGAACCTGAACTCTACAACAAACTACTGGTAGAGTATAGGGCCAGCCTAGAATCACCTTAGTACCCCAACAAAGAATATATATATATATATATATATATTATATATATATATATATATATATATATATGAAGAAAATTTTTTTAAAAATATAACAAACACAGGATGTTACGATCAGAGGAGAAAAAAAATTTATATGTCTATACTTAAGTATTTCGGTTTATGATAAACCATCATCAGGACAATGCAAAAGAAATTTTCTCAAGAGAGAAAAATGAAAAATGTTAAGTGTATAGTGAATGTGTGAATATAATGTTATTTACCGTTATTTTATATATGTGCATTTGTTTACAAAAGCTGATGACGTGATCATTGCATGTGAAAAAACGGAAAATGAAGATTCTAGGATGACACATGTAGAACGTGAATAGGCCGAGATGAAATGTTAACAAAGATATGACATATTTCATATGGATATTAATGTTTAGAAAATAAGAAAATTGTTAACAGATAAAACATTTAATATATATATAAACAAAACAATACATAAGCACATTTTTCATTTTTCTCCCTTACAAAAATTTCTTTTGCAGTGTCCTGATGATGGTTTAAAACCGAAATACTTAAGTATAGACATATAAAATTTTTTCCTCTGATCGTAACATCCTGTGTTTGTTACATTTTTTGAAAACATTTTCTTCACATATTGTCAGATTAATTTCCTCATCGTATTTCGATATATATATATAAAGACATGGAAGATAAAAAATGGGTTCAAGTTGATAGGTATGATGATTGGATGAGAAAAACAAAATAGTAAAATCTTGGTAGAAGGGTATAGACTATGTGTTAATTTTGATATAAGTAAATTGTTTGAATGTAAACTTTACTTGTCAACAGGTATTTTTAGTTTCTGTAATGTTGTTATGATTTTCTACATTTTCTTTGTTCATTTTAACAGATTGATACTCTGAGACTTTCTCACCAACGAGAATTACAACAGATACTGACTGAGCAGACTTTACAATATTCTACAAGTCAAATTCCAGAACTTAAAAGTAAAATCGATGCCCAACAAGTAAGAATGATAAATTTTGCCTTCTTTTCATTTCACGGTCATGCAAATCAGAACTTTGGTTTTTTTTTTTTTTATACTTTTGCTCATTTGTTTGCAGAAATCAACTTTTTGTATTTTGTAACAATTAAGTTAATTTCAAATAATGCGCAAGCACAATTAAAAACATATTTTATGATATTTTTGTGTTAAAACAGGCAGTTGTATTGATTTTTTAACAAATTCGTATTTTCAGTGTAGATCTATGATGAAATGAAAATGGACAACCAAAACATAACGGCTTCCTCAAAGTGAAACAAACAAGGGGAGATTACTCTCATTTATGTAGCTAATGTTCAGATTACCCATATTTCAATGTTTTCTTTTTTTTCTCGTAGATATTGATAAACCACTTGAAAGAACAACTGGCCAGTGCTCAGGTTGATAGTGAGAAACTATCAGCACTGAATATCCGAGAAGTCGTTCTAGCAAATCAGGTGCAACAATTGGAAGATGATCTTAAAGAAGCCAAAAAATCATACAGTCCAGTAAGTATAAATCTTTGATTTTAGTGTAACATGATTACAGAGCAGCTTATCATGCCAGTTTAGTTTGGGAGACTGGAGACCAGCTTTAAGAAAGTCTAGAAAGGAACACATCATTGTGTCCTGATTACACATTGGTCACACAAGACTAACGCACTCCTATATACTCAAACAAGAACAACAACCACAGTGTGAAACATGTCAAACACCTATTCATGAAATGCAGGTTTTTTGCTCACATCAGAAACTGTAATTTTAATGCAAAGAAAGATCTATTTAAAAATGTCAACATGGAGGACATTTTGTCCTTTTAAAGAGGGAAATAAAATTGTACCATAGAATATAGACATGAACTTAATCAATACCATACAACATGATCCTCAATGGTCCTAACACATTGTTAAAACCAATTACTAAAAAGTATAAATATAAATACACAACATATATTACTTCCTAACTGTTAGGCATGACATAATCCCAGACAGGTTGATATGTCGTTAAAATCAATCAACCAACCAACCAACCAACCAACCAACCAACCAGTTTAGTGGCTGCGAAGATTAACAAGATCTACTAGCAATGTAAGTCAACAACATGTAACACTCAAACGAATGCTATGGTTTCTTCTTCCTTCTTTCAGCATCAGCAAGGCAGACATACTAAGTTTGGTGGGTTGTTATATCTGGAAGATAGTGTTGAGGTAGATGGTGTTGAGGTTTGTTACGATTTTAGTAGCCATCCTTTAGGCTTCAAGCAAGAGTGCTTGTCCAGTGGAGATCCTTTGTGTTAAGCCGAGAGCGATCCTTGGTAAAGAATCCTTTGGTTGTTCCCCAGTCTTGCAAGTCCTTTGTCAATGATTACAAATGGACATCTCTCAGTATCAGTGATTAAGTAGTCAACCAGCCACGTATTTGGGCTGTTGATTAGCTGAGATTTAAACCATGTGACCTCACTTAGTCTATAAATTTAAGTGGTGTATTGTCGCACACCTTATATACAAAAAATTCCAACAAGACTTACAAAGCACAATTTAAACCTTGCTTCAGTTTTTCTTTTCCTTCTGAAAAACAAATTAGCTTCTTGTTGGATAACAGAGAGACAGTTTCTCAGGCCAATATTTAGTTAACACAAATATTCATTGTTAGCTTTATTTTGTTGTTGGAAGATGACAGAGAGAGGTTATCTAAAATGGCCCTTGATTAAACTCCTCCAATAACAAACTTTACTTCTTCATTAGCCAAAATATTCTTTCTTCTTTTGTCTAACTGTTGCTGGTCCCAAAAATCTCTGTCTTCTCCATTCGCAGTTAAAATCTGCCAGTCCCAACCTATCTGTCTTCTCTGGCATCCAGAATCAATGTCTCCTCCAGTCTGTCTATCCCCTCTTCTAGATTATTTGATCATATTGCTTCCTAATGGTCAAACAGTAATGGTCTCTCTCACTATCATCCTTTTGTCTGGAAATAGGCTAATCAAGATATTATATTCACCTTTGCAAGAAGGCTCTAAACTAGCATCCAGTTGGCAGACAAAGGAAAGTGGGCTGCAACTCAAACCCTGTAATCCTGCAGATAACAGTCAAGTGATGGATATATATTAATCAAAGTATCTACACCAAAGCTGACCGCCAATGAAAAAGCCAGAGAATAAGCTGGCCCAAACTGCATAATGGAATGTCCCAGCCTTCTATATAAATCACCTACCAACACAATCCTTCAGTTGATCTTCAGAATAGACTCAACTCTCAATACATCTGCATACTAATCTTTGTGACCAACTAAATCCTACAGTTGAAAACAGTGTCTAAAACAAAATAAATAAAGTAAAAGAAATGTGGAATAATGTCAATTGTTTCAGTTCAAAATTTCAGATTTGATAAAATATATACACCCATTTTTTTTTTTTTTTACTAAAAAAGCAAATTCTGATAAGTCAAAATAAGAAATGGATTCATTTAAATGCATTTTGTTTATCCAACAAATTTCTTTTTCAATTTGCCAAATAAATATAAAAGAAATAAACAATAAATAAAAAAAGCAATCATTAATAATATGAAATATTGTAATTTCTGTATATATATGCTTATATTATATTTGTGACATTTATTGATTGTAAATTAATTCTACAATCCATTTTTTTCTCAGTCATGTAATTAGTTTATATATATATATATATATATATATATATATATGGGAAAATGAATACAAAGAAACAGGCAAAGAGTGTATATTTTAGCTTTCATCTGAATATGCTATTCAACAAAAGGAGCAAATTATTTGACATCATGAATTGATTTGTGTCTCCAACTAAATTCTACAGTTACAATAGCAAAATTCCTGCAAGCAAATTAAGCTGTTTCTTGAAAACATTTTTGTTTATTTCTTGTTGAATTTACAGAGTTTTTTAAAAAAACAAAAAAGCAATCAACATGATTTGTTTTTATAGTAAATAAAATTATTTTGCTGCTTGTCTAGAATAGTTAAGAAAAAAGTAAATTCATCGATAGAAGAAAGGAATGTATCAAGATGGGCTGACTGAGCACTTTAAACTTGGTACAGCAACCAGGCTAGGAGAAGGAAACCTCTGAATTCAGAATTGACTTTATTTGTAAAGATACACTTTTTTGCCATAACCCAATGAGGATTGACATGCCATAAAACCAACCATCCAAATTTTTAGGTATAGATTAATGAGAGCAGCTTTTAAAACTATTTTTTTAATTTGTATTATTTAGATTTTGTGGACTGTTGTCCTCATCTTTATTGTTATATGCACAATGTTTCAGCCAATGTGCCCTCTGGCCTTCTTCAGGTGTTTCTTATCAAACTCTGGAATCTTCTTGTCATAATCAGGAGCTTTCATGAAACTTCCAACCTTTTTTATAATATATGTGTTAGAAGGCGATGACTGAGGGTCTTCATTTCCTGGGTATGATGTTAAACTCATAATCTGATTTAAACAAGTTCTAATTCTGGAGCTCTGGGGAATGTGGTGTATCACTTCATCATCATTACTCTCGGGTCCATTCTGACCTGGAGTGGTAGTACCTGTTAGGGTTCCATATATAGGTTAAATAGAAGAAAATGACTTTTTAAAAAACATTGAGTACCATCAAGAATGAATAAAACAAAATGTCTTCAGCATAAAATCACCCAACAGAGGTTGACATGCCTTAAAATCCAACCAACCAACTTATTTATCAATGAACCCATTTATATTTTAACTCTTGACATCCTATACCGCCTCATTTGGCCTGGTCGGAAGTCACATTCATTTTCCTAATCTACCCCAAATGATAGCCTTTGTTTAAATGTAATATTAAACATATTTAGAAGTCTTTGATTTAAGGGAAATAACAGGTAACTTTAAATGAAAAGACCATTTTTAGCCATTTATTGATAAATCCTTATAGAAATGGGGCTGTGGACTTAGAAAATTCTTCAACAGAATGTTAAGAGTTAAATGTTTTTATACAATCTGCATTGTTTATTATGTTTTTGCTTTTGTTTTTTTTTTTAGGATCGGCGCCATTTTGAGTTTCTTGTGAACAAAATTCAAGATCTTGAAAATAAGCACAGTACCAGAGAAAGAGAATTACAGAATATCATTAAAAATGGCCTGAAATTACAGGCACCAGAATTAGAGAAAGAGGTTAATAAATGGAAGAGAATTGCAGAGAGCAAAAATCAGGATATTGAAAATTATCGGGTTGAACTGGACTCCATTCTTAACATTCTTCACAGTCTTCAGAAACAAGGAATGATCATTTCTGGAAATGGTCTCAAAATTCCAACACACCAAAATATGAAGACTTTTAATCATCAAATGTTTGAAGTTCCAAGAAGAATCTTTTGCCATTATTCTCTAAAGCAGTGATTTTCAACCTTTTTTTTTTACTTATGTCCCAACTGTTTGATTTCTATTTTACTATGGTGGACTCCTCCCCATAGCCATTCAGTATTTAAAAATCCCATTGTATTTTATGATTGAATGTTTTTTGCTTGCCTGGAACCCCAAAATGTTATCTGTTCCCCAGTTGGCCCTATGGCCCCTGGTTGAGAATCACTGCTCTAAAATATTCACTCTCTTATCTTCATTTTTCAATCTGTATATTTTAGTCAGCATTTCCCCAGGCCTTATATATATATATATATATATATTTGATTCAATCCCTACATTTTAGCCAACATTTCCTCAGGCTTTATCTTCAGACATATCCATTAATCTCTAAGGTGCTTTAACTCTTTGAAACTTTAGCACTCAGATAATCTGTACCTGAGCACAAAAAAACAAATTCAACATAAAGCAACAGTTCACTCCAGGTCACATGTATCTTTGTTTAAGATTATTCAATCAAAAGAAAGGCTGTGAATGGTTATTAATGTTTTTATTATTAGTGTCTGACATGATTTAAAATATAAAAAAATTAGAAAATTAACTTTCAAGGTTATTGCAATCATTTGAATTTAAGACATCTTTCTTTTTTTCTTTCTCCTTTTTAAGCTATCTGTTGGATCTGTTAAAAGATAGACTGTTAATTGTCATCATATTAAGCTTTTTATTATCAATAGACAAGCCAGAAATATTGAGTTTATAATCTATAGTAAAATACAGCTCAGCCTGTAATATCAGGCTTATGTGTTAAACAAATACCATTATCTCATTCACAATTTTTTTGTTTCCCCCTCCTCCCCCTATCCTTGTGTAGAATATTTCACAGATCCAAACAACAAAAGATTCCTATCATATTTGTAATTACAATTGAAACTTGAATCTTCCTTTTTTGGAGAAATGGAATAATTGCAGAACAAAAAGACAACAGAAGATAAATTATTGCTGAGTAGTGTGTTAGATCCTCACTGGGTGACACCCCACCCTACTTATGGCCTTGTGCCAAATCTAATGTTCTGTTATTTGTCTGACCCTTTATGAGATGAGGATTGATAATTTGTATTTTTTAGATTTTTCAGATTGTTGTCCCCATCTTTATTGTTGTATACACTCCTGAATTTGGCATGAAGGCTCCTGAGGTCAACAAGAGGTCACATGGACTGAAAAGTGGTGTGCATAACAATAAAGATGAGGACAATAGTCTGAAAAATGTAAATAATACAAATGTTACATTCATGGTAATTTTGAAAAGTTGTCAAAGAAACAAAAATTCATATCATTTGATTCCGGTGACAAAAGAACAAACATGTTACAATTTGGTTGCCATATCTATTAATGTGTTAATAATTCACAGGCTGGCCATCTCTGTGAGTTACCAAACCATCTTTCTTTATATATTTTGTAAAGGAAAATATCAAAGCCCTTAAAAAAGAAGCTTCTAAGATGTTAAATGCAAAAGCACACATCCGTTCAGTAGTATATCAGAAATCTAACTGCTAAAACTCAAAATGCAAACTTTCTCATCACTTATTTCAATCTAAGTCACCTTTAACCTCACCTATCAAATGCTTTTATAATTCTGATCAAGATGTCATGGTGAGAGTGGGAAGCTCTTACATAAGGTAGACTTGGTAAATAACCATAAATGATATATCGAAATTTTATATCTATGTATTTATGAAAAAAAAAAAATGTTCTGTTTATTATCAAGATTTTAAATAAAATTTGACATTTTGTAATTTGCAATTTTTCTAGGTAATTTATTCCTCTAACTGAAAGTAGCTATTATCAATTTTCATCTTAATCCATTCTACTCTCGGTTAAGTATTTCAGTCATTTTCCAGTGTATCACTTAAGAACAGTTTGACAGATCTTGATAAAATTTCTTTGGTCGTTTCATAAAGTGAATACTTTCGCTTAGAATTTGTATTAAAGAAATTTGAATTTCTTGAGCGTCTCGGAAATGAAGCTGTCAAATTGAACAAAAATTATGAAATTAGCATGGATAGAGGATGTTCATCTTGTTTTTTTTTTATTTAGTAGTCATCATTATTAAGTCATGCTAGCAGCACATTCTCTTGACTATCTTGTACCTCCTGGCAAGTCCTTAATTTGGCATTCAGTGTCTGCACAAAGCAGTCTTTGCTGGTCAGCAAAACACTGGTGTGTCCATGTGTAGGAATGCCACATATAAGTTCGTCCTTGTTTCTCCAGCTGTGTCCAGCATGTCTTGTTTGTCTCACTTGGATGGTTTGTGTGATAGGAGGTTAGTGGCTGGATAGTTGTTTTGTCACTTTCTGCTTCCAGGATTTGTTCAAAAGTACACACAGCATCGTTGTGTAGTTCTGATCTAGTTTCTTCTGTCTTGTAATGCAGAACTTAAGATCTCTATGGATCTGTCCTAGGAATGATATCTCTGTTTGGGTTGGATTTGCGTAGAGGCATGTGTTGGATTCTGAGGGTAGGTAGCTTAATGTTGCTCAGGTGTCTCAAGATTGACTGTCATCATATTTACTATTGCGGACCAGGTTGTAGTTGTCAAAAACAGTTGAATGGCAGACACTCTAATGGTGTATGATCGTCGTATATACAGGGTGTTCAGGAGAAATTTGACAGTTTCATAAGGAAAAAGAAAAAGTGATAACTACAAATTGATTGTAAACAAATTCAACAGGCATGGAAATTACACAACTGTCAACAAGTTTCACTCAAAATAACTGCCATTAGCATCGATCGCAGCCTTAAACCTGCTCTGGAAACTGGAGCAAGCTGATGTTCCAGTTTCCCTGGGAAGGATCTCAAAAACTACATTAATTCTATTGATTAACTGGGCTTTTGTAGTACTGGTACAGCGATTTGTGTCTTTCTCAACAGTGCCCCATACATAATAATCCATGGGGTTAATATCTGGGGAGTTCGGAGGCCCAAACATTAGGACTGGTGTAGTCGTAAAAATTTGCCATTTTTTATTTTTCCCAGAGGTGTGGTTGGGGGGCCGAACCCTGCTGCCATACATATGGCCTACCATTGGCTACCCTTGTTATCCATGACTTGACTACAGTGTTTAGAAACTCCACATAGGCATCTGAATTCAACCTGATACTCTCTCTGAAAAAATGCATTACATCACTCTCAGAAGACGCACATCCGAAAACAGTTTGGGGAAATTTAGTCTGCATGACACAAGAAGTGTCCTTTGGATTGTATGCAAGCCATCTGTTATTCTGCTTGTTGTGCTTTTGATCTTAGCAAAAGTTTTTCTCATTGGAAAAGCACCAGATTGTTTGTGGTTTAGCAGGATGTTTCACTTTGCTCAGAAGTTTCTTCGCCTTTGTCTGATAATTTTTACGGGCCTTTTCTAGGAGCAGTTGACCTCTGCAGCGCTTGTATGAGTAGTAGCGAAGGTCTTCATTGAGTGCAAGCTTAATGGTAGAGGCTGAAACATTCAATTCATGTGATAAAGCCCGAATTCCAATGCTAGGGTCTTCCAACACTTTTTTCTGCAGATTTTCAAGGAATTCTGCTGTACAAGTGCAATCAGATCATCTGTTATGTTGCTTTCTTCTAGCTACAGCCTTGTAGTCTCCATAGACATAAAATTTTTAATAATTCCAGCTTTCTTCATAGAGGTTTTACTCAATAGCAATGGAATTTCATTATTCACTATATGGGACTCAATCATAACCTTTTTTCTGCCAATCACTGCTGGAAATTTTACTTTCTTAGTTGTAGTAACCTTAGCTTCATCTCCAAACTTGAATATTGTCTCAGTAGAAAAATATTTAACTAAGTATTTGTCTTGATCAGACAAAGCACCAATAAAAACATCCAGCCATGTTTTACCGGTGACAGTTTTTGTATAGGCACTATCCAATAAGCCCATTCCAAAAATCTCTGTAACCAACCCGGTTGCATGGAGTTCTGTGTTAAATTATAATACTATGAACTGGGGCACTGTCTCAAGGTATAGATGTTATGTATGTATGTATGTATGTATGAGAACAATGCTCCGGCCAAGTACTACAGTTGTTTCGTAGATGATACAATACTATCGGGCCCTGATGTAAAGCTGTTGTAGTCTCTGTTCCAACTCGGCTGAAATAAGATTAAATAACCAAAAGCTGTCAACGGATCAACAAAACAATTGAACACAACGCCTTTTTTATGCTTATGCATAACTTGTATACATTTATTTTACAAAGGAGTGAGGTGATTTCTTGTCAGCTGATTGGCGATCTACAGCTAGTTTTTGGCTAAGTTATCAATTCTGTACCGAATGGCAAGGCATCAGAGTGTATCGGTAAAGTTTTATCAAGGGCCCCTGGTTTCGGAGTGTCCGACTCCGCCTCTCTTCTTCGGTCTGTCCCGGTCTCTCTCGCTTCTGACTCGTCTGACGGTCTGTTATTTATGGGATCCAGACCTCCCCACCCCTAACATATGTCTCTGATTGGCCAGCCACTCGATACTATTGCCTACGTGTCTAAATGGCCTTGTGCCAGCCTAGCTTGTATCTTTCCATTTGGAGTTAAGGCCAACCATTGTTTTATTTATCTAAGTTTTTGAAATTGTTGACGAACTTGTCAAAAACTGGAATCTTATTTATTAAATTATCATTTTATTTTGGCACAATTTGAATGATATACATCAAATTCCATAATCTAAATAATTTATGCTTACGTGATGATTTTTCGTTTAGATAAATTTATACCTCCAATATAAAACATTATTATTATTATAATTATTATTATTATTTTTACTTTTACTTTTAACAAACCACCATAATTAATAATTAGGGTAGTTTTAATTAATTAGTAATTAATTAATAGGTCGCCAATCAACCCATAACACAATAGTGTTACAAAATAGTGTTATGTGAATCTCTTGTATTTTTTTTAATTTTCTCAACATTGTCTGCAGTCTTTTGAAAAGAGTTTTGTAGAGTCATAATTCAAGTATCTCATAATTTGTCCATCTTTGCCAATTGGATTGTAACTGATATTGGCTTCAGAATTTCTGCTCCAATATTTTCGACCCTCTCTATAATTTACTCGTTGACGCCGACCTCTTGTTTGAAATGTATTCTCATTTTCGGTTACAAAAACTCATTCATATTTAACACATGGTTCTCCCATCAGGCCATTTGTTGCGGCAGGATCTAAAAAAATCTTTTTAATTGTACATTTCATATTTTCATAAGTCATAGAGACATGTAGCACGAGCCAGTCGCTTGTTCTTGTCAGACATATTTGCAGCTGTTAATAAAAAAAAACGTGCATATAACTTCCGGTAATTGAAGCTTAAAACTACTCAGTTTGTAATAAAAACTCAAATTTTATCAAAAAGTTAATCATACTTACTCTGGAAGGACGCTTGTAATAATAAAATTCCTTAAAAGCCAAATAAACCTGAATATTTTCATCCTTTAAAAATAGTCTATCCAGTTTGTCTGTTATTTGCTGCACCCCGTTTTCATGACCAATTTCCTCAGGTTGTCGGTCTCTAACACAATCTCTTGCTTGTCCAGTTAAAGGGAGAATAACTGCTAGGCTCTGTTTAGTCCTAAGAATGTCTGTATACATTTGCCATACTGTCAGGTCGTGCTTCCACTCTCAATAATAATCCTTGTTTTCCAATATTGGATTGTGATTTTAAAGCCTGTTGATTTGTTATCTTGAGACGTAGTATAGGTGGCAATGTGTAAAACACAAAACAATGTAAATTATTCCACAACTGAGTTCGTTCCTTGCTGGCCGCCCAATATTTACGACCGTGTGTCATATCCTTCCCATGAGGAATGGGTTGGGTAAATACAGGTTACTTAGGTTTTAAACTTTTTTAATTTAGAAAAAGGAGGTTATTCTTCGTTGGATGCCCCATTACTTCTGACCTTGTGTCACATCCTAACTGACGCCAACGGATCGGATAAATTCTCTTCAGTGTAAGCCCCATATGTGAGAGCATGTTTCACATCTTACCCATAGCAAATTATTTGAGTAAATACTCGTTCTGCTACCAATTGTCAAAGACAAATGGCAGTCACTCTAATGGACGATCGTTGTATATATAGTCTGTTACCAATTAACTTTCTTCCTCTTTTGCCAAAGAGTTCCTTCAACTAAATGAGTCCAAGGGATATAACTCATAATCCACAGTAGTGACCTCTCTGTACATCTGTTACTGTATATGGTGTCTATTCAAATAGCATCTGCTGCTTCTGACAATTTTCCTGCAGTTGGCATAGAAAATTATGTCCACTGTTGACTGGCTAGATCAGAAGCCACACTGGGACTCTGGGTGTAGATGCGAGAGGCAAGGATCTGAAGGTATGCCAGGGAAACACAGGCAAAAACTTTCCTGATGCTGAGGAGGGAGATGCCTTTGTTCTGGTTTAAAGTAATGATGGTAGCGTTCCGGATGTCCTGAGGGACATGTCCTTGTTCTCAGCAGCAACAGAGCAAATCATGTAGTGGTGTTGGGCTTGTATGCCTTCCCATTAACGAGGTAATTCATGGCTTTACTGAGCTCTTCCACGATTGGTGGTGTGTCTAGCTCATCTATGACTGGTAAATCTGGGATAACATTCAGGACATTATCCGTCACAACATTTTGCATTGCGTACAACTCTAGATAGTACTCAACCCAACATTCCAACTGCTTCCCCTGGTCAATAATGACTTCTCCCATCTTAGACTTTAGTGGCATAGTTTTTGTGATGGATGTGCCTGCCATCTTTTTGATGCCCTCGTACATGCCCCTTGCATCTCCCATGTTGGCAGCTGTTTTTATGTCACTGCACAGGTTAAGCCAGTAGGTACTGGTGCAGTGTAAAGCATTCTTTTGGGCTTTGTTTCTGGCACTCCTCAAGGTGTCAAGTATTGCCCTGTAAACTAGGAGAGCTGTCCTCTTTGCCTCAATCATAGGCTCCATTTCTTCCCAGTGGGCTTCAAACCAGTTTGAAAAGAAGCTTATACATAATTGTATATGGTAAATGTGTAACATGTGGTGTAATGGTTAGTGTCGTAGGAAATGGATTTGTCAACCAGAGTTCAAATCCTGGACAAGGTTGATTGCCTTTTACATAGCGCTAATATCCTTGGGAAAGGTATGCATCCAACTACCCTCCCTTCAGCTATGGGTAGGGCAGACTGGGCTCTTTAACCTTGGCTTAGTAACCAGTCTAGAAGAAGAACTCTGAATTCAAACCAGTTAAACTTTGCTTAAGAAATTGACTTTTGTGTTACATCCTGTTTGTGTGGAGGTGTTGGTATATATATATATTATATATATATATTATATATATATATAAGGTGAAGTCCTAATAGGTAAAGTCTTGAGGTTGTTGGTTTAAAAAGAGTAAAGTTCAACACTTATTGGTTTGGTCGTGTTTCATGTTACCTCTATGAAGGCTTTTTGTGGGTAATGATATTGCAGTCTGTAGAGTTTGAATTTTTTTCAAAATTTTTATTCTAACACTGAGAGATCAGTATTGTCACTGTTTTTTTTATTCTATCTTATATATATGTATATATATATATATTTATGTATCAGTACTTGTCCAGAATATCTTACTAAGAAAATATCTGTGTTAATAATATACAAAGAAAATACATTTAAATGTAAAACTTGCATTCACCTTTCAGATAAATAAGTTTCAGTCTTATCTTATATATCGGCAATTTGCCGTAATGCATCATCTTGTTAGTGGTTAGAGATGAAAAACATGAAAGAAATATGGCAAATGGGTGAATTGTAGCAAATTGAATATAAATGTTCAGTTTAAAAAAAAAAAAGAAAGAAAAAAAAATTAAACCAGTCACTGAAATTTAGTTTTATCTGGATTGGTATAATGTAAGAATTAGATTTCTATAGAATTTTTGTTTGTGCATTACCCCAGACTTTTTTCTTCAAAGATATTTACGATATAAAATACTGATTTTATCTGTAGAGTGCCTCCTACTTTTTATAGAATGATATTGAATTTTTCTTTCTCATTATTTTCAAATAAAAGATTATTTTTTATATAAAATATTTTTACCATATTTTTAGTCTTGTATTTTTAATACTTTTCTTTTGCAGACATTTTCTGAGGAAATAAGATCACCAAAATAATTTGGTCATCTTATAAATGTATGTCTTTTGTTTTTTTTTTCTAATAAATATTTGTTAATTTCGAGACAACTGACTGAATTGGATTGGAAAATTTGTATCAAAAGTCAATTATTTGATTTTGATTCATTTGTAGATTTTTATTTGAAATCTGACAATTAAAGAAAATGGTTTTTCTAATCTCTTAAAAAAATAATGATTTTAATCAGTGAAAATGTACAGACTCAATGTTGATCCACCACCATCATCTGAGGATTTTAAAAAGGTGACACCCATAAAAGAAACATCTCTCAAGTGTGAAAGAAATAATTTTTGTAGGAATTACTGAGATATTATCATTAATAGTTGGACTTACTGATTTACTATAAAGTTATAATATGGTGATTATTAAAAATAAAAGATATAGATCACTTTATTAAGGTTTATGATCGTTAGTTGTAAGTAGTACTTATCAATATTACTTACGGATTAAAAGAATGGTCATCATTAAAAATAAAGAATTACTTTTTATTAAAGTTTAGTTTTATAATTATTCATATTTTTATAGTGAGGACAATGACTCAGTTGATGTCAATTCTAAGTGATTGTTACACAGAATATTTATTAGAAATTAGCTAATGTTTTGCCCATGACCATGAGAGGGGGGGGGAGAGTAAGCATTAACATGAGCAAAAAACAGGCATGGACCCACCCAAAAGCAAATATCAGAACCCTCCACCCCAATGTGTTTTGGCATTACCAATTATAGTTTTGTAAATCTAATATTTTTAGATCATCTTACAAGTTAATATTGTTCTGTGAATTCAAATATATTCTTTATTTGGGATTGCTTAATCATTGAACAAAATGTAATATTTCTGTTGGAACTGATTTGTGTATTCTTTTCAATTCTACTTGGATGCATATTATGTATATTATAGGATTAACCCCGAGATTTTTACGTCCATGTGGAATTGAATAAATTAAAATAATTAAGTTTTCTTAAACAACTAATTTCACAATTGTATGTCATTGAGTTAAGAAAATTATGAATAAACAAAAGCAGATCGCATATGAAAATTAATTTGGAAATATTTTTAGGCAACAATAGAAAAACAAAATGGTTTTTAAATTCAGCACTGACAATATCTATGTACAATCTGGAAATGCCACGGAACAGAGTAACAACACATCAATTCTAGTATCTACGTCATTAGAAAACGACTGATAATTTTTGAAAATTTCTGGAATATAAATTTAACTTAAATGAGTGGCGGATGTAGACAATGGGGTACAAAAGAAAATTATAAAAAGCCCATTCTAGCTCGAAAAGCTTAGTTCGGAGCGGAATGTCCCTAACTCCGACACAATGGGATAGAGGTCGCTGCGTTCCAGAGACACAAAATGAGTAACTGGCCATTTCTTGTCTTCCTTATTTTTCGTTTCATACTTTTTCCCGTCTCTTCCTTCTCAATAAACGGCACAAGTTTTCAATCACAGATTGTTTAGAGCAAAAACTACTACATATCGTTGACACATCCCACGAACATGGTAGAAACAAATTCATTAAGCACTTACATACCACAACTACCCACAGACACATACATCTGCAACACCGCTGAAAAGAACAAAAAACTATACCAATTATTATTAATTAGTATATAAGTTAATATTATTGTATCAATTTTGTCGTCAATACTTTTGTTTCTATGGAAACGAGGTATTTTCCGTAGTCTCATACATTTAAATGTGGGATACAAAAACTCGCGATTTTCTTCACTACTAACTTCCAACCAACAAGGCCCCACATATATTAATGTTTCCTGTATATGTAAAAACTGAAAGAAATTATTCACCCCCTCCCAACACATTTGTACCACCTGTCAAAGCTGACGCATGCAGTATAACACTACTGCACTTCTTGAGAGTGGTAAAACACCTCTCCCAATGCTGGCCACCTATTGGCGTTGGTGATGACTTGTAATGCTCGTAGAGAAGATCGTGACATGCAACATTCAACTTTTTGTTCAAAACAATCTTACAATTTGCGGCAAGACAGATGATCAGAGAACTCCCCTATGAGTGGCAATCAGCCAGTCATGTCTAGCCATTAGCACCTATAATAGTTTGTCCTGTATTCTTCAACTTGTTCTGAGAGGTGACAACCCTTAATTATATCTTATTCTGTGCTAGGAGAAGAGGTTGCTGTCTGAGGAGACTTAGCATCCTGGTTAGGACACTAACAACTACATCTTATGATGGAGTTCCGAGATTTGTGGCTCTGGGGATTGTGGATAATCCCCTATTGCCTTAATCTTCAGCGTCACAATCTGACCTGCGAGTGATAGTCTGTTAGGGGTCCCACTAAGAGATTAAATAAGATGGAAAAGTGAAAAAAAAAAAAATTTTTAAAAAGTGGAATACCAACAAGAAGTGAATAAAACAGAAATGTCAGTAAATCTGAACATTAGATTACAATAAATGGGGAGGAGTTATCTTTGTTGCACTTTGAGGAAGCGTAGTTTTGGTCGCCATTGTAAATCTACACTTGAAATATTGTAATTTGTTCAAAATCAATACAACTGCAGGTTTAGAACGAAAAATATTTATAAAACTGTGCTTCTTGCTATGCACATTATATTGAAATGAATTTTAAATTGTTATTTAAGAACACATTTTGTGATAAGAGTATTTTTCATAGATAAATTACTACTAATATCTACTAATGTAATTAGTAGAAGACAAGTATTTGCATTGCAGCATCTCAAAAGTTGATACGGTTGGTGACAGACGGGGAAATGAAGACATTGCAATGAGTTGTAGAGAAGGAAAGATCAGACACTGTGATCACAGAAAAACTTCTAGCGGTGGCACCTTTATTATTAATGATTTTCAACCTTCTTCTGGATTCGTTTTCCAAAAACACAAAGAAGATAGCAAAAAGAAATAAGGGTTTATCCAACACTAGTAAAATTTCAACTAGCAAAACCTATACATTATTTAAGACTATGCCAAATAGTTCCAATATATAAAAAAGTAATAATAATTTTTGATTTAACACTCCTTCACTTTTTTTTTCTTTCTTCCTTTCTTTATATTATGTTCAATGAACAAAGATAGCATTTATCATTCCATCATTAACCCCCTCTCTCTCTATTCTTTACTCATACTCTTATTTTTTCTTTCTTGTTATATTTTTTTCTAATTGAAAAAAAAGTAAAGATGCTGTGTAATGGGAACTTGCTGGCTTCAATTTTCATGTTATTCAGAAACAGAACAGATAGAGGGAAAGTCTATCCGCCTTTCATCTAGACCAAGGAGCTCATGTCAATTATTGGCCGTTCTTGATGGTGTGGAGCACCTCAACCTTAAAACATTCATTTGCATCCTCATTTGACCGTACAGTAACCTGTTGTCTACATAACAATTGAGTGTGAGTGAAGGGTCGAATATTGAGGNTATTATTATTATTATTATATATTCTGATGTTTAAAGCTGTTTAAAGCTAACCCTAACCCTAACCCTAACCCTACAACGTTAAATTACAATAAAGAAAAAAATACGAAATTCAAGGGGAAATTTCAGAATTATTTCGATTTATTTTCCTTAATTTTCTTCTTCTCTTCTTTTCTTCTCTTTCTTCTTCTCTCTCCTTCTTCTTCTTCTTCTTCTTCTTCTAATTATTTATTATTATTATATTATTATTATTATTATTATTATTTATTATTATATTATTATTTTCTGATATTAAAGCTGTTTTTAAAGCTAACCCTAACCCTCACCCTAACCTAACCGTAAATTACAAAAGAAAAAATACGAAAATTCGAGGAATTTCAGTATATTTCAATTATTTTTCCCTCAATTTCTCTTCTTCTTCTTCTTCTTCTCTCTTTCTTCTTCTTTCTTCTTCTTCTCTTCTCTTCTTCTTCTTCTTCTCATGTTAAAGCTTTTTTTAAAGCAAACCCTAACCCTAACCCTAATATTATAGCTGTATGTAAAGCTAACCCAAGCCATAATTCTAAATTTAACTCTACCCTAACCTAATTACAATGAAAATTCGAAGAAATTTCACATATTTGATTATTTTTCCTTTTTCTTGTTCTTCTACTTCTTGTTCTTGTTCTCTTTTCTTCTAATATTATAGCTGTATTTAAAGCTAACCCGAGCCATAATTCTAACCCTAACCCTAACCGTAAATTACGATGAAAAATTCTTCTTTTCTTCTTCTATTATTATTATATTATTATTATATTATTATTATATTATTATTATTATTTTAATTATTATTATTATTATTATCTGATGTTAAGCTGTTTTTTAAAGCTAAACCCTAACCCTAACCCTAACCTAACAGTAAATTACAAAGAAAAATTACGAAAATTCAAGGAAATTTCAGAATATTTCGATTATTTTTCCTTAATTTTCTTCTTCTCTCTTCTTCTTCTTCTTCTTCTTCTTTTCTTCTTCTTCTTCTTCTTCTTCTTCTTCCACTTATGTTAAAGCTGTTTTTAAAGCAAACCCTAACCATAACCCTAACCCTAACCGTAACCGTAAATTACAAAGAAAAAATACTTCTTCTTCTTCTTCTTCTTTTCTTCTTCTTTCTTCTTCTTCTTTTCTTCTTCTTCTTCTTCTTATTCTTATTCTATTCTATTCTGATTCTTCTCATATTAAAGCTGTTTTTAAAGTCAACCCTAACTATAACTCTAACCCTAGCTCTAACCGTAAATTACAAAGAAAAAATACGAAAATTCGAAGAAATTTCAGTATATTTCAATTATTTTTCCTTAATTTTCTTCTTCTTCTTCTTCTTCTTCTTCTTCTTCTTCTTCTTCTTCTAATTATTATTATTATATTATTATTATTATTATTATTATTATTATTATTATTATTATTATTATTATTATTCTGATATTAAAGCTGTTTTTAAAGCTAACCCTAACCCTCACCCTAACCCTAACCGTAAATTACAAAGAAAAAATACGAAAATTCGAGGAAATTTCAGTATATTTCAATTATTTTTCCTCAATCTTCTTCTTCTTCTTCTTCTTCTTCTTCTTCTTCTTCTTCTTCTTCTTCTTCTTCCACTTATGTTAAAGCTGTTTTTAAAGCAAACCCTAACCATAACCCTAACCCTAACCGTAACCGTAAATTACAAAGAAAAAATACTTCTTCTTCTTCTTCTTCTTCTTCTTCTTCTTCTTCTTCTTCTTCTTCTTCTTCTTCTTCTTCTTCTTCTTCTTCTTTCATTCTTATTCTTATTCTTATTCTTATTCTTCTCATGTTAAAGCTGTTTTTAAAGTCAACCCTAACTATAACTCTAACCCTAGCTCTAACCGTAAATTACAAAGAAAAAATACGAAAATTCGAAGAAATTTCAGTATATTTCAATTATTTTTCCTTAATTTTCTTCTTCTTCTTCTTCTTCTTCTTCTTCTTCTTCTTCTTCTTCTTCTTCTTCTTCTTCTTCTTCTTCTTTCTAATTATTATTATTATTATTATTATTCTGATATTAAAGCTGTTTTTAAAGCTAACCCTAACCCTCACCCTAACCCTAACCGTAAATTACAAAGAAAAAATACGAAAATTCGAGGAAATTTCAGTATATTTCAATTATTTTTCCTCAATCTTCTTCTTCTTCTTCTTCTTCTTCTTCTTCTTCTTCTTCTTCTTCTTCTTCATGTTAAAGCTTTTTTTAAAGCAAACCCTAACCCTAACCCTAATATTATAGCTGTATGTTAAAGCTAACCCAAGCCATAATTCTAACTCTAACCCTAACCGTAAATTACAATGAAAAATTCGAAGAAATTTCAGCATATTTTGATTATTTTACTTTATTCTTGTCTTCTACTTCTTGTTCTTGTTCTTCTTCTTCTAATATTATAGCTGTATTTAAAGCTAACCCGAGCCATAATTCTAACCCTAACCCTAACCGTAAATTACGATGAAAAACTTCTTCTTCTTCTTCTTCTTCTTCTTCTTCTTATTATTATTATTATTATTATTATTATTATTATTATTATTATTATTTTTATTATTATTATTATTATTATTCTGATGTTAAAGCTGTTTTTTAAAGCTAACCCTAACCCTAACCCTAACCCTAACAGTAAATTACAAAGAAAAATACGAAAATTCAAGGAAATTTCAGAATATTTCGATTATTTTTCCTTAATTTTCTTCTTCTTCTTCTTTTTCTTCTTCTTCTTCTTCTTCTCCTTCTTCTTCTTCTTCTTCTTCTTCTATTATTATTATTATTATTATTATTATTATTATTATTATTATTATATTATTATTATTATTCTGATATTAAAGCTGTTTTTAAAGCTAACCCTAACCCTCACCCTAACCCTAACCGTAAATTACAAAGAAAAAATACGAAAATTCGAGGAAATTTCAGTATATTTCAATTATTTTTCCTCAATTTTCTTCTTCTTCTTCTTCTTTTCTTCTTCTTCTTCTTCTTCTTCTTCTTCTTCTTCTTCTTCTTCTTCTTCTTCTTCTTCTCATGTTAAAGCTTTTTTTAAAGCAAACCCTAACCCTAACCCTAATATTATAGCTGTATGTAAAGCTAACCCAAGCCATAATTCTAACTCTAACCCTAACCGTAAATTACAATGAAAAATTCGAAGAAATTTCAGCATATTTTGATTATTTTTCCTTTATTCTTGTTCTTCTACTTCTTGTTCTTGTTCTTCTTCTTCTAATATTATAGCTGTATTTAAAGCTAACCCGAGCCATAATTCTAACCCTAACCCTAACCGTAAATTACGATGAAAAATTCTTCTCTTCTTCTTCTTCTTCTTCTTCTTATTATTATTATTATTATTATTATTATTATTATTATTATTATTATTATTATTATTATTATTATTCTGATGTTAAAGCTGTTTTTTAAAGCTAACCCTAACCCTAACCCTAACCCTAACAGTAAATTACAAAGAAAAATTACGAAAATTCAAGGAAATTTCAGAATATTTCGATTATTTTCCTTAATTTTCTTCTTCTTCTTCTTCTTCTTCTTCTTCTTTCTTCTTCTTCTTCTTCTTCTTCTTCTTCTTCTTCTTCTTCTTCTCTTCTTCTTACTTATGTTAAAGCTGTTTTTAAAGCAAACCCTAACCATAACCCTAACCCTAACCGTAACCGTAAATTACAAAGAAAAAATACTTCTTCTTCTTCTTCTTCTTCTTCTTCTTCTTCTTCTTCTTCTTCTTCTTCTTCTTCTTCTTCTTCTTATTCTTATTCTTATTCTTCTCATGTTAAAGCTGTTTTTAAAGTCAACCCTAACTATAACTCTAACCCTAGCTCTAACCGTAAATTACAAAGAAAAAATACGAAAATTCGAAGAAATTTCAGTATATTTCAATTATTTTCCTTAATTTTCTTCTTCTTCTTCTTCTTCTTCTTCTTCTTCTTCTTCTTCTTCTTCTTCTTCTTCTTCTTCTAATTATTATTATTATTATTATTATTATTATTATTATTATTATTATTATTATTATTATTATTATTCTGATATTAAAGCTGTTTTTTAAAGCTAACCCTAACCCTCACCCTAACCCTAACCGTAAATTACAAGAAAAAAATACGAAAATTCGAGAAATTTCAGTATATTTCAATTATTTTTCCTCAATCTTCTTCTTCTTCTTCTTCTTCTTCTTCTTCTTCTTCTTCTTCTTCTTCTTCTTCTTCTTCTTCTTCTTCTAATTATCATTATTATTATTATTATTATTATTATTATTATTATTATTATTATTATTATTATTATTATTATTATTATTCTGATATTAAAAGCTGTTTTTAAAGCTAACCCTAACCCTCACCCTAACCCTAACCGTAAATTACAAAGAAAAAATACGAAAATTCGTGGAAATTTCAGTATATTTCAATTATTTTTCCACAATTTTCTTCTTCTTTCTTCTTCTTCTTCTTCTTCTTCTTCTTCTTCTTCTTCTTCTTCTTCTTCTAATTATTATTATCATTATTATTATTATTATTATTATTATTATTATTATTATTATTATTATTATTTGATATTAAAGCTGTTTTAAAGCTAACCCTAACCCTCACCCTAACCCTAACCGTAAATTACAAAGAAAAAATACGAAAATTCGAGGAAATTTCAGTATATTTCAATTATTTTTCCTCAATTTTCTTTCTTCTTCTTCTTCTTCTTCTTCTTCTTCTTCTTCTTCTTCTTCTCTTCTTCTTCTTCTTCTTCTTCTTCTTCTTCTTCTTCTCATGTTAAAGCTTTTTTTAAAGCAAACCCTAACCCTAACCCTAATATTATAGCTGTATGTAAAGCTAACCCAAGCCATAATTCTAACTCTAACCCTAACCGTAAATTACAATGAAAAATTCGAAGAAATTTCAGCATATTTTGATTATTTTTACTTTATTCTTGTTCTTCTACTTCTTGTTCTTGTTCTTCTTCTTCTAATATTATAGCTGTATTTAAAGCTAACCCGAGCCATAATTCTAACCCTAACCCTAACCGTAAATTACGATGAAAAATTCTTCTTCTTCTTCTTCTTTTCTTCTTCTTCTTCTTATTATTATTATTATTATTATTATTATTATTATTATTGATGTTAAAGCTGTTTTTTAAAGCTAACCCTAACCCTAACCCTAACCCTAACAGTAAATTACAAAGAAAAAATACGAAAATTCAAGGAAATTTCAGAATATTTCGATTATTTTTCCTTAATTTTCTTCTTCTTCTTTTTTTCTCTTCTTCTTCTTCTCTCCTTCTTCTTCTTCTTCTTCTCTTCTTCTCTTCTTCTTCTTCTTCTTCTTCTTCTTCTTCTACTTATGTTAAAGCTGTTTTTAAAGCAAACCCTAAACCATAACCCTAACCCTAACCGTAACCGTAAATTACAAAGAAAAAATACTTCTTCTTCTTCTTCTTTCTTTTCTTCTTCTTCTTCTTCTTCTTCTTTTCTTCTTCTTCTTATTCTTATTCTTATTCTTATTCTTATTCTTCTCATGTTAAAGCTGTTTTTAAAGTCAACCCTAACTATAAACTCTAACCCTAGCTCTAACCGTAAATTACAAAGAAAAAATACGAAAATTCGAAGAAATTTCAGTATATTTCAATTATTTTCCTTAATTTTCTTCTTCTTTCTTCTTCTTCTCTTCTTCTTCTTCTTCTTCTCTTCTTCTTCTTCTTCTTCTTCTTCTTCTTCTTCTTCTTCTTCTCTTAATTATTATTATTATTATTATTATTATTCTGATATTAAAGCTGTTTTTAAAGCTAACCCTAACCCTCACCCTAACCCTAACCGTAAATTACAAAGAAAAAAATACGAAAATTCGTGGAAATTTCAGTATATTTCAATTATTTTTCCTCAATCTTCTTCTTCTTCTTTTCTTTCTTCTTCTTCTTCTTCTTCTTCTTCTTCTTCTTCTGATATTAAAGCTGTTTTTTAAAGCTAACCCTAGCCATAACCCTTAACCCTAACCCTACCTGTAAATTACAGATGAAAGAATACGAAAATTCGAGGAAATTTCAGTATATTTCGATTATTTTTCCTTTATGTTTAAACTGTTTTTAAAGCTAACCCTAACCCTAACCCTAACCCTAACCCTAACCCTAACCGTAAATTACAAAGTAAAATACGAAAATTCAAGGAAATTTCAGTATATTTCAATTATTTTTCCTTAATTTTCTTCTTCTTCTTCTTCTTCTCCTTCTCCTTCTTCTTCTTCTTCTTCTTCTTCTTCTTCTTCTTCTTCTTCTTCTTCTTCTTCTTCTTCTTCTCCTTCTTCTTCTTCTTCTCATGTTAAAGCTTTTTTTAAAGCAAACCCTAACCCTAACCCTAATATTATAGCTGTATTTAAAGCTAACCAAGCCATAATTCTAACCCTAACCCTAACCGTAAATTCCAATGAAAAATTCTTCTTCTTCTTCTTCTTCTTCTTCTTCTTCTTCTTCTTCTTCTTCTTCTTTCTTCTTCTCATTCTTATTCTTATTCTTATTCTTCTTCTTCTGATATTAAAGCTGTTTTTAAAGCTAACCCTAGCCATAACCCTAACCCTAACCCTACCTGTAAATTACAGATGAAAGAATACGAAAATTCGAGGAAATTTCAGTATATTTCGATTATTTTTCCTTTATGTTTAAACTGTTTTTAAAGCTAACCCTAACCCTAACCCTAACCCTAACCCTAACCCTAACCCTAACCCCTAACCCTAACCCTAACCCTAACCCTAACCCTAACCGTAAATTACAAAGTAAAATACGAAAATTCGAGGAAATTTCAGTATATTTCAATCATTTTTCCTTAATTTTCTTCTTCTTCTTCTTCTCCTTCTTCTTCTTCTTCTTCTTCTTCTTCTTCTTCTTCTTCTTCTTCTTCTTCTTCTTCTTCTCATGTTAAAGCTTTTTTTAAAGCAAACCCTAACCCTAACCCTAATATTATAGCTGTATTTAAAGCTAACCCAAGCCATAATTCTAACCCTAACCCTAACCGTAAATTCCAATGAAAAATTCGAAGAAAATTTCAGCATATTTTGATATTTTTCCTTTATTCTTGTTCTTGTTCTTCTTCTTCTTCTAATATTATAGCTGTATTTAAAGCTAACCCGAGCCATAATTCTAACCCTAACCCTAACCGTAAATTACGATGAAAAATTCTTCTTCTTCTTCTTCTTCTTCTTCTTCTTCTTCTTCTTCTTCTTCTTCTTCTTCTTCTTCTTCTTCTAATTATTATTATTATTATTATTATTAATTATTATTATTATTATTATTATTCTGATGTTAAAGCAGTTTTTTAAAGCTAACCCTAACCCTAACCCTAACCCTAACAGTAAATTACAAAGAAAAAATACGAAAATTCAAGGAAATTTCAGAATATTTCGATTATTTTTCCTTAATTTTCTTCTTCTTCTTCTTCTTCTTCTTCTTCTTCTTCTTCTTCTTCTTCTTCTTATGTTAAAGCTGTTTTTAAAGCAAACCCTAACCATAACCCTAACCCTAACCGTAAATTACAAAGAAAAATACTTCTTCTTCTCTTCTTCTTCTTCTTCTTCTTCTTCTTCTTCTTCTTCTTCTTCTTCTTCTTCTTCTTCTTCTTCTAATTATTATTATTATTATTATTATTATTATTATTATTATTATTATTATTATTATTCTGATGATAAAGCTGTTTTTAAAGCTAACCCTAACCCTCACACTAACCCTAACCATAAATTACAAAGACAAAATACGAAAATTCAAGGAAATTTCAGAATATTTCGATTATTTTTCCTTAATTTTCTTCTTGTTCTTGTTCATGTTCTTGTTTCTCTTGTTCTTGTTCTTGTTCTTTCTTCTTCTTCTTCTTCTTCTTCTTCTTCTTCTTCTTCTTCTTCTTCTTCTTCTTCTTCTGATGTTAAAGCTGTTTTTAAAGCAAACCATAACCATAACCCTAACCCTAACCCTAACTGTAAATTACAGATGATAAAACACGAAAATTCTTGGAAATTTCAACATATTTCAATTATTTTTCCTTAATTCTTCTTCTTCTTCTTCTTCTTCTTCTTCTTCTTCTTCTTCTTCTTCTTCTTCTTCTTCTTCTTATTTTGATGTTTAAGCTGTTTTTAAAGCTAACCCTAACCCTAACCCTTACGGTAAATTACAAAGAAAAACTACGAAAATTCGAGGAAATTCAGCATATTTTGATTATTTTCCTTAATTTTTTGTCTTGTTCTTGTTCTTGTTCTTGTTCTTGTTCTTGTTCTTCTTTTTGTTCTTCTTCTTCTTCTTTTCTTCTTCTCTTCTTCTTCTTCTTCTATTCTTTCTTATTCTTATTCTTCTTCATGTTAAAGCTGTTTTTAAAGTAAACCCTAACCATAACTCTAACCCTAGCCCTAACCGTAAATTACAAAGAAAAAATACGAAAATTCGAGGAAATTTCAGTATATTTCAATTATTTTTCCTTAATTTTCTTCTTCTTCTTTCTTCTTCTTCTTCTTCTTCTTCTTCTTCTTCTTCTTCTTCTTCTTCTTCTTCTTCTTCTTCTTCTTCTTCTTCTTCTAATTATTATTATTATTATTATTATTATTATTATTATTATTATTATTATTATTATTCTGATGATAAAGCTGTTTTTAAAGCTAACCCTAACCCTCACCCTAACCCTAACCGTAAATTACAAAGAAAAAATACGAAATTCAAGGAAATTTCAGAATATTTCGATTATTTTTACTTAATTTTCTTCTTTCTTCTTCTTCTTCTTCTTATTATTATTATTATTATTATTATTATTATATTATTCTGATGTTAAAGCTGTTTTTAAAGCTAACCTAACCCTCACCCTAACCCTAACCGTAAATTACAAAGAAAATATACGAAATTCGAGGAAATTTCAGCATATTTTGATCATTTTTCCTTAATTCTTTCTTCTTCTTCTTCTTCTTCTTCTTCTTCTTCTCTCTTCTTCTTCTTCTTCTTCTTCTTCTTCTTCTTCTTCTCTCATGTTAAAGCTTTTTTTTTAAGCAAACCCTAACCCTAACCCTAACCCTAACCCTAACCGTAAATTACAAAGAAAAATACGAAAATTCAAGGAAATTTCAGCATATTTTGATTATTTTTCCTTTCTTCTTCTTCTTCTTCTTCTTTCTTCTTCTTCTTCTTCTTCTTCTTCTTCTTCTTCTTCTTCTTCTTCTTCTTCTTCTTCTTCTTCTTCTTCTCTAATATTAAATCTTTTTTAAAGCTAACCCTAGCCATAACCCTAACACTACCCCTAACCCTAACCCTAAAAAAATGCCATTTTTCAGTCATTATAAGACTACGTAATTTGATGAAAATGTCTTGAATTTACAGATGGTGACTTTTTTCACCATCTGTAAATTCAAGACATTTTCAATTCCGAGTTTTAGGTGATATTCGAGGCTTGATAATCCCCCTGAGAGTGGGCAAAAATGGCAAATTTCGTGTGAAAATAAGGTGCCAAACTAATATGATTTTCTGATAGAGTTCGATGAGGAGTATCACATAGTAAAAGATGGTTGATGGCGCTTTGAGTATTTGGGGAGATATGGGGCTTCAAAAGTTTGCACAAAATGCCATTTTCAGCCATTATAAGACTACGTATTTTGATGAAAATGTACGTTATCGATTTTATTGTTTTTTCTCATGGATTCTAATGCCTTGAATTTACAGATGGTGAAAAAAGTGCTCAATTCCGAGTTTTAGGTGATTTTCGAGGCTTGATAATCCCCCTGAGAGTGGGCAAAAATGGCAATTTTCGTGTGCAAATAAAGTGCCAAACTAATATGATTTTCTGATAGAGTTCTATGAGGAGTATTACATAGTAAAAGATGGTTGATGGCGTTCGAGTATTTGGGGAGATATGGGGTTTCAAATGTTTGCCCAAATTGCCATTTTTCAGCCATTATAAGACTACGTATTTTAATGACAATGTACGTTATCGATTTTTTTCTCATAGATTCTAATGCCTTGAATTTACAGATGGTGAAAAAAGTGCTCAATTCCGAGTTTAAATAATTTTTGAGGCTTGATAATCCCCCTGAAAGTGGGCAAAAATGGCAAATTTCGTGTGCAAATAAAGTGCCAAACTAATATGATTTTCTGATAGAGTTCGATGAGGAGTATCACATAGTAAAATATGGTTGAGTTCGCTTGAGAATTGGAGGAGATGTGGGGCTTCAAATGTGCCCCCAAAATGCCATTTTCCAGTCTAGGTATCTTGGTGAAAATTTAAGTTATCGATTTTATTATTTTTTTCTCATGGATTCTAATGCCTTGAATTTACTGATGGTGAAATTCGGAGATATAGGTGACTTTTGAGGCCTGATAATCCTCCTGAGAGTGGGCAAAAATGGCGAATTTCGTGCACAAATAAAGTGCCAAACTAATATAATTTTCAATTCGGAGTTTTAGGTGACTTTTGAGGCTTTACGTAAATTCAATAAAACCGACTTCGGCCATTGTCATGAATTTTTTTTTCAGGCACTATAAGATTTTTTAAGTGTTCAAATCACTGCCAATCCTTCGAATTAAGCGCTTCCTTTAAAATCAATGCATTCTACGCATCGAAATCTATCAATTAAGCCAATTAAATCCACATCTAAAATTTAAACGAAATTAGAAATTTTTAAACACTATAATAGGTGATTAAAGTTCTCATATCCCCGCCAATTCTTAGAATTAATCGCTTTCTTCGGTATCAATGCAATGTACGCATCAAAATCTACAAGAAAAGCCAAAAATATCGATACTTTCAAAAATAGGTGATTTGTTCTTGACCTATAAGGGGTGTGTACGTACGTAAATTCAATAAAACCGACACCGGCAATTTTCATGAAAATTGTGATTTTCTGGCACTATAAGGTTTTTTTTAAGTAATCCTTCGAATTAAGCGCTTGCTTTAAAATCAATGCATTCTACGCATTGAAATCTATTAATGTTATAGTATCGCACTTGATATTAACCCCTACACACCTATACACATTACCGGAAGTAAACACTTCTGTAAAAGGCACCCGTTCAATAAACATGCTTTATCATTCGCTCCTTCGTCCGACTACCTTATTACCTGCATTTACCCACTAACACCCTAATTCATCATGGTGGCAGCTACTGAAACTTAAAAAGAAACCTCACAACTCCAAGAGACAACAACACATTGTTGAACAAGTTTAAAAAACAATTCATAAGAAAGAAAAAAACGCACATGGTAAGTGATACTACACCGGCGCCAAATCGCTAACTGACTACTGTAAGTAGCAAAATTTTTTCATACCGGAGATTTTTTTTTCTGACTCAACACTGTTTGAACAATTGTCATAAATGACATTTCCCTGTCGGAAGATAGGAAATATTTTTGTTAATTGAAAAAATTACGCACAGAAGCCACATTTCCATTTCTCACACTTACACTTCGAAAAAAAAACGCACGTGGAGTGAGTGATACCAGCGCCATTTTGCCAACTCGGTTACCGTGGGTAACATTTTCATACCGAATAATTTTTCTTCCATAACGGTGCCCAAATAAATGCATTAAATGGCAATTCCCTGTCAGTGGATAGGAAATTTTGTTAATATTTGAAAAAAAAAACACGTCCAGAAGTCACGACACGTCCCATCTCTTATACCTCACCAACGTCCTCACCCCTTGAAAAATAAAAGCTCAGGCACTATGGCACATCTCATACCAGTAATGAACTGGTGCGACCCGGACCTCAGTGAAGCCATGTCACTTTTTAAGCAAAAAATGACACTGTTTATTGAGGATGAAGAAATTACAGACGAAATCAAACAAGCCAGAAAAATCTGCCGTTGTATAGGCGACGCCGATCTCAGACGCCTTAACGCAAGTGGACTCACTGAAGAACAAAAAAACGTCCCCTAGTCACCTCTGGATTTTTTTCGAAAACCAGCTGAGGGTGAATGTAAATTTTAGAATTCACAGACTCCACCTCATGCAGTACCGGCAGAAAATTAATGAGTCCCTAGACAACTTCATCACCAGAGCCAGGACACTCGCACTAAAATGCGACTTCACCGACGATTAGCTAACTGAAAGACTCATTGAACTGATCATTGTCTCCACACCTCACAACGCATTCCACAATGAACTTTACGGTAAACCAAAAGGGCACAGCATAGCCAACGTACTCACTGAAGGAAGGAGGTACGAAGCCCTTACTGCAGGAAACGATCGGCTCACTCAACTTGGTATGCCTAAGGCGGAAAGAATCTATAACGTCAACCGAGGCAGAAGGTGTGAAAACTGCGACACAAACCATAAGCCACGACAGTGCCAAGCATACACCAATAAATGCTCGTCATGCGGAAACATGGGACACTGGGCAAAATGTTGTAGAAAGACAAAGTACAAAAACAAGGAAGCGAAAAAAGCAGATGGACGTCACAGGAGCAAGTCCCGAAACCGATATCAGAACCAAAAAAGGGCTGAACCCAGATATGGGAACATAAACTACCTAGATGTCTGGAGTGAGAGTGATGAAGAAAATTATCTACAACACTTCCACTCTATAACTGTCAGTGCAAAATGCATGGACAGTGTAACAAGACAACCCAGGGACGAAGCGTACACGACGCTAAAAATCAGACCGCCCCACCTAAAATACAAAACCCACCACACATTACGCGTGAAAATAGATTCCGGAGCATCAGGGAACACACTCCCACTCTGGACATTCCAGCAGATGTATGGTACCTCACCAGAAGCCCTTACCATCCTACAATCCACCCCACATGTGAAACTTACATCATATAGTGGTCACCAAATAAAATGATTGGGAACTATCCGCATCCCATGCCAGTTCAGAGACTAAGACTGGATAGATGCGACCTTCTACGTCGTAGAAGTACCTGGACCAGCTATCATAGGACACTCCCAACAAGTGAGAGATTGAAGCTCCTGACACTCCATGTAAATGCCCTAGACGAAACCACAAAAACGACGCCCATCTCCTCCATCGACCAACTAAAATCCGCACACCCTGAACAATTCGACAGAATTGGAAGCTTCAGCGGGACAGCGAAACTCCTATTAAAGGATGATGCAGAGCCCTTCATAGACCCCCCACGCAAGTGCAGCATCCACTTAAAGGACACGTTAAAGGAGGAAATCGACAGACTCCTTAAAGGACCTGCCCATGAAGGTGGAAGAACGCACAAATTGGTGCTCCAGCCTAGCCTACAGCACGAAAAAAGATGACTCTCTCCGGATATGCTTAGATCCACAAAAACTAAATGCCCATACAAAATACCGACAGTGGAAGAACTGAACCCAGCCTTTGCAAACGCGAAAGTATTCAGCAAACTCGACGCAAGGGCAGGCTACTGGTCGGTAAACCTGGACGAAAAATCACAGCTGCTGACGACGTGCCGAACACCCTTCGGACGGGTGTGCTGGAAGCATCTATCATTTGGGCTAAATGTTGCACAATACATCTTCCAGGCGAAGATGGACCAAATCCTAGAAGGACTAGAGGGTGTTGCCAGTATCGCTGACGACGTAGCCGTATACGGGAAAGATAATGAGGACCACGACAAAAACCTGCTCCTCATGATTCGAGCCGCTGAAACTGGTCTAGTCTTCAACAGTGAAAAATGCTCTATTAAACAGACCAGCATATCTTTCTCCGGTAACATATATACCCCTACTGGAATCAAACCAGACCCAGCTAAGGTGCACGACATCAAAAAGATGCTAGACCCACAAAGCAAGGATGAACTACAGCACTTCCTTGGGATGCTAAATTACCTATCCCAATACATCCCGAATTTCGCAGAGAAGGCACACACACTACGCGGTCTCCTTAAAGCCCAAGCACCATGGACCTGGGACCCTGACCATCAGAGAAGTTATGAGGACCCCAAGGACCTGATTACCGCTGATACATGCCTCACATACTACAACAAAACAAAGCCAATATCCATGGAAGTAGGTGCTTCCCAGAAAGGCTTAGGTGTAGCCCTAATACAGGAAGGCAAACCAGTCGCATTTGGTTCAAAAACACTGACCGATTGCCAATCCAGGTACAGCAACATTGAAAGGGAAATGCTAGCGATTGTGCACGGGATCCAGCGATACCACACCTACCTATTTGCGAATGCCTTCACAGTGGTTACCGACCACAAACCGCTTGTAACCATATGCAACAAACCGCTACATTCCGCACCACCCCGCCTACAACGCATGCTGCTCAAGATACAAGGCTACACATACAGAGTAATCTACCGGCAAGGATATGGTACTTGCTGATGCCCTGAGTCGCTTACCAAACCCAGAAAACAACGAAACCATCGAGCTAGAGGAAAGAGTGGACAGTATCAGCACCGAAACCATCGCAACAATAAACTTCTCGGCTGAGAAACAACAGCAACTGCGCATCGAGACAACAAAGGACCCATCCATGAATCTAATCAAGGAGGTCATATACCAAGGGTGACCAGACACCATCCGAGAGTTACCTACCGATATCCGACCATGCTGGTCCTTCCTAGTTGAGCTTGCCGTCGAGTCCGGAATCATATTCAAAGGCCGACAAGTCCTGATCCAAGAATCCATGAGAGCTGACATCCTACAGCAGCTCCACCAAGCACATCAAGGAATAGAAAAAATGCGCAGATTGGCCAGAGAATGTGTCTACTGGACCATCAACAGGGATATTGAGAAGTTATGCAAGTCATATGGTCTCTGTCAAGAATACCAAGACACACAGACGCGAACCACTGGAGCCACATGACATCCCATCTCGACCCTGGAAACTTATCGCATCAGACCTGTTTGAGATCGAAGGACGACAGTACCTACTCACCGTCGACAGATACTCGAAATACCCAGTCGTCGACGAGATGTCCACACCAGTAACCAGCAAAGCAGTGGCTGACAAAATAAAACACTACACGTCACTACCCGGTTGTCCGGATGAGATCATGACGGACAATGGGCCGCAGTACACAGGGCAGTCCTTCCAGGACTTCACCAGATCCTGGGGTATTAAACATGTCACAAGCTCACCCCACTACGCCAGAAGCAACGGCTTCATCGAAAGACATGTGCGACACATCGTCCACAATAAAAAAAATGTTTGAGGGAAAGAAGTGACATACAGCTCACTCTACTCCAGATCAGAGCCACACTCATAGACAACAAACTGCCATCACCTACGGAACTACTGTTTGGACACCCCATAGCAACCAATCTAACCAGCCATGGGGAACCTGGAAAGGAAGAACACCGGGAACAGCTGGAAGCAAGATCAACATACATGAAAACAAACCATGACCTCAACAGCCGTAATACCGAGCTACCACCATTATACCCAGGCCAGAACATGCGGATACTGGATAAAACAAACAATGTATGGCACCCTGGGACCATCATCCAGAAGGATGTAAACCCCAGAAGCTATCTAGTAGCCACACCAAATGGAGGTAAGCTCCACCGTAATCGCGCGCACCTGCGTGCAATACCAACCACAATGACAAAAAGGGTCCACTTTGCAGACCCACATGCAAACACCACACAGACTACCACTATACCAAATGCAAACAGTATCGAGGACAAAAACAACCTCGACTATACAAAAAAACCAACGTCACAGAAAAACCAACCCCACAAAACAACCAACACCAACATTATAAAATACACCTCAGAATGTGACAAACAAATACAAGGACCACCCCGAACTAAATCGGGCAGGACTGTAAGAAAACCCCCCATATACCTGGACACTGCCAAATTAACTTGACTACAACACAATCCACCATAAAAAAGGAAAAACTTTACCTAACCCAAACACACTATAAAAAAAGGAAAAACCCTACCTAACACATACATACAAACTACATTACACACATAACTAAACAGGGGGGGTATAGTATCGCACTTAATATTAACCCCTACGCACTTACACACGATTGCCGGAGGTAAGCACTTCTGTAAAAGGCACCCGTTCAATAAACATGATTCATCATTCGCTCCTTCGTCCGGCTATCTTATTACCTGCATGTACTTACTAACACTTATTTCGATAGTTTGTTTAATGTTTTTTCTTTCGAATGGAAAAAAATTTTTAAGAAAATTTTCTGCTTTTAAAATAGATGTGTGAAGCTTTGTCACGATATCTTCTGGTAGTGCCGATAAGGCTTGATAAAACCTCTGGTTTGACTGTCGAATTCGATTGATATTAAATTGCGCTTCCATTATTGCAAACCATGCTATTACGTTTGATTCCATAAATTTTGGCGCTTTTATAAATACCGCTTGAATTGGTTGATTTTGTCCAGAGATCGTTTCCTCTGCTTCTATTTCTTTTGTCGCCATTTTGCTGTTCTTCACCAATTTATTAGTTTGTCAAATTCAGTGCACGTCGGTAATCGCCAATTTATGGGGGTTTGTCGTATCCAGTGCACGTCGGGGTTAACCAATTTATGGTGGATGTATGGTGTTTGGTAGGTAGTTTGATGTCAATATTTAATAAAAGTGTTCAAACATTTAAAGACCATAAAACAATCAAGCACAAGGCATAGAAGACAAAACTCTTGATTAAACAAACAAAATTGTATTAACAGAAGTTTACAAAAGGTAGCATTGAATACTGGGTAAGGTTCAGCCAAAAGTTATTTTTTTAAAGTTCAAATGTAAAATGTAAGCTGGTATTTCACAGTTCAAAAGTGAGAAAGAAAAGGTGAAAGTTTAAAGTCAACTCAAAAGCAGTCAGGCATAAGTTGAATGAATCTAAGGTTTATCTCCGAAAGCATAGGTTATTTAAAGAGAGAGATAGATAGATACCTTCAGCATGTAAGCGAAATGTTCTTAAAAAGGGTGACGTGAATTCCCTTAGGCAAATGAGATCTTTCTGCTTGAAAATGAAAAAGTCTGAGTATTTATAGCAATCAGATAGGATCAGCGAGGCTCCTTTCGATATTTTTTCTTTTTAAGCGGGAACGCCTCTGATTGGTTGAATTTTACGAATTTTATTTTAAATTTTATTTTTTTACTAGGTTGCGCGATCCACATGCGCAAACTACTTATTTTTGTCATTCGACTTCTGTCTGTCGAAGTATGAACTTCCGGCTCGCCACAGATGTATGTAAGGGCTGTTTGAAATCTTTGTATAAAGGTCACCAGTTTGAAGTCAATAACCAATAAAATATTCAAACATTTAAAAACACCATAAAATAATCAAGCACAAGGCATAAATAACAAAAACTCAATATTAAATAAAACAACTTGTATTGAGTAACGATTTTACAAAAGGTAATGCATAATACCGAGCAAAGTTCTTTAGGTTATCTTGTATACAAAAAGGTAATTTTGTATTTTTAGTTCTTTATAACCCGTAAGAAAATATGTTATAAGCATTGAGGTGAGAAAGAAAGGGTAAGAGTTCAAAGTCACACGGCAGTCAGTAGCACGATGTACTGCAGATCTCGTAAAAGGTTGATGAAGAGAGATAGACAGATAGATATTAGTTCCCACCTTCTTAAAATTGCATGAGTTTGGTCTTACTTTAAAATGGCGTGGATTTGCTGAGATGAATGATTTCTTTCTGCTTGGAATATGAAAAAGTTGGCTTTATATACTATTTTAGTAGGCTCCAAAAAGGGATCTATTTGATAGATTTCCTTTTAGGCGCGAACGTCTCTGATTGGTTGAAATTGTACAGATTTTTGTTTTTATTTTTCTCTTTTATTAGGGTGCGCAATCCCATGCGCAAACTATTCATTTTTGTCATTTGATTTTTGTTTGTTGAAGTCAGAACTTCCGGTCCACCACAAGATATTTAATCTCTTAATGTTGTAATTTGTTCTCATCATTTATGCTGTAAGTAAATTTTTCGATTAATATAAAAAGGGGGGGGGGGGGACATTTCGAGACAGCAGATTATACGGCTCCGTCAACAACATCATTTCTAGACAGCAGTCGACCACTTTCAGTGAGCGCGAATCGGCCCCCGAATAAGATGACATCCCCTGACAGGCAGACGACCAGACAAGAAAAGTTTTATTTTAATTCCTACTAAATTTATTTGGAGGTTGCAAGTAAGATTTTTGTTTTATTTAAATTGTATGTAATATTTGCTACCTTTGATACAATATTTTTCCTTTTTTTTTTTTTTTTTTCGGCTTTGTGCCTTTAACAACAAGCATAAAGGACAAATTATGCAAGCCACCAGTTTTATTTATTTGTTTATTAAATAAATCTTTTGAATTATTAAATTGTCTCCTTTGTAATTTTCTAAATTGTTGTCATATTCACCGTAATTAATTTGCTTGAGTTACTAATGTTTCTATGGGACGGTAAAAGATGAAAAATATCTTTTAAATCCGTTCAATAATTCTATAATAAAAATGTTCCGTGGAATGTTTTTTGATAAGTAACCATGATTGACTCATCACCGGCGGTGTAAGTTGAATTAATGTCCTTTTGTTTTATTTTATTATTGTTGCGACACAGTTTTTGGTTTTAGCTTACATAAACGTCCCTTGTTCAAGGTTTGTTTTTATTTTTATTGCTTAACACTTTTTGTAACGATTTAAATTGTAAAATGTCATTGTATTTTCTTTCACTTTTAATTTGTAAACTATAGTTGTTATTTTTTAATTTCTTACGTAAATCTTTGGGGTCTAGCTGGATTTTAGGTAAAAGTAGTTACAACGAAGATAAGATAAAAAAAAATTTAATTTAATTAAAAGTGGAGGAAAGAATTAAAACAAATTAAAATATTTTTTTTAAAAGTCAAAATTAATTATTTAAATACAAATCGGTGTTCTTGAATTTTTAATTTTTAAACAATTTGACTTTTGATGTGGTCTATATTTTTTATCTTTTACTAAATAAATAAATAAATAGATAAAAACTTTATTTACTAAACAAAATTTTTAAAATCCTTATTTACTTTAAAAAAATTTTTTTTAATATTTACTAAATAAAAAAAAAATTATTTACTAAATAAAAAAATTAAAAAATCTTTAATTACTCTAAAATTTTAGTGCCCGTGTGATTTACACCCCCCCCCCCCTCTACAGAAAATAATTTAACAAAAATCAGGGAATTATCGGATTTTAATTAAATTTTCAGTGTTTATTTATCAAAGACTGATCTTTATAATGCATTATTTATTTTATTTCAAAACTTTCTAATTTTTTTCAGGTCACTTAATTTTGACCCCACCCCCGTCCTTATGTTGGGGGGTGTAACATTTTTTCGAGTTGGTCTTATACTGTACTAATTACAATATAAGTAATGAGATAAAAGACCGAACTTATGAATAGAAAAAAAAAAAAATTATGGTGGCTTTTCTATGAGAAAATAAGTACCGAAAATCGAAAAATAAAATGTAAAAAAATAATAAATAATTAATTTTTTGGAGATTTCTTTTTTACTCATTTCGATAATTATTTAATTGGCTATTATCTTATAAAAGAAAAAAATATACATCGATATTTTTTCTGCTTAAAAAGGGGGGATACATTTTCAATCGACTTTTTCTTCAAAACTTTTTACTTTCGTGTAAAAAAAATAAGGTTTGCATTAAGTAGATATTTATTTCTAGAATCTAAAAATATAACATTTTAAACTTAACATCAGGCTTTTCACATTTTAAATGAATTTTATATATTAATTTTTCATAGCAAAAATACTAAATTAAAGTTTTGAAATAGAATAACTGATGCATTATAAAATTCATTAATTGATAAATCAATACTGAAAATTTCATTAAAATCGGATAATTACCTGATTTTTGGTAAATTTTTTTGAAATCGCGAATGTTACATAAAAATTGTAAACAAGCATGTAAAACCATTGAAAAATAGACAGAATGGCGGATCGCGTCGAAAATGACCAAAACAAATAATTTTAAATCTATTAAAAATACACTGCATATGTAATGATATTTTTCTTTTCTTAATGATGGTCATTATGTTACTACTTATCGATTTAGACAAAGTTTGACCTTAAATAATAGATTTAATTATTTTTAATTCGCTTAGCAGACGATTTTATTGCCAGTACCTAGTTAAGTTTGATTGATTACATATTTATTTTTACATCTACTCAGCGTATGAGTTAGACAGGGATCTGTGTGGTAAAGTAAGAAGCTGGTGGTAGGTGCAGCGCTCCACCTCAGACACAAAAAAAAACAATTTCCTTGTTTTAGCGCTAGTAAAAAGGGGAAAGACTCCCTCGTTTGGCTGATACCGACTTTAGGCCACCCTGACAACTTTAATTTTCATCTTGAATAAATATGGGGAGGCGGGGGCAGACATCCATCACAGGATTCAGCTTAATGTTATGTTTTCTTTTTCTGGTTCAAGCAGTGTCAGAATATCTCATTCTTCGTGGATTGTTCCTTTGAATTATGAATAATTGACCAATTACTGTCATCCATGAACTCAACTTAGACCTGTGTACAATCGAGGCATATGAAAAAAGAAACGTTGGCACAGTACACTTTCTCCCAAGAGCCAGTTTGTCCCCAAACTTTTGTAACTGTAGCTAGTTTTAGTTTGGCAAATTTATCCATAATAATGTGCTATCATTGCAGAGAATTTTTATAGAATACTAGATTACTCTATTTAGTAGGATCTGCCAAAATCTTGGTCAAATTTTTGCCTAAGTCGGAAAGTAGTAATGAGCATCAGTAAAAAATAATAATAATATTACAATGTAATTTATTTTTAATACAATTGTAAAAATTTCTAACAAATAGTGGCCTCACTTTGGTAGTGGCAGTGGTTGGGGGGGGGGGATGACTATACGATTTAAGAACATTTTCGGCAGGATATCACCCTCTTTTTGAAATGGTTTTGAAGAATATATATTTCTCTGCATACTGTTGGATTAATTTCCTCATTTTACTCCCATGTATATATATATACATATACATATATTTACCAACCCCTCCGCACAAGCAAGATATGAAACAAGGTTAATTTATTATGCAGAGTTTAACATGTTTGAATTCAGAGTTTTCATTCTCCTAGACTAGTTAACTATCCAAGGTTAAAAAGCCCAGTCTGCCCTACTATTTACCCATTGCTGGAGGAAGAGTAGTTGGATGCATACCTTTCCCAAGGGTATTAGCGTTATGTGAAATGCAAACAGCCTTGTCTAGGATTTGAACTCGTGTCAGCAAGTCCATTTCTCACAACTATGCACCTTCTAGTATATAGAGTGGTCCATTTCTCTCCCTCAGTACATTCTGTCTATTTTATAACAACGATAATTCTTTAATGTTTCGGCCACCAGACGTTTGTGGTTTAATGGTTATCAAGCTAGTCTTGTAGACCCATTAATAATGAGTAGTGAGTTTGATCCTCACTGGATGCCCCATATTTTTTACCTTGTGTCACTAATGTCAGTGCTAATGATTTCCTTGAGCTGGTGCTGGATTCAAATTGGTCCCAAATAGTAATCCCCCTGACAAGAGGTGACAACACTCTGGATCTACCCTTCACCACTACTCCTGAAATAGTCATTTGTGTCATTACTGAGGAACCTCTAGGTGACTCTGATCATGCCATGATCGTTGACAATCTGTCCCTCATGGGGAGTAACAAAAAACAAGACCCTCCCTGAAATTCTCACTTTGATAGGAATAAAGCTGACTGGGACTGTTTCTGTGCTGAGCTGCAACACCTAAACTAGCCTTATTTCTATGACTCAGATGTCAACACTATACGCCAGAATATCCTGAACTCAATATGGACAGCATGTGTGGCATCAGTGTCAATTAAACGGAAGAAACACCCAGGCGAGCAATTTGGGAGACTGCAGCAGTCCATCTCGCCAGAAAGGAACGCCGTAGTACTGAGTGGGAGTACAAACGTCACAAGTCAGATGTCAATAGGAGAAAGCAGAACAAATCATCCAACCACCTCAAGCAGGTGACAAAAAAGACGGTACTCAAATTTGAACAACACATAGCAACCAGCCCGGATAGTAAGGTGTTCTGGAAATACGTACATTCAAAACAGAGGCCTCACTCTCCAGTTGGCCCTCTTCGCAATCCTCATACAAACCAGATTACCGATGACCCCAAAGAATGTGCAGAATTTATTGCTGAATGCTATGCAGGCATTTTCACTGTTGAGGACCAAAATGTACCATCTCCTCCACTTCTGGCATCAACTTCTATAACCATTATAGAATTTACACCTGCTATGTTGCAACACCACCTCAAGAGTAAATGCAACCCTAACCCTTTCATGGTCTTGATGGTGTGAAATACCTGCTTCTCAAACGTGGCGGGTACTTCCTGCTGCACCAGCTAGCTTCTTTTTTTTCCAATTCTGCATTAACAATGGTGCTACCCCAGAACTGGAAAACTGCTAGTGTAATTCCGCTGTTCAAAAAGGGCAACTGCACATCACCTGTTAACTATCTTCCAGTCAGTCTTACTAGTTGCATTGCTAAGCTGATGGAGTCCTGCATCAGAGAAAGACTTTGGAATTTCTGGAACTCTCATCTTATCTGACCCTCCCAATTTGGATTTATCCCAAACTCTAGTTGTTGTGATCCACTTGTAGAGTTCCTAGAAGACATCACCCGGATCACTGATGGTGTCTCATAGGTGGACGTCTACCTTGACTTTGCTTAGGCCTTCAACTCTGTGCCGCATGAAAGACTTTTGGCAAAACTCTCTGCAATGGGTGTGAAGAATGATCTTTTTAACTGGTTAAAGTCCTTCGTTCTCAACCGGAGAGAGGTAGGTACAGTTCTTGGGCAACACTCCTCACCATATGAGATGTCATCTGGGGTACCACAGGGATCTGTTCTTGGCCCCCTTTTTTTGTTGCGTATATCAATGATATAGATGCTAACTTAAGGAATGCCACAGTACTGAAGTATGCATGTGACATCAAGCTGTACCTTGAGATAAAAAAGACAGATCCTGAACGCTGCAGATCTTTCTTGCAGTCAGACCTGGACACAGTGCAACAATGGATCACTGACTGGCAACTGAAACTGGCTGTGGACAAATGTATCACCATGCATTTTGGGAGGAAAAACCCATCATACATATACTCCCACCACAACACTAATATCAAGGAATCTTCTTGTGAACGTGATCTGGGTATTACTGTCAGCAGTGATTTACGTTGGACAAAGCACATCTCTAAAATTGTTAAGAAGGCCGAGGGTGTCCTGGCGTCGCTCAGCAAGACCTTTGTCAGCCGCCCACCGGCTATCTATTTAAAGCTATGGTGCTGCCACGCTTGGAATTTGCATCACCAGTCTGGAACCCCTACCTCGCTCAGAACATTAACCTCCTAGAAATTGTATAGAGACTTGCAACCAAATGAATACTCTCATCAGGCATCTTCTGAATGTCTTGCTGCCCTGGGAATGGATTCGTTGAAACTCCGGCATCTGGCAACTGACCTGATAAACGCTCATAAGGTCATTAATCATCTTAACAACAGCAACCTTTAACACCTTTTTGATCTCCATCTTTCTAACACACGTGGGCATGCCTACTAAGTCAAAAAAACAGCATAGTTCACATGACTTTCGGAAACATTTTTTTTCACGCTCAGAGTTCCCGAGGCTTGGAATAAACTGCCTGCATCCATTGTAGGCTGCCGAAACACTGCATCTTTCAAAGCCTCCATGCTTCCTGTAATCTGCCAACACTATACCTGATACCCCCCTCCACATACATATGCATGCATGTGCACACATACATGTATATTATTGCTGTATGCTATTCATGTTCCTGACACTAATACATTATTCTATGTACTAGATATAAGACTTTGATGAGTTGTGGGGCACCTGAGCACTGTACACAATAAATTTCATTATTATTATTATCCTACCTGTGGCAAACTACCTGTGGCAATCTCTTGTGGAGGGCGTACCATTTTGGTGTAATGGTTAACAAGCTAAACTCTCAGATCCATTACTTATGAGTAGCAAGTTTGATCTTCGTTGAATGCCCCATTACTTTTGACTGTGTGTCACATCCTAGTTGTAACAATTGGGTTTGGTAAATACCTACTTACTGTTTTCATCAGTTGTAACTGGTTGAGAATTTCAAACTGTAGTCCATAATCCACAAGGATTTATTGTTCTCATCTTGCTATCCATGTTTATAGTGGCTAACATGCTGGACTGTAACGTTGTAGTTAGTGAGTCCAAACTCCACTCATGCTACTACAGTCACATTCCGACTAATACTCTTGGGAAAGGTATGAACCCCCCCTCATTCTTCTCACTAATGTTCTTCTGCAAGGATAGTTTTGGCATTAATTGATCCATGAAGGTTGACATGCTTAGAGAATATTTATTTATAAAAAAATAATTGAGTTTTTAAAATTTTCTACCAAACTATTGCTACAAATCTTTCAAAACTTTGTTGGTATTAAATGACCCAACAAGGTTGATATGCCGTAAAACAAACAAACATTCCACTGACACTATTTTCCATTTTTATTGTTTAGAGAGGATATCTTATTAATGATAATTCTTAATCCCAAGAATATATTCTAATTCTGCTATCCATGCTTTGAGGATATCTCAAATTTTTAATTTCAGAGATTCAGGTACAAATATTTTAAAACTGAACTGTTTCTCGATTTTATTTTTAGAACATCTTATGGAGTCCCATAGCCATATTCTTCCTGGATGAATGTTTTGGTCGATTTAAGAAGTAAGTGTATAATATTTTTTGTATTTCAATATTTCGACAAGAGACACTTGCTTTTTCTTCAGAGGTATGGATAATCAAAAACGTGATAATCTGTGATATTTTTCTGTTAATGAATTCCCATAAAATATTTATCTCTTTTATATATTGATCCTCTTGTGGGTCTCCATAGAAAAACATTGGCCAATGAAAAAATTACAACAACAAAAAAAAAAACAGACTAAAAAGGTAATATAAAAATACTTTATTTAATCAGTCAAATTTATTTATTCAGTATTTTTTGCATAAATTAACAAAATCCCAGTCACAAGCAAAGCCCTGTCAACTGCATCACTGCAGAGGGGTAAGAACCCCCCCAATGGGGCCACCTGTTGGCAGTGGGTGGCGAACCATAATACTTAAGGATAGAATTCTGATGGATGAGCAGTCCATGACATGCAACACTCCACTTAAACCCTTACATAGGCTAGATGGACATTTGGAGAGGTACCCTCCAATCAATCAGCTGGTCGTCAAGTCCTAGCACCTATAGGATTGCCCCAATCTTATTGCCCTCTTGGCAAGCCCCAACCCTTTTTATCATATGTGCTAGAATGTGGTGGCTGAGGGTCTTCATGTCCTGGAAATGACGTTAAACTCTATCTGATGGTGAGATTCCAGTTCTGGAGGTTTGGGGAATGTGGAGCACCCCTTGATTACCATTGCTCCCTAATCCACTCTGACCCGGAATGGTAGTACCTGTTAGGGTCCCATCTATGGCTTAAATAGAAAAATGTGTTTATAAAAAAAAAATTGAGTATCCATTAAGAATAAATTTATTTCAAAACTTTATTGGCATTAAATGACCCACTGAGGTTGATATGCCGTAAAACATAACAAACCAAACCAGTCACTAGTGGTGAGTGGAAGAGTTTTATGAATGTCAGTTTTAAACCTTTAAAAAATATCCTTTGAAGATTTAGCTACAAAAATGAATAAAGTAAAAGAAAAGCCTTGAAGAGCAATATTTTCCTTATTTTGCCGTCTTTTTTTCACATACAATAAAATTTAATTTAGAAGAACATTATGTGACTATTTCTTGTTTGTAAATAATTTTCTCGTAAAACTCTATTCATTATATAACTAACCAGAAAAAGAATCTTTCCTCACCAACATAATACCCAAAGAATTTTGAATTATAAAAGACATACCATATATACTCGTGTAATGAACGACTTTTAAGAACATTTTTTACCTAAAAAATAAAGGGTCATTCGTTACACAAGTTTTTAAACACTTTTTTGTGGCTAAAAATTAAGGGTCGTTCATTACAGAAGTTGTTTATTACTCTAGTAATTGCTACTGTTTTTCCTCATTTTTTTCCTTCTGACTTGTTGGTATAGCCAAATAAGGGGAGACAATCATAATACTGAATGTCACTTGCTGGAAAACTTCATGGAACATCATTACACAGAAGTAATTGCTTCATTCATTTGCCCCAAAAATCAGCAAACCAAATTTAAAGAAAGCTAACATTTATATATGAATAGCATTTTTTTAAGATTTCGTACAATTTCAAAATGACACTGTAAATACTATTTGTTTATTTACACTAAAAAATATTGAAGAATAAAATTGATACAAGAAGAATTTCAAAAATAAAATATCTTCTTTCTTTTTTTCATAAATTCATTGTGAAATTTTTTATTCACTTAAAAGTTGTTGCTTTATGATTTTGTAAAAAATGAGTAAAAAATCTTAACAAAAACAACAAAAACCATAAAAACAAGTTCAGAGGACTTTGAAAATAAAAATTACATCCTAAAGATATCCACTTTTTCAAAAAAATTGTTTCATTTTATTTAAAACATTTAATCATATTTACACAAAGAATACTTGGTGAAATCTGGGTTTAGCCATGTGCATTATAAAGACTTCATAAGGAATGATCCCTAATTTTTAGACACAAAAAGGTGTTTATATCATACTAGTGAGACCTGAGTATACACCACAGTATGATAATTTAATTATTACAATGTTTGATATGTTTACTTACCACCTATTACAAAATAGTTCAATATTTAAAAAGTATAATAATATTGATTTAACTCTCTCTCAATCATTTTTTCTTTCTTTCCTTCTTTCCATTATGTTTGATTGAAACAGATTAGCGTTATTGCTTCTGCACATTCATACCCTCTTCCTATCTTTCCTTAATTAAGATATAAGCGATACCAGATAATCAGGACTTACGTTTTTGCATTCCATTTGGATAATTTGGACAGTCTCATTTTTAATCAGAGAGTTTTGCAGGATGATAACAGTTGGAAGATTAAAGAACAATAATTATTAATATAAAAGATTTTGCATGTAATGAATGACACTAAATCTGGACAAGATTTATTTTAACAATATTCATCATGAATATTGTTAGAATATTTTTATAATACTCATGTTCCTACAAAATACGGCTGTTATCATCTTACAACACCCTCTGTTTAAAAATGAAACCGTCCAAGAGGAAATGCAAAAATGTAAATCCTGATTATCTGGTGTTGCTTATCCACCAAATTCTTATTTCACCCATTTTAAAATTTGAAGTCTTGTCACCTCAGGTAAATAATGGACCATTCCATTTTTATTGTAAAGAAAGAAAGTGAAGAAAAAGGACATGCTACACAGTAAAAATATAATAGGAAAGAAAGTTCTAGAGAGCTCTACTCCCCAGCTTGTGTTCTCTGAGACAGCGTCTTCTCCGATGGCTGGGTGATGTCCACCGGATGGATAATGGACGAATCCTGAAGGACATCCTCTATGCAGAGCTTTCGTCTAGTAAGACAGATTGGTTGCCCCCGGCTGCGTTTCAAGTATGTCTGCAAGAATGATCTCAGGTGCTTTGGCATTGCCCCTTCCAGCTGGGAAAATTTGACTCAGGAACGTCCTCAGTGGCAGCAGGCTCTCCATAGAGTACTGTTCATTTCTGAAGTCACCCTGGCACAATACCATGAAGCTAAAAGGTCCAGAAGAAAAGAGCAGCAATAAAACACTGGCATATCACCATCTTCAGGGAAAGCCTTCATATGCGATATCTATGGTCAAGAATGTTTTTCAAACATTGGACTTAACAGTCACAGGAGGTGCTGTAACTTCAGGGGCACAAAAATTATTATAGTCTTCCGAGACTGAAAGTGTAACGTAACAGATTCGATTAAAGAACTGAAGTTGTAGGTAAATCTCTGTGTGACATGGCAGGATCCATTTGGTGTATGTGTATGTAAGGTCATTAAATTGCAATATGTGACATGGCATCTAATCAAAGGAGTAAGTAAGTTTCTATACTTATCTGGTACTGTTCTACTTATCCCATGGCTGGATCTGTCTGTGTCTGTTATTCTGGATCGGAATAGCTGGATCTGTCTGTGTCTGTTATTCTGGATCGGAATAGCTGGATCTGTCTGTGTCTGTTATTCTGGATCGGAATAGCTGGGTCTGTGTCTGTTGTTGGATCTCTTGTGTGTCTCTATGGCATTCTCACTGTTCTTTCAAGAGGTCTGGAACTACTTGGGTCATCTTTAGGATGTCTTCTCTTGTGTCATTGCTTAGCTTTTAATAACAAACACAAGATGTTCTTGTTTTTTCTGAGCTCATTTATTTTATCCCAAGTAAAAGGCCTTGTTCTCAGCCACACCCTCCCTTCTGTCTATCTCCTCCAAAAACTTTGGCAAAACTCCCCAACTTTACACTCTCTCTCTCCCTCTCGTCATTGTTTACACTCCTCAACCAATCTGAAGCCAACAGGTCAGCCTTTCACATCATCCCAAATTCTAATTTATTTCCACTATTACATCACATATGGCTGGAGGGAGGAGACCTGGATTCATACATTTCCAAAGTTCAAATCCTGGTCAAGGTTGTTTGCATTTCCCATAGCGCTAATACCATTGGAAAGGTATGCATCCAAAGCAAATATTTAGATATGTGAGTACTTACTACTCACATAAATCCCCAAAGAGGTTAAAAGGGGCTCCTTAGCCTTGGTCGGCAACCCATCTAAGTCAGAGAAAAGTCTGACACAAAACCTTCACTGCCTAGCACTTTTACCTCATCCCAAGGAAAGACTAGGGGAATAAACACCGAAAACAAATCAGGAGCCAGAGTCCCTAAGGTGGTGTTATGCTGAACTCCTGTGCTACCCAGCAACTGCTGTGACACTGCTGCTGCCAAATTGCATTGATTCCTTACCTTTCCTTTGGATCACAGCGGTAGTATGGAGAGGGGAGATTTGCTGCTTGGGCAACAGCTCATCCCCCATCTGAATCTGCCCTGGCTATGTAGTTAAAAAAAAAAATTTGGGACACTACTCCATCGTCTCTCATAGATGTGGAAGAATACCAACACAACACAACATCACATATAACTAAAATCTTGGGTTTTTCCACCTCATTATTTTACATGCAAGTTCACTTTGCATCACACAAGTGACAAAGTAAAATGTGTTGGGTATTTCTACCACACTCTGTATTTGTTTAGTTATCATTAGGTACCACCAAAATACGTCACGTGATCAGTTTAGGTCAGATTGAAGGAAGAAATGTAAATATTTTTTAACTTTTTTTTTTCTTTTAAATCTTGCAAAAAAGAAATAACCAACATAAAGAGTTGTTACAAAGAAAAACAGTTAATTCAAAGATCAAATTATCCGATTGGAGAAAAATGAATCCCTGTTGTCTTGAAAAATAAGTAAAACAGTCTGTTTTTTTACAACTTTCTTTATTGATATTTTTTTAGCAGAATTCTGTATTCATGGTTTATTTTACTAAAAATCTCTCGCGTTGAAACTTATAAGAATCTGCTGATATAACTATTCAGACTCTTATCTTTATAGAAAAAAGTAAAAATTGTTTTTTGCCTGTTCATTTTTTTCATATTTCATAAAATAAAATGGGTGGGGGGCATTAAAAAAATATTTCCCCTAATATATTTTACAAAAAAACTATTTCAGACATGTTTTCATTAAAAAGTAAGTAATTATGGAAATTTTTGTAAAAAACGGACCATTAATTGATTTTTTATAGAATTTTTTAAAAAGTCTCTAGTCTTAACTTGTTTTTGGCTACATTAAATTTCAATTAAATTAATGGTGCAAAAATGAAAACATTGTTTTTCGTTTATAATTTTCATTATTTCTGTAAGCTGAAAAAATGTTTTTAAAATCATCAGTAGTTTTTTTTAATGTTTCTTTTGAATGGACAAAAATTTTCAAGATATTAACCTTTATGCAAGTTTCATTGTGTTAAATATAGGGGGGGGGGGTAAATTTCACAGGGAAAATTGGTGGTACCTAGTTATCATTCTGTTTGTTAGTGAATAAAATTTCAAATGTTTCTTTTCAGTTTAGTGGAGATTTAAAGATGTTCCGTGCTGCAGGCCAAGCTGAGATCCTACGAGCGCATCAAAAAGATGAATTTTATCTATCGCATCTACGTTCTCTCGTCACAGATGTTTTCCAAGGAACTTTTGGTATTTTGTGGATTTTTTTGTTTGTTTTCATCTCTGTATTTAAATTTTTGAGAGGTACTCATGGTGTAACAAATATTGTCCTGGATTTTAACTTAGTTTGCCATGTCCATTTCCTTTGACAATAACCATTACACAATGAGCACCTCCATTTCCTGTGACAATAACCATTATACCATGAGCACCTCCATAACAATATAAAAAGGAAAAACAGCAATTGTAAATTAGTATTATTTGGATTTTTCAGACTATCATCCTCATCTTCATTGTTATCTGTACAATGTTTCGGCTGATGTGCCCTCCGGCCTTCTTCAGGTATTTCTTGTCGGACTCAGGAACATTCTCGGACACATAGCCTAGTGGATAAAGGAGTTAGGTCAAGACAGTTCTAAGTGATAGTTATCTCTAGACTGAAGGTTCAATCCTGGTCAGGTGCAGCAGTAACATAGAATAATAATTAATACAAGCTTAACACCTGTACCCCAGCTATGGTTAGTGGAATGAGAACAGGATACCCCCATGGACTGAATAAAGGGTTAGGTTCAAAGTTCCGTGATGGTTCCTGATTACGACAAGAAGGTTCCCGAATCCGACAACAAGTACCTGAAGAAGGCCGGATGGCACATCGGCTGAAACGTTGTACAGATAACAGTGAAGATGAGGACAATAGTGCGATTAATACAAATAATACTGATTATCAAGCCTCCTCTAAAAAATTGAGAGAAATAGCAATTGTAAATATTCTTATACAAGATATAATGAGAAATAAATCACAGCTAGTTTAGACCTGTTTAGTGCAAGTGAACTTAGGCTAATGTCTTATCAAATCTTTTTTTTTTTTCTCCAGATATAATCAGTTATGATTATGGATTCACCTGTGCACACCATACGTTTGCTATTGAAACATTTTTTCAAGACTGGTGAATTTGTAATTGTTATAGAGAGCTTTTCGTGCTCATTTCATTTTACATCAGAATTATGCTATTCCAGATAGAAAATCAATACTGCTGTGGATTGAAAATTCTATCCTGAACAGCATAATCATAACTTAACATGAAATGAGCACAAAAATCTCTCTGTGTAGCTTTTACAAAATCACCAGTCTTAAAAAACATTTCAACTGTGTGCGCCAATCTAAGCCATGATCACGCCCTATCAGCTGGGGCTTTAGAATACACCAACTGCTCCTCTGCAGAGGATTAAGAACCCCCCACCCCAATGGAGCCACCTGTTGGTCGTGGGTGGCATCATATAATGTAGGATGGAATCCTGGTGGTTGAGTAGTCCATGACATGCAACACTTTACTTTGGCCCTTACTTAGGTTAGACAGGTGGTTGGAGAGACCCCCCTCCAATCACTCGGTTAGTCATGTCAAGCCCTAGCACCTATATGATTGTCCCAACTCTATTGCCCTTATGGCAAAACCCAACACTTTTTATCATATATACGCTAGAAGTCAGTGGCTGAGATTCTTATTGTCCTGGGTATGACTCTATCTGATGGTGAAGTTCCAATTCTGGATCTCTGGGAAATGTGGTGTACCCTTCATCACCATTACTCCCAGGTCCACTCTGAGGGGTAGTACTGGTTAGGGTCCCATCTATAGATTAAATAGAAAAAAAATGATTTAAAAAAAAAATGAGTACCAAGGAAAAAATGAATAAAACAAAACGTCTTCGGTATAAAATGATCCAACAAGGGTTGACATGCCTTAAAATCTGACCCATCAACAAACTAACCCATGATTGTAACTGAATTGTATCTGAAAAAAATGGTTATTGTTATAGATGATATAACCTATTGACATAAATGGAATGCGCCGACGACTACTATAAGTAATAGGAACAATTGTGGCTTGAGACAAAGCAAATGCAAGTCAGCTCGTAACTGTATTGGTCAGATGCAATCTCCACTTTCTTTGCCATAAATTTCTACTCTTTTGTTCAATACATTTGTATACATTGTTACCAGTCATTTGTCTTATTTTTGACCCTTAAAACCCCACAACAGTTATACAGCTTAATGGAGCTACCATTACTACTTGCTTATGTTCACTATCCCCCACACAAGTGAGAGTTTAAAAAGTGGAAGGTATTTCTGCCGCATATTGTATTTTCCATCAATATTTCAATTTCAGTTGCTTTAATATTCTAGTGACCCTATCACTATACATTCGTACTTTGATTTACGAGTGCCCCAACTTATGACCTGTCGCTCGGTCGATTTATTTTTGTTTTGTGTTGCAAGGTAAAATTTGAGGTACAAGCAAGCTTCAAATACATTTATGAGTTCACTAAAAACATTTTTAAATTACCAAATTTATTAAACCAAAGAAAAATTAAAACATATTATAGTTCATAATTCATTACATTCTTTTATGTTCTTATACAATACTAGCAGCGGCTACCCGGCGAAAGCCCAGGTAGTGGAGATAAAAACATGGTTTAATAATTGTTTGCAGATCTATTACTACTGAATAGCGAGTTCAGTACTCACAGGATGACCTATAAAAATCACCATGTAAAAACGATCTTAATTTAATTCTACCTGGTTGGAGGTCAGGGAATTTTCTTTTCGTCAGATTTGAGGGAATAATATCATATGGCTATACTTGCAAATCAGTTGAAAAATTAAAACATATTACAGCCAGGTTAGCTCAGTCTGTAGAGCGTTCGGCTAGAAACCACAAGGTTCCTAGTTCGATACCGGTCCTCGCCAACTCAGCGACGACTTTACTTACTTACAGGTGACCTAGAAAAAACAGAACCCAAATTATTTATTTTCCCATTAAACTAACCCTAAACCTAAACCCTAGTTAAAATTAACAGTTTTATTACAAAATTTATGCATTGTTTTTTTCTGGGTCACTCTAAATTCTAAAGAATGTTTTTTTTTTTGGGGGGGGGGCTGAAACAGATTAATGGCATTTCAATTTATTTCAATGGGGAAAATTGATTTGATATTCGAGGAAATTGAATTAAGTCGACATATCACTGTACATGCTAAAATCCTATGTTGATGTTACCAAAATCAATTGAATTGGAAAATTAAAGCCAGTGTTTACCTTTTTTTCAATTATGTTTTTTGCAGGTATAAAATCAACTGTTCAATGGCGAAAAGAACTCACCCTCTTTGCAGATCTTGGTTATTTTCTGCTGACAACTGTTGCAGGTAAAGATTTTTACATTTTTTTTTAAATTGAAAAAAACTAATTTGCAAAATTACTTAAATATTTTCCATCAAATATTTGAGGACATGAGTAAATTATATATACTAGCAGATATATGCACCCTCCGGGTGCAAGTATTTAAGTTTAATGTAATAAAATATTATATTAAATTAGAAAGGCTAATGAAACTAAATAAGAATACTGATAAAAAGAGTTGAAACAGAGGGAGTATAATAAAAAATGGAACAACTGAAACTTACTCTTCCATCACTCTCGTCTTTCATTGTTATTTTTTCTAATTTAAGTATTTAGTTAAAAGAGGAAGTAAAGAATAAAATGACAGTTATTTTTTCTTGTTAATGGATTTCATTTAATATTCATTGAAGAGATTTTTCATTATATTCATTAGAATAAAACCAAACAGTTAGAAATCAATAATACTAAGCATATATTTAATAAAATCACATTTTTAATATCAATATGCAAATTAGCCTTCCCGTTCACACTGTTAACCACTATTTTGTTGTATATATAAATATAATTGCATGTTGTCAGTATGTAGACATGGTTAATAATGTAAATCAATTTTATTAATAATTGAGGTTTAAATAAAAATACAATCATGGAAAATGTGATGTCAATAACTAAGGTAATAGTGATATGAGTAGTAATATAGTTTCGGTTACAGACAGAAAAGCACACAATCTCCATTATAATAAGATATATATATATATATATATATATATATATATATATATAATGGTATGAAAAACATGTTGTTAATTGAATTTATTTTTTACAAATTTTGCATTGCTGATATTACTAATATTTCGATTTCATCAAAAAATCTTCATCAGAGCATAATGATAATTGGGACCATTTTAAGATGTGGATGTTTTTAATCCGGATTCTTTAAGATAGAAACAGAGATATATATATATATATATATATATATAAAGATGAACAAAAAAGTGATAAGACAAACAGAAATATTTCTTTTATGTTATTTATTTTTTTAAATTATTCTCAACTAGTTTCGACCTTAGGTCATCGTCAGGAAAAACATTCTTGTAAATGAAATTGTGTTTTATATATATATATATATATTATAATTGTACACTGTAATAACCTACTCGAGTTTCACCATAAGCATCTTCAGGGTTAAATCTACTGAATTAATCAAAATATTAATTCATATAAAAATAACCAATATATATATATATATATATATATATATATATATATGATGGACCCTCCTGCTGTTTTCAACATATGAGGTCATATCAAATACTTTCAATTAGATATCATGATGAAGTTATTATTTTAAATCCCTGAATAAATTTTGAATTCTCCATGAAATTAAAAGTACTGGTGTGTTTTATTTCTCTATTTATTAGGTTTCCAAACTCTTGGAGAGGAATATGTAAATATTATTCAAGTGGATTCTATGTTAAGAAAACAACAAACGGCATTGGTAAGTGTATGTTTATTTGCAGAGAAGAAAATAGAGATATGAACAGAATGGGATGGATGGATAGATAGATATGAACAGAATGGGATGGATAGGTTTTTCTCTGATGAATGTTTGAGATGAGGCTTGATGATTAGTATTATCTGCATTATTCGGACTATTGGCCTCATCTTCATTGTTATCTGTACATTTCAGCCAATTCACTTATGTATGATTTTTACCTAGACTCATATTGGGTGTGTTTTTTTGGTTTTTTTTAAAATCTGATCTCGCCTTTTTAATTATGGGTTCCCATATTGTATTCATTTCTATGCTCGGTCTACTTAACAACCCACTACAGCCTATCATATGAGCTGATTTCATATCATTCCATATATGGTCAGCCATACCCGATTTTTCTATTTCTCCTCGGACCACTGCTTTACGATGTTCTTCTAGTCTTACTTTCAGTGGACGGCATGTTTCACCTTTGTATACTTTGCCACAGCTGCATGGGATGGAATACACGCAATTTTTGGTCATATTGTATTCTGTTGAGGGCTTCACTCGGAGGAGATGTTTACGAAGAGTTGAGTCACTTCTGAATGTTGTCCTGATGTCATAAGGATTACATATCTTTTGAATCTTTTCATCCAAGCATAGAAATGAATACAATATGGGAACCCATAATTAAAAAGGCTAGATCAGATTTTTTTAAAAACACCCAATATGAGTCTAGGTAAATTCTAGCCAAAACAAGACATTAGGTTTATAAGTTCCCCAAATTCACACTGGATTGTCCAATTGGACACATGGCCTAGTGGATAAGGTAGTTAGGTTAAGACAGTTCTAAGTGACAGTTATCTCTAGATTGCAGGTTCAATCCTGATCAAGAGCAGCATTAACATAGAATAGTAATTAACACAGCTTAATGCCCCTACCCCAGCTATGGTTAGCGGAATGTGAACAGGATACCCCTGTGGACTGAATAAAGTGTTAGATTCAAAGTTCCGTGATGGTTCCCGATTACGACAAGAAAGTTCCAGAGTCCGAAAAGAGGGTTCCTGAGTCCAAGAAATACCTGAAGAAGGCCGGAGGGTATATCAACCGAAACATTGTACAGATAACAATGAAGATGAGGACAATAGTCCGAATAACGCAGATAATACTAGATAGGTTTTATTCCTTTTTATTTATTTATTCTTTTCATTTTAATTTCAGAGTTAATCAATATCAATAAAAAAAAAAACCTTGTTAAACATAGAATTTTATCCATTTGAACAATTCTAAGTGTAAAATAATTTTATAGAAATGAAAATTTATTGAATTAAAATGAAAAAGAACATTGGTTGGCATATTTTTAAAAATTCAAAAACATTTTGTTTAACTCTTAACATCCTGTTGAGAATTTTCTAAGTCAAGAGTCCCATTCCTATAAGGAATTATCAAAAAATGGCCTTTTCATTTAAAGTTACCTGTTATTTCCCTTAAATCAAAGACTTCTAAATATGTGTAATATTACATTTAAACAAAGGCAATCATTTGGGTCGGATTAGTAAAATGAATGTGACTTCCGGACGGGCAGAATGAGGTCATTAAGAGTTAAAGATATGAAATTAATTTTTTTTTAATGTTATTAATTTAATTATAATAAATATTATCCACCATCCAATTATTTTATTTTCTGGTTTAAAAAAAAAAGAATTGTACATTACTGGTATTAATCTGTTAAAATACCCAGGTAATTCCAGGTTTCCCCACTTGTACCAGATAAAATTATTTATGGGCAATGATTCTATTACAATATTATTATCATATATCCTATTATTATCCATATATTAATACTCGTGTTCCTTAAAAGTACGACTGTTATCATCTTGCAACATCTGGTTAAAAATGAGACCATCCAAATGATCCAAGATGAAATGCAGAAATCTAAATCTTGATTATTTGGTGTTGCTTAACCACTGAATTCTTATTTCTTATGAGTGTCATCATGTCAGCTAAATAATGAACCATTCCATTTTCATTATAAAGAAATGGGAAGAAAAAGGACATGCTACACAGAAAAACTATAATAGGAAAGAAAGAAAAAGATAGAAAGAGTGTATGGAAGCGATAATGCTAATCTGTTTCAATCAAACATAATGAAAAATGAAAAATAAATAAATAAATAAACAAGAGTGTTCAATGAAGATTATTATACTTTTTACATATTGAACTATTTGGCAATAACTCTAAAGTAAACATTAAATGTAATAAATTATCATACTGTGGTATATCTATAGATCTCACTATTATCATAATATTATTATCATATTTTATTATATTATTAATCTTTGATAATTATTTGTCAAAAATTAATATTTTGTTCATACAATTTTATAATTTTTGTTTTTCTCTTGCAGAAAAGACTCTTGATGATAATTCTCCATGTGTCAAGTCCTTACGCTCTTCAAAGAATTCTGGATTCATTCCACCGTCACCTTACTACCCCAGGATCTAGTCTTGATTCCTTGTCTCCAGAATCAAAGCTGTTCTTCCTTAAAATCATCCCCATCATCAAACAATGTCTAATGTTTGCCCACCGAGTTCATCTTGCAACTTTCTACCTGAAAGGAATTTTCTATCATGTTGCCAAAAGGATTACCAATACGCATTACGTAAGGGAAAAAGAAAAAGTTCAGTTTTATTTCATCTAGCAAACATACGGTTCCTGGTTAAATACCGGCCATCACCAACTCAGTGTATGAGTAGCACAGGGATCTGTGTAGTAAAGTAAGGAGCTGATGGTAGGTGTGGTGCTCCACCTCAGACACCAAAACAATCTCCTTGGTCTAGCGCTAGTGAAAAGGGGATAGCCTCCCTCACTGATTAGCTGATACTGACTTTGCTATTACTTAAATATCACAAACTTTTTTCTTTTTTTTTTTTACATCATCATCATCATCATCATTATGTCGCAATGACAGCATGGATTCCCATGACTCTCTTGCCATCCATCCCTATTGGACATCACTCCTAGCAAATCCCAGCCCTGTCGGCTTAGGTTTTCAAATACACTGACTGCACCTCTGGAGAGGAGTAAGACCTCCACCACCACGAATGGGGCCACCTGTTGGCCATGGGTGGCGACTTATGATGCTTAAGGATGGAATCCTGGTGACTGAGCAGTCCATGAATATGCAACATACCACTTTGGCCTTTACTTAGGCTAGATGGTTGGTCAAAGAGACCTCATCTGATCAACCAGCTGATAACATCAAGCCATAGCACCTATATGATTGTCTCAACAGTATTGCCCTTATGGCAAACCCAAATTCCCCAAATTATGGTCTCCAATTATATATGGTACAAAAATGTATCATGTCAACCCTTGTTGGGTTATTTTATGCCAAAGTCAGTTGAATAATTATGGTCTCCAATTATATACAGTGCAAAAAACAACAACAAAATGTATCTTCACAATCATTTTAAACCGGTAAACACTTCATTATCTCAAACAGATTTATTTGAACAACAGATAAGAACCAAAATTTACTTCTCCAACTGTTTGTCTTAGTCAATGACGTTTTTCTTTTTTAACCAAACCCTTTATTTAATAAATAGAGTTCTCATTCACCAGTCCATACTTAGATGATATCACTTAATTCTTCCTACTTTCAGTGCTCTCTCTATTTTAGATTTTCTTTTCTTCTTTCCTTACAATCAAAATTTGATTTGATTGGTTGGATTTTATGGCATGTCAACCCTGGTTGGGTTATTTTATGCCAAAGACATTGTTTTATTCATGCTTGATGGGTATTGAAATTTTTTTTAAACTCATTTTTTTCTATTTAACCCATAGATGGGACCTTAACAGGTACTGCCACTCCGGGTCAGAGTGGACCTGGGAGTAATGGTAATGAAAGGGTACTCAATATTACCCAGAGCTCCAGAATTGGAACTTCACCAGTAGATGTAGTTTAACATCATACCCAGGACACTAAAACCCTCTACCACCACCTTCTAGCACATGATAAAAAAGGGGTTGGGGGTTTGCCATGTGGGCAATATAGTTGGGACAAGCGTATATGTGCTAAGGCTTGATGTGACCAGCCAATTGATCGGAGATGACCTCTCTGACCGGCTGTTTAGCCTAACCCTAACCCCAGCCAAAGTGGAGTGTTGCATGTCATGGACTGCTCAGCCACCAGGTTTTCATTCCTTAAGAATCACAAGTCACCACCCACGGCCAACAGGTGGCCCCATTGAGGGGGGGGGTCTTACCCTTATGCAGAGGTGCAGACAGTATATTCTAAAACCCCAGCCCACAGGACTAAAACTATAAGAACAATATGGAAATGACCCATACAGATGTCAGTTTGCTCTTTGATTTCTTGTTCTCATTTTAAATTGATTTTTTTCATTAATTTTTTTTCATTTAACAATTTTAGGTGCAGTATTCTTCAAATCCACCCAAACCTCTTGGTATTTTTCGAGTGCTGGGTTGGTTGGCTGCTGCCCAACTAATTGGAGGTTCCGTGATCAGTGTCTACAAATTCATCCAGACTTGGCAGGAGGAAACCAACGGATCAGTATCACAGATACAAACCAAACAGTAAGCAATATCTATATATTAATACTCGTGTTTCTACATTAATACTGTTCTGCCTTAATCTTCCAACTGTTATCATCTTGCCAAACCCTCTGGTTAAAAATGAGATCATCCAAATCATCCAAGATGAAATGCAAAAATGTAAATCTTGACTATCTGGTTTTGCTCATCCACTGAATTCTTATTTCTTATTAGTATTCTTACTTCAGTTAAATAATGGACCATTCCGTTTTTATTTTAAAGAAAGAAAGGGAAGAAAAAGGACATGCTACACAAAACATATAAGAAAGAAAGAGAATAGATAGACAGATGGGGTGAGCGTGCGGAAACGATAATGCTAATCTGTTTCAATCAAACATAATGAAAAGAAGGAAAGAAAGAAAAAAAAGAGTAAGAGAGAGTTACATATTGAGCTGTTTGACAATAGCTCTTAAGTGACCATATCAATCGTTGTAATAATCAAATTATCATACTGTGGTATATCCACAGGTCCTGCTCATATTTATCATATTATACATCTAAATATATATATATATATATATATATATATATTTCATCATCATGGTGTGCTGAGAGCATGGATTCATTTGACTTTCTCTCCCCATCCATCCCTATTAGTCATTTTTCTTGGAAAGTCCTCTAGACACCATCCAGTATCTGCACAGAGCTGATATTTTGTATGTTTTTGCTTGTTGTTTTCTATATATCAGAATCCAGATGGTAGAGAAAAATGTCCTATTTTTTGCCCATCTGGATCCCAATATACAGAAAACAAAAAGAAGACTTGAACATCTACACTTGAAGAATATAAAGAAGAAATATTTCATGGTCTTTAACAAAAAAGCTGCTTAAATATTAACTTGATACCAAAATGTACATTTGAGTATGCATGTATATGTATAAACGTATACAAGTAGCATTTCAACTCCTCCTACTAAAATTTTTTAGTGTTTTTCTAACTTCCTTTCTTTATATCCCTCCACCTGTGATAAAATATTATCCTACTTTAACCATTCCACTGTTTTGAGAGCCACATATGACTCTCAGTATTAGCCTGTGACACATTTGTAGCTCTCAAACTGTATTTAAAATAAAGAATAAAATCTTGTGAAAAGTGTGAGCAGTCACCTCTAATTTGCCTAGAACAGTCTCAAACAAAAGACAATATCTATATATAATGGAGATTTGGTATCTGTCTATCTGTCTGTCTGTAACTACATCATAATACCCTCAGGAATTATTTTATTAGTATTGCATAATAAGTATCTGATTTATAATCAAAATCATTGATACATAGAATAAAGAACAACCCTGTATTATATATACTCAGAAATTAAATATTCAACAGTCCACATTGTTTGTTAAAACAAGTTTTAATAAATCATGCCCAGTATTATTGATTTATATATAGTTTGTTTTATTTTAATATGTATTTAAAGTTATGTAATGAATAGTTTTACAAGAAAATTATTTACAAACAAGAAATAGTCGAGTAATGTTCTTCTAAATTAAATTTTATATTTATTAAATGTGAAGAAAAAACGTTTTGTTTTGATTATCGACTATCATAAAATTTTGTTTTATGACTACTGATAATCAAAAGAGAACGGTTTTGACGCCTCCCAAAAAAGGAACCCTGAATATTTTAATTAATTTGAATTTAACTAAAAACTTGGTTTTAAAAAGAAAACATATTTTTGTGAATTTTGACAGCAAAACTATTTTTTATGTCTATTATCAAAAAAATATAAAATCTGTTTACATTTTTTTTATGAAAGTCAATTTTTACACCACCCAGAGGGCGTTTTATTTTGCTCGTCAGATAAATGTTATTTCTTTCCTTTATTTTAGTTCCCATAAGAAACTTTCCAATGACCAATGTTCATTATGCCTGGAACCACGACAGAACACAACTGCAACACCTTGTGGCCATCTTTTCTGCTGGAATTGTATTCAGGAATGGTGCCAAACCAAAGTTTGTAGCTTTCTTTTATTATTATTAGTTTTATTTATATATATATATATATATATATATATATGTAAGTAAAAAAAATATAACAGAAGATTTAGATTTTTAGCTTTATAGCCTATTTCAGGAAGCCTAGACCAAATGTCTAGTGTTCCCAATCATCACATGTGAATGATGAATTCTTTATTACTTTTAAGGCAGTTGAAAACAGATTTTTTTTGTCCTGTGTTCCTGTGTGTCTACCCCTCTAGAAGGTAATTAGCCATTGGTCATAAATTAACATCTTGCCCAGTTTGTATTTTGGTGTTAGGTCATTTATTAGGGATCACTGTTAAATCAATCGATTCCAGATTTCAACTAAAGACCCCCCCCCTATTTCCCTTTGATTTCATTTATTTATTTCTTCATCTTATCTTCCTTTTTTTCTTCTTTCATTTTATTTTATTTATTCTATTTTTCCCCTTTTTACCTTCAACCACCCATATAGACAATTTTTTTACTAAATTACATTTTATATATGAAAATATATGAAAAATGGTTTTATCTACTTAATTATTAACTAATTATATTATATATATATATATATATATATATATACATACACATGTACACATATATATACACATATATATGTATGCACATACATACACCCACTTAAAAAAAAAAATTCTATGTTGTATGGAAGATTTCTTCTACAGATTTTTGGATTATATATATATATATATATATATATATATAAGATCTTGTCATTAGTTGATGTATATGTGTAAATGCCCACAACCTGCATTATGGCAATATTATTGGGGGAAAATATGTGATTAATTATCTGCCCTTCAGTAGTCAAGGTGTGTATTAATGCACTACCATAGATTTGTGGCCATTTTGACTCTTTTTGGTTTTACTTCACTTGTATTGCTGACTATACATCCATCAAATGTTTTCTCAAGTCACTCCCATTACCAAGATGGACCTCGGTAGATAAGTCTGGATGCAATGCCATTAAATTTGCAACCCGTTTGAATTTATATTTGTCTATGTTTATGACATGAGGCTTGATGTGAATAATTTGCACCTAGCTGCCCTTGCAGCCCAAGCTAAATTTCCTGAACCATCTGGTTACTGTATTGTGATAAATTAGGCCTTTCACACAATAAATGTGATGGTATGGCCCATTTTTGTTAAAATCATTATGCAAATCATTTCCCACCATATACTATGTAAATCTTTATTTCTTAAAGATATATAACACTTTTTTTTTAATACAAATAACACTGGTTGACAAAGAAATTGGGGCAAGCACAAAAATAGCTGTTTTAACCTAATTTGGGAGTGCTGAATTCAATTTAGAAATCCGTTTTTACTCATCACCTCTAGTTTTTTAGATATGCATACTGTATATTTGGTACACATACTGTACATAAAGGTGTATATGCATTCAGGGTTAATTTCTAATATTGTGTGACTTATGTCTTCTTTTTTACGTCTGTCTGCGGTACTATGAATTGTGTACATTGTGTCATCCAAGTATATTTATTCTGTCAATGTTCTTTATCTATCCTGTTTTATCTGTAATAAGCTGCTGCAACTGTTGAAATAAGCACGTATATAGTCTGTATATACTAAAATGAGACTATTTAAAAGACAGAAAACTAGAGGTGATAGAGCAAAACTGTTTATAAATTTGAATTCAGCACACCCAAATTAGTAAATAAAAAAACACCTATTCACATTCTTGCCTCAGACAAAAATTTATTTTTTTTGTAAGCCAGTGTAATCATCCTAAAGTTTAATAAAAGCAACTCTACATCGTTTATTTTTAATAATGGTCATCTTCTAAGTATGAGTACTGCTTGTAAATGTAATTTTTTTTTTTTTTTTTCAAGTTTTAAAAATTGTAATGTTTTTTTTTTTCTATTTCTTCTAGGGTGAATGTCCTCTGTGTCGTGAAAAATTTTCCACAAGTCGGCTGATCTTCCTTCAGAATTATGATGGATAATATGGATTGGTCTTAGCAGTTTTATTGTTTAACATTTATAAGAGAATAATTTTATAATAAAAGAAATGAAACACATTTTTGGGTTTTATATTTTAATACACTGGTTTCTTAATCTTCCGACCATTATCATCTTGCAACAACCTCTGGTTAAAAATGAGACCACCTAAATCATCCAAGAGGAAATTTTAAAAATGTAAATCCTAATTATCTGGTGTCACTTCATCACCAAATTATTATTTCTTATAAGTATTGTCATGTCAGTTAAATAATGGACCATTCCATTTTTATTATAAAGAAAGGGAAGAAAAAGGACATACTACACAGAAAACCGGCCCTCCAGTTTAGCTCAGTCTGTAGGAGATCCAACTAGGAATCACAAGGTTCCAGCTTCAATACCGACCCTCACTAACTCAATGTATGAGTAGCACAGGTGTCTGTGCGGTAAAGTGAGGAGCTAATGGTAGGTGTGGTGCTCCACCTCAGACGCCAATACAATCTCCTTGGTCTAGTGAAAGGGGATAGACTCCCTCACTGTCTGGCTGATACCAACTTTAAGCCACCCCAACAACTTTACTTTTTTTTACATAGAAAAAAATATAACAAGAAAGAAAAAAAAAGAGTATGAGAAAGATAGAGAGAGAGGGGGTTAATGAATGGAAATGATAATGCTAATCTGTTTCAATTGAACATAATATAAAGAAGGAAAGAAAGAAAAAAAAGTGAAGGAGTGTTAAATCAAAATTATTATACTTTTTATATATTGAACTATTTGGCAATAGCTCTTAAATAAATGTATAGGTTTTGCTAGTTTGAATTATTACTAGTGTTGGATAACCCTTATTCTTTTTGCTATCTTCTTTGTGTTTTTGAAACGAATCCAGAAGAAGGTTGAAACATTAATAATAAAGTGAGTAGAATTTTTTCTGTGATCACATGTCTGACTTTTCCTTTCCTATAAACTCATTGTCATCTCTTCATCCCGTCTGTCACCACCAACTTTTGAGATGCTGCAATGCAATACTTGTCTTCTACTAATTATCATTAGTAGAATTAGTAGTAATTTAACATGAAAATATCATAAAATGTGTTCTTAATAACAATTAAATTCATTTCAAATAATGTGCAAGCAAGAACACATTTTATAATATTTTCGTTCTAAACCTGCAGTTGTATTGATTTGAACAAATTCATATTTTCAGTGTAGATTTACAATGGCCGACCAAAACATACGCCTTCCTCAAAGTGAAAACAGATTACTCTCATTTATGTAACTAATGTTCAGATTACTGACATTTCTGTTTTATTCACTCTTGTTGGTATTCACTTTTTTAAAATTCACTTTTCCATCTATTTAATCCATAGATGGGACCCTAACAGGTACTATCACTGCAGGTCAGAGTGGACCTGAGATTAATGGCAATTAGGGGATTATCCACAATCCCCAGAGCTCCACAATTGGAACCTCATCACTAGATGTAGTTTAGTGTCCTAACCAGGATGCTAAGTCCCCCAGACAGCACCTCCTCCTAGCACAGATAAGATAAAAAGGGTTGTCATTAGAACAAGTTGAAGAATACAGGACAAACATATAGGTGCTATGGCTAGACATGACTGGCTGATTGATCATAGGGGAGTTCTCTGATCATCTGTCTTGCCCAAGTAAGGACAAAAGTGAATTGTTGCATGTCACGATCTTCTTCTACGGCATTACAAGTCATCACCAACGACCAATAGGTGGCCACATTGGAGAGGTGTTTTACCACTCTGCAGAAGTGCAGTCAGTGTATACTGCAGCGTCAGCTGACAGGGTGGTACAAATGGTGGGAGGGGGTGATAATCTCATTTACATATACAGAACATTTAATATATTGTGGGGGCCTTGTGTTCGGATGTTTAGTGAGTGAAGAAAATCCGAGTTTTGTATCCCACAATTTAAATGTATGAGACTACGGAAATATAGTTTCCATAGAAAACAAAAGAAGACGACAAAATTGATACAATAAATAACTTTATATACATAAATATAATTGGTATAGTTTTGTTCTTTCAGCGGTGTTGCAGACTGTATGTGTCTGTGGGTAGTTGTGTATGTAAAGTGCTTATGAATTGTTTACATTTGTTCGTTTGGATGTGTCAACATTGTAGTAGTTTTGTTAAAACAATGTCTGTGATTGAAACTTGTGCCGTATTGAGAAGGAGAGAGGGAAAAATATGAAACAAAATAAGAGACAGAAATGATGTATCATTTTGTGTCTCTGGACAGCGACCTCTTCCCATTGTGTCGAGTTAGGGGAGCATCCGCTCCAACTAAAGCTTTTCAGCTAAATGGGCTTTTTTATAATTTTCTTTTGTAATTGTCTACATGATCATTAAGTTAAATTTAATATCAGAATTTTCAAATATCAGCTGTTTTCTAATGACGTAGATACTAGATGATTTTGTTACCCGTGGCATTCCAATGACATAGATATTGTCATTGGAATTTAAACCATTGTTTCTATTGTTGCTAAAATATTTCCAAATTAATTTTCATTCGATTCTCTTTTGTTTACATAATTCTTAACTCATGACATACAATTGTGAAATTAGTTGTTTAAGAAAACTTAATTATTTTAATTTATTCAATTCCACATGGACGTAAAAATCTCGGGGTTAATCCCTATAATATACATAATATGCATCCAAGTAGAATTGAAAAGAATACACAAATCAGTTCCAACAGAAATATTTACATTTTGTTCAATGAATTAAGCAATTCCAAATAAAGAAAAATATTTGAATTCACAGAACAATATTAACTTTGTAAGATGATCTAAAAATATTAGATTTACAAAACTATAATTGGTAATGCCAAAACACATTGGGTGGAGGGTTCTGATATTTGCTTTTGGGTGGGTCCATGCCTGTTTTGCTCATGTTAATGCTTACTCCCCCCCCTCATGGTCATGGGCAAACATTAGCTAATTTCTAATAAATATTCTGTGTAACAATCACTTAGAATTGACATCAACTGAGTCATTGTCTCACTATAAAAATATGAATAATTCTATCTAAACTTTAATAAAAAGTAATTCTTTATTTTTAATGATGACCATCTTTTAATCCGTAAGTAATATTGATAAGTACTACTTACAACTAACGATCATAAACCTTAATAAAAGTGATCCTATATCTTTTATTTTTAATAATCACCATATTATAACTTATATGTAATATCAGTAAGTCCAACTATTAATGATAATATCTCAGTAATTCCTACAAAATTATTTCTTTCACACTTGAGAGATGTTTCTTTTATGGGTGTCACCTTTTTAAAATCCTCAGATGATGGTGGTGGATCAACATTGAGTCTGTACATTTTCACTGATTAAAATCATTATTTTTTTAGAGATTAGAAAAATCCATTTTCTTTAATTGTCAGATTTCAAATAAAAATCTACAAATGAATCAAAATCAAATAATTGACTTTTGATACAAATTTTCCAATCCAATTCAGTCAGTTGTCTCGAAATTAACAAATATTTATTAGAAAAAAAAAACAAAAAGACATACATTTATAAGATGACCAAATTATTTTGGTGATCTATTTCCTCAGAAAATGTCTGCAAAAGAAAAGTATTAAAAAATACCAAGACTAAAAATATGGTAAAAATATTTTATATAAAAAATAATCTTTTATTTGAAAATAATGAGAAGAAAAATTCAATATCATTCTATAAAAAGTAGGAGGCACTCTACAGATAAAATCAGTATTTTATATCGTAAATATCTTGAAGAAAAAAGTCTGGGGTAATGCACAACAAAAATTCTATAGAAATCTAATTCTTACATTATACCATCCAGATAAAACTAAATTTCAGTGACTGGTTTAATTTTTTTTCTTTCTTTTTTTTTTTTTAAACTGAACATTTATATTCAATTTGCTACAATTCACCCATTTGCCATATTTCTTTCATGTTTTCATCTCTAACCACTAACAAGATGATGCATTACGGCAAATTGCCGATATATAAGATAATGACTGAAACTTATTTATCTGAAAGGTGAATGCAAGTTTTACATTTAAATGTATTTTCTTTGTATATTATTAACACAGATATTTTCTTAGTAAGATATTCTGGACAAGTACTGATACATAAATATATATATATATACATATATATAAGATAGAATAAAAAAACAGTGACAATACTGATCTCTCAGTGTAGAATAAAAATTTTGAAAAAATTCAAACTCTACAGACTGCAATATCATTACCCCACAAAAAGCCTTCATAGAGGTAACATGAAAACACGACCAAACCAATAAGTGTTGAACTTTACTCTTTTTAACCAACAACCTCAAGACTTTACCTATTAGGACTTCACCTTATATATATATATATATATATATATATATATATATATACCAACACCTCCACACAAACAGGATGTAACACAAAGTCAATTTCTTAAGCAAAGTTTAACTGGTTTGAATTCAGAGTTCTTCTTCTAGACTGGTTACTAAGCCAAGGTTAAAGAGCCCAGTCTGCCCTACCCATAGCTGAAGGGAGGGTAGTTGGATGCATACCTTTCCCAAGGATATTAGCGCTATGTAAAAGGCAATCAACCTTGTCCAGGATTTGAACTCTGGTTGACAAATCCATTTCCTACGACACTAACCATTACACCACGTTACACATTTTACCATATACAATTATGTATAAGCTTCTTTTCAAACTGGTTTGAAGCCCACTGGGAAGAAATGGAGCCTATGATTGAGGCAAAGAGGACAGCTCTCCTAGTTTACAGGGCAATACTTGACACCTTGAGGAGTGCCAGAAACAAAGCCCAAAAGAATGCTTTACACTGCACCAGTACCTACTGGCTTAACCTGTGCAGTGACATAAAAACAGCTGCCAACATGGGAGATGCAAGGGGCATGTACGAGGGCATCAAAAAGATGGCAGGCACATCCATCACAAAAACTATGCCACTAAAGTCTAAGATGGGAGAAGTCATTATTGACCAGGGGGAAGCAGTTGGAATGTTGGGTTGAGTACTATCTAGAGTTGTACGCAATGCAAAATGTTGTGACGGATAATGTCCTGAATGTTATCCCAGATTTACCAGTCATAGATGAGCTAGACACACCACCAATCGTGGAAGAGCTCAGTAAAGCCATGAATTACCTCGTTAATGGGAAGGCATACAAGCCCAACACCACTACATGATTTGCTCTGTTGCTGCTGAGAACAAGGACATGTCCCTCAGGACATCCGGAACGCTACCATCATTACTTTAAACCAGAAAAAGGCATCTCCCTCCTCAGCATCAGGAAAGTTTTTGCCTGTGTTTCCCTGGCATACCTTCAGATCCTTGCCTCTCGCATCTACACCCAGAGTCCCAGTGTGGCTTCTGATCTAGCCAGTCAACAGTGGACATAATTTTCTATGCCAACTGCAGGAAAATTGTCAGAAGCAGCAGATGCTATTTGAATAGACACCATATACAGTAACAGATGTACAGAGAGGTCACTACTGTGGATTATGAGTTATATCCCTTGGACTCATTTAGTTGAAGGAACTCTTTGGCAAAAGAGGAAGAAAGTTAATTGGTAACAGACTATATATACAACGATCGTCCATTAGAGTGACTGCCATTTGTCTTTGACAATTGGTAGCAGAACGAGTATTTACTCAATAATTTGCTATGGGTAAGATGTGAAACATGCTCTCACATATGGGGCTTACACTGAAGAGAATTTATCCGATCCGTTGGCGTCAGTTAGGATGTGACACAAGGTCAGAAGTAATGGGGCATCCAACGAAGAATAACCTCCTTTTTCTAAATTAAAAAAGTTTAAAACCTAAGTAACCTGTATTTACCCAACCCATTCCTCATGGGAAGGATATGACACACGGTCGTAAATATTGGGCGGCCAGCAAGGAACGAACTCAGTTGTGGAATAATTTACATTGTTTTGTGTTTTACACATTGCCACCTATACTACGTCTCAAGATAACAAATCAACAGGCTTTAAAATCACAATCCAATATTGGAAAACAAGGATTATTATTGAGAGTGGAAGCACGACCTGACAGTATGGCAAATGTATACAGACATTCTTAGGACTAAACAGAGCCTAGCAGTTATTCTCCCTTTAACTGGACAAGCAAGAGATTGTGTTAGAGACCGACAACCTGAGGAAATTGGTCATGAAAACGGGGTGCAGCAAATAACAGACAAACTGGATAGACTATTTTTAAAGGATGAAAATATTCAGGTTTATTTGGCTTTTAAGGAATTTTATTATTACAAGCGTCCTTCCAGAGTAAGTATGATTAACTTTTTGATAAAATTTGAGTAGTTTTAAGCTTCAATTACCGGAAGTTATATGCACGTTTTTTTTTATTAACAGCTGCAAATATGTCTGACAAGAACAAGCAACTGGCTCGTGCTACATGTCTCTATGACTTATGAAAATATGAAATGTACAATTAAAAAGATTTTTTTAGATCCTGCCGCAACAAATGGCCTGATGAGTTTTTGTAACCGAAAATGAGAATACATTTCAAACAAGAGGTCGGCGTCAACGAGTAAATTATAGAGAGGGTCGAAAATATTGGAGCAGAAATTCTGAAGCCAATATCAGTTACAATCCAATTGGCAAAGATGGACAAATTATGAGATACTTTAATTATGACTCTACAAAACACTTTTCAAAAGACTGCAGACAATGTTGAGAAAATAAAAAAAAATACAAGAGATTCACATAACACTATTTTGTAACACTATTGTGTTATGGGTTGATTGGCGACCTATTAATTAATTACTAATTAATTAAAACTACCCTAATTATTAATTATGGTGGTTTGTTAAAAGTAAAAGTAAAAATAATAATAATAATTATAATAATAATAATGTTTTATATTGGAGGTATAAATTTATCTAAACGAAAAAATCATCACGTAAGCATAAATTATTTAGATTATGGAATTTGATGTATATCATTCAAATTGTGCCAAAATAAAATGATAATTTAATAAATAAGATTCCAGTTTTTGACAAGTTCGTCAACAATTTCAAAAACTTAGATAAATAAAACAATGGTTGGCCTTAACTCCAAATGGAAAGATACAAGCTAGGCTGGCACAAGGCCATTTAGACACGTAGGCAATAGTATCGAGTGGCTGGCCAATCAGAGACATATGTTAGGGGTGGGGAGGTCTGGATCCCATAAATAACAGACCGTCCAGACGAGTCAGAAGCGAGAGACCGGGACAGACCGAAGAAGAGAGGCGGAGTCGGACACTCCGAAACCAGGGGCCCTTGATAAAACTTTACCGATACACTCTGATGCCTTGCCATTCGGTACAGAATTGATAACTTAGCCAAAAACTAGCTGTAGATCGCCAATCAGCTGACAAGAAATCACCTCACTCCTTTGTAAAATAAATGTATACAAGTTATGCATAAGCATAAAAAGGCGTTGTGTTCAATTGTTTTGTTGATCCGTTGACAGCTTTTGGTTATTTAATCTTATTTCAGCCGAGTTGGAACAGAGACTACAACAGCTTTACATCAGGGCCCGATAGTATTGTATCATCTACGAAACAACTGTAGTACTTGGCCGGAGCATTGTTCTCATACATACATACATACATACATAACATCTATACCTTGAGACAGTGCCCCAGTTCATAGTATTATAATTTAACACAGAACTCCATGCAACCGGGTTGGTTACAGAGATTTTTGGAATGGGCTTATTGGATAGTGCCTATACAAAAACTGTCACCGGTAAAACATGGCTGGATGTTTTATTGGTGCTTTGTCTGATCAAGACAAATACTTAGTTAAATATTTTTTCTACTGAGACAATATTCAAGTTTGGAGATGAAGCTAAGGTTACTACAACTAAGAAAGTAAAATTTCCAGCAGTGATTGGCAGAAAAAAGGTTATGATTGAGTCCCATATAGTGAATAATGAAATTCCATTGCTATTGAGTAAAACCTCTATGAAGAAAGCTGGAATTATTAAAAATTTTATGTCTATGGAGACTAACAAGGCTGTAGCTAGAAGAAAGCAACATAACAGATGATCTGATTGCACTTGTACAGCAGAATTCCTTGAAAATCTGCAGAAAAAAGTGTTGGAAGACCCTAGCATTGGAATTCGGGCTTTATCACATGAATTGAATGTTTCAGCCTCTACCATTAAGCTTGCACTCAATGAAGACCTTCGCTACTACTCATACAAGCGCTGCAGAGGTCAACTGCTCCTAGAAAAGGCCCGTAAAAATTATCAGACAAAGGCGAAGAAACTTCTGAGCAAAGTGAAACATCCTGCTAAACCACAAACAATCTGGTGCTTTTCCAATGAGAAAACTTTTGCTAAGATCAAAAGCACAACAAGCAGAATAACAGATGGCTTGCATACAATCCAAAGGACACTTCTTGTGTCATGCAGACTAAATTTCCCCAAACTGTTTTCGATGTGCGTCTTCTGAGAGTGATGTAATGCATTTTTTCAGAGAGAGTATCAGGTTGAATTCAGATGCCTATGTGGAGTTTCTAAACACTGTAGTCAAGTCATGGATAACAAGGGTAGCCAATGGTAGGCCATATGTATGGCAGCAGGGTTCGGCCCCCAACCACACCTCTGGGAAAAATAAAAAATGGCAAATTTTTACGACTACACCAGTCCTAATGTTTGGGCCTCCGAACTCCCCAGATATTAACCCCATGGATTATTATGTATGGGGCACTGTTGAGAAAGACACAAATCGCTGTACCAGTACTACAAAAGCCCAGTTAATCATAGAATTAATGTAGTTTTTGAGATCCTTCCCAGGGAAACTGGAACATCAGCTTGCTCCAGTTTCCAGAGCAGGTTTAAGGCTGCGATCGATGCTAATGGCAGTTATTTTGAGTGAAACTTGTTGACAGTTGTGTAATTTCCATGCCTGTTGAATTTGTTTACAATCAATTTGTAGTTATCACTTTTTCTTTTTCCTTATGAAACTGTCAAATTTCTCCTGAACACCCTGTATATACGACGATCATACACCATTAGAGTGTCTGCCATTCAACTGTTTTTGACAACTACAACCTGGTCCGCAATAGTAAATATGATGACAGTCAATCTTGAGACACCTGAGCAACATTAAGCTACCTACCCTCAGAATCCAACACATGCCTCTACGCAAATCCAACCCAAACAGAGATATCATTCCTAGGACAGATCCATAGAGATCTTAAGTTCTGCATTACAAGACAGAAGAAACTAGATCAGAACTACACAACGATGCTGTGTGTACTTTTGAACAAATCCTGGAAGCAGAAAGTGACAAAACAACTATCCAGCCACTAACCTCCTATCACACAAACCATCCAAGTGAGACAAACAAGACATGCTGGACACAGCTGGAGAAACAAGGACGAACTTATATGTGGCATTCCTACACATGGACACACCAGTGTTTTGCTGACCAGCAAAGACTGCTTTGTGCAGACACTGAATGCCAAATTAAGGACTTGCCAGGAGGTACAAGATAGTCAAGAGAATGTGCTGCTAGCATGACTTAATAATGATGACTACTAAATAAAAAAAAAAACAAGATGAACATCCTCTATCCATGCTAATTTCATAATTTTTGTTCAATTTGACAGCTTCATTTCCGAGACGCTCAAGAAATTCAAATTTCTTTAATACAAATTCTAAGCGAAAGTATTCACTTTATGAAACGACCAAAGAAATTTTATCAAGATCTGTCAAACTGTTCTTAAGTGATACACTGGAAAATGACTGAAATACTTAAACCGAGAGTAGAATGGATTAAGATGAAAATTGATAATAGCTACTTTCAGTTAGAGGAATAAATTACCTAGAAAAATTGCAAATTACAAAATGTCAAATTTTATTTAAAATCTTGATAATAAACAGAACATTTTTTTTTTTTCATAAATACATAGATATAAAATTTCGATATATCATTTATGGTTATTTACCAAGTCTACCTTATGTAAGAGCTTCCCACTCTCACCATGACATCTTGATCAGAATTATAAAAGCATTTGATAGGTGAGGTTAAAGGTGACTTAGATTGAAATAAGTGATGAGAAAGTTTGCATTTTGAGTTTTAGCAGTTAGATTTCTGATATACTACTGAACGGATGTGTGCTTTTGCATTTAACATCTTAGAAGCTTCTTTTTTAAGGGCTTTGATATTTCCTTTACAAAATATATAAAGAAAGATGGTTTGGTAACTCACAGAGATGGCCAGCCTGTGAATTATTAACACATTAATAGATATGGCAACCAAATTGTAACATGTTTGTTCTTTTGTCACCGGAATCAAATGATATGAATTTTTGTTTCTTTGACAACTTTTCAAAATTACCATGAATGTAACATTTGTATTATTTACATTTTTCAGACTATTGTCCTCATCTTTATTGTTATGCACACCACTTTTCAGTCCATGTGACTCTTGTTGACCTCAGGAGCCTTCATGCAAATTCAGGAGTGTATACAACAATAAAGATGGGGACAACAATCTGAAAAATCTAAAAAATACAAATTATCAATCCTCATCTCATAAAGGGTCAGACAAATAACAGAACATTAGATTTGGCACAAGGCCATAAGTAGGGTGGGGTGTCACCCAGTGAGGATCTAACACACTACTCAGCAATAATTTATCTTCTGTTGTCTTTTTGTTCTGCAATTATTCCATTTCTCCAAAAAAGGAAGATTCAAGTTTCAATTGTAATTACAAATATGATAGGAATCTTTTGTTGTTTGGATCTGTGAAATATTCTACACAAGGATAGGGGGAGGAGGGGGAAACAAAAAATATTGTGAATGAGATAATGGTATTTGTTTAACACATAAGCCTGATATTACAGGCTGAGCTGTATTTTACTATAGATTATAAACTCAATATTTCTGGCTTGTCTATTGATAATAAAAAGCTTAATATGATGACAATTAACAGTCTATCTTTTAACAGATCCAACAGATAGCTTAAAAAGGAGAAAAGAAAAAAGAAAGATGTCTTAAATTCAAATGATTGCAATAACCTTGAAAGTTAATTTTCTAATTTTTTTATATTTTAAATCATGTCAGACACTAATAATAAAAACATTAATAACCATTCACAGCCTTTCTTTTGATTGAATAATCTTAAACAAAGATACATGTGACCTGGAGTGAACTGTTGCTTTATGTTGAATTTGTTTTTTTGTGCTCAGGTACAGATTATCTGAGTGCTAAAGTTTCAAAGAGTTAAAGCACCTTAGAGATTAATGGATATGTCTGAAGATAAAGCCTGAGGAAATGTTGGCTAAAATGTAGGGATTGAATCAAAAAATATATATATATATATATAAGGCCTGGGGAAATGCTGACTAAAATATACAGATTGAAAAATGAAGATAAGAGAGTGAATATTTTAGAGCAGTGATTCTCAACCAGGGGCCATAGGCCAACTGGGGAACAGATAACATTTTGGGGTTCCAGGCAAGCAAAAAACATTCAATCATAAAATACAATGGGATTTTTAAATACTGAATGGCTATGGGGAGGAGTCCACCATAGTAAAATAGAAATCAAACAGTTGGGACATAAGTAAAAAAAAAAAGGTTGAAAATCACTGCTTTAGAGAATAATGGCAAAAGATTCTTCTTGGAACTTCAAAATTTGAATGATTAAAAGTCTTCATATTTTGGTGTGTTGGAATTTTGAGACCATTTCCAGAAATGATCATTCCTTGTTTCTGAAGACTGTGAAGAATGTTAAGAATGGAGTCCAGTTCAACCCGATAATTTCAATATCCTGATTTTTGCTCTCTGCAATTCTCTTCCATTTATTAACCTCTTTCTCTAATTCTGGTGCCTGTAATTTCAGGCCATTTTTAATGATATTCTGTAATTCTCTTCTCTGGTACTGTGCTTATTTTCAAGATCTTGAATTTTGTTCACAAGAAACTCAAAATGGCGCGATCCTAAAAAAAAAAACAAAAGCAAAAACATAATAACAATGCAGATTGTATAAAAACATTTAACTCTTAACATTCTGTTGAGAATTTTCTAAGTCCACAGCCCCATTTCTATAAGGATTTATCAATAAATGGCTAAAAATGGTCTTTTCATTTAAAGTTACCTGTTATTTCCTTAAATCAAAGACTTCTAAATATGTTTAATATTACATTTAAACAAAGGCTATCATTTGGGGTAGATTAGGAAAATGAATGTGACTTCCGACCAGGCCAAATGAGGGTTATAGGATGTCAAGAGTTAAAATAAATGGGTTCATTGATAAATAAGTTGTTGGTTGGATTTTAAGGCATGTCAACCTCTGTTGGGTGATTTTATGCTGAAGACATTTTGTTTATTCATTCTTGATGTACTCAATGTTTTTTAAAAGTCATTTTCTTCTATTTAACCTATATATGGAACCCTAACAGGTACTACCACTCCAGGTCAGAATGGACCTGAGAGTAATGATGATGAAAGTGATACACCACATTCCCAGAGCTCCAGAATTAAACTTGTTTAAATCAGATTATGAGTTTAACATCATACCCAGGAAATGAAGACCCTCAGTCATCGCCTTCTAAACACATATATTATAAAAAAGGTTGGAAGTTTCATGAAAGCTCCTGATTATGACAAGAAGATTCCAGAGTTTGATAAGAAACACCTGAAGAAGGCCAGAGGGCACATTGGCTGAAACATTGTGCATATAACAATAAAGATGAGGACAACAGTCCACAAAATCTAAATAATACAAATTAAAAAATAGTTTTAAAAGCTGCTCTCATTAATCTATACCTAAAAATTTGGATGGTTGGTTTTATGGCATGTCAATCCTCATTGGGTTATGGCAAAAAAGTGTATCTTTACAAATAAAGTCAATTCTGAATTCAGAGGTTTCCTTCTCCTAGCCTGGTTGCTGTACCAAGTTTAAAGTGCTCAGTCAGCCATCTTGATACATTCCTTTCTTCTATCGATGAATTACTTTTTTCTTAACTATTCTAGACAAGCAGCAAAATAATTTTATTTACTATAAAACAAATCATGTTGATTGCTTTTTTGTTTTTTTAAAAACTCTGTAAATTCAACAAGAAATAAACAAAAATGTTTTCAGAAACAGCTTAATTTGCTTGCAGGAATTTTGCTATTGTAACTGTAGAATTTAGTTGGAGACACAAATCAATTCATGATGTCAAATAATTTGCTCCTTTTGTTGAATAGCATATTCAGATGAAAGCTAAAATATACACTCTTTGCCTGTTTCTTGTATTCATTTTCCCATATATATATATATATATATATATATATAACTAATTACATGACTGAGAAAAAAATGGATTGTAGAATTAATTTACAATCAATAAATGTCACAATATAATATAAGCATATATATACAGAAATTACAATATTTCATATTATTAATGATTGCTTTTTTTATTTATTGTTTATTTCTTTATATTTATTTGGCAAATTGAAAAAGAAATTTGTTGGATAAAACAAAATGCATTTAAATGAATCCATTTCTTATTTTGACTTATCAGAATTTGCTTTTTTAAGTAAAAAAAAAAAAAAAATGGGTGTATATATTTTATCAAATCTGAAATTTTGAACTGAAACAATTGACATTATTCCACATTTCTTTTACTTTATTTATTTTGTTTTAGACACTGTTTTCAACTGTAGGATTTAGTTGGTCACAAAGATTAGTATGCAGATGTATTGAGAGTTGAGTCTATTCTGAAGATCAACTGAAGGATTGTGTTGGTAGGTGATTTATATAGAAGGCTGGGACATTCCATTATGCAGTTTGGGCCAGCTTATTCTCTGGCTTTTTCATTGGCGGTCAGCTTTGGTGTAGATACTTTGATTAATATATATCATCACTTGACTGTTATCTGCAGGATTACAGGGTTTGAGTTGCAGCCCACTTTCCTTTGTCTGCCAACTGGATGCTAGTTTAGAGCCTTCTTGCAAAGGTGAATATAATATCTTGATTAGCTATTTCCAGACAAAAGGATGATAGTGAGAGAGACCATTACTGTTTGACCATTAGGAAGCAATATGATCAAATAATCTAGAAAGGGGATAGACAGACTGGAGGAGCATTGATTCTGGATGCCAGAGAAGACAGATAGGTTGGGACTGGCAGATTTTAACTGCGAATGGAGAAGACAGAGATTTTTGGGACCAGCAACAGTTAGACAAAAGAAGAAGAAATTTTTTGGCTAATGAAGAAGTAAAGTTTGTTATTGGAGAGTTTAATCAAGGGCATTTTAGATAACCTCTCTCTGTCATCTTCCAACAACAAAATAAAGCTAACAATGAATATTTGTGTTAACTAAATATTGGCCTGAGAACTGTCTCTCTGTTATCCAACAAGAAGCTAATTTGTTTTCAGAAGGAAAAGAAAAACTGAAGCAAGTTTAAATTGTGCTTTGTAAGTCTTGTTGGAATTTTTTGTATATAAGGTGTGCGACAATACACCACTTAAATTTATAGACTAAGTGAGGTCACATGGTTTAAATCTCAGCTAATCAACAGCCCAAATACGTGGCTGGTTGACTACTTAATCACTGATACTGAGAGATGTCCATTTGTAATCATTGACAAAGGACTTGCAAGACTGGGGAACAACCAAGGATTCTTTACCAAGGATCGCTCTCGTCTTAAAACAAAGGATCTCCACTGGACAAGCACTCTTGCTTGAAGCCTAAAGGATGGCTACTAAAATCGTAACAACCTCAACACCATCTACCTCAACACTATCTTCAGATATAACAACCCACCAAACTTAGTATGTCTGCCTTGCTGATGCTGAAAGAAGGAAGAAGAAACATAGCATTCGTTTGAGTGTTACATGTTGTTGACTTACATTGCTAGTAGATCTTGTTAATCTTCGCAGCCACTAAACTGGTTGGTTGGTTGGTTGGTTGGTTGGTTGTTGATTGATTTTAACGACATATCAACCTGTCTGGGATTAATGTCATGCTTAACAGTTAGGAAGTAATATATGTTGTGTATTTATATTTATACTTTTTAGTAATTGGTTTTAACAATGTGTTAGGACCATTGAGGATCATGTTGTATGGTTTGATTAAGTTCATGTCTATATTCTATGGTACAATTTTATTTCCCTCTTTAAAAGGACAAAATGTCCTCCATGTTGACATTTTTAAATAGATCTTTCTTTGCATTAAAATTACAGTTTCTGATGTGAGCAAAAAACCTGCATTTCATGAATAGGTGTTTGACATGTTTCACACTGTGGTTGTTGTTCTTGTTTGAGTATATAGGAGTGCGTTAGTCTTGTGTGACCAATGTGTAATCAGGACCAATGATGTGTTCCTTTCTAGACTTTCTTAAAGCTGGTCTCCAGTCTCCCAAACTAAACTGGCATGATAAGCTGCTCTGTAATCATTTTACACTAAAATCAAAGATTTATACTTACTGGACTGTATGATTTTTTTGCTTCTTTAAGATCATCTTCCAATTGTTGCACCTGATTTGCTAGAACGACTTCTCGGATATTCTGCTGAATAGTTTCTCACTATCAACCTGAGCACTGCCAGTTGTTCTTTCAAGTGGTTTATCAATATCTACGAGAAAAAAAAAAAACATTGAAATATGGGTAATCTGAACATTAGCTACATAAATGAGAGTAATCTCCCCTTGTTTGTTTCACTTTGAGGAAGCCGTTATGTTTTGGGTTGTCCATTTTCATTTCATCATAGATCTATACACTGAAAATACGAATTGTTAAAAACATCAAATACAACTGCCTGTTTTAATACACAAAAATATCATAAAAATTTTTTAATTGTGCTTGCGCATTATTTGAAATTAACTTAATTGTTACAAAATAACAAAAGTTGATTCTGCAAACAAATTGAGCAAAAGTTAAAAAAAAAAAAAAACCAAGTTTCTGATTTGCATGACGTGAAATAAAAGAAGGCAAAATTTATTCATTCTTACTTTTTGGGGCATTTTACTTTTAAGTTCTGGAATGACTTGTAGAATATTGTAAAGTCTGCCTCAGTCAGTATCTGTTGTAATTCTCCGTTGGTGAGAAGTCTCAGAGTATCAATCTGTTAAAATGAACAAAGAAATGTAGAAATCTAACAACATTACAGAAACTAAAAATACCTGTTGACAAGTAAAGTTTACATTCAAACAATTTACTTATATCAAAATTAACACATAGTCTATACCTTCTACCAAGATTTTCTATTTTGTTTTCTCATCCAATCATCATACCTATCAACTTGACCCATTTTTTATCTTCCATGTCTTTATAATATATATATCGAAATACGATGAGGAAATTAATCTGAAAATATGTGAAGAAAATGTTTTCAAAAAATGTAACAAACACAGGATGTTACGATCAGAGGAAAAAATTTTATATGTCTATACTTAAGTATTTCGGTTTTAAACCATCATCAGGACACTGCAAAGAAATTTTTGTAAGGGAGAAAATGAAAAATGTCTTATGTATTTGTTTGTTTATATATATATTTAATGTTTTCTCTGTTAACAATTTTCTTATTTTCTAAACATTAATATCCATATGAAATATGTCATATCTTTGTAACATTTCATCTCGGCCTATTACGTTCTACATGTGTCATCCTAGAATCTTCATTTTCCGTTTTTCACATGCAATGATCACGTCATCACTTTTGTAAACAAATGCACATATATAAAATAACGGTAAATAACATTATATTCACACATTCACTATACACTTAACATTTTTCATTTTCTCTCTTGAGAAAATTTCTTTTGCATTGTCCTGATGATGGTTATCATAAACCGAAATACTTAAGTATAGACATAAAATTTTTTTTCTCCTCTGATCGTAACATCCTGTGTTTGTTTTTATATTTTTTAAAAAATTTCTTCATATATATATATATATATAATATATATATATATATATATATATATAATTATAATTATTCTTTTGTTGGGGTACTAAGGTGATTCTAGGCTGGCCCTATACTCTACCAGTAGTTTGTTTTGTAGAGTTCAGGTTCCGTGTGAGAGCTCATGCTTAATTTTTATTAACAGAGCAAATTTTTTGTGAATAAAAAGGCTTAAATACCAGTGGAAATGGTCCATAATCACGATACCCTGGTATTTAAGGCCATTTTATCACAAATATATATATATATTATATATATATATATTTAATATATGCTTTCCAATATCTGGTATTTTAATTTTAATTGAACTTTCACTAATTTAGCGTAAGGTATTACTTGTTTGTTGTTTACAGACTTGATTCTCTGGTGATTGTAAACATACATCTATGGAAGTATGCATCAATTAAATGTTGCGTTCTTACTGACAGTTGCCGACAGCCGAGAGGGTAAGCAGCATGGCTGACGAAAATTCACAGTCGGGTTTCGCTCCCGGCTAGAATTGGACATTTTTCTTTTTTTATCTCTGCGTTATCATTTTGAAAAGAACCCAAATGCTTTAGACAACAAAATATTCATCCTAATTTCTTTTGATGAACATTTTATTAATAAACCAAAATTTTTGACATTACTTCACATTTTATTTTTTATTCATTCTTGTTGGATATGCAATAGTTTTACAAACTTTTTTTAAAACACATATTTTTTTTAGTTTATTTTTTGATATATTTACCTAGGTATTACCATCAGTCAGAGTAAACTTTTGGCGTAATGGCAAATGAAAGGGTATTAGAACACTCCCAGAGCTCCAGAATTTGAATTTTCCCCCATTAGATACATGTTAACTCAACATATCCAGGACACTAAAATACCCTCAGCCACTGCCTTCTGTACATAAATGATAAAAAGGGGTTGGGTGTAGCCATGAGAGCAATACAGCCAGGACAATCATATAGGAGTTAGAGCTTGACAGCGACAACTAATGGATAGAAGGGGCCTCTCTGACCACCTGTCAGCACAAGTAAGGGCCAAGTAGAGGAGTGTTGCATGTCATGGACTTGTTCAAGACATCGGATTCTATCCTTAAGCATCAGGCATTGGTAGCTCCATTGGGGTGTCAGAGTGCAGCCCCAGCCTGGGCTGGAGTAGCGGGGGCTGGGGGGTGTCCTCATTTATGACATTACATAATGTTATAATCGGCATCAAAAATATTGTAATAAGTATTAGAATAAGCACAAAATTACATGAGCGACATTTTGAGAAGTATGGGGGGGGGGGGGGGGGCTTCAAATTATTTGTTGAATTTCCAGCAGTCTTTCCAAACTGTGAATTTGTTCTAGAAATCAAAATTCTCCAAAAGATTTCAGATGACACGAATTTTTTTATTTCTTTTACCAGTTTCATTTCATTAAAAAAAAAAAAACCCATTTTTCCAGAAATTTAACCTCACTAACCAGAAACACTGATTAACTTTCTTTTTATGTTTTTCGATTGGCAATCAAATTTCATTCCTTTTATATAATGTTCTCATTTATATTCTCAACAATCATAACAAGTCCAAATTGTGTCTGTGTTCAAAATACTTATGAAAAGTACAACCCTATTCCCACAAAATGTTTAGGTATATTTCAAAAAATTCTATATCAGACCCTTCATTTTATTTTATTCTTCTTTTTTTCATTTAATTTCCTTTGATGATTTAAAATAAAGAATCAAAATAGAAATCTTGAAGAATAAACAAATGAGATTAGTTTGGGAAAATCTTTACTGAATTTGATGTTTTTTCCCCGTATTTTTCCAAAGAATACCTTCTGATTTCGGCTTTTACTTTGTGTAATTCCTTTCTGCTGGTTCAATTGTCATGAAGATGATCCCGCTAGAAAATAACAATCAATCAATTATTTAATCATCCCAATAAAAAAGGACTCCCAAGCTGTCGATTTGTGCCTCATATTACCAAAATATTGGCAAACTTTTTACTCACGCCAATAGCATCTATGGCAATATAACAAGTAAAAAATGAGTTTCTTTGCACAATCACAGATTACTTGGAGTGACAATATGAACAAAAAAAAAGGTGATATTCTTTTTCATCAATAAAATTTTTTCTATCTACAATTTTGATTTAAAAATAAAAGAAAAGAAGTAACCTCATTTTGAGAGCTTCATTTTCCTCAAGATTTTTCTCGGGTATTCAACTGTTTTCAGTGAACATCTTGTTTTCTTGTGGAATTTCTTTTGACAGCACTGATTTTCATTCTTTTTTAGATTTTCTGTCTTTTATTAAAATCTGAAAATTAGTTAATATCACAAGAATTTCAAACTAAAACTGCTTCTTAGCTGTTTCAAGAAAAATCTTCACAACAATTTCAAGATTTTGAAATAAAGCCAATAAATTTCTTAAATAGATATTTAAATTTTTTCTCAAAATTCAATTTTAAAATTCAGTATTCTTTCTTTAGGATAAAGTTAGGGAAAATTTGCTCAAAATATTTGAAAGGTTTGTTTTTGGGGTTTGTTTTTATTTTATTTTGTCATCAAACTATTCACATTAACCTTTGTGCAACAATACAAATTCCAGGAATTTATTAAACGGGAAATTTGACATAAAATCTATAGATAGGCCTAATTTCTTTTCTTTTATCAAAATAGATCAACAGATTTGAAATTTTTTTTTTCCCAAGTGAAGTATAAAAATGAAATATGCTCAATAGCTGCAAAAAAAAAAGATGTTTAATGATAAAGACAATTTTCTTGACAATTTATTTTCCCAATCATAATTTATGATATGTAATATGATTATTTTTTATTTTTAGCCGCTTTGCAAAGATCAGAGTGTAGTATTGGTAATCTGTCTTGGATGCCAAGCATCAAGTCCCAATACTACTGCCTTGATAATACATAGTTCCTGACTTTCCAGTCTGGATATAGGGAGTTAACTCGTTCCTCTTCCTCAAAACACACACACACACACTCAATAATATAATTTGTGTTAGAAGTAATGCTTAACATGAGTCAAACGGTAAATGGCAATTGCAGTTTCTATGAATTTCCAAACCTATATTTTAATATAGATTATAGATTTATGTATACTAGAGCGGCTACCCAGCGTCACCTGGGTAGAGGGGGGATTTATTTTAAGTTAGTCCGCAGATCCTATACTGAATATGAGTTGAATCCTCGTGATGTCATTTAAATCCGCTATGTAAAAAACAAATAGAACTTTCCCATTGATCCCAGCTATTCTGAAAAGAAAGTAATGTCTACTATCTAATATTACAATGAAAAAAAAATTATTATAGAGTTATAGAGTAGTTAGAGAAATTATTTACTGACCAAAATAATTGAATTCCTGTCGAGCATTTGCCTGTTGGTGACTTATAGTTGCTGCTGCTTGCTGTTTCTTTTCTCGTTGCAATCTGAGAGACGACGACGCATCATTGTCACCTGCCTGATTGCGCTAATTGTCAAGTTGTTTCCGTAGCAACTGGTTATGGCTTGCAATTCACTCTCCCTTTCTGTGCTAGGCCTTCATCTACTCTGCACGTATACCTTCCTTCAAAATAAAAAATAAAATAAAAAGGTTTCAAATACTGAGACAATTTCATAGGTTTTTTTTGAGGTTTTTTTTTTTTTTTAGTCTTTCTATGCACATATAATGTAAATATAAAACATGCAATAGTCACTTTGTTGTGTGTAAATGATTAACAAGCTTATTATTGCAGATTCAATCATTACTGAGTTTGATTCTACTAGGTGCCTATAGTTGTGCTTTGCGAGGTGTGCTTAGCGTTATGTTATTATAGAAGGAAATGGAATCGGTGAATGCGAGAGACCAGTGTTGAATCCTGACTGAGGTTGTTTAATATTTCATTCATCTAAGTATTTTGTGAAAGGCATGAATTCATCTGTTTTCCTATAGTAGGGTAGACTGGTTCTTTCAGCTTGGCAAACCAAGTCAGGAGAAAGGAAAAACTCTGATCCAATATCAGCTGTAATTTGCTTAAAAATTGACCTTGTGTCACATCCTGCAGTGATGTGGGTTGGGTAACATACGTATTGCAGCAATCAAATGTACACATTCGTAATCACCCACAGTACATTCATTCAGGATTTAGATTTAAATGAATGTACTGTGGGTGAATTACGAAGTGTACCATTTGATTTGCTGCAATTACGTATTACCCCAACCCCATCATCACTGGCAGGAGTGACCAAAGTCAATATTTTAACGCAAATACAAGCTGGGTTTGGAATTCAGAGTTTCCTTCTCCTAGACTCTGGTTTTGCCCAGGTTAAAGAACCAGTCTACCCTACTATAGGGAGAGAAAGAATGAATTCATGGCCTTTCACAAAAGTATTAGCATGAATTGAAATATACAACCTCATCCTAGATTTCAACACTGTCACCGATTCCATTTCCTTCTATAATAATCCATAACCTAAGCACACCTCGCAAAGCCACAACTGAATAGGCACCTAGTTGAATCAAACCTCAGTAATGATTGATCTGCAATAAAAGCTTGTTAATGCATTACACCACAACAAAGTGACTATGCATGTTTTATATTTACATTATATGTGCATAGAAGACTAAAAAAAAAAAACCTCAAAACAACCTATAAATTTCTGACTTCAGATATTGAAACTTTTATTTTTATTTTAATTCTTGAAGGAAGTATACGTGCAGAGATGAGGCTACACAAGAAAGGGAGAGTGAATTGCAAGCCCATACCAGTTGCTACGGAACAACTTGAACAATAGCAATCAGCAGGTGACAATGATGCGTACGTCTGTTCTAGATTGCAACGAGAAAAGAAACAGCAGCAGCAGCCAACTGACAAGGCACCAACAGGCAAATGCTCGCAGAATTCATATTACTTTTGGTCAGTAAATAATTTCTCTAACTACTCTATAACTCTATAATAATTTTTTTTCATTTAATATTTTAGATAGTAGACATTACTTTTCTTTTCAGAATAGCTGGATCAATGGAAAGTCTATTTTTTTTTACATAGGGATTTAAATGGGACATCCCACGAGGATTCAAAACTCATGATTCAGTAATAATGGATCTTGCGGACTAACTTAAAAAAATCCCCCCTCACCCAGGTGAAGCTGGGTAGCCGCTTCTAGTTATACATATAATATCTATATCTATATATATATATATATAGGTTTGAAAATTCTATACGAACTGTCAATTGCCATGTACCGTGACTTCATTGTTAACATTACTCTAACACAATATATATATGAGTGTGTGTGTGTGTGTTTTGAGGAAGAGGAACAGATACTACCCTTATATCCAGACTGAAAGTCAGGGAACTATGTATTATCCAAGGCAGTAGTATTGGGGACTGATGCTTGGATCCAAGACAGATTTACGCAGATACTACACTCTGATCTTTGCCAAAAGCGCTAAAAATAAAAAAAAATCATATTAGCATATCATAAAATATGATTGGGGAAATAAATTGTCAAGAAAATTGTTCTTATCTTAACATCTTTTTTTTTTTCTGCAGCTGATTGAGATATTTCATTTTATTTAACTTAGGGAAAAAATTTCAAATCTGTGTGATCTTAATTTTGATAAAAGAAAAGAAATTAGCCTATTCTAATAGATTTTTATGTCAAATTTCCCTTAATAAATTCCTGGAATTTTTTGTTGCACAAAGGTTAATTTGAATAGTTTTATGACAAAATAAAATAAAAACAAACCCCAAAACAAACCTTTTCAAATATTTGAGCAAAATGTTTCCCTAACTTTATCACTAAAGAAAGAATCTGAATTTTTAAAAATTAATTTTTGAGAAAAAATTTAAATATCTATTTAAGAATTTTATTGGCTTTTATTCAAAATCTTGAAATTGTTGTGAAGATTTTTCTTGAAAACAGCTAAAGCAGTTTTAGTTTGAAATTCTTTGTGATATTGAATAATTTTCAGATTTTAATAAAAGACAGAAATCTAAAAAGAATGAATCAAGTGCTGTCCAAAGAAATTTCCACAAGAAAACAGAATTTCACTGAAACAGTTGAATTACCCGAGGAAATTCTTGAGGAAAATGAAGCTCTCAAAACTGAGGTAATTTCTTTCTTTATTTTTAAAATCAAAATTGTAGATAGAAAAAATATTTTATTTGTATGAAAAGAAATATCACCTTTTTTTTTTCATATTGTCACTCCAAGTTTAATCTGTGATTGTGCAAAGAAACTCATTTTTTACTTGTTATATGCCATAGATGCTATTTGGGTGAGTAAAAAGTTTTGCAATATTTTGGTAATATGAGGCACAAATCGACAGCTTGGGAGTCCTTTTTTATTGGGATGATTTAAATAATTGATTGATTGTTATTTTCTAGCTGGATCATCTTCAGTTGACAATTGAACAGCAGAAAGTGGAATTACACAAAGTAAAAGCCGAATCAGAGGTATTCTTTGGAAAATACGGGAAAATCATCAAATTCAGGTAAAGATTTTCAAACTAATCTCATTTGCTTTAATCTTCAAGATTTTCTATTTTGATTCTTTATTTTAAATCATCAAAGAAATTAAATGAAAAAAAAAAGAATAAAATAAAATGAAAGTCTATATAGAATTTTTGAAATATAAACCTAAACATTTTGTGGAATAGGTTGTACTTTTCATAAGTATTTGAACACATACACAATTTGGACTTGTTGATTTTTGAGAATTATAAATGAGAACATTATATAAAAGGAATGAAATTGTATTGCAATCAAACATAAAAGAAAGTTAATCATGTTTTCTGGTTGTGAAGGTTAAATTTCTGGAAATGTTTTTTTTTTTTTTTTAATGAAATGAAACTGTTAAAGAAATAAAAAATTCTGTTCATCTGAAATCTTTTTGAGGATTGATTCAAGAACAAATTCACAGTTTGGAAAGTGCTGGAAAATTCACAAATAATTTGAAAGCCCCCCCCCCCCCACTACTTCTCAAAATGTCTCTGTAATTTGTGCTTATTCTAATACTTATTACCAATATTTCTCTGAGGCCGATATAAACATTATGGTAATGGTCATAAATGAGGAACACCCCCCCCCCTACTCCAGCCCAGGCTGGGGCTGCACCTCTGCACACCCCAATGGAGCTACCAATGCCTGATGCTTAAGGATAGAACCGATGCTGAACAGTCCATGACATGCACACTCCTTACTTTGGCCCCTTACTTGTGCTAGACAGGTGGTCAGAGAGGCCCCTTCTAATCCATTAGTTGGTCGTGTCAAAGCTCTAACTCCTATATGATTGTCCTGGCTGTATTGCTCTCATGCTAACACCCAACCCTTTTTATCATGTATGTACTAGAAGGCAGTGGCTGAGGTTTTAGTGTCCTGGATATGATGTTAACATGTATCTAATGGGGAAATTCAAATCTGGAGCTCTTGGGAGTGTCTAATACCCTTCAATTGCATTACTCCAAAGTTTACTCTGACCTGGAATGGTAATACCTAGGTTAAATATATAAATAAATCTAAAAAAATGTGTTTAAAAAAGTTTTTAAAAATATTGCAATATCCAACAAGAATGAATAAAATAAAAATGTGAAGTTAATGTCAAAGAATTTTGGTTTATTTAAAATGTTCATCAAGAAATTAGGATGAATATTTTGTTGTCTAAAGCATTTTGGGTTTCTTTTCAAAATGATAACCAGAGATAAAAAAGAAGAAAATGTCCAATTCTAGCCGGAGCGAAACCGACTGAATTTTCGTCAGCCATGCTGCTTACCCTCTCGGCTGTCGGCAACTGTCAGTAAGAAGCGAACATTTAATTGATGCATACTTCATAGATGTATGTTTACAATCACCAAGAGAACTCAAGTCTGTAAATCAAAAACAAGTATAACCTTCGCTAAATAGTGAAAGTTCAATTAAAATTTAAATACGCAAGATATTGGGAGCATATATATATATATATCTATATATATATATAATATATATTTGTGAATAAAATGGCCTTAAATAACAGGGGTATCGGTGATTATGGACCATTTCCACTGGTATTTAAGGCCTTTTATTCACAAATAATTTGCTCTGTTAATAAAAATTAAGCATTGAGCTCTCACACGAACCTGAACTTCTACAACAAACAACTGGTAGAGTATAGGGCCAGCCTAGAATCACCTAGTACCCCAACAAAAATATATATATTAATATACATATATATATATATATATAATATATATATAGTATATATTATATGAAGAAAATTTTTTAAAAATATAACAAACACAGGATGTTACGATCAGAGGAGAAAAAAATTTATATGTCTATACCTTAAGTATTTCGTTTAGATAAACCTCATCCAGGACAATGCAAAAGAAATTTTTCTCAGAGAGAAAATGAAAAATGTTAAGTGTATAGTGGGAATGTGTGAATATAATTGTTATTTACCGTTATTTTATATATGTGCATTTTGTTTACAAAATCTGATGACGTGATCATTGCTGTGAAAAACGGAAAATGAAGTCTAGGATGAACATGTAGACGTGAATAGGCCGAGATGAAATGTTAACAAAGATATGACATATTTCATATGGATATTAATGTTTAAGAAAATAAGAAAAATTGTTAACAGATAAACATTTAATATATATATAAACAAAAAACATACAGTACGCACATTTTTCATTTTCTCCCTTACAAAAATTTCTTTTTGCAGTGTCCTGATGATGGTTTAAAACCGAATAACTTAAGTATAGACATATAAATTTTTTCTCTGATCGTAACATCCTGTGTTTGTTACATTTTTTGAAAACATTTTCTCACATTATTGTCAGATTAATTTGCCTCATCGTATTCGATATATATATATAAAGACATGGAAGATAAAAAAATGGGTTCAAGTTTGATAGTATGACTGATTGGATGAAGGAAAAACAAAATGTAAAATCTTGGTAGAAGGGTATAGACTATGTGTTAATTTTGATATAAGTAAATTGTTTGAATGTAAACTTTACTTGTCAACAGTATTTTTAGTTTCTGTAATGTTGTTATGATTTTCTAACATTTCTTTGTTCATTTTAACAGATTGATACTCTGGACTTTCTCACCCAACGAGAATTACACAGATACTGACTGAGCAGACTTACAATATTCTACAAGTCAAATTCCAGAACTTAAAGTAAAACGATGGCCCAACAAGTAGAAGTGATAAATTTTGCCTTCTTTTCATTTCACGGTCATGCAAATCAGAACTTTGGTTTTTTTTTTTTTTTCTCTTTTGCTCATTTGTTTGCAGAATCAACTTTTTTGTATTTTGTAACAATTAAGTTAATTTCAAATAATGCGCAAGCACAATTAAAAACATATTTAATGATATTTTTGTGTTAAACAGGCAGTTGTATTGATTTTTTAACAAATTCGTATTTTCAGTGTAGATCTATGATGAAATGAAAATGGACAACCAAACATAACGGCTTCCTCAAAGTGAAACAACAAGGGGAGATTCTCTCATTTTATGTAGCTAATGTTCAGATTACCCATATTTCAATGTTTTCTTTTTTTTCTCGTAGATATTGGATAAACCACTTGAAAGAACAACTGGCCAGTGCTCCAGGTTGATAGTGAGAAACTATCAGCACTGATATCCGGAAGTCGTTCTAGCAAATAGGGTGCAACAATTGGAAGATGATCTTAAGAAGCAAAAAATCATACAGTCCAGTAAGTATAAATCTTTGATTTTAGTGTAACATGATTACAGGAGCAGCTTATCATGCCAGTTTAGTTTGGGAGACTGAGGACAGCTTTAAGAAGTCTAGAAAGGAAACACATCATTGTGTCCTGATTAAACATTGGTCACACAAGACTAACGCACTCCTATATACTCAAACAAGAACAACAACCACAGTGTGAAACATGTTCAAACACCTATTCATGAATGCAGGTTTTTTGCTCACATCAAGAAACTGTAATTTTAATGCAAAGAAAGATCTATTTAAAATGTCAACATGGAGGACATTTGTCTTTTAAGAGGGAAATAAATTGTACCATAGAATATAGACATGAACTTATCAATACCATACAACATGATCCTCAAATGGTCCTACACATGTTAATAACCAATTTACTAAAAAGTATAAAATATAAATACACAACATATATTATTCCTAACTGTTAGGCATGACATAACCCAGACAGGTTGATATGTCGTTAAAATCATCAACCACCAACCAACAACCAACCAACCACCAGTTTGTGGCTGCGAAGATTTAACAAGATTAACTAGCAATGTAAGTCAACAACATGTAACACTCAACGAATGCTATGGTTTCTTCTTCCTTCTTTCAGCATCAAGCAAGCAGACATACTAAGTTTGGTGGTTGTTATATCTGGACGATAGTGTGAGGTAGATGTGTTGAGGTTTGTTACGATTTTAGTAGCCATCCTTTAGGCTTCAAAGCAAGAGTGCTTGTCCATTGGAGATCCTTTGTGTTAAGCCGAGAGCGATCCTTGGTAAAGAATCCTTTGGTTGTTCCACTTGCAAGTCCTTTGTCAATGATTACAATGGACATCTCTCAGTATCAGTGATTAAGTAGTCAACAGCCACGTATTGGCTGTTGATTAGTGAGATTTAAACCATGTTGACCTCACTTAGTCTATAAATTTAAGGTGGTGTATTGTCGCACACCTTATATACAAAAAATTCAACAAGACTTACAAAGCACAATTTAAACCTTGCTTCAGTTTTTCTCTTTCCTTCTGAAAACCAAATTAGCTTCTTGTTGGATACAAGAGAGACAGTTTTCTCAGGCAATATTTAGTTAACACAAATTATTCATTGTTAGCTTTATTTTGTGTGGAAGATGACAGAGAGAGGTTATCTAAAATGGCCCTTGATTAAACTCCTCCAATAACAACTTTACTTCTTCATTAGCCAAATATTCTTTCTTCTTTTGTCTAACTGTTGCTGGTCCAAAATCTCTGTCTTCTCCATTCGCAGTTAAAATCTGCCAGTCCCAACCTATCTGTCTTCTCTGGCCATCCAGAATCAATGTCTCCTCCAGTCTGTCTATCCCTCTTCTAGATTATTTGATCATATTGCTTCTAATGGTCACACAGTAATGGTCTCTCTCACTATCATCCTTTTGTCTGGAAATAGGCTAATCAAATATTATATTCACCCCTTTGCAAGAAGTCAAACAAAAACAAAAAAAAAAAAAAGTAAAAAAAAACCAAAAAAAAAAAAAAAAAAAAATAGCATCCAGTTGCAGACAAAGGAAAGTGGCATGCAACTCAAACCTGTAATCCTGCAGATAACAAGTCAAGTGATGGAATATATTAATCAAGTATCCTACACCAAGCTGACTCGCCAATGAAAAGGCCCGAGAAATAAGCTGGCCCAAACTGCATAATGGAACTGTCCCAGCCTTCTATATAAATCACCTACAACCACAATCTTCGTTGATCTTCAGAATGACCACTCTCAATACATCTGCATACTAAATCTTGTGACCAACTAAATCCTACGTTTGAAAACAGTGTCTAAAACAAAATAATAAAGTAACAAGAAATTGGAATAATGTCAATTGTTTCAGTTCAAATTCAGATTTGATAAATATATACACCCATTTTTTTTTGTTTTTTTTTTTACTAAAAACAAATTCTGATAAAGTTCAAAATAAGAAATGAATTCATTAAATGCATTTTGTTTATCCAACAAATTTCTTTTTCAATTTGCCAAATAAATATAAAGAAATTAAAACATAAATAAAAAAAGCAATCATTAATAATATGAAATATTGTAATTTTCTGTATAATATGCTTATATTATATTTGTGACATTTATTGATTGTAATTAATTCTACAATCCATTTTTTTTCTCAGTCATGTAATTAGTTTATATATATATATATATATATATAATATGGAAATGAATACAAAGAAACAGGCAAAGAGTGTAATATTTTAGCTTTCAATCTTGAATATGGCTATTCAACAAAAGGAGCAAATTATTTGACATCAATGATTGATTTGTGTCTCCAACTAAATTCACAGTTACGAATAGCAAAATTCCTGCAGCAATTAAGCTGTTTTTCTGAAACATTTTGTTTATTTCTTGTTGATTTAAGAGTTTTTTTAAAAAACAAAAAGCAATCAACATGATTGTTTTATAGTAATAAAATTATTTTGGCTGCTTGTCTAGAATAGTTAAGAAAAAAGTAAATTCAATCGATAGCAGAAAAGGAATGTATCAAAGATGGGCTGACTGAGCACTTTAAATCTTGGTACAGCAACCAGGCTAGGAGAAGGAAACCTCTTGAATCAGAATTGACTTATTTGTAAAGATACACTTTTTGCCATAACCAATGAGGAATTGACATGGCATACAAACCAACCATCCAAATTTTTTAGGTATTAGATTAATGAGAGCAGCTTTTAAAAAACTATTTTTTACTTTGTATTATTTTAATTTTGTGGACTGTTGTCTTCCTCTTTATTGTTTAAAATGCACAAATGTTTCCAGCCAATGTGCCCTCTTGGCTTCTTCAGATGTTTCTTATAAAACTCTGGATCTTCTTGTCATAATCAGGAGCTTTCATGACCCACTTTTTTCCCAAACTTTTTTATAATATATGTGTTAGAAGGCGATGACTGAGGGTCTTCATTTCCTGGGTATGATGTAAACTCATCATCTGATTTAAACAAAGTTCTAATTCTGGGAGCTCTGGGGAATGTGGTGTATCACTTCATCATATTACTCTCGGGTCCTTCTGACCTGGAAGTGGTATACTGTTCGGGTTTCCATATATAGGTTAAATAGAAGAAAATGCTTTTTAAAAAACATTGCAGTACCATCAAGACTGAATCAACAAAATGTCTTCAGCAAAAATCACCCAACAGAGGTTGACATGCTTAAAATCGCACCAACAACTATTATCAATGAACGCCATTTAATTTTAACTCTTGACTCCTATACCGCCTCATTTGGCCTGGTCGGAAGTCACATCATTTTCCTAATTACCCAAATTGATAGCTTTGTTTAAATGTATATTAAAACTATTTAGAAGTCTTTGATTTAAGGGAATAACAGGTAACTTACTGAAAACCATTTTTAGCCATTTACTTGATAAATCCTTATAGAAATGGGGCTGTGGACTTAGAAAATTCTCAACAGAATGTTAAGAGTAAATGTTTTTATACAATCGCATGTGTTATATGTTTTTGCTTTGTTTTTTTTTTTTTTAGGATCGGCGCCATTTGAGTTCTTGTGAACAAAATTCAAGATCTTGAAATAAGCACAGTCAAGAGAAAGAGATTACAGAATATATTAAAAAATGGCCTGAAATTACAGGCACGCAGAAATTAGAGAAAGAGGTTAATAAATGGAAGAGATTGCAGAGAGCAAAAATCAGGATATTGAAATTATCGGGTTGAACTGGAACTCCATTTTTACATTTCTTCAAGTCTTCAAGTAAACAGGAATGATCATTTCATGGAAATGGTCTCAAATTCCAACACAAAATATGAAGACTTTTTATATTCAAATGTTTTGAGTTCCAAGAAGAATCTTTTTGCCATTAATTCTAAAAGCAGTGATTTTCAACCTTTTTTTTTTACTTATGTCCCCAACTGTTTGATTTCTTTTTAACTCTGGTGGACTCGCTCCCATAGCCATTCAGTTTTAAAATCCCATTGTATTTTATGATTGAATGTTTTTTGGCTTGCCTGGAACCAAAATGTTATCTGTTCCCAGTTGGCCCTTGGCGCCCTGGTTGAGATCACTGCCTAAAATATTCACTCTCTTATCTTCATTTTCAAATCTGTATATTTTAGTCAGCAATTTCCCCAGGCCTTATATATAATAATATATATAATTTGATTCCATTCCCTTACATTTTAGCAACATTTCCTAACAGGCTTTATCTTCAGACATATCTTCAATCTCTAAGGTGCTTAACTTTTGAAACTTTAGCATCAGATAATCTGTACCTGAGGCACAAAAAACAAATCACATAAAGCAACAGTTTCACTCCAGGTCACATGTTATCTTTGTTTAAGAATTTATTCAATCAAGAAAGGCTGTGAGTTATTAAATGTTTTTTATTATTAGTGTCTGACATGATTTAAAATATAAAAAAATTAGAAAATTAACTTTCAAGGGTTATTGAATCCTTTGAAATTTAAGACATCTTTTCTTTTTTCTTTTTCTCCTTTTTTAGCTATCTGTTTGGATCTTTAAAGATAGACTGTTAATTGTCATCATATTAGCTTTTTATTATCAATAGACAGAGCCAGAAATATTGGAGTTATAATCTATAGTAAAATACAGCTCAGCCTGTAATATCAGGCCTTATGTTTAAACAAAATACCATTATCTCTTCATCAATATTATTTGTTCCCCTCCTCCCCGCTATCTTGTGTAGAATATTTCACAGATCCAAACAACAAAGATTCTATATATTTGTAATTACAATGAAACTTGAATTTCTTTTTTTGGAGAAATGGAATAATTGCAGAACAAAAAGACAACAGAAGATAAATTATTGCTGAGTAGTGTGTAAGATCCCACTGGGTGACACCCACCTACTTATGGCCTTGTGCCAAACTATATGTTCTTGTTATTTGGTCTGACCCTTTATGAGATGAGGATTGATAATTTGTATTTTTAGATTTTTCAGATTGTTGTCCTCCAATCTTTATTGTTTGTATACACTCCTGAATTTGGCATGAAGGTCCTGAGGTCACAAGAGGTCACATGGACTGAAAAGTGGTGTGCATAAAATAAAGATGAGGACAATAGTCTGAAAACGTTAAATAATACAAAGTTCATTCATGGTAATTTTGAAAGTTTTCCAAAAACAAAACTTCATATCATTTGATTCCGGTGACAAAAAGAACAAACATGTTACAATTTGGTTGCCATATCTATTAATGGTGTTAAAAATTCAAGGCTGCCATCTCTGTGAAGTTACCAAACCATCTTTCTTTATAATAATTTTGTAAGGAAAAATATCAAAGCCCTTAAAAAAGAGCTTCTAAGATGTTCAATGCCAAGCCACATCCGTTTCAGTAGTATATCAGTAATCTAACTGCTAAAAACCAAAATGCAACACTTTCCTCATCACTTATTTTCAATCTATTCCCCCCCAAAACTTTTTAAAACCTTCCACCCTATCAAAAAATTTGCCCCCCCCCCCTTTTATAATCTGATCAAGATGTCATGGGTGAGAAGTGGGCAAGCTCTTCCATAAGGTAGACTTGGTTAAATTAACCATAAATGATATTCGAAATTTTAATATCTATGTATTTATGAAAAAAAAAACATGTCTGTTTATTATCAAGATTTTTAAATAAATTTGACATTTTGTAATTTTGCAATTTTTCTAGGTAATTTATTCCTCTAACTGAAAGTAGCTATTATCAATTTCATCTTAACCATTCTACTCTCGTTTAGTATTTCAGTCCTTTTCCAGTGTATCACTTAAAGAACAGTTTGACAGATCTTGATAAAATTTCTTTGGTCGTTTCATAAAGTGAATACTTTCGCTTAGATTTGTATTAAAGAAATTGAATTTCTTGAGCGTCTCGAAATGAAGCTGTCAACTTGAACAAAATTATGAAATAGCGATGGAATAGAGGATGTTCATCTTGTTTTTTTTTTTTATTAGTAAGTCATCCATTATTAAGTGCATGCTAGCAGCACATTCTCTTGACTTATCTTGTACTCCTGGCAAGAGTCTTAATTTGCATTCAAGTGTCTGCACAAAGCAAGTCTTTGCTGTCAGCAAAACACTGGTGTGTCCATGTGTAGGAATGCCACATATAAGTTCGTCTGTTTCTCCAGCTGTGTCCAGCATGTCTTGTTTTGTCTCACTTGGATGGTTTGTGTGATAGGAGGTTAGTTGGCTGGATAGTTGTTTTTGTCACTTTCTGCTCCAGGATTTGTTCAAAAAGTACACACAGCCAAATCCGTTGTGTAGTTTCGATCTAGTTTTTCTGTCTTGTAATGCAGAACTTAAGATCTCTATGGATCTGTCCTGGAATGATATCTCTGTTTGGTTTGGATTTGCCGTATGAAGGAGTGTTGGATTCTGAGGTAGGTCGCTTAATGTTGCTCAGGTGTCCTAAGATTGACTGTCATCAATATTTACTTATGCGACCACGGTTGTAGTTGTCAAAAACAGTTGAATGGCAAGACACTCTCTGGTGTATGATCCGTCGTATATACAGGGTGTTAGGAGAAATTTGACAGTTTCATAAGGAACAAGAAAAAGTGATAACTACAATTGATTGTAACAAATTCAACAGGCATGGAAATTACACAACTGTCAACAAGTTTCCACTCAAAATAACTGCCATTAGCATGATCGAGCTTAACCTGCTCTGGAAACGCTGGAAGCAAGCTGATGTCAGTTTCCCTGGAAGGATCTCAAAAACTACTTAATTCTATTGATTAACTGGGCTTTTTGTAGTACTGGTAAGCGATTTGTGTCCTTTCTCAACAGTGCCCTACATAATAATCCATGGGGTTTAAATATCTGGGGAGTTCGGAGCCCAAACATAGCGACTGGTGTAGTCGTAAAAATTTGGCCATTTTTTATTTTCCCAGAGGTGTGGGTTGGGGGGCCGACCTGCTGCATACATATGGCCTACCATTGGCTTACCCTTCGTTATCCATGACTTGACACAGTGTTTAGAAACTCACCATAGGCATCTGAAATTCAACCTGATACCTCTTAAAAAATGCATTACCACTCCAGAAGACGCACATACCGAAAACAGTTTGGGAAATTTAGTCTGCATTACACAAGAAGTGTCCTTTGATTTGTATGCAAGCCATCTGTTATTCTGCTTGTTGTGCTTTTGATTTAGCAAAAAGTTTTTCTCATTGGAAAAGCAACGATGTTTGTGGTTTAGCAGGATGTTTCACTTTGCTCAGAAGTTTCTTCGCCTTTTGTCTGATACTTTTTTACGGGCCTTTCCTAGGAGCAAGTTGACCTCTGCAGCGCTTGTATAGTAGACGAAGGTCTTCATTGAGTGCAAGCTTAATGGTAGAGGCTGAAACATTCAATTCATGTGATAAAGCCCGAATTCCAATGCTAGGGTCTTCCAACACTTTTTTCTGCAGATTTCAAGGAATTCTGCTGTTACATGTGCAATCAGATCCATCTGTTATGTTGCTTTCTTCAGCTACAGCCTTGTAGTTCCATGACATAAAATTTTTAATAAATTCCAGCTTTTTCTAGAGGTTTTACTCATACGCAATGGAATTTCATTATTCACTATATGGGACTCAATCATAACCTTTTTCTTCTGCCAATCACTGCTGGAAATTTTACCTTCTTAGTTTGTAGTAACCTTAGCTTCATCTCCAAACTTGAATATTGTCTCAGTAGAAAAATTTTAAACTAAAGTTATTTGTCTTGATCAGACAAAGCACCCATAAAAACATCCAGCATGTT
>CM042152.1:76396094-76505469 GCA_023376005.1 Doryteuthis pealeii | reverse complement strand
ATAACTAGCATAGTCTCGTAGGCAAATACCATTAAAATTTGCAACAATTTTATTGCATATGACACATTCATTGTATTTTTCGAATATATATTTTTTGTATTCAGGACGAAAAATTTGTTTTGGTTTTTTTCCAAGTAATTTATTTAAGAGTTCAAATTCACTCAAAATTTGTTTTTTCATTTTAGCTATCCTAGCCACCCTTAGAGTTGGAAGTGGATTTTAAAAAATTCATTTTATTTTTATGATTTATTTACATTTTAGGGAAGCTAACGGGTAGAGTTATGCACGCTGACTTTTATTTTATTTTTAGCTTAAGAATAGCTAACCAACTAGCGTGTTGGGAAGACATTAAATTCAGATTTTTAATATTCTCATAAATGGTCGAACGACCAGAATCAAACTTTCATTTTTAGGTATCTTAAACAACTCTGTATGTGGTAAGATAATTTTTAATTTCGAATTTCAAAATATGCTCATAATTAAGCATATTTTTTTTTTTGTATTTTAATTTTCTAGCTATCTAACTGACCAGTATGGTTAGAAAGATAATTTTCATTTTTCATTTTTAGTGCTCTACGAAAATTCCAAACTGAACCCACAACCCCAATCTAATTCATTCAAATTTCTATCGAGCAAAGGCAAAGAAAACAATTAAAGAAGCTAAAAGAACTCATGGAAAAATTACGAAAATAAACTAAATGCCTCCTCCACATTAAAAAACAGTGTGGACATGATCAGAAAAATAGGGGAAAGAAAAACAAGTCCATTAAACCACCTCTCATAAGAAATGAAAAAGTAACAACAAAAAAGGCTATTGCCGATTTACTTGCTAACCTTCAAAAATTCTTCCGTCAAACCAACAAAAAATTCCAAAAAACCAAAACAATTGCAGAAAGAAACATAAACTTTTACTTCAAAAATTCTGAAGATTACAACAAAGCCTTTCACAAATAGCAGAACTTAATGACTCATAACAAATCACACAATACAGCTGTCGGGTCCTGATGAGATTCACAATGAATTTTTAAAAAACGTACCAGAAGAATCTCTCAGATGTCCCTAAACATTATAATCATATTTGGAAAAGTAACACATCCCAGAAACATGAGACAGCAACAAATATACCCATTCCCAAAACTTGGTCAAAGACACCACTAATCCACAATTACCGACCCATCGCCTTGACAAGCTGCCTCTGCAAGACAATGGGAGCGGATGATCAACAAAGGCTGACATGGTATCTAGAAGCAAATAACTAATTACAAACCTCCAGACAGGTTCCGAAAAAAGAGAGGTACAATAGACCATCTGATCCGACTAGAGACCAATCAGGGAAGCATATATAAAAAAACAACATGTAGTGCAGTCTTTTTTGACCTAGGAGAAGGCATATGACACTACTTGGAGGTATGGTGTCATGAAAGACATGTACGATTAGGGTTACGGGAAGGCTGCGCTATTTATAAAAACTTCCTCTCCAATAGAAATTCAGGGTACGTGTGGGATCCACTTTTTCTGACCTCCAAACTCAAGAAGAAGGCAGCCCACAAAAAGAAAGTATCCTATCAGTAACCTCTTCTCCATTAAAAATAAATAATATAATAAATAGCCTCAATCCTATAATCAACTGCGCTCCTATGTTGATGACCTTGTCATTTGCTATAGATCCACAGATATCCACAAAATAGAACGCCAATTACAGATGGGCCTCAACAAATGAACAAATGGGCAACAGACAACGGCTTTAAATTTTCAAAGACCAAAACTCAATGTGTGCATTTCTGTTCCTTAAGAAATGCACAATGACCCTACATCAAACTTGAGGAAAGTGAAATACCTGTTGTTGATCAATAAATTTCCTGGGAGTTATATTCGATAAAAAATTAACTTTCATCCCACACATAAACATTTAAAAATAAATGTACCAGAGCCCAACAACTATTACGAGTAGTTGCCATACTGAATGGGGAGCGATCAACAAACACTACTTAAACTATACAGATCACTAATCCGTTCCCAACTTGACTATGCTTGCTTTGTATATGGATTGCTAGGAGGTCTTACCTCAAAGAGCTCAACTCAGTAACACCATGAAGGCTTAAGGCAAGTCATAGGGGCCTTCAGAACTTCTCCAGTTGACAGCCTATATGTAGAGGCTTATGAGGCACCCCTACAAGCTAAGATGCGAAAAACTAGCCTTGCAAATACTACACAAAACTCAAATCCTGCCCATCCAACCCAGCTTATGACTGCACCTTCAACCAAGGATACAAAGAATGTTTTGAAAAAAAAGAAAAATCAATAAAACCTTTTGGTCTCCGGATGGAACATATCCTTAAAGAATCTAGAATTCCTCTCACAAATATCCATAAAACCATCATACCAAAACACCACCTTGGATCATTAAAAAACCTAAAGTGATCCTTGAGCTAAGTGAACTTCCTAAAACAAACCCATCCTAGCACTTACCAAGACAAATTCCACAATGTTCTAGAACGCTACCCAACCACCTCCACATCTTTACAGATGGCTCTAAGGACAATGACAAAACGGCATGTGCAGCTATTTTAAATAAAAAAATTGTAAGAAAAGCCCTTCCAAACGAAAGTTCCATTTTTTCAGCTGAAACCCGTGCAATAGATATAGCACTTGACATCATCTCTGAAAATAAACACACAAAATATATCATCTTTTCAGACTCGCTCTCAGTCCTACTATCATTAAGAAATAAAAAAACTGGAAGACCCTCTCATCATTAAGCTCCTGAATAGATTAGAATCAATGTCTAACTCTAAGGAGATTATTATATGCTGGATACCAAGTCATATAGGAGTGAGGGGGAATGAAAGAGCTGACTCTGCAGCTAAATCGGCTCTAGATTTAATCCCTGACAAGTTCCAGATACCATATACTGATTTGAAACCTAAAATTAATAGATTCCTTCATACAAAATGGCAGCAACACTGGAATAACTGTATCCACAATAAACTCTTCCTAATCAAACCGACTTTGGGAGGCTGCAGACCAACTTTAAGGAAGTCTAGAAAGGAACATGTCATTATGTCCCGATTATGCATTGGTCATACAAAACTAACACACTCTTATATACTCAAACAAGAACAAACAACCACAATGTGAAACATGTCAAACACCCCTGACAATCAAACACTTATTGATGGAATGCAGATTTTTGCTCACATCAGAAAACATTATTTTAAAGCAAACAATATGAAGGACCTATTTGAAAATGTTAACATAGAGGATATTTTCTCCTTTTTGAGGGAAATAAAATTATACCATAGAATATAGACATGAAACAAATCAATGGCATACAGTATGATTCCCAATAATGCTAACACATTGTTAAAACCAATTACTAAATGTATATATATGAATAACACAATATGTATAAAACCCAACCGCTAGGCATGATATAACCCTGGACGGGTTGATATGCCGTTAAAATTAATAAACCAACCAACCAACCAACATTGTATGTCGGGAAGAAAATTTTTAATTTCAAATGACCAAGCACAATTTTTCAATTTTGAATTTTTAACTATCCAACTAAGAAATAATTTTTAATAAGGTATTTTAAATTTTAATATCTGACCAATCTGCCAGAAAGATAATTTTCATTTTTTCATTTTTAGATATCTTAACCAACATTGTATGTAGGTCAGATAATTTTTATTTCGCATTTCAAAGTTATGCTCATGAATAAGCATATTTTTTTTAAATTCTTAATTTTTAGCTATCAAACTGACCAAGTCTCTCAGAAAGATAATTTTAACAAGGTATTTCAAATTTTTAGTTTTTCATTTTCAATCTTAGTTTTAACCTCAGTTAGTTTAACCCTCAAACATTCCAGAATGGTCCTAAACCAATTTAGGGTTCATAGGTAAGCAAGGTTTATACATTTGTAAGATTCCAAGTGATAATACTTGAAGATAAAACTCCGACAAAGGTTGATAGACAAAACATTTTATATACATCACAGAATAAACAGGGTACATAATACATAGAGGTGTACATGAACATACATACATAAGTAATACGAAGTTACATGTAAAAGGATAAACATAAAAGCAACAGACATGAGACTAGGAATAGTCCATGCTGTACAAATCACTTACAGTAATGTAAGGGGCCAAAGCCCCAACAAGAAGGGGGTAGACCAGAGTCTAGCCCATAGTGTCTCGTAGGTCGAGCAACAGGAAAAGAGAAAGAGACGTTCAAATCAGCCGCTTAAATATCAAAGGCCCCTAGCGGGAACCAGCGAATCTAAACGGGCAGACAACTCCCCAGGCAAATCGAAAATAACGCCTACAAATACTCTCCCTCAAATTTTTGGCTGGGCAAAAATTTACAGAACGAAAAGACAAACAAAAAAATGTATTCCTTTAAGGAAAAAACAGAGTCTCGAATGTTCAAAGTTCCAAAAACAGAGAAATAAAATTTGCAAACATATATTCCAGCAAACCACAAAAAAAGGCATGAAAAAAAACAGGAATGTAATTTAAAATACAACAAAAGAATTTTCATGTTACAGTCCGGTGTGAAAAAGTTCCTGTGTCCACCATGCGGTTGGGTACAATTTTAAAGAAATCTCCTTGGTGGTGGCCAATTTCTTCCAAATTCCTGAGTTGAAATAAGGACTGTTTTTATCCTTTAGGAATAATTTTTCTCCTGGAAAAATGGTAGGCACAAAATGCCAAAAAAACGACGGGGATCATTAAAAAGGTGTTTTAAATGAAACAAAAGTCAAAAGTATTTTTACGAGCCATTTCAGGTTCAACTCTTGGCCAGGAATTTGGGAAATTCCTGGTAAAATGGTAGGCACAAAATGCCAAAAACGACTGGGATCGTTAAAAAGGTGTTTCAAATGAAACAAAAGTTAAAAGTTTTTTACCAGCCATTTCAGGTTCAACTTTTGTTTAAAAAATTTTTTTTGTACTAGTGTACAATTTGTAAAAAGTTTGTGGAAAAAATATGGGGCAAGTGTGGTGTGGACAAAAAAAAAACTCGAAATTCACCGTCTCCTTTTTCCATTTTTCAATGCTGACCTGGTCAAATGTCTTTTTAGACACGAAGTCGAGTTGACAATTTGAAAGTCGGCATTTTGAGTCTGGGAGAGACAAATACCGTAATCCGGAAATGGACATTTTAGATGTACATTTCACTTTCTGAGGGGTAGCAAAAAAAAATTTTGCTGAGTAGCCTTGCAGTTGGAATCCAGGTCACATGGTGTGGCGATATTCGTATCTTTACTAGTAGTCGCTGAAGTCAGATCGCACGTGCTGATACTGTAGCCGCCTGGAGTAGGTGAGAGGAGTGTAATAACTGTCCCAGGGCTGCTGGCTGATACTCTCTTCGAAGTAAAAGGAAAATTCTTCAGTGAAGCTTTTTTTTTTTTTTTTTTTTTAAATATATCCAGCGCTGTAAAAAAAAATGTGTCCATTAAAGTCGGAGAAAAAAGAAATAATTTCTTTGAGGGGGGGGGGTCACCGTTTGTAAATCCCGAGTACTTTTACGACCATTGTGTGGTCGTAAAAGTACTTGGGATTTACAAACGGTCGACTTGGGCCAAAAAGGGTAAGTGTTCGTAATCACGTCGGGGTCATCAGTTGTAAGGATTAAAGTTCCAAATGCAAAACAAAGCCTTCACAAAACGTTTTCATCACGTCGGGGTCACCAGTTGTAAGAGTTTCGAGTGAGTGCTGGCTTATTTTATTTCCAGTCTTTGGGAGAAATAGACTCTAATTCCCCAAAGACGCAGTAGTAGTTCTCAACCTGTGTGGTAGCAATGCTACAAGGATCCACACAGGACGCTGTCCTCCTTGACACTGAAGAATCCAAAGTAAAATCCTTCTTTCCTCCAAAGTCGTGGCGTCACATGTCTCTCTGTATGCGTGTCCCTCTTTTTCCCCAGGCGTACGCGAGGAAGATAATGATCACGTTGCAGAACGTAGTAGCTGTTGTCCATCAGTAGGCAAAAGCCCCTAGGGTCAAATTCTAGGACGAAGGCAGCAACCGTGACGCCACGGACCTCTTGGAAGATTCTTTTTATTTTAAATTGTTTTTATTTTTATTTTTAACACAAATTCTGACAAATTCAGATTCGACCCGGGTTTTAGAAGGGAAAGACGTGATAGTCTTTCTCTATCGGGTCATTTCTCCCACACGGTGAATAAGCAATATGGGCTGATAAAATAAAAAGCTTGATCAAGAAAACCCAAGTCTTGTTTTAATTACAATGACCAAAATCAGCCCGAAGAAGCCAGCCCTTAGTTAGAAGAATTAAGAAGAACAGAGAACTCAACTAGACAGGAACATGGCAACTAGAAGAGTAATAAAGTTAAAAAGAAGCAAGTAAGATAATCCTCTCTCTAATGTCTCTGTCATCTCTGAACTCTCTCTCTCTCTCTCTCTCTCTCTCTCTCTCTCTCTCTCTCTCATCCGAAAACTCTCACTCACTGTTTATATACCCGATGTGGATATACAACATATATATATATATATATATATATATATATATATATATATATATATATAATGTTACGCACGCACACTCGTTAGGGGCAACCAGTGTACACACGTAACATGAAAGAATTTAAAAAATGCAAAAGGTCCCAGATGTAAAAATGAATAGTACAAAAGGGGATGGGATTCAAAACTTTTCTCTCTGCTCCTTTGAAAAGGGATAGAAAACCGATAAACGACGATAATGCTGAATGACGAAGATCGAACAGGATTTCAAATAATAACATAAACATTTATTTACATTTAAATACAAATTATCATTAAGAGACAAATACAAATATACATGTAATAAGAGGGGGTAAAGTGAATGCGTGGTTCATATTATCAAATGAGTGGACGAGTGATTGAGCATATCAATCATATTAGCAATACACAAAATGTATGACAAATAATAAAGATTTACAGAATACAAAATCTTGAACGTTTGTTTTAACTCACTGCGACGTGGCAAACTGCAACGATATTTCTTCGTTAAAATTATTGTTATTTCTCTGTACGACGGGGATTCGCTTCTTTTCTCCAAATGAATTAACTCTTATTCTACGACGAAACGTCTTTGTTTTTCCGTTCCTTTGATTTTCGATGCGCACATCAAACTTTTCTGCCCTTGTTTTTCGGGATGATTTCATTTACCTTGTCCTGCCCCACGTTTTCGGCGAAAAATCCTTCCTTAGTCGTCGTCATAGCAACGTCTTGGGGCAAGTCTACTTTTGGGTCTCGGGTCCACAGTTGAAATATGTATACACATTTCTCCTATCACCTGAGGTGGGGTGATTGAATACAACTGTCCTTTAGATATAGGGACGGTAGTAGTCGCCTTGACATTCTTCTGCCAAGAATACAGCTCGACTAAATCTCGCTTTCTTTGCTCGTCCACGCATTCCTTGGGACTTTTACAAATTGAGTTTTCTTTTAACTCTAATATATATACTAGTTGATATACCAGTGATACGTCACATCTCCCTACCAAAAAAAAAATGAAAAAGGGTCGTCTAGATTCTTTTTCATTACAACAGGGAATAGGGTTTGGGCCTTTTTAAAGTTTCTTAAGTGAAAGGGGTACTTATACACATGTATTTTATACTGGAATATAGTCTTTTGTGTTCATTATTTTTCTCCTTTTATATGGATGTAACTTGACATTGTGTCTTTTATGCGCGAGATAATGCATCAGCACGCACAGTGACGACCAACTACTCCGGCTGGGCTCAGTAAGGCTGTGTTCAAGCATATACTCTATCTCCTTACGTATTATTTCTGTTTTGTGGGGGTTAACGCGACATGGGTGTTTTTTTTACTGGAGTGACGTCCTCAACCTCCACATCGTGTTGGATGATGTCTGTTTGTTTGGGAACATCTGGAATAAACTGCGAAAGTTATGTATGAGATTGATTATATCATTGTTTTCTTTGGGATTCAGATGTTCAATTTTGGGCGTAAGGTCGGCTAGAATTTCCGAGTTCTGTAATTTGTGGGGATGGTCGTTCCTTTTTTCATGACTTCCCCATAATATTCCCTGTGGGTACTCAAAGGTATGGGTCCAGTGGTGACCAAAACGGGATTCTCCTTTCTCCTCTCGTGATAGGGTTTGATCATGTTGACATGACACATTTGGGTTGCCTTTCTCCGGTCGGGGGTGTTAACTATGTAATTGAGGTCGCCGACTTTTCGGGAAATTTTTATATGGACCATGAAATCGGGCTTTAAGGGGGTGCCCAGACAAGGGTAATAGTACTAACACTTTATCTCCTGTTTCGAAATTTCTACGAACTGTGTTTCGATCATAGCGTTGCTTCATCCGGCCCTGGCTTATCCGAAGGTTTTCTCGTGCCACTTTACTGGTTTCGTACAACCATGTTCTAAAACGGGTCATATAGTCTGACAATGATTCTTTCGTTGGACTGTCTTAAATCCATTTTTCTCGTAACATCACCTAAGGTCCTCTTACGACTTTAAGGGGGTGCCCAGACAAGGGTAATAGTACTAACACTTTATCTCCTGTTTCGAAATTTCTACGAACTGTGTTTCGATCATTCCGTTGCTTCATCCGGTCCTGGCCTATCCGTCTTGGGGCAAGTGTATTTTTGGGTCTCGGGTCCACAGTTGAAATATGTATACACATTCCTCCTATCACCTGAGGTGGGGTGATGGAATACAACTGTCCTTTAGACATAGGGACAGTAGTAATCGCATTGACATTCTTTTGCCAAGAATACAGCTCGACTAAATCTCGCTTTCTTTGCTCGCCCACGCATTCCTTGGGACTTTTACGAATAGTGTTTTCTTTTAATTCTAATATATATACTAGTTGATATACCAGTGATACGTCACAATAATTATTTGCGTTAATGGGCAACAGGTTACCAAAGATGTGTTGGGTAAATGTAATGTTTTGGTAGCATTTGATAAGTGTGTGGTGACAAGTTTTTTAATTTTTTGGTTTAAACGTAGCTGGTTATTTCTGGTGCATGTTCACAGGTTTTCCTTTTAACCCCATCATATTTTGTGGTAGAAAGAAAAGGAAGAGACAAAGACAAAAGGTAGTTTTAGGATTCAGGCTTTATTCATGGGTCATAGCTACCATGTGGAGAGGAAATTTCACTTGTCCAGTAATAGTGTCTGGTCCTAGTTGAGGCCTAAGCCAGAATGGCTGAGAGATTATTTTGGTGGTCAGAAATCAGTCCATTTTCCTCCACATGCCGGAGGCTTCTTCTGGGCTGAAGACTCGTTATTTGTTATTTTTTATTTTAATTTTATTTTAATCCCCACAAAAGCTTACTTGTCTTACAATTCGAAGATTTTTTGAGGATAAATTCAGTTATCGTCAGAAGACTCTTAGACCGATATCTTTCGCTTGTGTGTGCTATTAGTTTTGGTCTTTCAGCTACTAACTTTTTCTTGTCTTGTCTGCGTGATCTTTTTCTAAACGCCCTGTGATGAGTTGTCCCCCTTACATCATCTTTATTTCAGCTCATTGGGATCAGGCAGACATCACGTGATCAACTAACCTGGCGTCTGTGTCTGTCGCCTGCGTTTAACAGTATTATAGAACTTGAATAAAAAGCAAGTTGTGTTTTTTAAATCGTCTTCGTCTCGCTCTATCTTTTATCTTTTACACAAAGTTGTAAAAGACATCCTATTTCACGCCCTTATTCTATTCTCTCTAACCCTTTCCCCTCTTCTTCTCTCTTATTACTGATACATAATGGTATATCTGTAAAGCGTATGGTATACAAAGAAGAAATAATGGACGAGAAATTTTGGTAGAAAATCGTTTATTAAAAATAAATAAGGGTTGAAAACGTTGTTGTTGTCGTTGTCGTCAGAAGTATTAGTAGTAAACTCTGGAATGGCCGAGTGGAGTAAGTCAGGAATGGCCGGGGGTCATGAGGTGCAGTGGGTGTCGTATGATGATACGTCAGGAGGCTTTCTGTGGTCTGGTGTGAGGCGTGGGTAGTATCGTGTTGATGGTATGATGTAGGTAGATAGAAGTTGTAAGTTGATATGGTCACTTGGTGTGGGAAATAAGTCAGGAATAGTGACGTAGGCAGATGGACCCGTGATGGTCAGTAGTATATTCGTGTCGGCAGAGTGCGATGTAGGTTGAAAGCAAGCTCGAGTGGGCTGGTGAGCGGTATGTTAAGTCGTCAGTTGGTGAACTGGTGATATAGAGTTTCGTAGCAGCTCGCTCGTCCCCTTAAGAGGTTAAGGGTAGGCGGTTGGTAAGGTGGTTCTGTTGTCGGCTTCCCCTTGTTTGATCTGTCCTGATGCCCGGTACCTCTGCCGTCCTGCCTGGCGTGGGGGCTCTCGGTCAACTTACTATGGTACTCCAATGCCAGACTTATATAGTGACGAGATAGGCTCCAGATATGCTTTTGGAGCGTTTAGCGGGAAGGCCCTTCATTGGTTGAAAAAACATTAATTTGAGTATATTTTTCTTGTTTATCAATATTGTTCTTTCGACCGGAAGTTATTTCTGAGCCTATGCGCAGATCCATATTAAATTGGTCACTTCGTGGTAGGGAACCGTTGGGTTAACTTCCGCTGGTAGGCGTCCGTGACTCGTGTTTGCTTTGTTTTGTTAGTGAGTGGATATATTGTGAAATAAGGATTGTGAATCATAAGATTCTATCTCTGTTATAACATTACTTCCTCTCCTTTACAATGCCCATTACTGTCAAAGTGTTTTGAACTTGGAATTGGTATTGGTCAGTCTGATTTTTTCTATTTTTTAGAATACAATCTTTTTCCTTTGTTTCTTAAATCTGTTTTTGATAAAAAATTTACTATTTAGGTATGATTACAAATTAGTCAAACTAGTTTTTCTAATGTGGAATTAATAGCACACTGAGAAAATGACTGTTGTACTGTTCAAAAAATTATACAGAAATATAATATTTACTTTTAAGTTGTTTCCTGACAAAGTGAGGAGCTGATGGTAGGTGTGGCACTCCACCTCAGATGCTGAAATAATCTCCTTGATCTAACACTAGTGAAAAGGGGATACTCCCTCGCTGTCTGGCTGATACCAACATTAGGCCGCCCCGACGACTTTACTTTTTTAAAACTTTTAAGTTGTACTGTCAACTGGGGCTGTAGAATATGCTGACTGCACCCCTGCAGAGAGGTAAGACCCCCCTAAATAGAGTCTCCTGTTGGCTATGGGTGGTGACACATAATGCTTGAGGACAGGACTATGGTGACTGAGCGGTCTGAGACCCAGGTACTTACTGATCTCGTGGCATGCATCACTCCACTTTACCCTTACTTGGCTAGATGGGCAGTCAGAGAGGCCCTATCTGATCAATCAGCTAGTCATGTCAAACCCTATCAACTTTATGATTGTTCCAACCGTATTCTTCAAATTGCTCTTATATAAGAAAAAGACACAATAGCGGCAGTACTCCGAGGTTTGTGTGGAGTTAACCGCAAATGTGGCAGTCAGGTTAAGAGTTAAAGAAAAAAACGAACGACAAGATATGAATAAAAGACTTGTATTAGACATAAAACTTGCAAACTTTAGTCTCGTTTGCGCAAATAAATATATTTGTTACTTAGCTGTTTATCCTGGGATATGGGGTATTAACGGAGCCCTTTGCTACGGCCTTCTGATATAGTTCGGATATAGATGGACTTCTGTTTGCGTCCGACTCCGGTTCTGTGGTTCTGTTGAAGAATAGTGGGAGCGACCTTTTGTTCGGTCCGATCCCTTTCGTTGCTGATTCAGAAGAGAGTGAGTCTCACACTTTTGGGTTTGGCGCCAAAGTATGCTGGCTCATGATTGGTTGGTTTGAAACAGAGGCTCGCAGACAAGGGACGATAACACCATACCCCAGAATTCTTAATACTTATGGCAAACACCCACCCCTTTTTATCATATAGGTTTTAGAAAGATGTGGCTGAGGGTCAACTACCAGTATTCATTCATTGAAACACATGAAGTTAATGAAAAACCTAACATATTAGTCTAGCATGAGAATTATTTCTACCAGTTTATAAAACCAAACCTAACCAAAATATTTACCAATATATTAATATATTAATAACACATGAAGTTAATGAAATATCAGACAAAAATTATTTCTACCAATTTATTAATAAACATAAAGTTAAACAAATATAATATATATATATATATATATATATATATATATATATTTGGGAGAATATGTGCTTTTAATTGAAGTCAGACCTAATTTTTTGAAAGTTATTTCATTTATGGTTAATTAGGCGGGATTTAACTACTTAAATGTAAGGCTAAACAAATCGAGAAAAATCAATCTCTGAATATATATTTCGACCTATTAGGTCTCATCAGCAGAGCTATAGATACGAAGATCGCCCCGCGTGTGATTCGAAACCCTTGTGTCGAAACGGCACTTGGGGCGATCTTCGTATCTATAGCTCTGCTGATGAGACCTAATAGGTCGAAATATATATTCAGAGATTGATTTTTCTCGATTTGTTTAGCCTTACATTTAAGTAGTTAAATCCCGCCTAATTAACCATAAATGAATCAACTTTCAAAAAATTAGGTCTGACTTCAATTAAAAGCACATATTCTCCCAAATATACTGTCAGCTGAAAATAGCTAGATTTGTTTACATTTGCATATATATATATATATATATATATATATATATATATATATAAATCAAGATTTGGCATTAAATAACCCACATGGGTTGATATGCTGTTAGACACCAACTAAATCCAATGATTACTTTTAAGATTGGATGTTGTTTATTTTTTGCGTAAAGGTTCATAAATAAAAACTTTAATCTTATCTGGATTATTCACAATCCAGATAAGAATAAGTTTAAGTCATTGTCTTTTTATTTATGAACTTTTACGCAAAAGATAAACGACATCTAATCTTAAAAAGTGTCCATATTAATTTCCCCTACCATCCCTGTCATCCCACCAAACTATCATGAAATATTGGAAGGAATCTGATGTTTTTTTCTTTTCAGATATACATTTGGTAAATCACAACCACAACCCTAATCCTAATTAATGCACCATTTAAACATTTTTTTAAAAATCACCATTGTTACATAATTCATGGTTTGCCTATGAATTGTGTAAGTAGTGTAGTTAGAAATTTTTAATTGAGTTTGTGAAAATTCAAATCGGAGGTGTGAATGGAAAACTACTGTCAACCGTTATTGACAAGTAATAACCTTTACTTAACTCCTCCGAAATGCGCAAATAGAAGCGTGTGAACAGAAATTATTTCTAGCTATCAGTTGCCGGCCAGACAGTCAGGAGGAGTGGACGCAGGTGTTGCCCTCTCATGATGCCACTTGGTTTTAAGAAATCCTTTTGGTCTGGGGTTGTTTTTAATAAGGACTAATAAAAAATAATGTCTTGTGTATTAATTAAAACATGAAATGAGCAGACACCCAGCCCGAACAGAACAACAGAAGAGCCCAACAGCCTGGATAAATCAACCTGGGGAAAATGGCCGACAAAGTAAACAGCCAGCCTAAAACTTTCTCATTTCTCTTCATGTTCATCAGCCTGTGAAAAAACTAATGTCACATTAAGGTAGAACAGCTACCTTCTTATGTATCTACCCCCCTTTTTTTGGTGGGGAGGGGACTCCAACCACAAGGTACTCTTTTCAACAGAATGATTGAATAGAAAAAGGAACTTTCTTGAGAAAAAAAAAGACGTTTAAGGACTGTTGCTCTCAAGATGCCACTTCTCATCTGTGCGGTTTCAAGAAATCCTTTGGGTTGGGGTTGTTTTTAATAAAGACTAATAAAAATTAATGTCTTGTATATTAATTAAAACAAGAAATGAGCAGACACCCGGACGGAACAGAAGAACTGAAAAGCCCAACAACCCGGATAAATCAGCCCTGAGGAAAATGGCCGACAAAGTAGACAAGCAGAAAAGAAGAAGAACCAAATCATCATTCCCTCATCCTATCTCTCTCTTGCCAATTATATATCCAACATGCAAACGGGTATATAACACCATTTTCCAGTTGAAGAATGGGGGATTATCTTATTGTTTTGAAAAAAAAAAAAAAACAATATGGCAGACTCGAGACCTTATCTATTAAAAGAACATTTTTTTATTGGACATTTCTTTTATACAACTATGTATAAGCTCTTCATTGTATCTTCTGTCCTGTCTGTATTCTATTCTATTAAGTTTGTTCAGGCAATAAAATATTCTTGTAATCACTTCATCGGGAGTTGTTCTCATATCTATATCTATGGTATATAACACCATTTTCCATTTGAAGAATGGGGGATTATCTTATTGTTTTGAAAAAAAACAAAAAACAATATGGGCACATTTTAAGATTGGAATTTGTTTTTTTTTTTTTTTTTTTGTTTTGAGTACATTTTTTAAATGTGTTTGAGTTCTGTATCTACTGTTAGAAATTCCATGTGAATTATCTTCCCCTGCCACTAGGGGGACAAATCGCCAATGGGATATTGGCGCCAGAATCAAAACCCCAGCACTTGTCTGTGGGCCCTTGTCCGGGACGGACGTACTTATCAACAAACTTTCTAAGGTTTATTTCAGCAAACTGTCACTGGCTGTTATAATAGCAAACTGAGAACTGAATATTCTACTTGAACAGGGCCCACATAACCAGCTCACTTCTAAGGCATTATACCAGCAAACGTTATCTCAGGCTGGTATAATAGCATACTGACTGAAGAACGAGAAACGACCCGAGAAGCTTCTTAGAGCCATTTTCCTATCAACGACAGAACACCTTTATCACCACGACACCAAGAACTCTTCTTAGAACAGATAAGTCTGGTCGCGAATTCCATTTAATTTGCAAACCCTTTTGTTGTTAAACCTTTGTAATTTTTGTAAACCCTTGTAAATTTTGTAACCCTTGTAAATTTTGTAATACAAATGTCTGCATTTCACTTTTGTGTTTGTTCTTCTTTGTCCGACAATTTGCCAACAACTACGGGGAAATAAAAGCCCCTTCGAATACCGTAAATACTTTTACTACCAATAGGCACTAGGTGGTGTAGCAAACAGCAATATAAAAGTGGAAGTGTCAAAGTCAAATTCTTTTAGACCCTCCAGTCTTCACAGAGGTAACATGCACCAGTTGTGTCTCCTGTCTACAGAACAAAGTTTTTTGTACTCCCAGCATTTCATGTCACATGACACATACTCAACATATAACTTACATTGTAAGTGTTTATACTTTCCTCTTTTACCAACAGACTCAAGACCTTATCTATTAAAAGAACATTTTTTTATTGGGACATTTCTTTTATACAACAATGTATAAACTCTTCATTGTATCTTGTGTCATGTCTGTATTCTATTCTATTAAGTTTGTTCAGGCAATAAAATATTCTTGTTATCACTTCATCGGGAGTTGTTCTCATATCTGTACAAGGAAATGACTAAACAATTTTAGATAGTCACCTCACATTGAGTAATAGCTGGCAAGCTTTATGAGGAAGCACTATACTCAACCAACTATTGTTCTTCAACACTGCCCTTCTGATATCAACCCAAGCAGAAGTACAAACAGTGGATAAACAAGGGTGGGGCAGATTGGCAGCTACCCCGTGTAAAATCGCCTTAACTCAAAAGACTTTGTATTGCTATAACATTGGAATATATTACCTAACTTTTGGCATTATATGTCTGAACTATGAATGTGTAGAATTTGAAAGTGGTCAGGTAGGTGAAGCTTTGGAAAATTTGAAAACTCTGCACCGCCACCCCGGATCACAATTTTGGCATACCACTGGGTACAAACACAGGCATCTATTGTTGCTTTTCTAACAGGAAGCAAAATATATATTCATGAGATACTGACAATCCTGTTAGTATTACATAATAGGCATTCACCCCGTAGAGAAGGTAATTAATATCTATCCACCCCCTCATAAATGCAGATTATAGTATAGTGATTGTCATCCCATGCTGGGAGAGACATGAGTCCAAAGGGGTTATCTTCCCTTGCTGCCAGGTTTTCGCCTATATAGAATATTTAAATGGTGGCTCGGGAAATTCTCCCTCTCTCTCTCTCTCTTTCACCAAGCTAGCAGGACATGTAGGGATGTGTAGTGTCCTTGTCCTCTAACGTGTGTGTGTGTGGGGGGGGGCTTCGTTCAGGCTCATATCCATGCAGTTACACAGCCTCAGAGACCCCCTCTGGGGTTATTCCTCAAATAAGTAACATTCCTTCAGGAACTCTTTATCACTTCTTTAGGACTTAGTCCTATCTGCCTCTTTATCTACATTGCTTGTCGTTTGTGTATCTTCATGTATCTGTTTCTATATATTTATACTGTACTTTGTCATGAATAAGTGTATTCCTCCATGTGTGTCCAGACAAATAAAGTCTGTATGTGTTATCTTCTTGTTGCTTCATTCGGACTTCATTGGGAATCTTTTCACTTACATTTTCTAACGTATGATATGAACATTAACATCTTATAATAGTATGTGGCCAAATTTATTATGGGATTTTAAACATCAGGCACACAGTGAGTATTAGGTTGTTACAAAAAATAATGGCCGATTGAAGTGCTCGGTTTTGAAATGTCATTTTAACATAGAATTTGTAGTTTACTTCAAGTGAATTTTGGTATATATAATAATTAATGTGTGCTCAAAAATAAAATTTAATTTATTTTCAGATAGAAAGTAGTTTAGAAAGTGGATCCTTTACGACAACCATCGTAAAGGATCCACTTTTCGTCACAAATGACTATTCAGTCAAGAAAGAGTCATTGGTGTTACGCAAACTGAGCATCGAGCACACTTCAAACCGCCTACGTTTCTGGTGCTCATTGAGCTCATGAGGAACCCATTTATCAAGCTTTTTCACCTTTCCAATACTCTGTAAATAGTGGGAAACTGTTGCAATGCTGACACCAAGTGTCTGAGACATTTCTCTGACCCTTTGTCATGGATTTTGCTCAACAACTGCCTGCAATTGTTCATTGTCAAGACTGCATGTCCGTCCTCTACCTTCTTCATTTTCAAGACTCTCATTTCCATTGCGGAATTTCTGGAACCACCTTCATACAGTCTGATCACTTGTGGATTCATCTCCCCATGCTTTGTTGATATTGGCAGCAGTTTCGGAGGTATTGTGCCCAAGCTTGAACTCATGCAACAGGCGAAGGTCATGTTTAGGCATGTTCATCTTTGAAGGCTCCTATTTTTCAAAAATACTTTCTATCTGAAAATAAATTAAATTTTATTTTTGAGCACACATTAATTATTATATATGCAAAAATTCACCTGAAATAAACAACAGATTCTATGTTAAAATGACATTTCAAAACCGAGCATTTCAATCGGCCATTATTTTCGTAACAACCTAATAATAGCTTGTGAGATAAGCTTGTTTCTATAAGAATTAGCAGTAAGGGCTGGTTTAGCTCAGTCGGTAGAGCATTCGGCTAGGAATCACAAGGTTCCTGGTTCGATATCAGCCTTCGTCAACTCAGCGTATGAGTAGCACAGGGATCTGTGCGGTAAAGTGAGGAGCTGATGGTAGATGCGGCACTCCACCTCAGATGCTATAACAATCTCCTTGGTCTAGCGCTAGTGAAAAGGGGATAGACTCCCTTGCGGTGTGGCTCATACCGACATTAGCCCCCCCCCCCAACAACTTTTTTTAACCTGTAGCTCACACCTGTATCCTTATAATGTATTAGATTATCCAAAAGAGGGTAATCTAACACAGAATATTTGGTACGTGTCACTTGTTTACACTGAAAAATCAGTACGTGAACACCTCTGGCATATTTTGTTCTGTCTGTGGACCAACCCTGAGATTGGTACTTGATCCCATCATACAGGTAAAAAATACCATGAAAATTTGGTACAGCCGTGGGAGAAATTGGGTAGGCAAAGATTTTAAAAAAAAAGAAGACTTTGACACAACCTAACTCTGTGATTTGAATTTGAAAAATATGAGTTCTTGAAAAATTAAACTTTCAGGTAGGATCCATCATTTGGTCTACATTATTTCTGCAGAGAGAGAGAGAGAGAGAGAGAGAGAGAGAGAGAGAGAGAGAGAGAGAGAGAGACCAACTTCTATTAAACTATCTATATATCTATCTGTATGGCTCTGTTTATCTCTAGACTCACATACATATATTGAGAGAGAGAGAGAGAGAGAGAGAGAGAGAGAGAGAGAGAGAGAGAGAGAGAGAGAGAGAGAGAGAGAGACCAACTTCTATAAACTATCTATATATCTATCTGTATGGCTCTGTTTATCTCTAGACTCACATACATATATTGAGAGAGAGAGAGAGAGAGAGAGAGAGAGAGAGAGAGAGAGAGAGAGAGAGAGAGAGAGAGAGAGAGAGAGACCAACATCTATCAAACTATCTATATATCTATCTGTATGTGTATGGCTCTGTTTATCTCACATACACACAGATATTGAGAGAGAGAGAGAGAGAGAGAGAGAGAGAGAGAGAGAGAGAGAGAGAGAGAGAGACCCCTTTTGATCTCGATTTGTGGGGACATTTTTTTCCATTTACACTGTCAAAATCCACTTAATTGTTTACAGATGATTTTTAGATTTTTTTTTTAATCATAAAACTAACCCCTAACCCTAACCCCAACCCTAACCCCTAACCCCTAACAAACAACCGGATTTTTATGGTGTAAATGAGAAAAGTGTTCCCACCAGTCGAGATTGCGGAAGGGGTGTCTTAAGGTCATATGGTCCGAATAAGCTTTAGACATTGCTACAGCTCAAGAATAATATTCATACAGAGATAAGAGGATTGACCCCAGAAACCTTGAGCAAAGTCAGACAAAGTGATTGAATTAAGGTGCAAACTTTGTATCCGTTAAAATGGAGGCAATCTGCAAGATATCATTTTTTACAAATTGATAAAAATATATTTCCTTGGACTAGAAGATTAAATGGTTGAATTTTTTTATATTACACTAAGGGCACCTCTTTTTTGTGTGTCTGTATGTGTGTGAAATGTATAAATATTGATTCTTCAGTTTGGTTGTGTTTCTTTGTTTAATGGCCATATCAAACTTCATGGGTTATCTAATGCCATCCTTGTAGAAGAACAGTAGTGGTACTATTTAACTCAGCTGGTGAGGCCAAGTATCGAACCCGGAACCTTGTGGTTCCTAGGTGGATACTCTACTGAGTGAGCTAAATTGGATCTCAAATGTTTTGATGCATTTTGTAACAAAAATTTGTACTGCCCTGTCGGCTAGGGCTGTAGAATATGCCGACTGCACCTCTGCAGTAACCCCCCAACCCCAATAGGGGCTACCTGTGAGCTGTGGGTGGCAACCCATAATGCCTGAGGACAGGATTGTAGTGGCTGAGTGACCTGTGATCTGTATTAAATGGTCTCATGACATTCAATACTCTTCTTGGCCCTTACTTAACTCAGTCTGTTTGATTTTGTTTGGATTCTTTGTTTAACAGCATATCAACCTTCGTGGGTTATTTAACTCTTAACATCCTGTTGAGAATTTTTTAAGTCCAGAGTCCCATTCCTATAAGGATCTATCAAAGATGCTAAAAATGGTCTTTTCATTTAAAGTTACCTGTTATTTCCCTTAAAATAAAGACTTCTAAATATGTTTAATATTATATCTTATTATAATGGAGATTGTGTGTTTTTCTGTCTGTAACCGAAACTATATTCCTACTCAAGTCACAATTCTCTTAGTTATTGACATCACATTCTCCATGATTTTATTTTTATTTTACCCCAATTATTAATAAAATTGTCTTACATTATTAATACTGTTAACTATGTCTACATAATGACAACATGCAATTATATTTATATATACAAAAAATAGCGGTTTACAGTGTAAACGGGAAGGCTAATTTGCATATTAATATTAAAAATGTGATTTTAATAAATATGTGCTTAGTATTATTGATTTCTAACTGTTTGGTTTTATTTTAATGAATATAAGCAAAAATCTCATCAATGAATCTTAACTGAAATCCATTAACAAGATAAAATAAGTGTTATTTTATTATTTACTTCCTCTTATAACTAAATACTTAAATTAGAAAAAATAACAATGAAAGACGAGAGTGATGGAAGAGTAAGTTTCAGTTATTCCATTTTTTATTATACTCCCTCTGTTTCAAATATTTTATTATACTCCCTCTGTTTCAAATCTTTTTATCTGCATTCTTATTTAGTTTCATTAGCCTTTCTAATTTAATACAATATTTTGTTACATTAAAACTTAAATACTTGCACCCGGAGGGTGCATATATTTGCTAGTCTAAATAAAGGCTACAATTTGGGTTGGATTAGGAAAACAAATGTGACTGCTGGCCAGGTGGAATGAGGCGATATAGGATGTTAAGAGTTAATGCCAAAATGATCCTTGTAGAAGAATAGTAGTATTACACAGTAGTAATGACTCAGTGAGACTAGCCTGCTAACCATTATGGAATGGGATGCCCAAAGTAGATATTTACCCAATCTGTTTGCCATGGGTAGGATGTGACACAAGGTTGCAAATATAGGTCTGTAGTGAGAGGGGAGACTTACCTTGTGGAGCAAAGTGGGCATGAACCCGTCTCACTTGCAAGATGAGTGGCAATGAAAAATATGGCTGCCTTGGCACTACAATTTAAATATGTGCGATTTCTAAGCAAAGAGACATGGCAATAGTAAATCTGTATGTATGTAAATTTCTCTCAGATTGCTGTACATAAAATAAGAAGGGGACAAGATAATTTGAAGTGTGGTGATTCACACCACAAATGTAGACAGACAGGAGTTAAAATAGAAAACACATGAACACAACTTAGAATTCAAAATGATTTGTATTATCATACACTAGTACAAAATAAAAAACACCCTCTGGGCGATGTAAAAATAGATTTTTGAAACATATTGCCTGAGGGATGGGAGTAAAAAATTCAATGTCAGCGAGTTTGTACCCTAAGTAAGTAAAATCATCAAATTCATTAAAGGATTAAAAAATAAAACAATTTGAAATGTAAACTTTAAATATGTATTAAAATAAAACAAACTATATATAGGTATATAATACCAGTCATGTATTTATTAAAACTTGTTTTAAAAAACAATGAGGACTGTCTAATGTTGCATGTTCAAATTTTGAGTGTATTTATTCTATGTTATGATGATTTTGGGTAATGTGACATAATTTTTGTTACAGACAAAAACGGGAAGCGAATCTCCATTATTAAAAGATAAAGAAATATCAATTAATTACTTGCAAACTAAGGTTTTGTCTGCAGGAATGATTATATAAATAACACAGTCCACTTAACTGAGTTCCTGAGGTAGGTGTATTATCGGAGCCCTTGCTACGGCTATCTGTTTTCACTGATGGATGTAAGGGATGCCCTTTTTGTCATCCGACACCTGTGCTGCTGAATCAGAAAAGGGAGAATTTGTCTCTTTGGTTTTGCCACTAAAGATTGCCGGCCTGTGATTGGATGGTTGAAAGCGAGGCTCATAGAACAAGGATGATAACCCTACCTCAGATATTTTTATAGAAGTAGTAGATGAGTCGTGTATGGAGAACTGGTAGAAGATTGTTGCAGGACAAGAAAGGTTGTTATCAGACCTTGTAATTAGGAGAGAGAAATTAGGCGAATCAATTTCACAACTTATAAGGTCATTCAGCAAGGATCAAATTCGCAAATCAGTATTAATGGATCTGTAAGACTAGCTTGTAAACATGACAATGGGATGCCCATGTTACCTGTAGTGGTGTGTCGATAAACTGCACTTTCCCCCTTCTAATACCAATCTCCACATCACAACAGCATATTGCACAGATGACCTGAAAATCATCTTTTCTGCTTCTAGATATATATATATACCAACCCCTCCACACGAGCAGGATGTGACACAAGGTCAATTTATTAAGCAGAGTTTAACAGGTTTGAATTCAGAGTTTTCTTTCTCCTAGACCAGTTGCCTAACCAAAGTTAAAGAGCCCAGTCTGCCCTACTATTTTACCCATAGCTGGAGGGAGAGTAGAATTCATACCTTTCCAAAGGGTATTATTGCTAAGTGAAATGCTTCATGTCTGCTTCTAGATATAAATCCAAATTCTTTGTTCCATTCATGGTTAAACTTGGTCTTTGTTTCTGCATTTTCTCAAGGGTAAATAAACATACAAGGCTTAATACTATCTGCTCACAGCTGTGACTCAGCCTGTGTGCAAGAATAGGGGGAAAGGGATATGCCCTATCTTGTAATTTATACCTGACTTAAATGGAATGTTGCATTTGAACACACTTCTACTATGCATAGAGGGATATTCCACTTGCAGTCTTTGAACGGCAGGGGAAAGCTTGTTACCATGGTGACAAATTAGGGTCCTGTTACAATATGTGAAGATTAAAACAGATCAGGCTTAAACTAGCATTGAATGGCCTGCTCAAAAGCCGGATGTCTGGCCACCCTAATGTGGGTGGGAGATCTGAACCCACCTATCTATTAGATCTGGTTTGCATACTCCCCTCTCCAATAAAAAAATATTTCCCCAGGGGGTCAAAAAGTGAAGTTTTCAAATTAAAAAAAAGAGGATACTCTAAGCTTTCAAAAAATACCAAATTTAGCTTGGTAACAATTTTTTCCCAGTTCACCTTCTTATCTACCAGTCTAGATCTGGTTTGCATACCCAACACCCCCACCCAATAAAAAGAATTTCCCCAGGGGGTCAAAAAGAGGAGTTTTCAAATTTCAAAAGAGGATACCCTAAGCTTTCAAAAAATATCAAATTTTTGCTTGGTAACAATTTTTTCCTGGTCCACCTTCTTATCTATCAGACTATATGTATCTTTGATAGAATCAAGTTTTTACACCTAACTGAAAAAGAAAGTGTCTGCAATGTATTCTTACAGCACCTGCAAATTAAATGTACAGTCTGTTGTTTGGTTACTTTAGTTTCTTTGTTTAATGGCATATCAACCTTAATGGGTTTTTTAATGCCAAAGCTATCCTGCCCTGTCGGTGGGGCGTTAGAATGCACTGACTGCACCTTTACAGAGGGGTAAGACTCCCCCCAATGGGGCCACCTGTTGGCCATGGGTGGCAACCCATGATGCTTAACGATAGAGCCCAGGTGGATGAGCAGTTCATGACATGCAATACTCCACTTGGGCTAGCCGGGCGGTCGGAGAGAAGCCCCCTCCAATCAATGGCTGGTCACGTCAAGCCCTAGCACCTATATGATTTTCCCAACCCTATTGCCCTTATGGCAAGCCCCAACCCCATTTTATCATATGGGTGCTAGAAGGCGGTGACTGAGGGTCTACATGTCCTGGGAATGACAAACTTTATCTGATGGTGAGGTTTCAGTTCTGGAGGTTTGGGGAATGTAGAGCACCCCTTCATCACCATTGCTCCATCGTCCACTCTGAACCGGAGTGGTAGTACCTGTTAGGGTCCCATCTATGTGTTAAATAGAAAAACATGAGTTTATAAACAAAATTGTATTAACCATTAAGAATTGATTTATTTCAAAACTTTATCGGCATTAAATGACCCACTGAGGTTGATATGCTGTAAAACAAAACCAAACCAAACCAAAGCTATCCTTGTCGAAGAACAGTAGAGGTACTATTTAACCTATAGCTAAGACAGTCTTATAATATTTGTGTAAAAAAAAAAAAAAGAAGAAAAGTGGATTGGACTGTCATTATTTATTTATTCATTATTTATACATGGGCATATTACACAGTGTAATGGCTAGCAAGCTAGATTAGCCGACTATAGTGAATTTGATTCTCACCGAGTGCCCCATATTTCTGGCCTTGAGTCACAACTAAAAAAAGAAAACATGTAATGAAAAAGGAAAAGAGAATAGAAGAGAAAATAGAATAAATAAATAAATAAATAGAAAAATAAATACTTGTAGTTATCTCCCCTTGGATATTAGGGAGCATTTCGTAATTTATTTTCAAAATAATTATTTTCTATAAACATTATGTAAAGATTTACTCCTTGAACATTTTAAAACGAGTCATTACTATATTGTAATGAGAAGGTTGTAGCAAATAAAATATTTAAGATTTGCTAAAACAAAAAATTACAAAAATATATAATAAAAAAGTGATTAAACGATTTCCCCCTTTCTGGCGCGGTGCGTGACTTAAGTCTTACCGTGAATGAATGAATTCTTTCGTCTGGTAAGTGTTGATTTTGACAATGTAGAGGTTACTAACCATTAAAGTTTCTTGTTCCGATAATGAATTTGATTGTTTTTTTTATAATGTCCCTTTTATTGAACGAGTTTTATAATAATGATAACTTAAAAAATAAAAATAAAATAGTGACAACATGTGATCACACGGTGTACTATTTATTTACATTTAAAAAAAGAAAAGACATTTGTCTAAGATTGGCAATTGGTTTTCATTAAAGTATTTACTTTTTCTTTAATTTTTTTGATTAAAGAAAGAAAATACGAACCGAACACGTAGTCATAATTTAATATTTTAAACTGAAAATTTGACTCGAAACCCGTTTTTTTCCCCCATGGAAAATGTGTTTAAAAAGTTTCGTATAAAAACTTAATTATATTTGTATAAGTTTTTTGGCGCTTTTGTGGCTTTCAAAACTTTTATTTTTAAACAGTAGAAATTTCTTTATTTCATGACTATTACTATTTACTTAAAAAATTCTAAACATCTGTCGAATTTTTCACCTTACAAAATAGTTTTTTTCTTTTTTTCATAAAGATGGCTTGAATTAAGTTTCATTTTCTTCAAACGAGAGTATAGCGAAGTGTTCAAAGTTTTGTATGAAAACGATTAAGCAAACTTCATATAACATGACAAAAATTGATTAAGAAGTTTTTCTCTAAATTATTAATTTACTACTTAAAATATTTACAATTTAGCTAGTTTTTGCTGAGTACTCTTGATTTAAATTAAATAAAAAATTTAAATTGGGACGTCAATTACACAATGACACTTGATGCACTGAGTACATATCAAATTTTATTAAACAAAGTTATAAAATTTTTTATTGTACCAAAGAAAACAAGTAATTAAAACTTGGGAATTCAAAATTTCAGGATTGCTCACAGAGTCGGCCTGATTCCAAAATGGTATGATATATTAGACTACGACCTCTAGGAGTAAATTTGAAAAAATGTGACATATCTTATTATAATGGAGATTGTGTATTTTTCAGTCTGTAACCGAAACTAAATCACTACTCAAGTCACAATTCCCTTAGTTATTGACGTCACATTCACCATGAATTTATCTTTATTTTTACCTCAATTATTAATAAAATTGTTTCACATTATTAATACTGTTAACCATATCTACATACTAACAATATGCAATTGTATTTATATATACAACAAAATAGCGGTTTACAGTGTGAACGGGAAGGCTAATTTGCATATTGATATTAAAAATGTAATTTTAATAAATATATGCTTAGTATTATTGATTTCTAACTGTTTGGCTTTATTTTAATGAATATAAGCAAAAATGAATCTTAAATGAAATCCATTAACAAGAAAAGATAACTGTACTTTTATTCTTTACTTCCTATTTTAACTAAATACTTAAATTAGAAAAAATAACAATGAAAGACGAGAGTGATGGAAGAGTAAATTTCAGTTGTTCTATTTTTCGATTATATCCCCTTCTGTTTCAAATCTTTTTATCTGCATTCTTATTTAGTTTCATTAGCCTTTCTAATTTAATACGATATTTCATTACATTAAAACTTAAATACTTGCACCCGGAGGGTGCATATATTTGCTAGTATTCATAATAAACATTCATGACAAACATTCATGTGACACACATTCATAATAAACATTTATAATAAACATTCGCATTTATTATTAGAGATATTAAAAACCAATTAATACCAATCACAAAAATTATTTTATACCAACTTTTGTGCCAACTACTATTAAGAATTCTGGGGTATGGGGGTTATCGTCCTTTGTCTGCGAGCCTCTGTTTCAAACCAACCAATCATGAGCCAGCATACTTTGGCGGCAAAGCCGAATATGCAGACTCATGCTCGCTTCTGAATCAACACTCACCGGAGACAGACCGAACAAAAGGTCGCTCCTACTATACTTCAACAGACAACCAGAATCGGAGTCGGACGCAAGCAGAAGTCCATCATATCCGAACTTAACAGAAGGCCGTAGTAAAGGGCTCCGATAATACCCTATCCCAGGATACACCAGCTAAGTAACAATTATATACCTATTATATATTTGACCGCAAACGAAACTAAAGTTTGCAATTGTTCTTTATATGTAATACAAGTCTTTTATTCCATATTGCTAGTTGTTCGTTTTACTTCTTTGACTCTTAACCTGTCTGCCACATTCGCGGTTAACTCCATACACAAACCTTGGATTACTGCCGCTAGTGTCCTTTTCTTTATACTACTTTAACTGATTTTCTTTTTTGTATTATTAGTCTGAAAACTATTACAGACACCTGCTCGGAGGGCTTAGAATACACTGCGTCCCCTGTAGAAGGGTAAGACCTCCCCGCCCCAAGAAAGGAGTGTCCTGAGTATGGTACTCAACTGCATATAATGGTGAGGCTTCAGATGTTGGGATGTGAAGCACCCTTCACTCTGACCCAAAGTGCAATAGGGTTGGGACAATCATATAGGTAATAGGGTTTGATGTGACCAGCTGATTGATCGGAGGGGGCCTCTCTGACCACCTGTCTAGCCTAAGTAAGAGCCAAAGTGGAGTGTTGCATGTCATGGACTGCTCAGCCATCAGAGTTCCATACTTAAGCATCACGGGTTGCCATCCATGGCCAACAGTTTGTCCCATTGCGGGAGAGTCTTACCCACCTTTCCGCAGAGGTGCAGTCAGTGTATTCTAAAATCCCAGCTGACGGGTGAGCTCTAAATTTTAAGATAACCTTTCATACATAATAATATTATATAGAAAAGTTTAAAAGTGGCTGAAGAAGCGTGACGGATGAAGAAGAAGCATCAACCTCTACCATTGATGAGAAGATTAAGCAAGCTCAATAGATGGTAATGGCGAACCGGCAAGTTATCATCGATGAGGTAGCTTGTTCTCTGCAGATTAGTCATGGTTCTGCCTATCAAATTATACAAGATGAAGAATAAGGATTTTGGGTTGATTGGTGCTAACGACAGGATATTTAGTCTAGTAGTATTCTTGACTCACCAAGGTCCAATATTAGCCTTTGTATAGGGTTGTACTTTATTGGTACACTTACTTGATTTGGTATGGTGAACTACGTCAAGTGGTGTTAGCTTTAGGCATTTACAAAGTTTATTTTTACATTTATTTATAAATAAAACAATTTAATTCTATAATTTATATAAATTTTTATTAACATTTACTAGCGATAGACCAAGGAGATTGTTTTTGTGTCTGAGGTGGAGCACCACACCTACCATCAGCTCCTAACTTTACTGCATAGATCCCTGTGCTACTCATACGCTGAGTTGGTGTGGGCGGCTATCGAACCAAGAACCCTGTGATTCCTAGCCGCACACTCTACCGACTGAGCTACTGGACATGTATTTATTAAAACTTGTTTTAAAAACACAATGTCGACCGTTTAATGTTGAATACTAAAATCTACGTATTATGGAGTTTGAATATAAATTAAATACTCATTGATAAACTTACACAATCTCTGAAGGTTTGTGACGTAAGCAATGACGTAATTTTCGTTACAGACAGAGAGACAATGAAACATTATTAATATTTTATTTGTTTCTCCCTTTGACCCTTTGTAACTAAAGAAAAAATATTTGTAGAACCAGAAATTTACAAGATTTAATTTTTTTTCTTTTTTAATTTTCAATTGTTATAAGCTAAAAAATATTCTGTTTAAAAAAAAAAAAAATTGTTTTATTTCTAAGTAAATGTAAATAAGCTTTTTTTTCTCTCTCTATCAAAAAGGCCTCAGTGTGGCGGACAAATCTGACTCATGCATAAAGCTAATGTTAGCTGATGTAGTTTGCCATACCAAATCGAATAAATGTACAGCCGTACCAAAAAAGTACAACTGCATTAGTATATCCACTGATATATGAGGGCGATTCAAAAATTATCTGCACTTTTGTCATAACGTATCTTTATTATTGCCATACTACATTCTGTGTGTGTATATTTATAGCTGTGACTGCTGTGGTCACATGACCAAAGTTTGAATGTAATTTTTTGTAATACATACATACACATAATATACCTGCAAAAAGAATTAACAAGAATACAGAAATGTTTCCCAACAGATAAAATGTGCACATATTGTTCCATGAACAAGCATTATATGAAAGGGGGTATAAAAAACGGTAAAAAGTCTTACTTGAATCTGGTGGTTTTGCCATTGCAATGACAAGGGTTATTGCCAGGGTTGGAAACAAAAGTCTCTCTACTGTTCAACATTGTTTAAAATTGGTCCAAGGACTTAAAAATGAATGACAAAAGCCACTGCTTTATCTAAAGGTTGAGAAGGTGTCAGTACAGCCGATTCTGACTTTTGACCATTATGAAGAGCCCTTGAGGTTCTGATAAGAAAACCAAAATGATTTTCATTACCTATGTTTTTTTTCTTCTTTTAATTTTTCATATTAGGGAGTCCATGTTGGCTCCTTTATGGATACTAGCAAAAAAAAAAAAAAACACCCTCCAGGCAGTGTAAAAATTGTTTTCAAAGAGATTACCTGAGTGGGGTTGGAGTTCAAAAATTTAATGTCAGAGGGTTTGTGTCATGAATAAGTAAAATCAAATTTATTAAAGGAGTAAAAAAAAAAAAACAATTTCAAATGGAAACTTAAAGATAAAATGTGTGCATCTATTAATTATTGATTAAATAATTATTTTGAATATTTTACACATAAACTTTACACAAAATTGTAAATATTTATTTATTTGTAAATCTTTTAGTTAACTCCTTGTTACTGAAAAAAGACGAGAAAAAAATAATTTTAAAAATTGATAACAATTTTCGCAAATAATTTTTTCCATTTAAAGTAATACAATTTTTTAATTAATTTCATAGTTTATATAGTTTATTTATTACAATGGAAATAATTCAAAAGTTGAATTATAAGGAACAGCTTTTATTTATTTTATTATGATTAATTGTTCTTTATTCTATGTATTGACGATTTTAGTAATAAGCAGTGACATAGTTTTGGTTACAAATACAGGCCGAATCTCCATTATTAATAGATATGTGATTTTTTATATATAATCAAAATTCAAAGTGATGAATATTGGTTTGTTTTTAATCTTATTTATTAATCCTAACTATTTCAGGTGGCATCCACCTTTTGTCAAATTAAAATTAAAAGCAAAGATAAAACAGCTATTGTACAGAAGCCTTTGACAAAAGGTGGAGAAATGAAATATTAGTAATTAATAAATAAGATTAAAAACAACACAATATTTATCACTTTGAATTTTGGTTACTATTCTTATATATTTCCATGTTTTCAATACAATCAAAAAAGTTTTTCAACATCTATCACACTCACACCCACATATATATAAGTAAAAGGAAGCGCGTGGTGTAATGGTTAAAGTCATGGGAAATGGACTCGTCGCCCCGAGTTCAAATCCTGGACGTGGTAATTGCATTTCACTTAGCGCTAATACCCTTGGGAAAGGTATAAATCCTACTCTCCCTCCAGCTATGGGCAAATAGTAGGGCAGACTGGGCTCTTTAACCTTGGTTAGGCAACCGGTCTAGGAGAAGGAAAACTCTGAATTCAAACCTGTTAAACTCCACTAAAGAAATTGACCTTGTGTCGCATCCTGCTCGTGCGGAGGGGTTGGTAAATATATATATATCTTATTATAATGGAGATTGTGGTTTTTCTGTCTGTAACTGAAACTATATTACTATACAAGTCACAATTCCCTTTGTTATTTACATCACATTTTCCATGATTTTATTTTTATTTAAACCTCAGTTATTAATAAAATTGTTTTACATTATTAATACTGTTGACTATGTCTACATATTAATAACATGCAATTGTATTTATATATACAACAAAATAGCGGTTTACAGTATGAATGGGAAGGCTAATTTGCATATTGATCTTAAAAATTTGATTTTAATAAATATATGCTTAATATTATTGATTTCTAATTGTTTGGTTTTCTCTTAATGAATATAAGCAAAAGTCTCGGGGATAAATCTTAAAAGAAATCCCTGAACAAGAAGAAATAAATGTAATATTATTATTTACTTCCTATTTTAACTAAATAGTTAAATTAGGAAAAGTTACCAATGAAAGATGGGAGTAACGGAAATTGATGGAAGAGTTAGTTTCAAAGTTGTTCTATTTTTTAATCATACCCCGTCTGTTTCAAATCTTTTTATCTGTATTCTTATTCAGTTTCATTAGCCTTTCTAATTTAATATGATATTTTATTATATTAAAACTTAAATACTTGCATCCGGAGGGTGCATATATTTGCTAGTATAAGTAAAATATTGTCTTGATTTTTGTAAAAAAAACAAGTTTTGAAATTGACTGATAAATTGTATGCTAACAAAGAGAGGTTAAAAGGCATGAATCCAACTGTTCTCCCACCAGTTATGGGAAGATAATAGGGCAGATTAGACTCTTAATCATTGGTATTTTGCCAATCTTGCACAACATTTTTGGCAAATATCTGTCTCAAATTTTGTGCTTTAAAAAAAAAAAAAAAAATTTAATTTTTTTTATTACATTTAAATTTTTGAATGTTGTTAGTGTCAGCACTAATAGAACATTTTCAAAAAAGTTAATCTTATTTTTTCTTTTGAATAAAAAAGAAATATATATTTAAAAAAAATTTTTAGTTGAAGGTAAAAATTTCCATGAATGTGAGTAGTTTTTTAAGGGCACTGTGACATTTTCCTGTGGAGATCTTTTTGTTTCTCCCTTCCAATGTTTCGTCTCACTTTAATGTAGGAATTACTATTGGTTGGTTTAAAAGATAGAGAAGTAATCAAATACCAACAAAAAAGAGACCCAGTCTCTACTGTATATTTAAAATTAATAACTTTGTTCTTCTTTAAAAAAATTACTTATATCTGTTGAAATATTTTTAACGGCTCCTGAAGGCTCTTTAAAAACAAACAAACGCAATATTTTGTTTTTTTGTAAAAGGAAAAATGCCTCACTCCAGAAAGGACTAGGTGGTCTACTAATTATTTTCTTTTTACACACACAAAAAAAAAAACAGAAAAATATTAAAATGGATATATCTAAAAAAAAACCAAAAAAATAAAACAATAGTACATTAAATTCTATTTATTTAAAGACGTTCGATTCTTTTAAAACATTTTTAAAACTGCTTTCAATCTCTTCAAATTTAATCTGAAAACCTATAAAATAGCTGAGGTGGTCACTCCTAGAAGAGGCTCAGTCCTTATTAGTGATTATCCTCCACACATTAATACATTAATTAATTATTTGTTGTGTTTTTGTTTTGTAAAAAATGTAATGTGCGAAAATAAACATATTTCTGTCGTTCTTTCTAGAAATTATTTATAGGAAAAACAGACAATTCTATTCTCATTATTTAGGTATTATATGGCACATTCTATGGGAGTATCCTGGTCAACTTAAGAACTTTTCTGCTGACGCTCATATGTGTACATAATATTTGAACATACAAAAAAAAGTAAAGCAAAAACTCTATTTTTCTTCTTTCTCTGTCATTTTTATGAATTTTAGAAATAAAAGAATTCAACAACGCTACACACTGAAAATCACGAAGTAATCAAAACATACAAACCTGTTTTTGTAAACAATCATATTTATTTAAAAAAAATTTTAAAGTTAAAGTTTATTTTTTTAATACCTTTCTTAAATAGAAAAATAAAAAAGCAGAAAGTTATGAAAGAGAATTCTTTATACGTATTGCGTTTCAAAGCTTATTTAATTCAGCTCATCCTATTTCCACCCAAACAGGAAAATTTCTATGTTTGCCTAAAAAATTATTCAATTTATAAAGAAAGTAATAAATTTGCTAAACAATTCAACTTGACACATAAAGATAAAGGCATAAAAGATAAAGCAAGAAAAACAGAAAAAAAAAAGAAGCAAAAACACAAGGATTAAATCCGGGGATGAGCTTAGACCACAGCACCATAGCAAAATGTCACGGTGCCCTTAAAAAACTACCCACATTCACAGAAATTTTTACCTTCAACTAAAAAACAAAAAAGAAAAATATATATTTTTTTTGTTATTTCCTATAACCACTCTGATTGACTGATAAATTATTTATTTATTTTCCTATTAAACTAACCCTAAACCCGTCCTCTTTTTTTCCTAGTAGATAAATAAATAAATAAATAATTTATCAGTGAATCATAGTGGTTTCCCTTTTTTATGTTGGAGTTAGAGGAAATAACCTTTTTTTTTATTCAAAAAAAAGAATAAGAAGATTAACTCATTTTATCATAGCAAAAACTTTTCTTGGATTCAAATGTCAAAATGTTGGATTTCTTTTTTGAAAATGTTCTGTTGATGTTGACAATAACAACATTCAAAAATTTAAACTTAAATTTGAACGGACGCTTCTCGCACCCCTGGTCAGGAACCCCTGAGATGTATCTTATTTATCTGATTTTTTTTTAATGGCTTATACAAAAATATATGATATATAAAAGGAATACTCAATATAAAACTGGTCAGCGCTAGATCACTGAAGTTAAGCAGTGATGAGCCTGTTCAATACTTAATTGGGTGAACTCTTAAGTAACAACAGGTATTTAAACAACCTGAGTCCTTTGTTTATCAAAATGACTTCCGCCCTGTTCGGGGGGCATTAAATGCACCTCTGCAGAGGGGTAAGACTCCCCCAATGGGGCCACCTGTTGGCCGTGGGTGGCGACCCGTGATGCTTAAGGATAGAACCCAGGTGGATGAGCAGTTCATGACTTGCAATACTCCACTTTGGCCCTATCTTGGGCTAGGGGTGGTGGAGAGGCCCTTGATCAATCGGCTGGTCATGTCAAGCCCTAGCACCTATATGATTTTCCCAACCCTATTGCCCTTATGGCAAGCCCCAACCCCTTTTTATCATATGGGTGCTAGAAGGCGGTGACTGAGGGTCTACATGTCCTGGGAATGACATTAAACTCTATCTGATAGTGAGGTTCCAGTTTTGAAGGTTTGGGGAATGTAGAGCACCCCTTTATCACCATTGCTCCCTGGTCCACTCTGACCCGGAGTGGTAGTACCTGTTAGGGTCCCATCTATGGGTTAAATAGAAAAACATGAGTTGATAAACAAAATTGTATTATCCATTAAGAATTGATTTATTTCAAAACTTTATCAGCATTAAATGTGACCCACTGAGGTTGATATGCCGTAAAACCAAACCAAAATGACTTGATTCGGCATTTAATGACTTAAAAGGGTTGATATGCCGTAAAACAAAAACACTCAACCAACTAACCAACTAACAACTGAATGACTTATACAAAAATATGATAAAAGGAATACTCAATGATAAAACCGATCTCTGACAGATCATCGAAGGTAAGCAGCAATGAGTCTGTTCAATGCTTTATTGGATGATCACTTAAGTAACAGTAGGTACTGTAAGCAACCTGAGTCTTTTGTTTATCAAAATGACTTGATTCGGCATTTAATGACTCAAAAAGGTTTGATATACCTTAAAACAAAACAGCCAACCAATTATCTATCTCAATCTGTTTATTTCTATCACATCAAAGTTAAGCAGTGATGAGCCTGTTCAATACTTAATTAGGTGACCGTTTAGGCAACAGCAAATAAAACAAAAACTATCAACCAATCACATTATAAAAAGATAGGTTGATATAATACAAGGCTGTTCAGTGTTTTGGTTGTTATAAACTAAAGTAAGCTTTCCAGTTTGATAACTATTTGTCTGATTTTTTGGTAATTTATGAGGAAGGCCGTCCTGGTCCTGCCTCAAAACTTGCTAACAGTGAGTGGTGAAAAACCAACCCCAGCTACGATTGAAGTCCGTAGCCGAAGCAATAGATAGATATGAAGACGACTAGATAGATAGATAGTTTTTTTTATTTTATCAAAATATAAAAGAATATCTAAATACTCAGATTTTCTTTTATTCATGTTTGTTTAATGTCTTGTTTTTAGTTTAAATAAACAAGAATATCTAAATATTTAGATTTTTTTTTTACTTGTAAATGATTTTTGGAAATAAATATATAAAATAAAATGAAAATACCGAAATAAATTTTGGATTTTTTTATATGTAAGTGAATGTTGAAAAAAACAAAAAAACAAAAACAAAAACAAAACGCCTTAAGTTGATTGTTTACTTTCAAGTGACACTGCTTTGGCTACAGACTTCAATTGTAGCTGGGTTGTTTTTTCAGCAATCACCGGTAGCAAGTTTTGAGGCAGGAGACCGGGACGGTCTTCCTCATAAATTACCAAATTTTTTAATAGCTTATACAAAAATATATAATAAAAAGTATACTCAATAATAAAACTGGTCCCTGTTAGATCACCAAAGTTAAGCAGCAATGAGACTGTTCAATACTTAATTGGGTGAACTCTTAAGTAACAACAGGTACTTTAAACAATCCGAGTCCTTTGTTTATCAAAATGACTTGATTCAATATTAAATGACTTGAAAAGGGCTGATTTGATATATCATAGAACAAACAACCAACAACCATTCTGTGCAGGTTTGGACTTTTGTTTATTTTGAGTTGTGATGGGGATTCCTTTTGAAGTAAACCTTAAAACATACAAAATTTACCACACATTCTTGTCTTGAATTTTTCTTTTCTGGTTTTTTTTTTTTTTTTTTTTTTTTTTTTTTCAGTTGTCAAAGAAAAAAAGAATCAACCACAATCAACAATGTCAAGCATCCAGAAAATGAGCATCCAGGGGATCCGGAGTTTTGGTCCAGAAGATAAAGAAATTATCAAATTTTTCAGCCCATTAACCCTGATTTTAGGGGACAATGGCACAGGAAAAACAGTAAAGTTTAATCTATCTATCTATCTATCTATCTATCTATCTATGCATATATAAAGGACAGTTGGTGTGTGTGTGTGTATGTATGTATGTATGTATGTATGTATGTATGCCCGGATGAAACTACAAAAATAAAACAATTAATGACAAACTTAATATATATATACACATTAAATATCACTGGTTCTTGCTTTTTGTGTAAAAATTATGAAGATGTGATTTATATTCCAAGATATTTAAAAATTAAAATATACATACAAATAGCATTAAAGTTTTACTTAAAGATTCCAGCATTTGTAAATCTCAAAAGTAAACAAATCAATGCATCAGATTCCCTCTCCCTCTACTTCTAGTTGTATATAAAAAAAAGTAATGACATATTAGTATTTTGATTTTTTTGACTGTTGTCTTCATCTTTATTGTTATATACACAATGTTTCAACCTTCTTCGAGTGATCCTTGATCAGATTTTTAAAAAAAATTTATCTTCAAGATACATAAGGTATATTCTTGTCTTATTTTGCAGACTCTGATCGAATCCCTGAAATACATCACTACTGGTGACTTACCCCTGGTGCTAAAGTTGGTGGAGCTTTCATACATGATCCAAAGGTAAATTAAGGGTTTTAATTTTTTTAAATATTTTTTTAAATATGCAAAGAATCAGGAACTGTGGACTCAGAAGCAATTAATTGTACTAGCAAATATATGCACCCTCCGGGTGCAAGTATTTAAGTTTTGATATAATAAAATATCATATTAAATTAGAAAGGCTAATGAAACTGACTAAGAATGCAGATAAAAAGATCTGCAACAGAGGGGGTATAATTGAAAAATAGAACAACTTTGAAACTAACTATTCCATCATTTTCCATTACTCCCCTCTTTCATTGGTAAATTTTCCTAATTTAACTATTTAGTTAAAATAGGAAGTAAAGGATAATATTACAGTTATTTCTTCTTGTAAATAAATTTCTTTTAAGATTTATCCACGAGATTTTTGTTTATATTTCTTAAGGTAAAACCAAACAATTAGAAATCAATAATACCAAGCACATATTTATTAAAATAAAATTTTAAATATCAATATGCAAATTAGCCTTCTCATTCAAACTGTAAACCGCTATTTTGTTGTATATATAAATACAATTGAATGTTATTAGTACGTAGATATGGCCAACAGTATTAATAATGTAAAACAATTTTTATTAATAACTGAAGGTTTAAAAGAATGAAATCATGGAGAATTTGACATAGATAATTAAGGGAATTGTGACTTGAGTAGTAATATAGTTTCGGTTACAGACAGAAAAACACACAATCTCCATTATCATAAGATGTTGCAAATTGTTGCATTACTGTAGTGATGTGACAATATTTATCTGGTGTAGAATGTCCGACTAAGAACTACAAGGTCCCAGTTTTCATACCGGCCCTCACCAACTCAGCGTATGAGTAGCACAGAGACCTGTGTGGTAAAGTGAGTAGCTGATGGTAGCTCCATCTCAGATACCAAAACAATCTCCTAGTAAAAAGGGGATAGACTCCCTTGCTGTCTGGCTGATACTGACGTTAGGCCACCCCGAGGACTTTACTTTTTATTCTTATTTGCAATATGATACTAGTGTAAGATTCAAAGGTTATGACAAAGTCATAACTCGTTGGAACGCAAATAAACTCCGACAAAGGTTGAGGGACAAAACATTTTATATAATAGCACAGAATAAACAGGGTACATAATAAATACATACATAAGAGTAGAGGTAATGACACATTCATGAATGGTAAAATACAAGATATTTAGGTATCAAAGAGATACCTAAATGTACATAAAAACGTAGTTACGGATACATGACTAAAGGATAGTCATATATCGTATAAGAGACTTACTAGCAGTGAGTGGCCAGTGTTAAGGGCCGAAGCCCCAACGAGAAAGGGGTAGTCATAAGACTACCTCATTGTGTCTCGTAGATCGAGCAGCAGGCAAAGAGGAAGAGAAGTTCAAATCAGCCGCTTAAATACCCAAGGCCCCTAGCGGGAACCAGTGACATTAAACGGGCAGGCAAATATGAAAATAACTCCTACACTAGGAACAGATTCTAGAAATCAACAGACAATAACAATTCTGATCCCTTAAAAACATTTTATTCAAATTTGGTCAGTCAAATGTGGGTCAGCTGACAGTCCAATTTTTGAAGAGATGTGTCAACCGTTTGTCAGAATAAGCTAACCAGGAATGGTTAGTGGCGGAGAAAGCTCAAAATTATAAACAATATAATTTTGTTATGATACATTTTACCCGATAAATGAATGTAGATATGTAAGACAAAAGAAAATGCAATTTCTGTTGTGTTTGGAATTTTATTTACTTGGAAAAGAATGACATAAATCAAATGAAAAATGCCAAATTGTTTCCAGAAGTGGAAACCGATATAAATGCCCAAATACATGAGATAGAGGTTTACCCAAGGAGAGTATTCTTTTGCCTAAGTCATTTTGACGTTTCTCAATATCTGCTTGTATCTCCTCTATCTCGTGTATCTATCGTGTAGATAGAGGAGATACAAGCAGATACTGAGAAACGTCAAAATGACTTAGGCAAAAGAATATTCTCTCTGGGTAAACCCAAATAACACCTCACTCAACTAAAAAGTAACCATGGTGTTGGCCCACATTTGGTACCGTGATTCCTGGATATGGCCCTGGGAGATATCCATGCCATATGAACACTATAACACTATAATAATGTTATAGATTGACTGGCGATATTAAATTAGATACTTAAGAACAATTAGGATATTTTACTAAAAGTTAAAGTTATAATCCTTTGTAAGGAAGTGTAAAACAAAAAAAAAAAAAACAATAATAATGATAATATTACAAATCATGATCATTGATTTTTGTTTGGTGATAACTGTTGTTATTGTGGTGATAATTAATTTTTTTGTTGTAAACTGATATTATTTTGATGATCATTAATTTTTTTGTTGTAAACTGATATTATTTTGATGATCATTAATTTTTTTGTTGTAAACTGATATTATTTTGATGATCATTAATTTTTTTGTTGTAAACTGATATTATTTTGATGATCATTAATTTTTTTGTTGTAAACTGATATTATTTTGATGATCATTAATTTTTTTGTTGTAAACTGATATTATTTTGATGATCATTAATTTTTCATTTTGTAAACTTTTTTGTTCTCTCAGATTGCTCATGAAAAAGAAGTAAAAGCACAAATCAGGTTATCATTCCTTGACATTGCCGGCCAACCAATGACTGCAATAAGATCATGACTGGAACACAAAAGGTAAATCTTTAAAGACTGGAAAACAATGGAAATATATACATGATAAGTTTGTAATGTTAAGTACTGTGCTGTCAATAAATGAGTGAATTGGGCAGACTGTCCTCTCTAGCTTTGATATGGCAACCAGTCTAAGAGAAGGAAAACTCTGAATTCATCCAGCTGTATTCTGTTAATAATTGACCTTTTTTTATCACATCCTGCTAATTTAATAAGTTATTGATTTTAGAAGTTAATGTTTTCTAAAAATCAAAAGTATCAGTATAATAGTATTTCTAGTGCACATTATACAATCAAAACCAATATTAGAATATCTTAGAATATAATAGTATTTCTAGTGCACATTATACAATCAAAACCAATATTAGAATATCTTAGAATATAATAGTATTTCTAGTGCACATTATACAATCAAAACCAATATTAGAATATCTTAGAATATAATAGTATTTCTAGTGCACATTATACAATCAAAACCAATATCATTAGGTATTATTACCAAACTCTACCAGTATTTTAGAATTGCAATGATAAGAGGATTCATCCTGAAAAAAAATTTGTTTTCACCTGAGTCTCATTGTCACAAAAAAAAAACTGTTTCTACAGTAAGAAGATGAAGGATAATACTAATCAAAATTATTAATAATAATGATTGTGATAAAAAGCAACAAGGATTTGGAAGATGAAGGCTAATACTGTTCAAAATTATTAATAATAATGATTGTGATAAAAAGCAACAAGGATTTGGAAGATGAAGGCTAATAGTGTTCAAAATTATTAATAATAATGATTGTGATAAAAATCAGCTAGAATTAGAAAGATGATGGATAATACAATTCAAAATTATTAATAATAATGTTTTCTGTTATTTTCCTTCTTTTACAGCTAGATTTTACTTTGTTGCTCTTCATTTAATAATTAGAGGAAAGGAAAATTTTGATATATTTGATTAATGAGTCCTACCCGTGATATCACGTGGTAGATAAACAGCTGGTGTTATAATAAATGATTTTAAAATGTTTTTCTTTCTTTTTAAGGCTAAAAAGGTTGAGATGAAGACATTAGATGGTGTGATAACAAGATATGGACCCGACGGAGAGAAGAAAAGTCTCACCAAGAGGTGTGCTGACCTTGACAAAGAGGTTTGTTTTGTTTTAAAGTATCTATATATTAATACTGGTGTTCCTTAATCTTCCGTCCGTTATCATCTTGCAATACCCTCTGGTTAAAAATGAGACCATCCAAATTGTCAAATATGAAATGCAAAAATGTAAATCCTGGTTATCTAGAGTTACTTATCTGCCAAATTCTTATTTCTTATGAATGTCGTCACCTCAGCTAAATAATGGACAATTACATTTTATTAGAAAGAAAGAAAGGACATGCACAGAAAAATATAATAAGAAAGAAAGAGAGTAGGAGAAAGATAGACATAGGGGTGAGAATGAAAACAATAATGCTAATCTGTTTTTGATGATGAAAAGAAAGAAAGAAAGAAAGAAAGAAAAATAGAGTGAGAGATAAAGATTGATGGTTATTTCCTAGTTGAGTAACATGATATTACAGGGTGACCCAGAAAAAACAGAACCCAAATTATTTATTTTCCCATTAAACTACCCCCCCCCCAGTTGAGTAACATGATATTACAGGGTGACCCAGAAAAAACAAAACCCACAAATTTTGTAATAAAACTGTTTATTTTAACTAGGTTTTTTTTTTCTTTAAAATGTTTCCTTTTAATTTTCCTTTTCTCAGATGGTTGCTTCTCTTGGTGTATCCAAACCAGTTTTGGAGAATGTCATCTTTTGTCATCAGGAAGAAGCTAATTGGTAAGTTTTTGTTTTGGCTTCATTAGAAGGTGTGATGGATAACGAAAAAGAGCAAGACTTTGTCTTGCCTGCCGGGATCGAACCCGCGTCCGCCCACATGCAAAAACAAATGCAATCTAGGTACTGGACGGACACGAGGTTCGACATGTGGCCGGATGTTTGGTTTTTATGTGTACTTAAAATAACCAAAGCAAGTGAGGAGGAACGGTGTTCTGTTAGAAGAGATTATTTGAAGTTTTCCTTACAGTTGGGAGAGAATTAGAGTAGTATTCATTTTTAAATCTTTTGCCCCCCCCCCCCCTTTCGAAAGAGAAGGACTAGCAAAAAAAAATTGGTAAGTTTTTGTTTTGGCTTCATTAGAAGGACTAACAAAAAAAAAAAGAAGATTTTTTGAAAGATAATGTAAAATAGGCAACTAGGAATCATCATCTGTTTCTATTCGTCATTTCTTCTGGCAAATCCGCCACACGGCATCCACTGTCCATACAGAGCCCATGGATGTAAGCACTTGGCAGCCAACACAGTACAGCCAAAGTCAAGCTCTCTTAGACCTTCCAGCCATCAGAGGTAACACAGCAGTTGTGTCTCCTGTCCACAGGACAGTGCGGCTTAGTCCCCCACAGGTATTCCATATACCTGATACCCGAGAGCTTTTTCCCCTCCCACCAGTTTCACTGAGGTAACATGCACCAGTTGTGTCTTTTATCTACATGATGGGACTTTTCTCCCTTCGGTGTTTACTGCTTTGTATATGAGAGTCTTTCTAAATGAGTTAGTGGTATCTTTATTCTCAGCTTCAAGACTTTACATACAAAAGACTATTTGCCTATAGGATATTCCTTTCTTATACAATGTGTATTACCTATTCCTTTTATTTATTCTGCTTTGTATTTCTTCTATTTTAAAGTTTTGCTCGGGCAATAAAGTCTTAACTTGTTTCTTTTGTCAAGAATTGTGTTATCTTTATACCGTTGAGGAAGAGGTATCAACAACCCAACATTCATCTCTCATCCAAACAGATTTTTTAATTTGTAAAATAGGCAACTAGGAATCATTATCCGTTCTATTGGTCATTCCTCCTGGCAAATCCACCACACGGCATCCACTGTCCACACAGAGACCATGGATGTAAGTAGTGGGTAGCCAACACTGGTCTGTCCATGTGTAGCAGTCCACAGGTGAACGCCTATTTTTTTTTTTTAAATGATCATGACATTTCTTGGATTGATGGACGTGCAAAATGAATGAGACTTTCATAAGTTTTTCAAAGCCTCGTTTGCTCAACAAACTATTCAAAATGACTTCTCAGTTGAATCATTACTATGCTTGGATAGACAAGGTACACCTGATGAAGGTTGGAGAGTAAAACAGCCGAAACATTGTCTTTCTATATATTAGTGGTTCGCAAACTTTTTCAGGCTAGCACCCCTTGGCTTCCCAGTGACCAAAGTCGGAACCCCTCTCTTGTGCCTCACTGCCCCATTAGTTCTTTCCCTCCCCCATGGAGGTGGTACAACCAACTTTGGGAACTACTGCTATATATCATGATAAAGATGAAGACAACAGTCCAAAAAATAAAAATAATACATGACAGGGATTGTTTTTTTATTAATTTATTTGACAACAGATTTATTTATTTCTGTTTTAGGCCACTTGGTGAAGGGAAAGCCCTAAAAGAAAAATTTGACGATATTTTTGCTTCCACGAGATATGTGAAGGCTCTTCAATTGATCAAAGATTTTATAAAAGAACAGGTAAATATTTGTTTTGTCTTATTATAAATCATCAAATGTCCACCTTTCCATACAACTAAGGCTCTGCCATTTTTGGCCTGATTTAAACCATTTTCAGAAATTGTTAAGGTCATCCTCATAAAGGTTTGAAATTGTATCCAGCTAACTTTAGTTGATTTTTTACACCCCAAAATGAAACTACCTTTGACAATAAAAAAGCATAGTAGGTGTGATCTGAAGTCAAACCTTTTTAGACCTAATTTTTTTAGCCTTTAGGAAATCAGAGATAAGAGTTCACAGCAAAAGATATGTAATTTTTTGTTCATTTTCCATAGTGAATTGGCTATCTGAGGATGCTAAACTTTTTTAAAGAGAAGTTGAAATAAATATTTATATAATAACCAATATGACCAAGTTTATGTTTTCCTCATAACAAATTTACATATATATATATATATTATATATACCAACCCCTCCGCATTAGCAGGATGTGAGACAAGGTCAATTTTTTAAGCGGAGTTCAACAGGTTTGAATTCAGAGTTTTCCTTCTCCTAGACCGGTTGCCTAACCAAGGTTAAAGAGCGCAGTCTGCCCTACTATTTATCCAGTCTGCCCTACTATTTATCCATAGCTGGAGGGAGAGTAGGATTCATACCTTTCCCAAGGGTATTAGCGCTAAGTGAAATGCAATTACTGAGTCCTTGGGGCGACAAGTCCATTTCCCATGACTTTAACCATTACACCACGCGCTTCCTTTTACTTATATATATGAGGGTGTGAGTGTAATAGATGTTGAAAAACTTTTTTAACAAATTTACATATATATATATATATATATATATATATATATATATATAAGCTTAGACCGCAGCACTATGCCAAAATGGCATATTCAGTGCCAAGGTGCTCTTAAAAAACAAGCCATGTCCACAGCAATATTTGACTTCAACCTAAAAAAATAATTATTTCCTATTTAAAAGAAAAAGAGAACTTATTTTATCAATGCAAAAAGTTTTCTTGAAATTTAAAACCATGTGCCATTTGTCAAAACCTGAAAATATATTTGTTCCATGTGTGCTTATTTCACTTTCATTATATAAATATTGACCTTTAATTATACTATGCCCTTTTCTGATTTGTACTATTTTTTTTGTTTTGATAATTATTTTGATTTTATTCCAATAAAGTTTCATATTTCTATACAGCAATATAACAATCTTATTCTTTCCATAACATATGCTAAGCTTATAATGTTGTAATGTTTGATTTCACTTTTGAAAATGTTCCACTACAATGTATCATTACTAATAATTCTAGTCATTATAATCTATGTTTTATGCAGATTTTTTTGGACCTCATCTATCCTACATATCAAACCTCATTTCAAAGATTCAGACAATAATCTATGTTATTTGTGAATAGAAATGTTTGATTTTAAAGCTTTTTTGTTTAATTTTATCAATTTTTTCAAAGATTTTACATTAATATTTATTTTTACAAATAAATAATATAGATTTTGCAAATTAAAAAAAAAAAATTGCTGTAGTGCCATTTTTAAATGGTCCATCAAGTTTTTGCTTGACCTGCTCTTTGGCTAAACTCATCCCTGGAAATGAGTGACCACATATATGTCAAAATATTTCTCTGTCAGAAGAGGCTTTGCAATATGTTATAAAACTATAGATTTTCTTTTTGTCTTTTTAATTGCAGGATCAATCAATTAAAAATCTGAAAGTGAGCATCACGTTTTTAAAACAAAACAAATCTGTGGTAGCTAAGGTAAGTGTTATCATATTTCTATACATTAAACATTTTTGAATTTCCTCTTCTTAAAAATTAAATGCATTTTATTTGAATACATCTTTTGAGGTTTGATAAATTTGATAAACTAGCTGAAAACCCACACTACAGGAATGATTTTAAACTAATAGCAATGGACTATTTTTTGTGAGGACTTTAGGTTTAATAAACTAGCTGAAAACCCACCCTATAAGAATGATTTTAAACTAATAACAATGGACTATTTTTTGTGAGGACTTTAGGTTTAATAAACTAGCTGAAAACCCACCCTATAAGAATGATTTTAAACTAATAACAATGGACTATATTTTTTGTGAGGACTTTAGGTTTAATAAACTAGCTGAAAACCCACCCTATAAGAATGATTTTAAACTAATAACAATGGACTATTTTTTTGTGAGGACTTTAGGTTTAATAAACTAGCTGAAAACCCACCCTATAAGAATGATTTTAAACTAATAACAATGGACTATATTTTTTGTGAGGACTTTAGGTTTAATAAACTAGCTGAAAACCCACCCTATAAGAATGATTTTAAACTAATAACAATGGACTATTTTTTTGTGAGGACTTTAGGTTTAATAAACTAGCTGAAAACCCACCCTATAAGAATGATTTTAAACTAATAACAATGGACTATTTTTTTGTGAGGACTTTAGGTTTAATAAACTAGCTGAAAACCCACCCTATAAGAATGATTTTAAACTAATAACAATGGACTATATTTTTTGTGAGGACTAAACTAGCTGAAAACCCACCCTATAAGAATGATTTTAAACTAATAGCAATGGACTATATTTTTTGTGAGGACTTTAGATTTAATAAACTAGCTGAAAACCAACCCTTCGAATATTTTTAAACTAGGTATAATTTTAAACTAAATATAATAAACTATATTTTTTGAGATGGCTTTTAAGTTACTGAATGTCATTTAGAATTTAACACTTATATCCCTCTGGTGGTCATTGCTTGTATTTCTGATATAAACACAACAGGAGACCTTTCTTACCATCCAGTGTGGAGATGTCTCTATATTGTTTAAAGCACATGAACTTGGTTTTATCTGAGTTCACATAGAGACCAGTGCCTCTTGCTGCTGCCTTCTCTAGATTATGCAGCAGTGATCAGTTTGTGCAGGTTTATTTGCAAGAAGTGCTAGATCATCTAAACAGATTGTCTGCTTTGAACATTAGTGGTGCAGATACAACTACAGCTCGGAAGAATTGTTGCTTTATCAGGGAGATCAGATTTCCATATGATCCGTTGGTTATTTCCTATAACTCCAACCTAAAAAAGGGGTTCTGATTGACTGATAAATTATTTATTTATTTATTGATCTACCAGGAAAAAAGAAGACGGTTAGGGATAGGGTTTACGGTTAGTTTAATGGGAAAATAATGGGTAGATTAATTAACAGATAAAATTAATTCAGAGTGGTTCCCCTTTTTTTAGGTTGGAGTTATAGGAAATAACCAATCCGTCTATAGTAGTTCATGCTTTTCCTAGTAAAAGGAAATAGAATAAAAAAAATCCTCTTTTCACTTTTATTTTTATTCATGTCTTTTGAAGAAAGTTGTATGTTTTTAGCAAATTATTTGATAATACCAGGCTGAGTCAGAAATTTTTTAATATTCTGGTAACATAAGGCCTGATTCACCAGCTTCAGATGATCATGCCGAGGTCATAAACGTGATAAACCACTTTGGACTGTAAGATGCCAAGCTCACCTGTAGCAGTGATTTTGCTTGTGCAGGTGTTTTTTGTGAGAAGTACTAGATCATCTTAGCAGATTGTCTGCTTTGAGCATTCTTTTTAGCAGATTTTCTGCTTTGCAAGAAATACTTCCTTTTTTTTTTTTTTTTTTTTTGGCAAGAAATACTTCCTTTTTTTTTTTTTTTTTTGGCAAGAAATACTTCCTTTTTTTGGGGGGGGGAGAAATACTTCCTTTGGGGGGGGGGCAAGAAATACTTTTTTTTTTTAATTAATTCAAAAACGTACTTTTTAGGTGGCATAATCCTCAAACATAAGATTCAAAACAAAATAGATATTACTATTCATTTGGATTATATAGATTTCAGCCTTCTTCAGGTGTTTGTAATCCATTGGAGCAAATTGCTCTCAATTTATTACAAGTATCAAAACTTTGTCTATTCTACATATCAAGCCTCACTTCAAAGAATCACACAAATAATAATCCATGTTATTTGTCAATAGAAATATTTGATTTTAAAGCATTTCTGTTTATTTGATAATTTTTTAAAAGATTTTATGTTGATATTACTTTTTACAAATGAAAAACATAAATTTTGCAAATTTAGAAATATTTGCTGTATTTCTCTTAGTCATTGCCGTGTTGTCCTCATTTTTAAGGGGTCCACCAACACAATTTTTGTCTGACCCAGTGTTAGGCTAAACTCACCCTTGCTAGTGTAAATAATATATGAAATGTATTTCCCCAATCCCTTTTTATCATATGGGTGCTAGAAGGCGGTGGCTGTGGGTCTACATGTCCTGGGAATGACGTTAAACTCTATCTGATGGTGAGGTTCCAGTTTTGGAGGTTTGGGGAATGTGGAGCACCCTTCATCACCATTGCTCTCTGGTCCACTCTGACCCGGAGTGGTAGTACCTGTTAGGGTCCCATCTATGGGTTAAATAGAAAAATGTATTTATAAAAAAATTGTATTATCCATTAAGAATTGATTTATTTCAAAACTTTATCAGCATTAAATGACCCACTGAGGTTGATATGCCGTAAAAACAAAACAAACCAATGAAATGTATTTGTATGATCTTATTTTCAGTGGGAGAATGATAAAAGGGGTTTAGAAGCTCAGTATGCAGCATCGAAGGACTTGGTAGAAAAAACAATGAAACTTATAAATCCTATTCAGGTAAGAGATTTCATACTTTGTCTTTTCGTTTTTCTTTTTCTGCCTTAAACAAATTTCAGTTAAATCAAACTCAACGGACATAAATTCCACCATCGTATGTCACCCTGCTGAAAGAAAAAAAAGAAAAAACTTAATCAGTCAATTAAGCGAATTTAATGAAATTTTCAGTGCTGATATATTAATGAATAAAAGATATAATGCACCAGTTATTTTATTTTAAAACTTTTACATTTTTTCAGGTCAGTTAACTTTGAATCTTGTATCTTTGAGGAATAACACAGATTCTCAAAGATATCGTTCCAGAAAAACTTGAATTCAAGACCTATTTGATTTCCACTGTCTATCATTTTTTTCAAATTACCCTACACTACTCGCTAAAAATGATAGGCTCTACCTATTCATTATGTAACATTAAGGTATAAATAGCTATCAGATTTTATACAAATAGGTTTGGTTTCTTTGATTAATGGCATATGAATCTTCATGGGTTATTTAATGTCAAAGCCATCCTTCAAGAACAGCAGTGATACTATTATTGGAGGCACCCATGGTGTAATGGTTACTGTTGTAGGAAATGGGCACAGTGAGACTAGTTCAAATCCAGGACGAGGCTGTTTGCATTTCAAATAGTGCTAATACTCCTGGGAAAGGTATGAATCCATCTATTCTCCCTCCAGCTATGGGTAAATAGTAGGGTGTACTGGGCTCTTTAACCTTGGTATGGCAACCGGTCTAGGAGAAGGAAAACTCTTAATTCAAACCAAAGGGGTTCTCTTCTTATTAGTCAAAACTGCTTTGAGAGCTCTTCCTTCTATCACCTTCCTAACTCATAGCTGGGGAGATAAGGGAGTTCATACCTTTCCCAAGAGGGTTAGTCTGAAAGTAAACATAATAGCTTGATTGGAGCTCAAACTCACTATGATGTCACAGTTCAGCATTTTAGTCATTATGCCACAAGGACTTCCCTTTGTTTTGGACATCATTTAAATTAAATCATATAATAGAGATTGTGTGTCTTTCTGTAACTGAAACTTTGTCACCCCCAATGTCAGAATTCCCTTAATTATTTATTCTATATTCTCAATGGTTGTTAAATAATCACTATTTAATCTTTAATTAGCATTTTATTTATTAACAATGTTTCTATTAAAGTCTAGCTGAGATAGATTTGCCTCAGAACAGCCCATATCATTAATGTGTTTAAAATCCTGGTTGTGTGTTATATATCATTAAGAAATAAATGTTTTCATAGTTTATGGTATGAATAATTTGCATACCAGTTTTAATAATACCGTGTTTAATAAATGATTACTTGGTTTCATTGATTTCTATTATTATTGTTTTATTCTCAAACGTATTAAAATCAATTCTATGTATAATTTTATATTGAAATCAATTAGAATAAAATAAAAATAAGTGTAATCTTTTATACTTGTATTTAATTTCATGAGTTATTCTAATTCAATATAGTATTTAAATGTTTTAAAACTTAAATACTTGTGCCCGGAGGGTGCATATTTTTGGCTAGTATTTGTAATGGTAATGTCTCTTTGATGCTAAATAATTGAAGATCTTTTTAAAATTATCCTCAGGAAAAACTTTATGATATTCAAAATCGTTCAGAAGAAATCCACAGATTGAAAACCAATGTTGGTAAATATTCTTTTTTTAATTTTTAAACTAGGAATTTATTCTTACTTTCATTATTACCCTATAATAGCTGTTACATTTAATATATATATATATATATATACATATATATATATATATATATATATATATATATATGTGTGTGTTAATAGTTTTGCTGACAGAAATCTGTTTCAACCATATAAAGTGGTCTTTATCAAAGCAACTATGTATGATAGGAAAAAAAATATATATATATATTTATTATAGTGTACAATACATTTAAGGTGCAATTGTTACTAATTAATGTCTCCTATTTAAAATATTAAATGCAAAAAAAAAAAAAAAAATTCCATGCTGTTACTATTTAAATTTTATTGGTTTATACAATACATTTAAGGTGCAATTGTTACTAATTAATGTCTCCTATTTAAAATATTAAATGCAAAAAAAAAAAAATTCCATGCTGTTACTATTTAAATTTTATTGGTTTAATCATCACTTCACGAATATAAATCAAATCTTCATTATTTTTGCTCAAAACGCATGATGTGGTGATAGTGATTGTGTATATATATTTACTTTGTCATTAATTGTTTTATTTTCGTAGTTTCCTCTGGACATACATACCAACTGCCCTTTATATATGTATAGATAGATAGAAAGCATGGACTGCTATAGATAGATCATATGGAAATCTGATCTCCCTGATAAAGTGACAATTCTTTCTTATTTCCATTACTTTTTACATCAAGTAGTATTAAAATATTATAGTCTTAACTTGTTTAAATTTCTTGGGTAAAACATTGTCATTTTTATTCATTTTAAACTAGAATTTATTTCGTATTTCCATTGCTTTTTTTATTTATATTTAGTAGCATTAAGATATAATAGTCTTAGCTTGTTTAAATTTCTTTGTTCAAACATTGTTAGCTCAGTCGGTAGAGCGTTCGGCTAGAAACCACAAGGTTTCTAGTTCGATACCGGTCCTCGCCAACTCAGCGTATGAGTAGCACAGGGATCTGTGCGGTAAAGTAAGGAGCTGATGTTAGATGTGGCACTCCACCTCAGATGCTAAGAAACAATCTCCTTGGTCTAGCGCTATTGAAAGGGGGATAGACTCCCTCGCTGACTGGCTGATACCGACCTTGGGCTGCCCCGTCAACTTTACTTTACTTACTATTTTTACTAGTATTCCTTCCATCTTAATTTTGTTGATTTTAATAACAGCTCACTGGTTGTTTTTCATATTGTATTTTTTCTGTGTGCTTTTTTGTTTATAGAAGTGTTGATGAGTGAGAAAAGACAAATGGAGAAGCAGATTCAAGAGTTAGAGAATAGCATTGAAAATAAATTTCAAGGTAAGTTATCAGGTACTCAGGTATATGTTATCTGAGGGGGAAGGTTTCAAATAGTTCATAAATAGTACTAATAAATATTCAGTACTTGTTCAGATTGCTGAGGAGATGTCTGTGGTAATGTACAAAAAAATATATGTATAGGAATGTAATACTTAAACAAAAAAATATATAGGATTGTAATATTTAAACAAAAATGATATATATAGGAATGTAATACTTAAAGCTAAAACTTACAAGACTCCTATAAAGGTAGCTGTAAAACAGAACTCTAATGCCATTGGCTGAAGGTCACATGACCAAAGGTATAAAGCTACGGAACCATCTAAATGGTCAATAGTGTACCAATTTCAAAATGGGGGTGAGATTTGTGAAAGCCTGTTGCTGGGGGAATAATATAGGGTCTAATCAGCCCAATACATAATTTTATGCTTTAAAGTAACTGTTTCTATTTAATATAATTTCTAAAAATTGTGAAAGGTTGTTAATTTAAAAAAATTTTTTACTAAATCTAAGCTTAAAAAAAAAGGAATAATAGAAGTTGCTTAATTTTTTTCTTTTTGCTAAAGTTGATTTAAAAACCGAAAAGTAATAATAGAAGCTGCTAATTTTTAAAATTCTTTTTTGACAAAGCTGATTTCAAAAAACAAAAAGTAATAATTAAGGTTGCTAATTTTTTTCTCTTTATGACCAAAGCTGATTTACAAAAAACAAAACAAAACAAAAAACAAACCTAAAGTAATAATAGAGGTTGCTATTTTATCTTTTTGGCCAAAGCGGATTTAAAAAAAAAAACCCCAAAAAAAACAAGAAGTAAATATTGAGATTGCTAATTTTTTAATCTGTTTTTTGTTTTTTACCCAAAATAATTTAAAAAAAACACAAATGTAACAATTGATGTTGCTATTTCTTTCTGTTTATTAAAGCTAAGCTTTAAAAAAAAGTTAAAGTTGCTAATTTCATTTTCACTTTCCCATATATTAATATTCAAAATGTCTAAAGATTTTTATGTACAATCGTACTTTTTCTGTTCTATTTCAGGTACGACCCCTGAACTGCAAAGAAAACTTCGAGATTTTCAAGAGAAGTTACAAGAGAGAGAGGAATTACTCACTCAGGTGGGAATCATTTCAACTCTTGAATGTCAAATTTAATACTTTGCTATTAATTTACACTATTCTAATGAAAAGTTAACCATTATTAGTCATTTTGATTAGTAGTTTCTTTTATTTTACTGGCAACTCCTAGTCATCATTTCTGAAAAATTGTTTTATAAGGGATTATTTAAAATCAACCACCGTAATCACTTTCCCAACTGCAAAAGTCCACTGACAGTCTTTCCACCTGCAACAATATTACAGCAGTCTTCAATTAACCCGCCAAAGTTTACTCATTTCTTGTCTGATGCATGTCTATGTCCTCATTAGCAAGATCAAACACAACTGCTCCTTGCTGCTCTGTCCAAGATCCCACATCTGGGTCAATCACGCCCAGTGCTGCCGATTGCAGTGTAGAAATCTGCATACACGCCAATAAGGGCGAGTAGTCTGACTTCAAGCCATGACTCACGATCAGGAGGTTGCGAGTTCAGTCTCTGTAGTCATCTGCTACACTCTCCCCTGATGTTCTTATTTTGCACGCCAGACACGTGCTCGCTTTGAGCTCCCACGTAAGTCATTTCTTGCGCTATAATTTCAATGACAGCAAGGAGTGGTACATATTAAAGGCAAACATAGTATTAAACAGAAATCCCCCACACACACTTTTTAACATGGAATTATTCTTAGTTCTTATTGAAGGATTCCGCTTTGTATTTGTATTTGTATCCCAAATTATTAGTAGATACTTTCGTCTAGTTCTTTTTTCACAGAAATCACTTAATACCATAATTAATATGGTTTTTTATGGATGGAATATAAGCATTTTTTGAGTAAAAGTAATTGTTTGGATTATACATAATCAATGAAGCTATAACATTCATTATGTTTGGAGAGTTCCCATAAATCACTCATATCAGTTTGTATCAGTAATGTTTCTTTTCTTTTTTAAATGAAAAAAAGTCTTAGAAGTGTAAATTTTTAATTTAAAATTCCACAAGTCTGAGTGAAATATAAATAAATTATGAAAACTTTAGAGAAGCATAAAGAGTTTAAAAAGATAAATAGTGTGCAGACATTTTTAAAGCGGGAGTACGTAGGCACACACAGAACAGCTTAAAGTAACTTAAATTTAATGTGTGATCTCTTTGCATAAATTAATCCCACTATACCATATACAGTGGTACCTTGTCTTATGAGTTTAATTCATTCTGTTCATAACTCAATTTTCTTGTATATCAAATCAATTTTTCCCATTAAAATAAACTGAAATACCATTGATCCATTCTAGCAGCCCCCAAAACACCCTAATTTTTTTGTTATTTAAAAATAAATAATATTAATAATATATTAATATTAATAATAATAATAATAATAAATGATTTAATTGATTTATATTACATCCAACACGAAATATTATACATCACCATGGCCACAAACACAAATACGTTCTTTAATACGCACATACACATGTACAATCCCGCGCTAGGATACAGTCATAATGTCACAACCAACACGCATTTTCATGGACACACGCACAACAACATACGCACAAGTACAAAAAAAACCCTGCATTCACGTAAATATACAACACAAGAATACAGTTATATAAAAATATCATCATTTTCAAAAAAAAAAAAAATTCATTTTAAAAGAATGCCATAACTAGACTACTTCAGTTCCAGTGATTTTTGAAAAAGAGATATTATCTCGAAAATTCAAGAATTAAATACAGGTTAACACACAACACCATTGTTACCGTATTATTATTTTTATCTTTACACCTGCATTATGATAGCCTTCTAAAATCAACCTCCTAATTACAAAAAAAAATTTTTTTGATAAGAAAAATAGCAATGTGTTGTATAAAAACATAATAAAATTGAATGTAATGAATTATGTGCTGTAATATGTTTTGCTATTTTTTTTCATGAATAATATTTTTCTTTGGCGTAATAAATTTGGAAACTTAAATGTTTTTAGTGAACTTATAAAACATAAAGCTTGGTCATACCTCAAATTTTAGCCCTCAACATCTTATAGATGTGCTTATTACACCTGAAAAGAGGCCAGGGAATGTACCTCTCAAAACATCGTGAGAGTAACAAAAAAATAAGGAATTTTCAGAATCCTCAATATTTTTTTTTATTTTCATCATACAACGTGTGATAACATGTGCGATACCCTGCCCTCATCAGCCGCCAACCAGTAGTGATAACACAGTTTTGGTTGCTCAAGGCAGTACTGCCACTCCCAGCACTACCAAGCAGCTTTTGTCACCAGACAGGGTATTAAAAAAACTATACATCCTAGAACAACAAAGAGAATAAATTATAACAGATGTTTATCTTGGGAGTTTTGTTTTAAGTGCAGTTTGTGATTTTTTTAAATGCATTTACTTTTGGCCATTGATGTCATTACACGCTTGCAGTAACTGTTTCTTGATAACGTGGGAATGGATTCGTTGAAACTTCGGCGTCTGGCAACTGACCTGGTAAATGCTCATAAGGTCATTAATCATCTTAACAACAGCAACCTTGAGCACCTTTTTGATCTCCATCTCTCCAATACACACAGGCATGCCTACAAAGTCAGAAAACAGCACTGTTCACGTGACTTTTGGAAACATTTTTTCATGCTCAGAATTGCGGAGACATGGAATAAACTGCCTGCATCTGTTGTAGGCTGCCGGAGCACTGAATTTTTCAAAGCCTCCATGCTTCCTGTAGTCCACCAACACTATATCTGATGCCACTCTCCACATACACATGCACACACATACATGCATATTACTACTGTGAACTGTTCATGTTCCTGACACAACATTATTCTGTGTACTTGACATGAGACTTTGATGAGTTGTAGTGCACCTGAGCACTGTACACAATAAATTACATTACATTACATATACCTTTTCTATTTAAAAAAAATTTATTCTAGTCTGAAATGGAACTTGAGAAACTAAATCAGGAAACTGCTACCTTGGAAAGCAAAAAGAACCGCTTACTGGTTGAACTCGGAAAACTTGAACAAGAAGCTGATGTAAGTATTTTTTTTTCTTTTCTTATTATCCCATCCCATTCCATCAATCTTGCAATTCATAGGTAGATGTCCTACTGACTGAAAGATAGGAATACTTGAAATCAAAAGTTTGGGTCTCAGGTGATGAATATATCAAAACAGATGTCTTTGTGTTCCTGACTTTAATAAGAACTAAAAATATGGATGCAGAGAAAGATTCAACGCCCGAGGCACTTGAGACAATTCATGTAAAGAAAGGCCCAGACGTCTCAATTCGACCAGTAAAGATGAAGCAGAAGATGAAGAGAACGTGATCTATTAATAATAGAGATTCAGTCTCTATTTGTTTGTAACCAAAACTATGTCACTGCTTATGTCACAATTACCAAAATCGTCAATACATAGAATAAAGAACTACTTTATTTGCGAAATTTGTAATCAATTTTAAAATGATTTTTTACACTTACCGTTTTTTTTTTTTCAGTAACAAGAAGTTGACTAAAAAGTTTACAAATAAATACCTAAAACATTCAAAATAATTATTTGATTAATAATTAATAGATGTGCGCAACATTTTATTTGAAGGGGACGGAAGTTTTATTTCAAAGTGTTTTATTTTATTTTTTTTACTCCTTTAATAAATTTGATGATTTTACTTACTTATAATAAAAACCCTATGACATTGAATTTTTAACCCCACCTGACTGGCAATATCTTTCAAAAATAAATTTTTACACAGCCCGGAGGGTGTTTTTTTTTTGTTAGTCATAATAATAATTCTTGCCATAAAATCGAAAAAACTGGAATATGAGGGTGAAAGTAATACCAATTGTAACTGATACCTTTGGAAAGTTCCGAAGAGTTTAGAAAATAGACTACTCGTGTGGAGGGGTTGGTAAATATGTATATATGAGAATAGATAAGAGATATGTTTTTAACTTTTTAAATCCTGGGCAATGCCTGGTAGCTCTGCTAGTTTATTATAAAATGGTCTGTATTACTTTCCTTTGATTTCAACCTAAGAAAATTGGGTTGAATCAAACTTAATGGACCTAAATTCCACCATCGTATGTCAAAAAAAAATAAAAAAAAATACCACAAAATCAGGGAATTAACCGAATTTAATGAAATTTTCAGTGTTGATATATTAATGAATAAAAGATATAATGCACCAGTTATTTTATTTGAAAAATTTTACATTTTTTCAGGTCAGTTAATTTGAACTGTGTATCTTTGAGGCCTAACACAGATTTTCAAAGATATGTGGTTCAAAGTTAACTGACCTGAAAAAATGTAAAAGTTTTTAAATAAAATAACTGGTGCATTATATCTTTTATTCATTAATATATCAACACTGAAAATTTCATTAAATTCGGTTAATTCTCTGGGTAATCTGAACATTAGCTACATAAATGAGATAACCTCCGCTTGTTTATTTCACTTTGAAGAAGCCATATGTTTTGGTCGGCCATTTTCGTTCCACCGTAATCAATAAAACTGCATGTTTTAACATGAAAATATCATAAAATGTGTTCATATAACAATTAAGTTGATTTGAAATAATGTGCAAGCACAATTAAGAACACATTTTATGATATTTTCGTGTTAAAGCATGCAGTTGTATTGATTCGAACAAATTCGTATTTTCAGTGTAGATTTACGGGGAAATGAAAATGGCCAACCAAAACATATGACTTCCTCAAAATGAAATAAACAAGGGTAGGTTACTTTCATTTATGTAGCTAATGTTCAGATTACCATTCCCTGATTTTTTGGGTTTTTTCTTTCAGACAGGTGACATGATGGTAGAATTTAGGTTTGTTAAGTTTGATTTAACCGAAAATTGTTACTAAACAATTGTGATAATTTGTTTTTGTAGTCAAATGCAGAAAGTAAGAGAAACTGCAGCAAGCTGATGAAAATGTTGGCCACAAAGTACAACATTGAAGGTAAGTAATAGTTTATTTCTATTTTCACTGATTGTTGCAGTTTTCTGTATATATATATATATATATTTACCAACCCCTCCACACGGGCAGGATGTGACACAAGGTCAATTTATTAAGCAGAGTTCAACAGGTTTGAATTCAGAGTTTTCCTTCTCCTAGACCGGTTGCCTAACCAAGGTTAAAGAGCGCAGTCTGCCCTACTATTTATCCATAGCTGGAGGGAGAGTAGGATTCATACGTTTCCCAAGGGTATTAGCGCTAAGTGAAATGCAATTAGCACGTCCAGGATTTGAACTCGGGGCGACGAGTCCATTTCCCATGACTTTAACCATTACACCACACACTTCCATTTCTGTATATAAGGTGTGTGCTAGTTCCCCGCCTATACTTATAGACTGGCTAAGGTCATGTGATTGACTCTTCTAACCAATCACTGGCAGTACTACTAATAGAGCGTTCGGCTAGAAACCACATGGTTCCTAGTTCAATTCCGGTGCTCGCCAACTCAGCGTATGAGTAGCACAGGGATCTGTGCGGTAAAGTAAGGAGCTGATGTTAGGTGTGGCGCTCCACCTCAGATGCCAAAACAATCTCCTTGGTCTAGCGCTATTGAAAAGGGGATAGACTCCCTCGCTGATTGGTTGATACCGAATTTAGGCCGCCCCGACGACTTTACTTTTACTACTGGCCTGATAAGATGCTTAAACTCCCCATATTGGTCATAATTCAAATTACACCATTGGAGGACGCACATAGGATTGCCAAGATCTTTACCAATACTCACAAAGGACTTATATGATTACCAGTAACTGAGGACACTTTACCGATCAATCGGCTGGTCACGTCAAGCCCTAGCACCTATATGATTTTCCCAACCCTATTGCCCTTATGGCAAGCCCCAACCCCTTTTTATCATATGGGTGCTAGAAGGCGGTGGCTGCGGGTCTACATGTCCTGAGAATGACGTTAAACTCTATCTGATGGTGAGGTTCCAGTTTTGAGGTTTGGGGAATGTGGAGCACCCCTTCATCACCATTGCTTCCTGGTCCACTCTGACCCGGAGTGGTAATACCTGTTAGGGTCCCATCTATGGGTTAAATAGAAAAATGTATTTATAAAAAAATTGTATTATCCATTAAGAATTGATTTATTTCAAAACTTTATCGGCATTAAATGACCCACTGAGGTTGATATGCCGTAAAACAAAACAAACCATGAGGACACTTTAGTAACCAAAGGATTCTCATTGTCAACGGACTCTTTATCAAGGATTCCACCAGATAAGCGCTTCTGCTATAAGGCCAAGGAATGGCCCTTAAAAACTTAACAATAAAAACTTAAAATAAAAATATCCAGTAAAACAAATGACTGCACTTTTATTTATTAAGAGTAAAATAATTATATCTATATATTAGTACACTTAAAGCCCCCACCTGATCTGGAGAACCTTTGTGGATGTAGACTTGGTAGGGAGGGGAAGGGTTTGGGGATAAGGATCGGTGTCATCACCTCAGCTAATTAATGGATCATTCCATTTTCATTGTGAAGAAAGAGAGGGGAGAGAGTGCGGAAGTGATAACGCTAATCTGTTTCAATGGAATGAAAAGATGAGAAAAAGAAAGAGAGAGAGAGAGAGAGAGTGAGAGTTTAATCAAGATTATTATACTTTTTAAATATTGAACTATTTGCAATAGCTCTTAAGCATAAATATTAATCGTTGTAAGAGATTATCATACTGGGGTATATCTATATGTCCTGCTATTTTTTTTATTAATCTTTGAAAAAAAAAAGAATGATTTTTTATTTTCACAGTCAAAAAATATCTTACAATATTTACCTTCTTTTTTTTTTTTTTTTTTAGAAATACCTAACTTTTGATTTTCACTAGTAAAAGATAATAAGATACCATATTAAAAATAAAATTCAAATATATATCTGCATTATTCCCTTCATTTATACCATCAATACTTTCCAAAATATTAGATAATGTTTGACATAATTAATTATGTACTGATTTAGATTTTGATTGTTAAAAATAAAATCATGTTATTAAACTGATTCAGGTTGATTGGTTGAATTTTATGGCTTGTCAACCCTTATTGGGTTATTTCATGCCAAAAACATTTTTGTTTTATTCATTCTTGTTGGGTATTTAAATCTTTTTTTAGTCTAATTTTTTAAGCATATTCTTTAAAACTTATTTTTTATCTATTTAACCGATATATGGGAGCCTAACAGGTACTACCACTCAAGTAATGGTAGTGAAATGGTTCTTGACACTTGCGACAGCTCCAGAATTGGAACCTCACTATTAGATGCAGTTTAGCGTTATACCCAGGACACTAAGACCCTCAGCCACTGCCTTCTAGCAGGAAGGAAGGGTTATGATTTGCCATAAGAACAATATGGTCAGGACAATCATATAGGTGGTAGGGCTTGACGTGACTAGCTAATTCATTGAAGGGGGCCTCTCTATCTGCCCTTCTAGCGCAAGCCAAAGTGGAGTATTGTATGTCATTGACTGGTCAGCCACCAGGATTCTATCCTTAAGTATCACAGGTTGCCACCCACAGCCAACAGGTGGCCCCATTGGGTGGAAGGGGTCTTACTCCTTTGCATAGGTGCAGTCAGTGTATTCTTCAGACCCAGCTGGCAGGACTTAAACAGATTCAGAATTCCATACATGACCTGTATATTTATTTATTTAATCCATTGGGGTAGATTGTTCTCATTCTGTTAGACATGACCAAGTACAAATGTTAAGCTATGTTAAGAATTCTGTTATTATCACCTGTAGTCAGGATTGAATAAAGGGTTTGGTTCGAAGTTCTATGAAGGCTGCAGAGTTCAATAAGAAACACCTAAAAAAGGGTTGGAGGGCACATCGGCTGAAATGTTGTATATATAACAATAAAGATGAGGACAGCAGTCTGAAAAATGTAAATGATACAAATTACCAGGTCTCATCTAAAAAAATTCAGACAAATTTTTCCCTTCTTATTCATAAATTCACTTCACCCACCAAACAATTTCTCCCAAAAATAACAAATTAAAACATTCATTAAATCTTCATTGTAAATCTTACATTCAATAAAAAATAAACAAAATAAAATAAAATAAAATTTTTTTATTTTCATTCACATTGGACTTTTCGTACTAGTTCATATCCTCCAAGACGTTTACTGTCGCATACATATTCATTTTCATAAATAGTTTCATTATCAGCATATTAACTGTATTGCAGTTTAGTGCTGTAACTTGTATTGCAGATACCCCACCCCACCCTCACTTTTGGCTTGCTGCACTTCTTTCTGAGGACACAATGGCTCTTATGCGTCGGAGACCCCTGATGTATCATATGAAATCCAGAAACTGAAAACTTTAGTTAGGGATGCTAAATGTGGATCGTGTAACATTGTTTGTTAGGATCATTTAAGTTTTTGTTAAAATTTAGATTATATTTAGATTTTAAATATTTTTGTCAGTAATGAATTACATTCATACTCATTTTCTGAGCATTAGAATAATAATTGATATCTTTTAATTTATATTCTGTAATCGCTATCAGCATATTAACTGTATTGCAGTTTAGTGCTGTAACTTGTATTGCAGATACCACACCCACCCTCACCTTGTTGCACTTCTTTCTGAGGACACAATGGCCCTTATGTGTCGTTTTGTTTTTCCTTTCAAATATTTTTATTTTAAGTTTTTTTTTTTTTCACAATTTTTTTTTTTTTAATGTAGGATTTCAAAGTGAAGAATCTTCAAGTGATCGACATTGGTCTCGATTTTTGGAAAAATTGAAAGAGAAATGTGAAAAATTAATGAAAGATGCAAAGGAAAAGAAGGTATGTTTTTTTTTTTTTTTTTTTTTTTTTTATTAAAGCAACAATATTTTTTAAGTAGTAAATAAAGTTGATGAATGGCCTATTGTTGGTTTGGTTTGATGGCATATCAACCCTGTGGGTTATTTAATGCCAAATCTTTTTCATATATATATATATATATATATATATATATTTGGGTTATTTCCTATAACTACAACATAAACAAAGGGGACCACTCTGGACTGATAAATTATTTATTTATTGATCTACTAGGAAAAAAGAAGACGGATTAAGGTTTAGGGTTATAAATAAGTAATTTATCAGTCAAGAGTGGTTCCTCTTTGTTTATGTTGGAGTTATAGGAAATATCCTATTTTTGTATATGTGATGTGTAAGGGATTAGTTTGTGGAGAAATATTTTGTTTTTAAACAAATTGTTAGAGTGCAAGACAACAGTTGTAATCAAGTTTGATCTTTCTTAAAGTAGAAAGATGTAGTATCAGTTTTAATCCTTGTCCACTGATCTGTGCTTAGTTGTATCAGAGTTTATCCTGTCTTGAAGTAGTGAGTTGTACTTCGCAGTATACCTGTTCTTCGTTCCATCTCCTTAGTTCTTCTTCTTTTGCTGAATCCACATTTTAATTAAGTTCTGCAATTAAAGCTTTTCATATATGAGCTTCAGTATCTTCTGTATTATTAGCAACGCTTGGAAGTCAGAACTTAAACCTTCAACTCCGAATCCTGTTTATGTTATTAAGTAATTACAATTCATAATTATTGTGGCCTGGTTAGGGTCCAGAATAAAGACGCAAGAGAGGAAATGAGTTGAACAAATATATTAACAAAGAACAGTAGTAAAAACATATACAAATGAGAAGGTTACTCGCGAGGCGATTTTATCAACTGTCCGCTGAAATATTCACTCTCTCTTAAGTGCAGAAACTGCTGCTATTTATAGTTGGAAGACTTCATGCGTGCAAGGTAAATTACCATAACAATAATAAATGTAAACCCATGATTTTTTATAATATATTATATATATAAGGAGTGTGTACTGTATAACTTTACAGACTAGACTAGGGCACATAAAGTGTAAATTCAAATGGAGTCAGTATAGTTTTACTGACTCCGATTCCAGTGACTCTTAATTGCTTCCGACTCTACAGCCCTAATTATTAGGCTTACAATGTATAGTAAAATATCACACTGGTTTAAAAGGGTACCATTATCACAACTACTATTAATTACATTTACTATTTGTACTAGAAAGAAAAGGAAAGAAAGGAAAGAAAAGATAAAACAAACAAAGATCCTGTGAGTTGGACTACTATTGTTATTACTTGTTTTTATGTAACCTACTTTTTATTGTTTATTTACTGTTTACCTAGATTACTCTAGATTATAACTAATTTTCTTATATTTTTTCAGGCAACTTTTGAAGAGAAAGAAACTGCTATTCAACATCAAATGGATGAAGTCCGAGACAAGAAAACTAAACTGGAACAAAGTATCAAGATGAAGCAGGATATCATTGTAAATAATTTGTTGTTTTTATACAATAAAACATCCACTCGAGCATTTTCATCTCAATTTTGATTGGATTTACTCTGCTTAATTAGATCTAAAACTTGAAAAGTCTTAATTTTCAAATCATTCATTTTTATAGAATTTACTAAGTCACTCAGGCCTCACATTATTTATGGCACCTAATGCACAGGCCCCAAGTTGTTTACTCTACCTGGTACACAGGCCCCAAGTTGTTTACGTTACCTGGTACACAGGCCCCAAGTTGTTTACGTTACCTGGTACACTGGCCCCAAGTTGTTTATGTTACCTGGTACACTGGCCCATGTTGTTTACTCTACCTGATACACAGGCCCCAAGTTGTTTACACTACCTGATACAGAGGCCCAAGTTGTGTACACTACCTGACACACTGGCCCAAGTTGTTTACGTTACCTGGTACACAGGCCCCAAGTTGTTTACGTTACCTGTACACTGGCCCCAAGTTGTTTACGTTACTGGTACACTGGCCCCAAGTTGTTTACACTACCTGGTACACAGGCCCAAAGTTGTTTACACTACCTGATACAGGGCCCAAGTACACTTATACGTTACTGGTGGCCCCAAGTTGTTTACCTGGCCCAAGTTGTTTACGTTACCTGGTACACAGGCCCCAAGTTGTTTACGTTACTGGTAAGGCCCCAAGTTGTTTACACTACCTGGTAACAGGCCCAAAGTGTTTACACTACCTGATACAGAGGCCCCAAGTTGTGTGACACAGTGGCCCCAAGTTGTTTACGTTACCTGGTTGGCCCAAAAGTTGTTTACGTTACCTGGTTGGCCCAAGTTGTTTACACTACCTGGTACTGGCCCCAAGTTGTTTACGTTGCCTGTACACAGGCCCCAAGTTGTTTACACTACCTGGTACACAGGCCCAAGTTGTTTACACTACCACACTGGCCCCAAGTTGTTTACTTACCTGGTACACTGGCCCCAAGTTGTTTACACCTGGTACACTGGCCCCCCAAAGTTGTTTACACTACCTGGTACACGAGCCTCACATTATTTATAGCACCTGGCACATAGACCTCACATTGGACCTGGGTGTGATAATACCTGTTATAATTCCATCTATGAATTAAATAGACTTTTTGAAAATTAGTATTAGATAGAAACACGTGAAACTATAAAGCTCTGTGCAAAGAAATGAGTATTATTGAATAGAATTTTTAGCTAGGAGGACTTTCAACCATTTAACTGTATGCAAATTATTTGTATTAAGAATAATTACTCTAAGCTACATTTGTTTACAAATTATTATTATTATTATTAGTTACTTGAAACCATATAACTGTGTACAAACAAATGATTATTATTGAAAAGTTAGTGCTATTCCTGTGTGGAATTCTTAATTACTAGACATTCATTTGTGCTGGTCCTGTGTGGAATTCTACATCATCTCTCTGCCCTGGATGTTTTTACTGATTTTGTTTTGTTTGTCTTCGGTGTTGTTGCTCATTCTGTCTCTCCTCGATATTTTTTTTTCTGGCAGCAGAAAAACAACTTCAGTATTTGTTTTTTTTTTTTCTAGGATAAAAACAATAATGAAATCAAAAGAATTAACTGGAAACTCAGCGAAACAGATGCCTCTGCTGGGAACCTTGATCAGTTGACTCGGGAATTAAAGGCTGCTGTAAGTAAAAATGTTTTGGTATTTAATTTCTCTTTACACTCTTCACCAGCCTTGTCGGCTGGGACTTTAGAATACACCGACTGCACCTCTGCAGAGAGGTAAGACTCCCTCAATGGGGCAACCTGTTGGCAGTGGGGGCTTTAGAATTTTTATTTATTTATTTTTTAATTATTTTTAATTGAAAATAGATCACTAAGTAGGTCTGAGTCTATTCTAGTAGTGACCAGATTTGAATTCCGAGATTTTCTTCTCCTATACTGGTTGCCTAACCAAGGTTAAAGAGCCCAGTCTGCCCTACTATTTACCCATAGCTAGAGGGAGAATAGTTGGATATATACCTTTCCCAAGGGTATTAGCACTATGTGAACTGTGGCTTCGTCCAAGATTTGAACTCGGGACAACGAATCCATTTCCTGCAACTCTACCAATTACACCACTGTGCTTCCCAATACACAGACTGCACCTATGCAGAGAGGTAAGACCCCTCAATGGGGCCACCTGTTGGCAGTGGGTGGCAACCCTGAATGCTTAAGGACGGAACCCACGTGGTTGAGCAGTCCATGACACGCAACACTCCCCTTTGGCCCTTACTTTGGGTAAATGGGTAATCATTATTTTAAAATTCTATACTTCCTTAATGTTATTAATATATCTTCCTGATTTGGTAATTATTATTATTATTATTACTAGCAAATATATGCACCCTCCGGGTGCAAGTATTTAAGTTTTAATGTAATAAAATATCATATTAAATTAGAAAGGCTAATGAAACTAAATAAGAATACAGATAAAAAGATTTGAAACAGAGGGAGTACAATAAAAGATTTGAAACAGAGGGAGTATAATAAAAAATGGAACAACTGAAACTTACTCTTCCATCACTCTCGTCTTTCATTGTTATTTTTTCTAATTTAAGTATTTAGTTAAAAGAGGAAGTAAAGAATAAAATGACAGTTATTTTATCTTGTTAATGGATTTCATTTAAGATTCATTGAAGAGATGTTTACTTATATTCATTAAAATAAAACCAAACAGTTAGAAATCAATAATACTAAGCACATATTTATTAAATTCGATTTTTTAATATTAATATGCAAATTAGCCTTCCCGTTTACACTGTAAACCGCTATTTTGTTGTATATATAAATACAATTGCATGTTGTCAGTATGTAGACGTAATTAACAGTATTAATAATGTAAGACAATTTTATTAATAATTGAGGTTAAATAAAAATAAAATCATGGAGAATATGATGTCAATAACTAAAAGAATTGTGACTTGAGTAGGAATATAGTTTCGGTTACAGACAGAAAAACACACAATCTCCATTATAATAAGATGTTAGATAGTCTCTTTAGTTCTTTTCTTATCTGTCTTGGCTAGCTTGACTCTCTCTTCTGCTATGTTGCTCTGTGGGTTGGTTTCTCTCTTTTTTTTTTATCTTCCTTTCTTAAGACTTCTTCATCTTTGTGCCTGTTCTGGTCTTATTAACAAATACAAAACTTGGGATATTTTTAAGATGTCTTTATTTAGCCCAAGTTAACCAACATGGATAAGAGAAATAGCCATCTTCAGAGAAATGTTTCTCCTTTTGAAAAATCAACTAAAACTGAAATCTCTAACTATAGTTTCATGTTCTCCCAAATCAAATTGACTAATAAGAGACTAACTACAAGTTTAGTGAAAGGGGAAGTCTTCTCAATCATAACCCTGTTGGCTGGGACTGTAGAATATACCGACTGCACCTCTGCAGAGGAGTAAAATACCCCTAATGGGGCTACCTGTTGGCCATGGGTGACAACCCGTGATGCTTAACGACATCATTACTCCCAGGTCCACTCTGACCGGAATTGACCTGAATTGACTAATCAGACTAACTCTGACCTGGAATGGTAGTACCTGTTAGGGTCCCATCTATTGGTTAAATAGGAATAAATGAGTTTAAAAAATACTTTTAAAAAGATTTGAGCTTAAAGAAAAATAAATACCTATGAAGAATGAATAAAACAAAATGTCTTTGGCATACAATAACCCAACAACATGCTGTAAAATCCACCATTATTTCACTTTGAGGAAGCCATATGTTTTGGTCGGCCATTTTCATTTCACTGTAATCAATACAACTGCATGTTTTAACATGAAAATATCATAAAATGTATTCTTAATAACAATTAAGTTCATTTCAAATAATGCGCAAGCACAATTAACACCTTTTTATAATATTTTTGTGTTAAAACATGTTGTATTGATTACGGTGAAATGATTCAAACAAATTCGTATTTTCAGTGTAAATTTACAGTGAAATGAAAATGGCCAACCAAAACAGATGGCTTCCTCAAAGTGAAATAAACAAGGGGAGGTTACTCTCATTTATGTAGCTAATGTTCAGATTAACCAAATTTTAAAAATAGGTGCTTGTACTTGTTTTCTAATTTTTTTTTATATAAGGCTAGGTTACAAAAAATATTCCTAAAACCCTTCTTTTATTTTCTCAAGGAACATGATTTGGAAAATGCTGAAAATGCTGTTAATCCTGAAGAACTGAAGAAGGAAATTCAAAAAATGAATCAGGAGAAAAAATCTCTTGAGGAAAAATTCAATGAACTTGAGTAATTATTGAAGTTTTTTTTTTCTCCTCCAAATTTTCATTTTTAAAAAAAAAAAAAAAAAAAAAAAAACAGTTCCAGAAGACATTATTTTTCTCATAAATTATTTTTGCAAACAGTTATATGATATCAAGTATTTCTATCTAATACAAATAATTTGCAGTTATATCGTTTCAAGTATTCCTAACTAATATAAATAATTTGAACACAGTTATATTGTTTCAAGTATTCCTAACTAATATAAATAATTTGAACACAGTTATACTGTTTCAAGTATTCCTAACTAATATAAATAATTTGAACACAGTTATATTGTTTCAAGAATTTGAACACAGTTATATTGTTTCAAGTATTCCTAATATAAATAATTTGAACACAGTTATATTGTTTCAAGTATTCCTAACTAATATAAATAATTTGAACACAGTTATATTGTTTCAAGTATTCCTAACTAATATAAATAATTGAACACAGTTATATTGTTTCAAGTATTCCTAACTAATATAAATAATTTAGTTATATTGTTTCAAGTATTCTAACTCTGAGTTATATTGTTTCAAGTATTTCTATCAAATAGAAATAATTTGAACACGGTTATATTGTTTCAAGTATTCCTATCAAATACAAGTAATTTGCACAAAGTAGTATTATTTCAAGTATTCCTATCTAATACAAATAATTTGGACTCAGTTATATGATTTCAAGTATTTCTATCAAATACAAATAATTTGCACACATATTTTTTCAAGTATTTCTATCTAATACAAATAATTTGCACATAGTCATATGGTTTCAAGTATTACTGTCTAATACTAAGGATTTATGCCCAAATATATGGTTTCAAGTAATTATTTTTATTTAATAGTCATTGTTTGCACACAGTTATTTAGTTTCAAGTAACTAGTGATAATCCTTAGTAAACAAATATAGCTTCAAGTAATTATTCTCAATACAAATAATTTGTCCACAGCTCAGTCGTTAGAGCATCTGACTAGGAACCACAAGGTTCTGGGTTCCATACTGGCTCTTCGAGTATAAGTAGTTCAGGGATCTGTGTGGTGGTAAAGTGAGGAGCTGATGGCAGGTGTGATGCTCTGCCTCAAATGCCAAAACAATCTCCTTGGTCTAGCGCTAGTGAAAAGGGAATAGACTACCTTGCTGTCTGGCTGATACCGACTTAAGGACATCTCAATGACTACTTACTTATATGGAATCAAGTATTCCTATTTAACTCTTAAAGTCCTATACCACCTCATTCCACCTGGCCGGAAATCTCCTTCATTTTCCTAATCCGCCCCAAATGATAGCCTTTTCTTATATGTAATATTAAACATATTTAGAAGTCTTTGATTTAAAGGAAATAACAGGTAACTTTAGATGCAAAGGTCATTTTTAGCCATTTTTTAATATATCCTTATAGGAATGCTCTGGTCTTAGAAAATTCTCAACGGGATTTTAAGAGTTAATATAAATAATTTTCAAATAGATCTATTTGACCCATATATGAGACCTTATCGGGTGTAGAATTTATCTTGCTGATATTGTAGAAGCAATACGATACTCACCCTCACAGTGGGATTCCAACTACCTTCAAGTTGGCAGACAAGAAAGCAAGCTGTAACTCCTACATCAGGTACTACTACTCTGGAACGAGGCTGTTTGCATTTCAGATACCCTTGGGAAAATATGAATCCAACTATTCTCCCTTCAGCTATGGGTAAATAGTATAACAGACTGGGTTCTTTAATCTTATTTAAGCAACCAGTCTAGGAGAAAGTAAATTCTGAATTCAAATCTGTTAAACTCCACTTCAAAAATAAACCTTATATCACATATGTAATATTAAAACTCTCCCTCCTCTCCCATACCATTTGCCCGTTTGGCGGGTCTGACAGTATTGTCAGCAAAGGGGTAAGATCCTTCCCCAAAAGAGGGTCCTCGGTATGACACTAAACTGCATCTGATGGTAAGGCTTCAGTTCTGGAGTGTGGAGTGCCCTTTCATTGCCATTACTCCCAGGTCCACTCTGGCCCAGAGTGGTAGTATATGATAGGGTTATATCTTTTTTTAAATAGATCTACTTAAAAATTATTCATATTTGATAGGACTGTGTACAAAAAAAATCCTCTTAAGAAATAACTACACAGAAAATGTAAATATAGGTGTAAACTCTAGGCATAAATGTGAAGGAAGAGAAGGCAACGAGTATATTATTCATTTACCTGTGCCTTTTAATGTTTCCTTAATATTTCAGGATGAAATATCCCTTCTTCAGAAGACTTTGGAGCCCTATAAAGAGATGTTCATTGTTGTTTGTATTAATCCATACTTTTGTGTGTGTTTCTGTATTTGTTTTTAGGGTTTTATTAAACCAAATATACACACAATGCCTAAAGCAAATTATAAAACTCTTTAAGATTTGTATTTTCTGGTAAAGCTCAAACAAACAACCAAATCAATACCAGCCCTCGCCAACTCAGTGCATGAGTAGCACAGATTGGGTAATCTTATCAGTGTGGTAAAGTGGGGAGCTGCCAGTAGGTGTGGCGCTCCACCTCAGCAAAAAACAATCTCTCTGTTTTAGCACTAATGAAAAGGAGATAGACTCCCTCAATGTCTGGCTGATACCGACAATAGGCCACTCTACCAACCAAAGTGTTTGAGAAAAATTGAAATTGAAATCATTTTGTTTTTCTTCCAGTTCGACATTTAGTATTCTCCATCAAAACTCAAAAGTTCAAACTCAAATTGACATGTTGAAGAAGGATAAGACAACAAAAGAAGACCAGATCAGAAAAAGGTTCACATTTTTTCACATTCTAATTTTTTTTTTGTGACCCCATATTTGTTGGTATTATTTGAAGTAAAAAAACATTAAATTTTTGTTTATTAATTAGCTGTGAGTGAGGTTTCATATACATTTGTATTGTGTGTACGTGTGTATGTTTGATATACCATTGGTAGTGTGTGTGTATGTTTGATATACATTGGTAATGTGTGTGTATGTTTGATATACCATTGGTAGTGTGTGTGTGTTTGATATACCATTGGTAATGTGTGTGTAGATATGGTAATGTGTGTGTATGTTTGATATACCATTGGTATGTGTGTGTATGTTTGATATACCATTGGTAATGTGTGTGTATGTTTGATATACATTGGTAGTGTGTGTATGTGTTTGATATACCATTTGTAGTGTGTGTATGTGTGTGTATGTTTGATATACCATTGTAGTGTGTGTATGTGTTTGATATACCATTTGTAGTGTGTGTATATGTGTGTATGTGTTTGATATACCATTTGTAGTGTGTGTATATGTGTGTATGTGTTTGATATACCAGTGTGTGTGTGTATATGTGTGTATGTGTTTCATATACCATTTGTAGTGTGTGTATATGTGTGTATGTTTCATATACCATTTGTAGTGTGTGTATGTGTGTATGTTTCATATACCATTTGTAGTGTGTGTATGTTTCATATACCATTTGTGGTGTGTGTATGTTTGATATACCATTTGTGGTGTGTGTATGTTTGATATACCATTTGTGGTGTGTGTATGTTTGATATACCATTTGTAGTGTGTGTATATGTTTCATATACCATTTGTAGTGTGTGTACGTGTGTATGTTTCATATACCATTTGTATTGTGTGTACGTGTGTATGTTTCATATACCATTTGTATTGTGTGTACGTGTGTATGTTTCATATACCATTTGTAGTGTGTGTATATGTTTCATATATCATTTGTATTGTGTGTATGTGTGTATGTTTGATATACAATGGTAGTGTGTGTATGTTTGATATACCAATGGTAGTGTGTGTATGTTTCATATACCAATGGTAGTGTGTGTATGTTCATATACCATTTGTAGTGTGTGTGTATGTTTCATATACCATTTTGGATCAGCACCCTAACATCTCGAACTAGGGAAAGGTTCACATTTTAACACGTCACTGGTAAGTTTTGCTTCAAACATTTATAAACCAACTGACAAATTTTTGCATTTCTGAACAACATCCTTTTATTTAAATAAACATAAAAATATTTTGTAAATAAAAACTGTCTGCATTTCTCTTCTAATTAACTAAAAACTATTTTAGTATAAAATCGTGTCTTTCGTTTGTTTGTTTTTTAAAATTTATCATAAGTGTTGAAAATATTCATAAACTTCCGATTATAAAATATTTATTTAAAAAAAGATTTTGCTATTGAATTTTACTTTGATTACATGTACCAACCACGTGAACAAAATTAATATTTTCGAAAGTTAAAAAAAAAGAGTATGTTAATTAAAAAGATATCGGCAGTACCAAATAAATTTTTTTATACTTAAAAATTTGTTTTGGATGTTAGTTTTGAAGATTTATCACAATGTGAAGAAAGAGAAGGCAACTCGTGTGTTATTCATTTAACTATGTTTTTTAATGTTTCCTTAAAAATGTTTATTTTCTAGTAAAGCTCGTCATGAAGACAGCATTGTTCATTTGCTTGGTGAAATGCCCAGTTTGAATTTACGTGGATCACTAGATGAATACATCAGGTGAGAAAAATTATTTTTATATGAATGATATCTTTCATTAAAATTGAGATTTATTTGATTACAGGTGTTGAAGAATGATAATTGGTTGAATATATTGTTTCCTTGTACAGTATAAATATAAGAACAATTCATAACAAAGTAATAACAAGTATATCTTATTACTTGAACAAACTTAAAGTTATGATGTGTTGGATCCGAAGTCATGTAGGAATAACGAAAAATATATTATGTTATAATATTGATTATATTATTTGTTGTTATATTAAAATAATAATGAAATTTATTGTGTACAGTGCTCAGGTGCACCACAACTCCTCAAAGTCTCATGTCAAGTACACAGAATAATGTATTAGTTTCAGGAACATGAACAGTTTACAGTAGTAATATGCATGTATGTGTGCGCGTATGTATGTGGAGAGTGGCATCAGGTATAGTGTCAGCGGACTACAGGAAGCAAGGAGGCTTTGAAAGATTCAGTGCTTCAGCAGCCTACAGCAGACGCGGACAGTTTATTCCATGTCTCCGCAATTCTGAGCATGAAAAAATGTTTCCGAAAATCACATGAGCAGTGCTGTATATTATATATATTATATTATGTTGTATATTTTATAAATATTATGAAGAGTTGACATTAACTCTTAACGTCCAATACCGCCTCATTCCACCCGGATGGAAGTCACTTTCATTTTTCTAATGTGCCCCAAATGATAGCCTTTGTTTAAATGTAATATTAAACATATTTGGAAGTCTTTGATTTCCGGAAATAACAGGTAACTTTAAATGAAAAGTCCATTTTTAGCCATTTATTGATAAATCCTTATATGAATGGGGCTCTGGACTTAGAAAATTCTCAACAGGATGTTAAGAGTTAAATAACCCACAGGGTTGATATACCATTAAATCAAACAGACTACTGCGAATTGCTACTGAATATGTCGGACTTTAGATTAACAAAAAAAAACATGGTTGTAAGAATTTCAACAACAATATATGTGTAATGACAAGGGGAGATAATCATTAAACAGGGAGGTAACTCTCAATTACTTATTACAAAATGTAAATATTATCTGATTTAAAACAGTGATCTCCTGATGATGTCAGTCATTATTTAAATTAATCTTGTAATATGTAATTTTGTTTTTTCAGCAAACAGTCTTGTCTTGTGCAAAAGACAAATAGGGAATTGGACAAATGTAAACAAGAAATGTCAAGTAAAGAAACACAAAAGAAAATGCTTATGTAAGTTTTAGAATTACCGTAACTCTCATATCTTACACACACATGCACACACACAACACACACACACACACATATATATATATGTTGAATTAAACAAAAGACACATCTCCTGTTTAACAATTTTATTTTTGATCTTTTCGAGTTTTCTGGACAAACTTTTTAATATTTGGGTGGAATTGATGGATTAGTCCACCAAAATTCAGGTCCCAAGTACTTTCGGCACTTCGAAGTGCCATCATCCAGTTTTTTTTTAAATGATATTAATGTGGAGGCTTTGGTGGACTAATCCACAAATTCCACCCAAATATTAAAAAGTTGGCCAGAAAACTCGAAAAGATCAAAAATAAAATTGTTAAACAGGAGATGTGTCTTTTGTTTAATTCAACATGCATTAATGAAAAAATGCTGCCCAAATACACACACACATACATATATATATATATATTATATATATATTACATAGCAATTTCTGTGACTCTGGGTTTCATGCAGTGGTTTATTTGTCAGACAGAGTCCAATTAGGTATTTTTATGTATGTGGACCCCCAGTAATGTTACATGGACCCTGGGGAGTACTGTTGGCCTACACTATAAAGTATGCTGTATGGTTTCCAAGATCTTTCCTCTGTGTCTAACTAAGCTCGACTTAAATGGTGACTCACGAATATTTTGGTTAATTTCTTTCTACACTAGCCTCTTTCCTCCTTCCACTTTTCTCAGCTTCCTTCTTCTCTCACTGATGCCTGTTTGCTAATTGACCAGTTCCCCACTCTTCTGGTATGTGGTTGCTTTTATCTCCAACAACCTGACCTGCAATGCATTGCATTTCCCGATAAGAAGTCTCTTCTACCTCCCTTCTAGCTTCTCATTATTTCCAGCATGCTGATAAGTACTTTTTTACCACCCTAAGTAATTATCAAACCTGGTACCAAATAAATAAAATTTTAAAATATCAGTTAATGTAGTCAGAAAACGATGGAACCAAATCTGTCTTGGAGGGAAAATTTTGACATTGAATCATCCATTTATTAGTAAGCATAATCTATCTGGAATTCCCTTATTAGATAAACAAATTTTCTTAATAATATTTGTGAAAAGTCTTGTTTTGTTTTGTTTTTTTACTTCTGAAATTTCTCTATATTTACAGGGAAAGTTTGAGAAAAGAAGAAAATGAATTAAAAAGTAAGTTAATTTTTTTTCTCCAACATCCCCCCTGAAATACTATAACACAAACTAACTCAACAAAAATAAGATAACTCGTATTGTAATATCAAGGGGTTAGTAGCAAATGTATGGTGGCAAAGGAAAAACAAACAGGTTTTAAATTTCAACAAATTGTATTAAAAAGGAAAAAGGTTGTGGTGTTGGTAGTGATGTAGGCAGAAAGTCTGATGCTTGGTAGTCAAGTTGGTTGTGGTGTTGGTAGTGATCTGATGTTTGGTGGTTGTGTGTACAGAAGAGTTTTCATTTATCCAAAAGCCATGGCTCTGTCAACATCCGTGGGTGAACTTGTTAACATTTTGTATTGTTGGTGAGTGGGCATATTGAGTTTGGTGAATTTTGTGAATCGGGAGATATTTGTGTATATAACAATATCATCTCAATATTTGGATGAGGTGAATGTTATAGGGATAAGATGTATGCTGTGAAATCATGCCTGTATTCAAATGTTAAGCCTCAAAACAAATAGGGGGAGGAGTTCCCATACCATAGGGGCTAATGTGCAGGACTGAGACATCGTAATAAGTGAGTTTTTAACTCTATTTACACTATTGCGTTCACTTTTGGACTAATACCCACTGGAAAGGTATAAAAACCCTTATCCCACCAGCTATGGGTTAAATAGTACCACTACTATGTTCTACAAGGAATAGCTTTGGCTTTAAATAACCCATCAAAGTTGATATGCCATTAATCAAAAATAACCAAACCAAACCAAACCAAAATCAATATTTTTGCAAGATTAAAATAATTTTTGCTATAAACCAATTTCAAACAATGCAAAGTTTACATTTATGGAAAAAAAAATTCATTTCTTATCCTACAATCAAAACGGATATTATTAGGTATTATTTATTATCAAACTCTAAAAGCATGGAAACACTTTAACCAAGAAAAAAAAATCTAGTTTGGTTTGAAAATATACTTACTATATAGAATTTTGCATAGGGATATTCATATTTTTGGTTTCACTTTAAATACTGTAGAGTTTAGCAATAATACCTAATATTTTTTTGGATTGTATAATGTCCACTAGAAATACTAATATTAATATTTTTGTTTCCAGTTTCAATACTGTAGAGTTTAGCAATAATATTCCCTTTATTTATTGAATGATCCTCATAATTGCCAAAATTGTAAAATGCTTGAAATTTTTCAACAGAATTTTAGATATTTGGTGTCTACAAAAGAGAGTTTCAAAGATTTATTTAAAGACTAAAAGAGCTTACCCAGTGAAGCTTTGATAGAGGAGAAAAAAGTGGTTTAATGGTTAGCTAGTCTTTCAGATCCATTACTACTGAATAGCAAGTTCGATCCTTGTTGGGTGCCCCATAAAAATTACCATGTAAAAAAATACTTTTTTCTCTTAATCCGGTGTCGTGGGAGGTCTTTGTGTAATTTTTGCACTAAAATTTAAAAAAAGCAGTGATATTTAATTGTATATATATTTACTTTGTCGTTAATTGTTTTATTTTCATAGTTTTCTCCGGACATATATACATACATATCAACTGCCCTTCATATATGCACTAGAAGCAACAACCTGGCGTCACCTGAATAGAGGAGGGGGAAAAAAAAAATTCCCAAAAAACAAAGTGGTAATGGTTAACAAGCTAGTCTTGCAGATCGTTACTACTAAATAGCGAGTTTAATCCTTGCTGGATGCTCCATACAAATCCCCATGTAAAAAAAACTTTTTTAATCCAGCCTGAAAAAAAATGATTGTTTTTTGGTTTCATGTTGATTTGTTTAACTTTGAGATTCACAGGCATTTTTTAAAAGTAGAATTTTAATGCTATTTTAATGTTTAAGTAGAATTTTAATGCTATTTTAATTTTTAGGTAGAATTTTAATGCTTTTAATTTTTAGTAGAATTTTAATGCTATTTTAATTTTAAGTAGAATTTTAATGCTATTTTAATAGTTTTAATGCTATTTTAATTTTTAGTAGAATTTTAATGCTATTTTAATTTTTAAGTAGAATTTTAATGCTATTTTAATTTTTAGGTAGAATTTTAATGCTATTTTAATTTTAAGTAGAATTTTAATGCTATTTTAATTTTTAAGTAGAATTTTAATGCTATTTTTAATTTTTAAGTAGAATTTTAATGCTATTTTAATTTTTAGTAGAATTTTAATGCTATTTTAATTTTTAAGTAGAATTTTAATGCTATTTTAATTTTTAGGTAGAATTTTAATGCTATTTTAATTTTTAAGTAGAATTTTAATGCTATTTTAATTTTTAAGTAGAATTTTAATGCTATTTTAATTTGTAAATATCTTCACGAATATAAATGAAATCTTTATAATTTTTACACAAAAAGCAAAACTCCATAACAGTGAATTTGTATATATATTTACTTTGTCATTACCTGTTTTATTTTCGTAGTTTCCTCCGGACATACATACATAAACACAACTGCCCTTCATATATGTATAGATAGATAAAAACTATTTAGTATATTAACACTTTATTGTTGATTTTTTATTTCAGATTTGGAGGAAAAATTACAGAATGTCTGTGGCACTGACGATTTTGATGAGAGCTTGCTTAATGTGCAGACAAAACTGAATCAAACACAAGAGTAAGACTTTTCTTGCTGGCTCATTGACATTAAATGGGTCATTATTTTTAACTCATCAGATGTTTAATGGAAAAATCTTTAGAGAAAGAAGTGACTCATGAGGATTTGCTGAATTTCTACTGCTGTAAAGTTGGTTACTATCAGGACCTGTGGATATAGCACAGTATGATACCTCACATGGTGTAATGGTTAGCAAACTTGACTCGCAAACCATACTTAGTGAGTTCAATTCTCACTGGGCACTCCATACTTCTGGCCCTGTGCCACATCTAAGCTAAGCTTAGTAAATAACTATACCACAGTAAATAAGATAATTTGATTATTACAACTTTTGATATGTTTACTTGAGAGCTATTGTAAAATAATAAGATAAGATAATTTGATTCTTACAACTTTTGATATGTTTACTTGAGAGCTATTGTAAAATAGTTCAAAATGTAAAAAGTTTAATAATCTTGATTTCTGGCACAATTTAGATATCTTCTGAGTCCTGTTTTTGTCACTTTTTTGTTGGCAAATTAGGGCAGGAGGCCATGATGACATGAGATCAAAATTACCAAACCAAAATATCATCCGTAATTCACAATTTCAATATTACAAATAAAACAAACATGTAACTTCTTTTTTAATTTTATGTTGGGCATTTAAACGATGCGAGACCATTTGGAATGTTTCATTTTTAAAATTGTGTGAAATAAAATGAGACAAATAAGAAATCTGTGATTAAGTGACACTAGATAATGTGGTTTTACATTTTTGCATTGCATCTTGAACAATTCTGACAGTCTCATTTTTAAGATTTAAGAACAAGCATAGTAATATATAGATTGTTTAGTTGTTTTATTCTATCTACAAGGGTTAGTCAAAAAGTAATGCCATTTTCTTTATTGCATGTGAAGTATTTTATAAAACTAAGACCAACATTGCGACCCTAACAAGGCTCAAAGCAAGAATCCGACGAGTAAGACCCAACTTGCCAATCAACAATGTCCTCCATCTGCATGACAATGCTTGACCGTACACAAGCATCAGGACAAGTGAGACAATCGCCGTGACGAGGAAGTGAAATCTGTAGTAAAGAAGTGGTTCAAAGAACAGTCAACAGAATTTTATAGGGCAGGGATACATGCTCTCATTTGAAGGTGGAACATTGCTATTGAGAGAAATGGTGACTATGTGAAGAAGTAGGGATGTGATCTACAGAGGACCAGCTTCATTTTGATGTATGATACATGTTCCTGGGTTTGTAATTATACCTATCCTAAACAAAATGGCATTACTTTTTGACACCCTCGTATCAATCTATCTTGCTATTGTTATTTTTATCCTATTTGAAAATCATCTGTGATCATAGTTGTATTGAAGGAAGTCAGTCAGTCTACTATTGGTTTGAACAATGTGACTGGCCAAGCACAACTAAACCAGTGTCAAGACAACTAGTACTTATGGGAATTCAGAATAGTCCACTCATGCATTTGGGTGATTCCATTCCCTGAGTTCTGATTGGCTGCTTGGTTTGTATGATCCTCTGAGGCTTCATAAATATCCTGCCATTTTGCAGTGGTTTTTGCAGCAAACCAGAATCGTATTGGGTTACGACTACTTGCTGTCTTGTCTTGCCAATTCGATGGTAATTGGAATTAGTATGATTATTCTACGAGTTGCATTTATATTTTGTTGTTCATCTCTTCTTTTTTTTATGGAATACAGACAACGTGGTACTTTAATGGGTGCTGAATATTTTTACAAGAAGTATACCCAAGACATGAAGAAAGAGAACCCTTGCTGCCCTCTTTGTCACCGGGAATTTGAACAGGAACAGGAAGTTCGAGAATTAATCCTTGAAGTATGTCTCTTTCACAACCTGTTGTTTTTCTTCATTGTATTTGGGTTTCTTTTAGTCTCTGGTACGTTTTAATATCTAGTGTAGATGAGGTATTTTCACTTCATAAAGATGTAAAGGAATTGTACAAAAAATTAAAGAAATAGTAAATGGATAATTCCATGTGAAATCATCCAAGCCATGTCACCCACCCCCTTCAATTTTTTCTGAAATTTTGTAGAGGTACGGACAATCTTAAAGTTAGACAATCCCCAAAATTGGAGCTTCCAATTTCAAAAATTGACAGTTATGTCGATTTTTTAGCTCTCCAAATTTGGCGGGTTTGCGAAAAATGGCAACTTTTTTGTAAATCTACTTTTGTCTGTAAAATGAGTTCTAGAGCATCCCTACTCCTAAAAATTGGTTTATAAAAGTGTTTTGGCCCAAAGAATCCAAAATGTTAACCAATTTTAAGTTATTGGTAATTTCTGATTTTTTTCATTGCAAGATCAATGATGTGGCATGCATCTATGACAAAAAAAATTTCTATTATTATTTCACATATATTAAAAATTATTTGTACCAAAAAATTTTTTGCTCAGAACCGAAGCTACAAGAGCTAAAAATCAACATAACTCCACCAATTTTTGGAATTTGAAGCTCAAATTTTGGGGATTGTCTAACTTTAACATAGTCCACACCTGTATAACATTTCAGAAAGATTGAAGTGGATGGGTGACAATCTGATCAATCGGCTGGTCATGCCAAGTCATTGCCCTTTTTATCATATGTGTGCTAGAAGGCGGTCGTTGAGGGTCTTAGTGTTCTGGTTATAATATTAAACTGCATCGAATGGTGAGGTTTCAATTCTGGAGCTATGGGAATTTTGGAGTACCCCTTCATCGCCCTTGCTTCCTGGTCCACTCTGGTAGTACTTGTTAGGGTCCCATCTATGGGCTAAATAGAAAAAAAATGGGATAGCCAACAAGAATGAATCAAACAAAATATCTTTGGCATAAAATAACCCAACAGGGTTGACATGCCATGAATCCAACCAACAAATATTGGTCCTTCTGGAGCTGTATGAGTCCCATCGTGTTCAGATATATAGAAGGATGTACAGATTTCGACATGGCTATATGAAAAATTAGACAACTTATTTACTGAACCACTATTAATGCTAAGGAGGAATAGCACACTCCATTTCGTGTGTTTACCACATGGAACAGGCAATCAATAAAAAAAGGTAAAATCTTACTGGGGAAACTTGTTTTACTCTATGTGTTACATTTGTAGGAAATGGACATGGCGAACTAAGTTCAAATCCTGGACAAGGCTATTTGCATTTCATATAGCACTAATAGGATTGGGTAAATACATATGTGTCCTTTTTGGTGAGATGGTGTGTTATAATTCCAGAACTGTACATAACTCTTGACTCCCCTATCCTGATGTCTGCCCCAGGTCCAATGTTTTGTCGTGTTTTGCTCCAATGTGGGGACATTTCTACCTTCAACAGTTCCTCAAGAACCTCTTTTGGTCTCTAGGGAGTGTGGGTCACATATCCTTTCAGACTTCTCTCTTGGTCTCCAAGTCACTGAGTACAGCTTTCTCCAGCCACTACTGACAATATAGTAGTCCTAGTGGACACCTGTAACAGTATTTTCAATGCATTATGTTAAAAGGTTAAAATAGAGATATATGATAAACTATTTGTTATAAAAGCATGTCATTATTACTATTTCCCTATGAACCCACCCCTTCCCCCCCCCAAAATATTAGAATTTCAGTAATTTGTTTCTATTTACCCATTATTTACAGCTGGAGAACAAGTTAAGAATGGTTCCTTCTAAACTCCAGAAAGCAGAAAGAGATATTGATGACTATCAAAATAAATATGATTCTATTCAGCAATTGAAACCAGTCAAGGAAAATGTGAGTATCTATCTATATCTCTCTCTCTCTCTCCCTCTCTCTTCTCTCCCTTCCTCTCTCTCTCTCTCTCTCTCTATATATATATACATATATAATCAATAATAATGATATTATGGATATTAACTCATAACTATAAGTTTCATGTTAACACAATCTTCAGATGAGTCAAATAGTTGAGATTTTTAAAATATCATTATTATTGATTGTAAACTGCTCTGCTTTATTAGCATTGAGCACCTTTTTATGGCAATACTTTCATTTATTCTCTATTCATTCTCTCTCTCTCTCTCTATATATATATATATATATATATATATGTGTGTGTATGTGTCATAAAAGTATCAAGATAGAAAGCCAGTTTTGGCTGGGTGACTCAACAGAACGGATGCAAATGGCATCTATCATCCATGGGCGATTTCTCCACGTGTTCTTACTTGGGTTGAATAAAGACATCTAAAAAACAATATCAAGTCTTGTGTTTGTTACTAAAAACAGCAACTGATATAAAAATGAGAAGTGCCAAGAAATCCCAAGAAGAAAGATCTGAAGAACCGAGAGGAACCAGCCCAGATGCCTGATAGACGACCTGCAATCAACCAACTTAGAAGATACGTATCATAAGATGGGGAAAAGAAAGGGCAGATACAACAGGAGTTCATGTTTTAAAATAATGAATTGTTGTGGAAATGAAATGTATTTTTTTTATCATTGGGCTATATTAGTATTAAAGGTGTACCTACCTGCATAAACATTTTTCTTCTAACAAAGTTGAGTAACATTATTACAGGGTGACCCAGAAAAAACAGAACCCACAAATTTTGTAATAAAACTGTGAATTTTAATTTTTTTTTAAAGTTAAAGTCCAACAAGGGTTAGCGTTTAATGTTAGTTTAATGGGAAAATAAATAAATTGGGTTCTGTTTTTTCTGGGTCACTCATGTTACTCAACTAGGAAATAACACTCTTAACTACTGTTTATAACACTTCAAAACTTTGGGTTTTGTTATATCCCAAGATGTAGGAATAAGAAATGATAACAAAAACAGTGAAATATGTTTAACATATAACAATATTTGTTTTATTTATTCTCACTGACCGGGAATACAGTGTGATGAGTTTGAATAGAATTTAACTGTGTATCATGTGTGTGTTCATCACATGGGGCCAAGTCCTTGTCTGTTTTTTGTCTCCCTGCTTGTCAGTGAGGATATCTGGTGTAGAACCGTTAGGGGAGATAACTCTCCCTAACAGGTTTTAACCCGTATTAACTTTGGGGGATAAAATTCCCCACAAATGTTAAAACCATGTTTTTTAAATAATCCAATTTTACATTTAAAAAAAATTGTTTTAGATTTTTTTTTTCAAATGTTGCTGTTTTTTAAATCATCAATTGTTTAATTAGTTTCATATTTTTATTTCTAGATTAATAAAATATCTTCTCGCGGCCTTCCGGAGTTAAAAAAGGAATTGGATAATGTAAAGAATACAATTAGCAAATTGTCAAAGGAAATTGAAACGGTATGTGATCTCTGTTTTTCTTATTGTGTTTACAGATACGTGCAAAGGTCACTGTATGACCTGTACTGACCTAAGTTGATATGTTTATCAGAAATCAATGGAGTAGCCTTGTTTTTTGGGCTGGTGGTTAGCATTCGTTGACCTTGTCATGATTACAGAATAACTACAATTTTTTTCTATATAAAAGATGCTCTGAATAGTTAAAAAAAATTCAGTCAGATTGGATCGCCAAAGGAAGCTTGTCACAGCGCCACGGACTTCTTCAGAATTACTGAAATAAGAAAATGGCCACTAGAAGGAATAGACCTTGCCGCCAAGAAAAAGATTCGATAAAAAAATAAGTCCACATTTGCTGAATCACTCAATGCTAATTAGCATAGAACAAAATGCCAGACAAAGCTCCTCACCGTGTCTTTTCTCTCTGACCTAGTGTGCAAATATATTCATCTCCATTATATATGATAATAAGATCGTTGTTATTATTAACTGTGTGTTATCTCATTCTTAGTGTTGCCAGCAACCACGGCAGCTCATTTCCACTAATCTCTCAACCTGTCACACTATGACCAAGTTGCATTGATCCCAGTTCTGCAGCTCAAAGGAACACAACGTGGGCACAGAAAACATCGACAAAGCAACTAGCCGGAGACACGTGGTAATCACAGAACTAAGCCAGCTTATCAAGTACTGTGACTGGCATAGGACTACAGTCAGTAACCAGACGCCATTGATTCCATGTCCATACTACCTTAACTTATATATTTTATGAAAATGCCAGGGTCTGTGTATTTAACTAATGTTAATAACTAAAAGAAAGTGTTGAAAAAAAAAAATGTATTTACAATTAAAGGCTATTTGAAATGAATCATCAGAAAAATGGAGGAGTCTGATTATACTTTCTATATAAAAATTTTATTTTTCAGAAACAAGAATTACTCCAAGATCAACAATGCGATGAATCAATGGCCAAAGTAATGCAACCTGATGTTCTAATGATCGATCGATACTTGGCTGATGTCAAAGAATTGGACAAGAAAATTGCATCTCAAATGTCTTTGCTTTCTGATCAATTAAGAGGTGGAGATTATTATTCAGTTTTGACTTGTTTTTTTTGTTTTTTTCATCTTAATTTTGTTGCTGCTTTATGCCTAGTAGTAGTCTTAAGTTACTTGAATTTCACTATCTCTTATTATTATTTATATTAGTGTATATTTAACTGTATATGTATATGTGTGTGTGTGTGTGTGTGTGTGTGTATATATATATATATATATATATATATATATGTGTGTATATATATATATATATATATATGTGTGTATGTGTGTGTGTATATATGTGTGTGTTATATATATATATATGTGTGTGTGTGTATATATATATATATATGTGTGTGTGTGTGTGTATATGTGTGTGTGTTATATATGTGTGTGTGTGTGTTATATATGTGTGTGTGTATATATATATATGTGTGTGTGTGTGTGTGTGTGTGTGTGTTATATATATATATATGTGTGTGTGTATATATATATATATATATATATATATATATATATATATATATATATATATATATATATATATATATGAGTGTGGATTATATATTGTGTGTGTGTTATATATATATATGTGTGTGTGTGTGTGTGTGTGTGTTATATATGTGTGTGTGTGTTTATATATGTGTGTGTGTGTGTGTTATATATGTGTGTGTGTGTGTTATATATATGTGTGTGTGTGTGTTATATATATATATGTGTGTGTGTGTGTTATATATATATATGTGTGTGTGTGTGTTATATATGTGTGTGTGTGTGTGTTATATATATGTGTGTGTGTGTGTGTGTTATATATGTGTGTGTGTGTGTGTTATATATGTGTGTGTCTGTGTGTATTTATATATGTGTGTGTATATGTGTGTCTATCTGTTTATACAAATATATCTATCTATGTGCATGTGTGTTTATATCTATCTCACTCTGTGTGTGTGTGTATATATATATATATATATATATATATATATATATATATATATAGTGTTTGTGTGTGTTTATATATGTGTTTAATGTTTGCTTTTTTGTTTTTTCATTTGATAGGTTCCGACAATAAGTCTATTGAAGAGGTGACCAATGAGAAAGAGGAAATCTCTTTACAGCTGTAAGTAAATTAATTTCTTTATCTTTTCTTTAATCCTTCCTCTGATTTTCATCTTTTATTGGCTGCATTGTCAGCAAAGTTCTAGAATACACCAATTGAATCTCCTGTAAAGAACGGGTGTTATAAACTGCATTTGGTTGTTAGGCTTCTGTTCTGGAGCTCTGAGGAATGTGGAGTCACCACTTCATTGTATTTATTCCCCAGAGTGGTAATACATGTTAGGGTCCCATCTATAGTTCAAATAGATGTTTGTTAGAATTAGATAGGAAATGTAGGTCATCAGTCTTTAGTTGGCTGAAAGTTTTGGAGATTTTGGGGTGGAATATTTTTGTGTTTGGATTTCTGTTTTATCTGTTTTCGAATATACTCTAACACAAAACCAAAAAACACCACCACTACCACGACATAACCTAGTCCCCCCCCACACACACACACAGACCTCTAACCCTACCAACCAACATACACAACAAATCACTCTATAACAAACTAACCGTTCTAGGAATAAAAGTCATACAAACCACCTCTCAAACAATTAAGGACCTCACCAACTCCTCCACATGCACAAACGCTCCTAACACCTCCAACGCCAGCATCTACACCATTTCATACAATGATTGCAACAAATGTTACATTGGTGAAACCCAACGCAGCCTTGACAAACATGTCTATGAGCATAAGAGATCGATAAAGACAAACGACAACCAAAATGCCCTATTCACACACACACAGCTGACTTCAACCGTACATTCAATTTCAACCACACATCGCTGCTCAAACCCATACATAATAAGAACCTACGCTGTCTGTGCGAATTGGCAGACATATCAAATAATGAAACAATAAAACAAAGACCTGGGTTTTTCAACCTCAATACATCTATTGCAAAAATCATAACACACGAAAACAAAATCAAATTTGAAAACGGATAAAATAGAAACACAAAAATATTCCACCCCAAAATCTCCAAAACTTTCAGCCAACTAAAGACCGATGACCTACATTTCCTCACTACCAAATGACCTACTTCCCCACACTCTGTGCCACCCAGACTATCAAATTTCCTCTAACACATATCAACACATCTGATCAACTTACATGACCCACAGGCCAATATCAAATTCCTTTTCTAAGTTAACTGACTGGCCCTACAGAAAAATAATAAATCCCTACACACCAACCCACCCATCAGTGGCTCATCCCATCTACCATTCACCTTTTCACTATAAAAGCAAATGTACGAGTACATGTTCAATAAAGCTGACGAAGCTTCATTCAATTTGAGGTGAAATATCCACTAAATTTTATGCGGTTTTGTGCTGTTTTATTCACACTTTCTTCTATTCTCAACTACATTTTGTTGGATTTATTCAAATGCTCAACTACTCACACACACACATACATACATACATATATATATATATATATATATATATATATATATAAGTCGACAGGGCAGCCTAAAGTCGGTATCAGCCAGTCAGCGAGGGAGTCTATCCCCTCTTCAATAGTGCTAGACCAAGGAGATTGTTTTAGCATCTTAGGTGGAGCGCCACACCTACCATCAGTTTTTTACTTTACTGCACAGATCCCTGTGCTACTCATACGCTGAGTTGGCGAGGACCGGTATAGAATTAGGAACCATGTGGTTTCTAGCCGAACGCTCTAACGACTAAGCTAACCCGGCCCATATATATATATATATATATATATATATATATATATATGATATAATAAAAAAGATATATAAGGGTATTACATATCTATTTATTTGATGGCAATAGAACAGTCATCTGATGAATGCATGCGATTTTAGCATGTATGAAACCTAAGGTTGTGACAGTTCTATTGCCATCAAATAAATAGATATGTAATACCCTTATATATTTATTTTATTATATTATATAATAGCTCTATTCTTTATATCAAGCACTCTCCTAATACTACTGCAATTTGGCGCACCATTCCAGTGAAAGCTAAAGCGGTGACTATCCCAGGCTATATATATATATATATATATAAACAAATATGCTATTTTCAGCCAACAATATTTGGGAGAATATGTGCTTAATTGAAGTCAAACCTAATTTTTTTTAAAGTTAATTCATTAATGATTAATTAGGCGGGATTTAACTACTTAAATGTAAGGCTAAACAAATCGAGAAAAATCATCTCTGAATGTACATTTCGACCTATTAGGTCTATAGATCTATAGCTCTACTGATGAGACCTAATAGGTCGAAATGTACATTCAGAGATGATTTTTCTCGATTTGTTTAGCCTTACATTTAAGTAGTTAAATCCCGCCTAATTAATCATTAATGAATTAACTTTTTAAAAAAATTAGGTTTGACTTCAATTAAGCACATATTCTCCCATATATATATATATATATATATATACTTACATCTATAACTATATTGTGAAGTTCTATATTTTGAAATGAATTTATTTATGTCATTGACATGTTTATCTCTGTTTAATCCTTAATTAGGAGTACCTGTAATAAACAATTAGACTACAAACGTCAAAAACTCGGTGATTATTCAGAAAAAGTGAATAAGCTTCACAGCAAAGTGAATTCGCTAAATTCTAGAAAGCTGCAGATTGAGACGGACCTCCAGCAGCAAGTAAAATGGGAAGAGAACAAAGCAACATTACGAAGCGAAAATGTTGAACACACAAATTTTATTCAGGTAATAACAGTTTTATTCCATCTGTTTTTATTTTTTTATGTTTTGTATTTTCAGCATTCTTGAACTTTGTCGACCATTTCACTTGACTGTTCTTTGAGCTACTTCTTCACTACAGATTTCACTACCTCACTTCTTCACTACAGATTTCACTACCTCACTTCTTCGCTACAGATTTCACTACCTCACTTCTTCACTACAGATTTACTACCTCACTTCTTCACTACAGACTTCACTACCTCACTTCTTCACATCACTCTTCACTACCTCACTTCTTCACATCACTTCTTCACTACTCACCTCACTTCTTCGCTACAGATTTCACTACGTCACTTCTTCGCTACTTCACTACCTCACTTCTTCGCTACAGATTTCACTACCTCACTTCTTCACTACAGATTTCACTTCCTCGGTTTGAGAGGCAAACATTATTCCAGTGACAAGGAAGTGAAATCTGTAGTGAAGAAGTGACTCAAAGAACAGTCAACAGAATTTTATGGGGCAGGAATACATGCTCTCATTCGAAGGTTGAACATTGCTATTGAGAGAAACAGTGACTATGTGGAGAAGTAGGGATGTGATCCACAGAGTACCAGCTTCATTTTGATGTATGATACATGTTCCTGTGTTGGTAATTATACCTGTCCTAAACAAAATGGCATTACTTTTTGACTCACCCTCATAGCTTGCTCTAATTTTTCTCTCCAGTTTTCATGATTTTCATACTTTTTGTACATTTTTCATTATTTTTTATCATGAATTTGTTCGCTTTGAATGATCTTGTTTGAAACAAAACAGGAGTTGCAAAATTCCTACAAGATAAAAGTGTTCTTCATATAGATCAAAAATGTAATGCTGGCCACCACAGGAGGAGCCCACAAAAAAAAAAATGTTGAAAGGTTATAGTGCCATGACAAGAAACAAAATAAAAAGCCGTATGCCATTCAAGAAGATATTCTACATTCTTAGTGAATTCTTGTAGCAAGAGAACAACAAAGTTAATAACACTTTCAATCAAATTCTTAATGATATAGTTAGCTCAGAATTATAGTTGACTTATAATTTAAAAAAATAGTAAAGTGGTCTATAGAGTTGGTATCAGTTAGTACAGCAAGGGAGTCTATCCCCTGCTTGTTCATTTAATAAAACTTTTTAAAAATATCTTTAAAAAATTAGGACAATTGTTAATTGTAATATAAATTCATAAAATTAATTTTTAGCTTTTCCTTTCTTTTTTTTTTAGTTTCAATAGTTGCCATGGGTAACGAATTTTCACTTTGAGATTTTCATTAGTAAATTTTATATAAGGAAAAATTTTTCATAAAAAATAGTTGTGAAAGTTTTTATCTATTCTGCTTATAAATTGAAAGTCTTCTGTTTTGTATGATTTGTTTATTTTTTTTTTAGGGTAATCTGAACATTAGCTATATAAATGAGAATAAGCTCCCCTTGTTTGTTTCACTTTGAGGAAGCTCCCCTTATGTTTTGATCGGCCATTTTCATTTCACTGTAAATCTACACTGAAAATACGAATTTGTTCGAATCAATACAACTGCATGTTTTAACATGAAAATATCATAAAATGTGTTCTTAATAACAATTAAGTTCATTTCAAATAATGCGCAAGCACAATTAAGAACACCTTTTATGATACTTTCGTGTTAAAACATGCAGTTGTATTGATTCGAACAAATTTGTATTTACAGTGTAGATTTATGGTGAAATGAAAATGGCCGACCAAAACATATGGCTTCCTCAAAGTGAAATTTAAAAAAGGGAGGTTACTCTCATTTATGTATTTAATGTTCAGATTACCTTTTTTAGCATATATTTAGGGTAGAATGACATTCCATATCAATGTCTGTCCAGTGAAATTAGCATTTAGTAGCAAACTGAAGAGAAATTTGCATTATTCTTTCATATCGTTGTAAGTGTACGTCTCTAATAAAATTTCCACATAATGTACTTGATTACTCTTTTATATATATATATACATATATATATATATATATATAATATAGTCATCCACATACACTGTATTTGTGCTGTGTCTGTCTCTTTGTCTATCAAATGCAAAGCCCTGTATCAAGATAAAAAATGTGGTCTTATTTAGTTTTGTTAGTCTTTCTAATTTAATATAATATTTTCTTTTTAAATTAAAACTTAAATACCTGTTTCCAGAAATGCATATTTTTTCATATCTATATTGTTCATAAATTGAAAATTTCTATTTTGTCTGATTTCTTGTTTTATCTTCTTTCTCTTTCAATAGGAATCAAAGGAAAAACAAAAACCTCTGGAAGTAAGTTTATTTTAATTTGTGTTTTTTATCGAATCTTATAGAGTGGTATCTTGACTTAGGAGTGCTCCAATTTACTAGTTTTTCAAGTTACGAGCTGTCACTCTGTTGATTTTTTGTGTTGTGTTGAGAGCTAAAATTTGAGGTACGAGCGAGCTTCAGATACGCTTATGTTAATAAGTTCACTAAAAAACATTTAAGTTTCCAAGTTTATCATGCCAAAGAAAAATGCTATTTATAAATAAATAAACATTAAATCATACTACAACACATAATTTATTACTATTTCTATGAATGTTTGAGAAGAGGCTTGATAATTAGTATTATCTGTGTTATTCGGACTATTGTCCTCATCTTTATTGTTATCTGTACAACGTTTCGGCCGATGTGCCCTCTGGCCTTCTTCAAGTATTTCTTGTCCAAGAAGGTTCCTGAATTCAACAAGAAATACCTGAAGAAGGCTGGAAGGCACATCGGCCAAAACGTTCTACAGATAATAATAAAGATGAGGACAATAGTCCGAATAACGCGGATAATACTAATAATTTATTACATTCTATTTTATTGTGTTTTTATGCAATACAGTGCTGTTTTTCTATTTTTTAAAAATGTAACAAAAAAGATAGGGTGGGGGGTGGAATGGATGATTGACATTTCAGTTTATTTCAATGGGGAAAATTCATTTGATATAGAAGGAAATTGAGTTACGAACAGAACTAATTCAACTTGTAAATCAAGATACCACTGTATTAGTTTTTTTCTTCTAAAGTTTGCAAAAATTCAATGAAATAATAAAGTGTGATATAAATCTTAGAATCTTACAAAACATACATAAACCTACACACATATACAAATACTCCTTTAAACTGTATGCATTGCAGAGTGGTAAGACCCCCTCCGGGTGTAACACTGAACTGCATATAGTGTTACATAATTTGTGTGGTGGCGTGGGTTGTTGATGGTCCCAGTAGTGAGAATTCTAAGGGCCATTGTTTTTCAGATCAGAGAATGGAAAACTACCAGGATGGTTATAGCCACCAGACACCAGAGGCGGGAATCTCGCATGTCACGTGATTTAGTTAGTCTAGATTTTAGTTTCAATTTGAGAATTGAAGCAGAGTAAACGTGCTATGTTGAGGTTGAATCTCCCTGCACGGAAGAACATGGGCAGAAATAAATCTTGATCAGGAAAATAAAAGTCTTGTGAGTTGATTAATTTGCATGACTAAAGAGTTAGCCCAGAAGAAGCACTTACTTAGAGACAGCAACAAGAAGATGACAAGATGACGAACATAGCTGAAGCAATAAATTTGAAATGAAGAACAAGTCTCAACTCTGTATCTGTCTCTCTCTCTCTCTCTATCTCACCCGAGTACCTCTCTCGATTGTATACCTGACGATGGGGTATATATCGTTATATAACACTAATTCATCTTCAAAGAGTATCTCGTCAGATGAATGTGGTGTGTGTAGATTTCAGCTCCTCCTGCTAGTCCATAAAAGAGCGGATTACAGAGGGAAGACGGCATATTTTGTGTGTTCTGACTGTGGCCTTAGCACATGTGTATGGGTAGATTCTATTAAGAGAGAAAAGAACTATATGAAGATGTTGCAGGCTTTTTGTTTTACCTCATGAAGAAGATTGCTCAGAAAGCAACTTTTCTTTTTTTTCTAATTTAGACAAGATGTGTGTAGAGTACAGAATGAAGTTTATAGTTAATTGCATAACACATTAGATAAAAAAATGTTTTTGCTTTTTAATTTTAGGAAAAAATTGAACAGTTGCGAGAGGAAAAAGATTGTATCAGTGCAGACAAGGATAAAGCTTATGACAAAATGAGAGCAGAGGTAAAAAAAAAAAAAATTCTATTTGAATTGCCATTGATATATTTGTGTTTAAAACTTTACTTGATTACAAAAGCAACTCTATAGAGCAGACCTTGGAATATGCCATGCATTTTTATAGTAAACATCATTGGCCAATGCATTTTTATAGTAAACATCATTGGCCAATGTAATTTTATAGTAAATATAGTTTTCAATGCATTTTTATAGTAAACATCATTGGTCAATGCAATTTTATAGTAAATATAGTTTTCAATGCATTTTTATAGTAAACATCATTGGTCAATGCAATTTTATAGTAAATATAGTTTTCAATGTAATTTTATAGTAAATATAGTTTTCAATGCATTTTTATAGTAAACATTATTGGCCAATGCAATTTTATAGTAAACATCATTGGCCAATGCAATTTTATAGTAAACATCATTGGCCAATGCAATTTTATAGTAAATATAGTTTTCAATGCAATTTTATAGTAAATATAGTTTTCAATGCAATTTTATAGTAAATATAGTTTTCAATGCAATTTTATAGTAAATATAGTTTTCAATGCATTTTTATAGTAAACATTATTGGCCAATGCAATTTTATAGTAAACATCATTGGCCAATGCAATTTTATAGTAAACATCATTGGCAATGCAATTTTATAGTAAATATAGTTTTCAATGCAATTTTATAGTAAATATAGTTTTCAATGCAATTTTATAGTAAATATAGTTTCAATGCAATTTTATAGTAAATATAGTTTTCAATGCAATTTTATAGTAAACATCATTGGCCAATGTAATTTTATAGTAAAGTATAAGAAGAAAAGGATAATGATTTAAAAAAATATCTTTAATAACAGATTATGTATTTTTCTCATTTTATTTCATCAGGCAAGTGAAGTCCGTACCCAAGGCGTCGACAAAATGAACAGTTTCATCTCTGAAATCCAATGGTATTTTTCTTTTATTTGTTCTTAATTGTTTGTATTCAATTCTTAATAATAAACTTGGAAAAGACATGAATCCACTTTCCCCTGTGGTCTGTCTTCTGAACACACATTTGGTATGTTCAAAAGAACTAAACGGATGTAATAAAAAAATTAAAAAATTTTTTTGATTTTATAACAATTACCAAAACTCAGGAGATTGTCCAATTTTAATGAAATTTTTAGCATTTTATTCATTAAGGAATTAATTTTATAATAAATAGCTTATAAAATGAAAAACATGTTTTTTATCAATTAACACTGTAAGGGCTGGGGATTAAACCTTTCAATCATTTGAATAAAAAATTTTTCCAGTCCTTAATTTTTACATTTCTAGAAAGATCAAAATGAAGACCAAATTTTTAGAAAAAATGTCAACACCTGGAAAAAGTTACTTGAAAATTTAAAAGTCAATTTCTTAAAACTCAAAAAATTATTTTTGGTAGTGTTTTCTCTTTTCTTAGTTTAAAAAAAAATTTTTTTCTTAGAATTGATGCAAAAAATGTTTTCTTTGTCACCTTCACAACGTCAGCAAAAGCATCCCAAGCTGCCGTATTGTGCTTCACATAATATTGTAAACTTTTTGTTCCCAACTATATTTTTTCATCCACATTGGGTTGTATGCTTTTAGGTAATCAAAGGTGGGTATAGAAAGTGAGGGATCAGTTTTGTAATGTTCTTTAGTATTAAACTCATCCCTCAGTTCTTGCTCATAGTTGATTCTATTTATTTCTATAGTCCGACAAAAGAATATTCTTGTAGTTAATCAAAGGAGGGATCAGTTTTGTATTGTTCTTTAGTATTTAATTCATCCCCAGTTTTTGTCCATAGTTGATTCTATCTATTTCTACAATGTGAAAAAAGAATATATTTGTAGTTAATCAATTGTATAGAAAATAAATTTCAAATTCATTACAGGTATGAAAAGTCTGGCAAGGCTGATACTCTGCAAAAGAAAAAAGAGATTCATGAACAACTGAAAACCAAATTGGATTCCCTTGAAGAAGAGAAGAAGAAACTTAATGCAAATATTGATGAAATCAAGAAAGATTTCTCCACACAACAGGTGAATTTTACTTGTATTTTTAAATTCTGAATAAAAAATTTTGGTTATTTCCTATAAGTCTAACATAAACAAAGGAGAACCACTCTTGACTGATAAATTATTTATTGATCTACTAGGAAAAAAGAAGATGGGGTTAGGGTTTAGAGTTAGTTTAATGGGAAAATGAATAAATAATTTATCAGCCAAGAGTGTTTATGTTAGACTTATGGGAAATAACCGAAATTTTCTTTTTTAATACTTAAAATGAACCTTTTTGGCAATCATTCAGATTCTTTCTGAAATTTATGGAATTTTTTTTCTAAAAAAGATGTTTGTTTGTTTTGGTTATTTTTTAAAATGTCATATCAACCCTCTCTCAAGTCATTTAATGCTGAATCAAGTCATTTTGATAAACAAAGGACTCAGGTTGCTTACAGTACCTGCTATTACTGAATTGGTCACTTAATTAAATATTGAATGGGAACTTGTGAATTCAGCAGAACTTGACTGTAATACAGATAGATAGATATGGCAACCGCATAATCTTTACAGATCACTGGTGTCCCTCAGATAGATACATTTATACATACATACAAATAAATTGAGATAGTAAGACAGACAGAATAGATAAGTTCATACATACATACATATCTTGTCTCTATATATATCTCTCTTACTTTTTTTTTTTTTTTTAAACATATATATAAATAGATATAGTAAGAGAGATATATAGACAAGATACAGATAGGTAGATTTGCATAGAATAATTAACATAGCTTAACACTTGTACCCAGTCATGGTTAACAGAATGAGAACAGTCTATCCCTGTGGATTGAATTAAGAGTTAGATTTGAAGTTCAGTGAAGGCTCCCAATTATGACAAGAAGGTTCCTGAGTTCAAAGAGAAGGTTCCCAAGTTCGAGGAGGGGGTCCCAAGTTCGAGAAGGTTCTTGAGTCCAACAAGAAATACCTGAAGAAGGCTGGAGGGCACATCAGCCAAAACGCTGTATAGATAACAATAAAGATGAAGACAATGGTCCAAATAATTCAAATAGATTTGCTTGTTTTATTTCATGGCATATCAACCCTCTCTAAGGTTATTTAATGCTGATTTAAGTCAATTTGATAAACAAAGGACTCAGGTTGCTTACAGTACCTGTTGTTGCTTAAGTGGTCACCCAATTAAGATGGGACCCTAACAGGTACTATCACTCTAGATCAGAGTGGATCTGAGAGTAATGGCCAGGGGTACCCCACACTCTTTAAATCTCCAGATCAGATGCAGTTTAGGTTGGTTGGTTGATTTTGTTTTAAGGTATATCAACTCCTTTCGGGTCATTTAATGCAGAATCAAATCATTTTGATAAACAAAGAACTCGGGTTGCTTACAGTACCTGTTATTGCTTAAGTGGTCACCCAATTAAGAATTGAACAGGCTCATCGTTGCTTAACTGGTGCTTTCAGTGTGTGTGACTTTACAGTAATTGGCAAAAAAATGAAAAAAGTTCCTTTGAAATTACATAGATAAAATTACCGAATTCACTCTCAAAAAATTGCAAATTCTTTCTTTGGTTTTATTGTGACTGGGTTATCAAAAACAACATTTAAATCCAGAATGGTTAACAAAAAGGTTTATTATTTTTTGTACAGGGAAATATAACAAGAAATAGGAATCAAGCAAACAGTTCTTCAAAACAATAATGTTTAACTATGAATATCTTGATTTGGTCAATATCTTGTTATTTATGTCTTTCGTTGGACAAGTCCAACTTTCTTGTAGGGAAATTATTCTCATGCATGACAGGTTTCAAATAGTTTATCTGTTCCATTTAAACATTTTACAAGTGTTTTGTGTCCCCTTCCTCCAATTCCCAGTTGAGGGATCAGCATGAATTAGGGGACAATAATGACCCCTCATCTGGTAGGTAAGGGTTAAGTCAATTGCAATGTCATTTAATGCACATGATTTTTTATTATTGTCTTATTGTTTGTTCTTGGTTTTTTTTTTTTTTTTTTTTTTTAGGTCCGTGAACATGAACTGAAAACCAACTTACAATTGAGAAAAAAGCAGAAAGATATGGAGGAGCATGAGGAGAAAATTCTTGTTGCCCAAGAAAATTGGGCGATTTTGATGTACAGAGTTTGGCTAAGGAGGAACAGACTCTGTCTAGGAAACTTGATGCCTTAAAGACTGAGGTAAAGCTACTTTTTTTATTTATTGATGCTAGGTAAATTCATTGCTAGGTAGGCTTTATATCAGGTAAATTCATTGTATTAGGCATGTTATTTATTTTTTTATTTATAATAATTCTTTTAAAAAAACATATAATAAAAAATTATATGATCATTGTTTTTTAAAAAAATTATATCTCAATTTAACCAAAAAATTATATGATCATTGTTTTTTAAAAAAAAATATAAATATAACAAAAAACATATAATAAAATGGATAAAGTCATTATATCTTATTATAATGGAGATTGTGTGTTTTTCTGTCTGTAACCAAAACTATATTCCTACTCAAGTCACAATTCCCTTAGTTATTGACATCACATTCTCCATGATTTTATGTTTATTTAACCTCAATTATTAATAAAATTGTCTTACATTATTAATACTGTTAACTATGTCTACATACTGACAACATGCAATTATATTTATATATACAACAAAATAGCGGTTTACAGCGTGAACGGGAAGGCTAATTTGCATATCAATATTAAAAAATCGAATTTAATAAATATGTGCTTAGTATTATTGATTTCTAACTGTTTGGTTTTATTTTAATGAATATAAGCAAAGATCTCTTCAATGAATCTTAAATGAAATCCATTAACAAGAAAAAATAACTGTCATTTTATTCTTTACTTTCTCTTTTAACTAAATACTTAAATTAGAAAAAGTAACAATGAAAGACGAGAGTGATGGAAGAGTAAGTTTCAATTGTTCCATTTTTTATTAAACTCCCTCTGTTTCAAATCTTTTATTATACTCCCTCTGTTTCAAATCTTTTTATCTGTATTCTTATTTAGTTTCATTAGCCTTTCTAATTTAATACAATATTTTATTACATTAAAACTTAAATACTTGCACCCGGAGGGTGCATATATTTGCTAGTTTATATAATAAAATTTACAGAGCAATTTACTACACATATATTTATTTTTTTCATTTAGAATATTTCTAATAAGACTGAGGTAAAGCTAATATATTATCAATAATATATATATATTCTATAAGATTTATATATAAATATATGATAAATTCAAGAATTTTCTAATAAGACTGAGGTAAAGCTACATTTTTATTTATTGATGCTAGGTAAAATCATTGCTAGGTAGGCTTTATATCAGGTAAATTCATTGTATTAGATTAATTACACTACTGGAGAAGCAAGGCTGAACTTATGTGACATTCTCCTGTGGACTCCTACACATGGACACACCAGAGTGAGCCGACCAGCAAAAAATTACATTGATCAACCCTATGCGGATATTGAATGACGAATAGGGATGAGCGGCATGAGGGAGTCATAGGAATCCTTACTGTCAGAGCAACATGATGATAAAGTCTGTTGAAATCATTCAAATCCATTTTCCCCATTGAAATAAACTGAAATGCCATCTGTTCCAACCCCCAGCCTCCATCCCCGATCCTTTTTTTATTTTTATTTATTTTTATTTTTATTTTTGCATTGACAATTACACCCCCCCCTTTTCCGAATAAAATACAAATAAGAAATGAGAGAATATAAATAAATTTAAACTTGTGCAATTTTTTTTTTTTTTTTTTTTTTTTACAATTGAATTTTTAACCCTAACTCAAGTTTAAATTTATTGATTTTTGTCTCATTTCTTATTTGGATTTTATCTGGGGGTAGGGGTAGGGGGAATTGTAAACTTTAAGATGAGGTTTGATAATTTGTATTATTTAGATTTTTCAGACTGTTATCCTCATCTTTATTGTTTGAGTTGATTCAAGAAATCAAAACTTATTCAAAGTCTACAATATTCTGTCATTGATATGATGTAAAACAAAACCCTTATTTCCCTTCTGTAATGTTTTATAACATTTATATTATTATATGAATTTCTGTATTTCAGAAAGACACAGCCGTTGGTCGTCAAATGGGTTTACGGCAACAAATCAAAAGCATTGAAACTAATCTGAACTCAGATGAGTACAAAGACGCTTCTGTAAAACACAACCAAACATTGATTAAACTCAGAGTAAGTATTGGACATATGACCTTTAGGCACCCCTTTTTGATCTCAATTAAGAAAGGACATTGAAACTAATCTGAACTCAGATGAGTACAAAGACGCTTCTGTAAACATTGATTAAACTCAGAGTAAGTATTGGACCATATGACCTTTAGGCACCCCTTTTTGATCTCAATTAAGAAAGGACATTGAAACTAATCTGAACTCAGATGAGTAGACGCTTCTGTCATTGAACTCAGAGTAAGTATTGGACCATATGACCTTTAGGCACCCTTTTTGATCTCAATTAAGAAGGACATTGAAATCTGAACTCAGATGAGTACAAAGACGCTTCTGTAAAACACAACCAAACATTGATTAAACTCAGAGTAAGTATTGGACCATATGACCTTTAGGCACCCTTTTTGATCTCAATTAAGAAAGGACATTGAAACTAATCTGAACTCAGATGAGTACAAAGACGCTTCTGTAAAACACAACCAAACATTGATTAAACTCAGAGTAAGTATTGGACCATATGACCTTTAGGCACCCTTTTTGATCTCAATTAAGAAAGGACATTGAAACTAATCTGAACTCAGATGAGTACAAAGACGCTTCTGTAAAACACAACCAAACATTGATTAAACTCAGAGTAAGTATTGGACCATATGACCTTTAGGCACCCCTTTTTGATCTCAATTAGAAAGGACATTGAAACTAATCTGAACTCAGATGAGTACAAAGACGCTTCTGTAAAACACAACCAAACATTGATTAAACTCAGAGTAAGTATTGGACCATATGACCTTTAGGCACCCCTTTTGATCTCAATTAAGAAAGGACATTGAAACTAATCTGAACTCAGATGAGTACAAAGACGCTTCTGTAAAACACAACCAAACATTGATTAAACTCAGAGTAAGTATTGGACCATATGACCTTTAGGCACCCCTTTTTGATCTCAATTAAGAAAGGACATTGAAACTAATCTGAACTCAGATGAGTACAAAGACGCTTCTGTAAAACACAACCAAACATTGATTAAACTCAGAGTAAGTATTGGACCATATGACCTTTAGGCACCCCTTTTTGATCTCAATTAAGAAAGGACATTGAAACTAATCTGAACTCAGATGAGTACAAAGACGCTTCTGTAAAACACAACCAAACATTGATTTAAACTCAGAGTAAGTATTGGACCATATGACCTTTAGGCACCCCTTTTTGATCTCAATTAAGAAAGGACATTGAAACTAATCTGAACTCAGATGAGTACAAAGACGCTTCTGTAAAACACAACCAAACATTGATTAAACTCAGAGTAAGTATTGGACCATATGACCTTTAGGCACCCTTTTTGATCTCAATTAAGAAAGGACATTGAAACTAATCTGAACTCAGATGAGTACAAAGACGCTTCTGTAAAACACAACCAAACATTGATTAAACTCAGAGTAAGTATTGGACCATATGACCTTTAGGCACCCCTTTTTGATCTCAATTAAGAAAGGACATTGAAACTAATCTGAACTCAGATGAGTACAAAGACGCTTCTGTAAAACACAACCAAACATTGATTAAACTCAGAGTAAGTATTGGACCATATGACCTTTAGGCACCCCTTTTTGATCTCAATTAAGAAAGGACATATTTTTCATTTACACTGCCAATATCCTGTTGTTTTAACAGACGGTTTTTAGATTTTTTTAAAAAAAGATTTATAAAACTAACCCCTAACCTTAACAAACAACCGGATATTGACGGTGTAAATGAAAAAAGTGGCCTTTCTTAATCGAGATCAAAAAGGGGTGCCTAAAGGTAATATGGTCCGAAGTATTAGTTATTTACTAAGCTATTTACTAGGCCACGTCAACACTCACACGTCTAACTAAAATCTTTTAAATTTCCAAACTCTTCAAAAAAGATTATAAAATAATTAGCTCCAATTCAAGTCTTGACCCTAACTTAGACGTATTTCAGCAAGTAAACATAAAAAGTAAAATTGGCAGAGTTGCATATTGTTGGTATCAGCTGGACAGCGAGGGAGTCTATCCCCTTTTCACTAGCGCTAGACCAGGAAGAATGTTTTTTCTGAGACTGAGGTGGAGCACCATACCTACTGTTAGTTCCCCACTTTACCCCACAGATCAGATTACCCAAGCTGTGCTACTCATATACTGAGTTTGCTGGGACCGGTATTGAACCAGGAAGCATGTGATTCCTAGGTGGATACTCTATTGACTGAGCTAAACTGGTCCAAAGTACTAAATGTACTAAAAGCATATTGTATAGAAAATGGAAAAAGTTATATTTTTACTTTTTTAGTATCTTCAATGCTGATACTAGTGTCTATAGCCTGGTTTGGTGCAGTTTTCCTTCTCCTAGACTATTTGACATATCAAGGTTAAAGAGCTCCGTCTGCCCTACTATTTACCCATAGCTGGAGGAAGAATATTTGTATTCGTACCTTTCCCAAGGGTATTAGCGCTATGTGAAGTACAAACAGCTTCGTCCAGGATTTGAACTTATCTCGCTGTGTTCATTTCCTATGACAGTTACCATTACACCATACAACTCCAACAATTGCATTTTTCTTTGTTATTTTCTCTTTTGTACAATAAATTGTTTTTAATTATTTGATTCTTCTTCTGTACATCCATTGATTTTGACAAATTAATGTTTGTTTATTTTTGCAGACAACTGAGATGGCCAATCTAGACTTGCAGAAATATGCTACTGCCTTAGATAAGTGAGTAAAATCATTTTTAGTTTTTTTAATATAGAGACCAGGGCTTCTCAAAATGGTTCTTATAGATCCCTGAGGGTGAATAAAATTTTGGCAAGGGGAATAAAAGCATAGGGAGCCACAGGGAGTGAATTTACAAATTTGCATTTATAAACATACTACACAAAAGTGAGTTTGCAAAGGGAATTAAATTTAAAAAATAAAATACACCCAGAGAATTAAAAAAACAACAAAAAAAACAATAAAATCATTTTGTAAGATTTCTAAGAAAGGGAATGTTTGAATTGTAAATTGTAAAAACAAATTCTTAATTTTTTAGAGAACTAAAAACTATCTTGAAAATGTTTCAAACCAAGAGGTACCTTTTTTTTTTAAATACTATTTTTGAATGTAAATAAATTTAAAAAATTATAATATGAAAAATTTAACATTTTTAATTCTTAACTTCTTTTTATTGTTATATTTGTATAGGGTAAAAAAGTAAATAAATTAAACAAATCCATTTTTTATAATTCTGTAGACAATTAAGAACTAGCCTTTAGAATCATCATGTTGCACAATTAGCATGGATATCCATGACAATCTCTCACCAACCTTCTCTATTATTCATTGTCCCAGGGAGGTCCTCTGCGCAGCAGAGTTGGTCAATGTAGCTCCTTGCTGGACAAACCACATTAGCATGTCCATAAAAAAAATTATATGAAAAATTTAACATTTTTAATTCTTAACTTCTTTTTATTGTTATATTTTATATAGCTCCTGTGCAGCAGAGTTTGTCAATGTAGCTCCTTGCTGGGCAACCCACATTAGCATGTCCATGTGTTGGCTTCCACAGGAGAACGTCACTTATGAGTTCGTCCTTGCTCGTCCAGCATGTCTTGTCCGTCTCACTCGGATGGTTTGTGAGATAGGGGGCAGGTGGCCGTACAGCTGCTTCCTTGTAGGATGCTGTTTCCACCAAACTATTCACGAGTTTAGAGTTACATTAAAAAAAATAATATTTTAAATGTAAACAAAAAAAAATCTTAAAATAAATGAACGTAATATGAGAATAGGGTAAAAAAGTAAATAAATTAAACAAATCCATTTTTTATAACTCTGTAGACAATTAAGAACTAGCCTTTAGAATTATCATGTTGCACAATTAGCACGGATATCCATGACAATCTCTCACCAACCTTCTCTATCATTCATTGTCCCAGGGAGGTCCTCTGCACAGCATCCTCACAGATGTTATAAGTACATTTTATAGTCAATACCGATGTAAAAACGAGGATTGGCCAGAATTCTATGGTCAGAATTCAGTCTACCAGTTTATATCTACTTCTAGGTAGCAGGCTTAACGTAACAGGTATCGCCGTAGGTAATGAAATTGGAGCACCCAGCTCAAATCCAGCTCTTTGCATTTCATCTCTTGCTAAAGTGTTTTGGAAAGGCATGGATTCATCTGCCCCCCCTCTTTAGATATGGGTAAATATTAGGATCATCATCATCATCATCATGCGCAATTAGCACGGATATCCATGACAATCTCTCACCAACCTTCTCTATCATTCATTGTCCCAGGGAGGTCCTCTGCGCAGCAGAGTTTGTCAATGTAGCTCCTTGCTGGGCAAAACACATTAGCATGTCCATAAAAAAAATTATATGAAAAATTTAACATTTTTAATTCTTAACTTCTTTTTATTGTTATATTTTTATATAGCTCCTGTGCAGCAGAGTTTGTCAATGTAGCTCCTTGCTGGGCAACCCACATTAGCATGTCCATGTGTTGGCTTCCACAGGAGAACGTCACTTATGAGTTCGTCCTTGCTCGTCCAGCATGTCTTGTCCGTCTCACTCGGATGGTTTGTGAGATAGGGGGCAGGTGGCCATACAGCTGCTTCCTTGTAGGATGCTGTTTCACCAAACTATTCACGAGTTTAGAGTTACATTAAAAAAAATAATATTTTAAATGTAAACAAAAAAAAAAAAATCTTAAAATAAATGAACATTGTAATATGAGAATAGGGTAAAAAAGAAAATAAATTAAACAAATACATTTTTTATCACTGTAAATTAACAGGCAATTAAGAAGTAGCCTTTAGAATAATCATCATCATCATCATGTCGCGCAATTAGCATGGATATCCATGACAATCTCTCACCAACCTTCTCTATTATTCATTGTCCCAGGGAGGTCCTCTGCGCAGCATCTAGTATCTGTGCAGAGTTGTTCAATGTAGGTCCTTGCTGGGCGGTCCACATTAGCATGTCCATGTGTTGGCTTCCACAGGAGAATATCACTTATGAGCTTGTCCTTGCTTCTCCAGCAGTGTCCAGCATGTCTTGTCACTCGGATGGTTTGTGAGATGGGGGCAGCTGTTTCCACCAAACCATTCACGAGTTTAGAGTTACATTAAAAAAATAATATTTTAAATGTAAACAAAAAAAAAAAAATCTTAAAATAAATGAGCATTATAATATGAGAATTCTTAGCATTTTTTTAAAAATTTGATAAGGAATTTGCTAAATTATTTTCCTCTTATGCCCTCTCTCACTCGTTGGTGTTCCTAAAATCCTTTTAAGTCCAGTTATGGATCGGGTTCTTCAGTGAGTAATTTATAATGTTGTATTGTTTTTCTTTTACAGGGCCATTATGAAGTATCACAATATGAAAATGGATGAAATAAACAAGATAATCCGGGATCTTTGGAGAAACACTTACAAAGGAAATGGTTGGATACTTTTGTTTCAGTCTACTCTTCCTCCTCCTCCTCTTCTGAATTCAATATTGTTGTTTGTTTTTTGTTGTTGTTTTTCTTTTCTTTTCATTCATTTTTTTTTTGTTATGGGATTCACTTTTTAATAATAATAATGATAATAATAATGAAATTTATTGTGTACAATGCTCAGGTGCACCACAACTCATCAAAGTCTCATGTCAAGTACACAGAATAATGTATTAGTGTCAGGAACATGAACAGTTTACAGTAGTAATATGCATATATGTGTGCATATGTATGTGGAGAGTGGCATCAGGTATAGTGTCGGCGGACTACAGGAAGCATGGAGGCTTTGAAAGACTCAGTGCTTTGGCAGCTTACAACAAGTTTATTGTTAAAGTCACTTATTTCCTATTTACAAATGTAATCAAAAGAAAAATATTCTTTTTTTTGTATTCATTTTTTAATTCTCTCAACTCTTTTTTTCCTTTTGACCATTTCATCTTTCCTCTACCTTCTCCCTTTTCCTCTCTACCTTCTCGCCCTCTCATCTTTCCTCTACCTCTTCATTTCACCTTACCATCTCCTTTTCCTCTTCACTCTCTTTTTTCCCTTTACTCTCTCTTTTTAACTTTACTCTCACTCTTTTTTTCTATCTACCATTTCCCTTATTATCTCCTTGCCCTCTACACTCTTTTTTTTTTCTCTTACCCCTCATTTTTCTCTCTAACATCCTCTTTTCTCTTACTATTTTTTTTTCTCTCTAACTCCTTTTTTCTCTTTTCTCTTGTTTATTTTTCTCCTCACCTTCTCCTTTTTAAACGACTGTTCATATATGAGAGTGATAAAAAAACATTTCTATAGATTCTCTCAACCACTTTCATTCACCTCAAGAAAAAGATTAAACAAACAAAAAAATCAGCTATTAACACTGATTTATTTAAATTATTAAAGCATTGATTGAAGAGTTTCCTGGCCATGATACAGGGCTGTGGAGTTGGAATCAGAGTCGGACTCAATTAAGGGTCACTGGAGTCGGAGCTGATGGTAGGTGTGGCACTCCAACTCAGATGTAAAAACAATCTCCCCAGTCTAGCGCTAGCAGAAAGGGGATAGACTCCTCCCAGTCCTGCTGATACTGACAATAGTTCATTCCGCCAACTTTTACTTACATGTATACGGGAACCGTATATGAAACCAACATTGTGTCAAATTTGTCTTTGATTGATTGATTTTTAACTGCATGTTAACCTGTCTGAGGTTATTTCATGCCTAGAGGTTAGGGAATTGCATTCATTGTACATTTATAGTTACATTTTTTCTGTAGTTATTTTTTAAAGAGTTTTTTTTTTTTTTCATATTTCTATCTAATACAAATAATTTGTATGTAGTTGTATGGTTGTAAGTATTTTTTATCTAATAATAATAATTATATGGTTTACAAACACAGACTACAGTCGAATTTACACTTTATATAGCCCTAGTTTAGTCTGTAAAGGGTGTGGTAGGGCTGGTTTTGCTCAGTCAGTGTTCAGCTGCGAACCTCAAGGTTCCCCTGGTTCGATACCGGCCCTTGCCAACTCAGCCTATGAGTAGCACAGGGATCTGTGCGGTAAAGTGAGGAGCTGATAGTAAGTATGGCGCTCTGCCTTAGATGCTAAAATAAAACAATCTTCTTGGTCTAGCGCTAGTGAAAAGGGGATAGATTACCTCGCTGTAAGGCTGATACCGAATCTACTTTTAGGTATGATGATAAAGCACATGTTCTAGAGTTCAGTCAAGGATGGAGTCACCCCTTTGTTGTCATTAGTTTCACTCTGAAGTGGTTAATACCTTTTAGAGTCTCCTCTATGAATCAAATATACATTTGGGTGGTTGGTTTTAAGGCATGCCAACCTTTGTTTGGTTATTTAATGCCAAAGTCTGTCTTTTTTTTTTAAAGACCTAAAATGCAAGTATATAAAAAAGAGTTTGACATGAAACAACCTAAAGAAGGGCACAATTGACCAAAACGTTGTGTATATAACAATAAAAATGTTGTGGAGGCACGTGATCTAATGGTTAGAGTCGTAGGAAATGGACTCGTCAACGCGAGTTCAATTCCTGGACGAAGCTGTTTGCATTTAACATGATGCTAATACCCTTGGGAAAGGTAGGAATCCAATTCTCCCTCCAGCTATGGGTAAATAGCAGGGCATACTGGACTCTTTAACTATGGCTAGGTAACCAGTCTAGGAGAAGGAAAACCTTCAAAATTCAAACCTGTTAAACTCCGCTTAAAAAATTTACCTTATGTCACATCCTGCTCGTGCGGAGGGGTTGGTAAATATATATAACAATAAAGGTGAAGACAATAGTCCTGAAAATCTAAATCATACTAATTATCAAGCCCCATTTCAAAACTTGAGACAAATAATAATCTTCTAATCTAGCTTGCTAACAATGTGTGTTGCCCTTCTCTTTTTCTGTAGTTATTTACTAAACTTAGCTTAGTTGCGGCACAAGGCTGGAAGTATGGGGCACCCAGTGAGAATCAAACTCACTAAAAATGATCTGCTAATCCAGCATGCTAACTCTTACATTCACATGAGTTGCTCTTCTCTTTTTCTGTAATTATTTACTAAACTTAGCTTAGTTGCGGCACAAGGCTGGAAGTATGGGGCACCCAGTGAGAATCAAACTCACTAAAAATGGTCTGCTAATCCAGCATGCTAACTCTTACATTCACATGAGTTGCTCTTCTCTTTTTCTGTAGTTATTTACTTAGCTTAGTTGCGGCACAAGGCTGGAAGTATGGAGCACCCAGTGAGAATCAAACTCACTAACAATATTGTCTTTTTTGTATTTGCAGACATTGAAACAATTGAGATCAGGTCTGATGAAGATGAGGGTGGAGCTTTGAAAAAACGCCGCAGCTACAACTACCGTGTCGTGATGATTAAAGGTGATACAGCCCTGGATATGAGAGGCCGCTGCAGTGCTGGACAAAAGGTAGGTAGGAGGGTACTTGAGGCTGCAAGTATGGGGTAGCCGGTGATTGCTGGACAAACTGTAGGCATTTACCCAACCCGTTTGCCAAAGGGTAGGATGGGACACAAGATTGCAAGTATGGGGCATCCAGGAAGGATCAAAGTTTCCATTTAGTAGGAATGGATCTGCAAGACTAGCTTGTTAACCATTACACCATGATTGGATGCAAATGAAACTATACAAATCTTCCAAGATGGAAGTAAAAAATGTAAATAGATTATCTGGTGTTGCTTATCTGCCGATTCTTATTTCTTATGAGTGTCATCACCTCAGCTAAATAATGGACCATTCCATTTCTATTATAAAGAAAGAAAGAAAGAACATGTTACACAGAAAAAAAATAAGAAAAAAAGAGAGGAGAGAGAGATAGAGAGAGAGGTAAGAATGCAAAAACAATAATACTAATCTGTTTCAAATGTTAATGAAAAGAAGGAAAGAAAGAAAAAAACAGAGAGAGAGTTGAATCAAGATTATTATATTTTTTACATATTGAAGTATTTAGCAATAGCTCTTAAGCATGAAACATAATAATTAAATTATCATACTGTGGTATATCCACAGGTCCTGCTAGTATAATATAATTTTATAATAGGTTATAAGATATCCACACAAAAAATCAATAAATAAGAATAAAAAATATAGATTTTAAAAACGAAAGAAAAATAATGAAAAAGTAAAATTAAAATATAATTCCTAGAATTTTAATTCGTAACCATGGTAACAAATTTTGAATGAATAAAATTAAAGTTAAACAGTTATGGAGTTTGAAAAGAGAACATTGTGATTTGTGGTTGAAACTTATAAATATTTAACCTATTAATATTGTGATCTCCTCTATGCCCACCACATCCACAATTTCCATTAAAAAATAATCCCAAGAATTTAAGGTGTGTTTGACTTTATAGTTTACTTATTCTTTTCTTATATAAATTCTACTAAACATTGGTAAATTAATTATGTTTTGTAATTTAATATTCAGTTAATTTATATGAGGGAGAATGGAAATTAAATTTGGTTACAACGAGTGCATCAAGTAAAAAGTTTGAGAAACCCTGGTTTAGCAATGAGCTTATATGTACTGTTATTAAAATTAAGGTACTTGGTGTAATGGTTATCGAAAAAACGAATCATTTTATAAAAATATTGAATTGTAAAATATCCCTTTTTGTAATAGATTATGATTATGCTAGATGATTATGTGATGTCTTATGAATATTATGTCATGATTCTTAAAATATGATCATATGAGATATTATGAGATATATTATGAGATATCTTGTGAATATTATGAGATATCTTATGAATATTATGTCATATGATTATGAGACATCTTATGAATATCATGTCATGATTATGAGATTATGATCATCATGTCACATGATAATGAGATATGTTATGAATATCATGTCATATGATTATGAGATATCTTATGAACATAATGTCACATGATAATGTGATATCTTATGAATATCATGTCATGATTATGAGATGAATATCATGTCATATGATTGAGATATCTTATGAACATCTTGTCACATGATTATAAGATATGTTATGAATATCATGTCATATGATTGAGATCTTGAGATGAATATCATGATTATGACATGAATATCATGTCATATGATTATGAGATATCGTATGAATATTATGTCATAATTATGAGATGAATATCATGTCATATGATTGAGATATCTTATGAATTCTTGTGAATATCATGTCATATGATTATGAGTTATCTTCTGAATATCATGTCATGATAATGAGATATGTTATGAATATCATGTCATGTGATTATGAGATATCTTATGAATATCATGTCATATGATAATGAGATATCTTATGAACATCATGTCACATGATAATGAGATATCTTATGAATATCATGTCATGATTATGAGATGAATATCATGTCATATGATTGAGATATCTTATGAACATCTTGTCAAATGATTATAAGATATGTTATGAATATCATGTCATATGATTGAGATCTTGAGATGAATATCATGATTATGACATGAATATCATGTCATATGATTATGAGATCTCATGAATATCATGTCATATGATTATGAGATATCATGAATATCATGATGATTATGAGTCATGTCATGATTATGAGATATCTTATGAATATCATGTCATGATAATGAGATATCTTGTGAACATCATGTCACATGATAATGAGATATGTTATGAATATCATGTCATATGATTATGAGATATCTTATGAATATCATATATGATGAGATATCTTATGAATATCATTATGAGATATCTTATGAATATTATGTCATGATTATGAGATGTTATGAATATCATGTCATATGATTATGAGATATCTTGTGAATATCATGTCATATGATTATGAGATATCTTGTGAATATCATGTCATGATAATGAGATATGTTATGAATATCATGTCATATGATTATGAGATACCTTATGATCATCATGTCATGATAATGAGATATGTTATGAATATCATGTGATATGATTATGAGATATGAATATCATGTCATGTGATTATGAGATATCTTGTGAATATCATGTCATGTGATTATGAGATATCTTATGAACATCTTGTCACATGATAATGAGATGTTATGAATATCATGTCATATGATTATGAGATGAATATCATGTCATATGATTGAGATATCTTATGAACATCTTGTCACATGATAATGAGATATCTGATGAATATGTCATGATTAGGAGATGAATATCATGTCATATGATTATGAGATATCTTGCGATTAATATGTCATATTATGAGATATCTTATGATCATCAGGTCATGATTATGTGATCTTATGATCATGTCATATGATAATGAGATATCTTAATGATCATCATGTCATAATGAGATATCTTATGAATATCATGTCATGATTATGAGATATCTTGTGAATATCATGTCATATGATAATGAGATATCTTGTGACCATCATGTCACATGATAATGAGTATGTTATGAATATCATGTCATATGATTATGAGATATCTTATGAATATTATGTCATAATTATGAGATGAATGTCATATCATATGATTGAGATATCTTATGAACATTTTGTCACATGATAATGAGATATTTGATGAATATCATGATTGAGATATGAATATCATGTCATGATTATGAGATAGCTTATGAACATCATGTCATGATAATGAGATATGTTATGAATATCATGTCATATGATAATGAGATATCTTGTAAACATCATGTCATATGATTATGAGATATCTTATGAATATCATGTCATGATTATGAGATGAATATATAAGATATCTTATGAACATTTTGTCACATGATAATTAGATATCTGATGAATATCATGATTGATATATGAATATCATGTCATATGATTGAGACATCTTAGGAATATTATGTCATAATTATGAGATGAATATTATGAGATTGAGATATCTTATGAACATCTTGTCAAATGATAATGTCATGTTATGAATGTCATGTCATATGATTATGTCATGATTATGATATATCTTGTGAATATCATGTCATATGATTATGAGATATCTATGAATATAATGTCATGATTATGAGATGAATATCATGTCATGATTATGAGATATCTTATGAACATGATGTTCTGATTATGAGATGAATATCATGTCATGATTATGAGATGAATATCATGTCATGATTATGAGATATCTTATGACATGATGTTCACAAGATCTCATTATCATATGACATGATATTCACAAGATATCTCATAATCATGACATGATATTCATAAGATATGATCATCATGTCATGATAATGAGATATGTTATGAATATCATGTCATATGATTATGAGATATGAATATCATGTCATATGATTATGAGATATCTTGTGAATATCATGTCATGATAATGAGATATCATGTCATGATAATGAGATATGTTATGAATATCATGTCATATGATTATGAGATATCTTGTGAACATCATGTCACATGATAATGAGATATGTTATGAATATCATGTCATATGATTGTGAGATAGCTTGTGAATATCATGTCATATGATTGAGATATCTTATGAACATTTTGTCACATGATAATGAGATATCTGATGAATATCATGATTATGAGATATGAATATCATGTCATATGATTATGAGATATCTCATGATCATCATGTCATGATAATGAGATATGTTATGAATATCATGTCAATATGATTATGAGATACTTATGATCATATGTCATGAGATATCTTGTGAATATCATCATATAGATTATTAGATATCTTGTGAATATCATGTTCATTATGATGATGAGATCTTATGATCATCATGTCATGATAATGGATATCTTATGAATATCATGTCATATGATTATGAGATATCTTGTGAATATCTTTGTCATATGATTATGAATATCTTGTGAATATCATGTCATATAATAATGAAATCTTATGATCATCAATGTCATGATAATGAGATATGTTATGAATATCATGTCATATGATTATGAGATACCTTATGATCATCATGTCATGATAATGAGATATGTAGAATATCATGTCATATGATTATGAGATATGAATATCATGTACATATATATGAGATATCTTGTGAATATCATGTCATGACAATGAGATATTTATGAATATCATGTCATATGATTGTGAGATATCTTGTGAACATTTTCTCACATGATAAGGAGATATCTAATGATCATCATGTCATATAATGAGATATGTATGAATATCAGTCATATGATTATGAGATATCTTGTGAATATCAATGTCATATGATTATGAGATTGAATCATCATGTCATGATAATGAGATATGTTTGAATATCATGTCATATGATTTATAGATACCTTATGATCATCATGTCATGATTATGAGATGTTATGAATATCGTGTCATATGATTATGAGATATGAATGCTCTGGTCATATGATTAATGAGATAATCTTGTGGAATAATCGCTGTCATATGATTATGAGAATGATATACGATGTCATACTGAAATTATGAGATATCTATGCATCATCATGTCCATTGATAAAATGAGATATTTATGAATATCATGTCATATGATTTGAGATATGAATATTATGTCATATGCATATTGAGATATCTTGTGAATATCATTCATATGATGGTGAGTATCTGTGAATTCATGTCATATGATTGAGATATCTTATGAACATTTTTCTCACATGATAAGGAGATATCTCTAATGACATATCAATGATTGAGATATGCACATATCATGTCAATATGAGTATAGAGATATCTTCATTGATCATCATCTCAATGATAAATGAGATATGTTCATGAAATATCCATGTATATATTATGAGATTTACCTATAGGATACATCATGGATCATGAAAAATGAAATAGTTATGAAATATCATGGTCATATGATTAGAGATATCTTGTGAATATCATGTCAATGATTATGAGAGTATTATGAACATCTTGTCACAATGCATAATGAGATGTTATGATATCATGTCATCCCATCGATTATTGAGAGGAATATCATGTCAACATATGATTGAGACATCTTATGAACATCCTTG
>CM042152.1:76252011-76395994 GCA_023376005.1 Doryteuthis pealeii | reverse complement strand
CCCATAAATTGGTTGGTTTGTTGGTTGGTTTTTTATGGCAGATCAACCCTTGAGTTATTTTATGGCAAGGACGTTTTTTTTTCATTTCGTGTAAGTATTTCATCTTTTTTTTAAAAACTCATTTTTTGATCTAATTAACCCACTAGATTGGACTTAAACATGTACTGTCACTTCGATTCAGAGTGGACCTAGGAATTTAATGGCAACAAAGAGTACTCCACACTCCCCAGAAGCTCCAGAAAAATGGAAACTTCACCACTAGATGCATTTTTATCCAGGACACCCCATAGATGGAGCCTAACAAGTATTACCACTCTTGAATCAGAGTGGACCTGAGGGTAGTGCAATGAAGGAGTACAACATCACCATCCAAATAACAGTTTAGTACCCACACACAGGACACACATTTGGGGGGTGCGGGTGGAGGATTAGCACTAGTGGAAAAAAAGGATAGACTCCCTCACTGCCCGACTGATACTGACAAGAGGCCCATTTAGGTTAGCTCAGTTAGTAGAAACATCCACCTAGGAATTGAAAGGTTCCAAGTTTGATACTGGTCCTTGCCAACTTTGAGTAATTAATGTGCTGCAAAGCAATCATCTGGGAGCTGATGGTAAGTGTGGCACTCCACCTCTACAAAAAAAAACAACCCCTGGTCTAGCACTAACAAAAAAGGGATGACTCCCTCGGCCGTTCGACTGATACTGACCAATCAGCCATTACACCGACTTTTTAAAATTTTTTATCACATTACAATAAAAACAATTTTTTGTTTTAAGCAAAAAAATTTTTTTATTGTAATGTAATCAAACTTTTACGATCATTTTTTATTTGATAATAAAAACAAAAATTATTACATTTTTAAAAAATGAACAAACAAAAATGAATAAATAGAATTTTAAGAATTAATTTTATGATCAGTATTTTTTTAAATTCATTCATTAAAATGAATCACTTTTAAAAAATATGGCCTTTATGCCCAAACTAGAGTTTAAAAGTTTCAGGAACTTTGAGGAACGGGGCATAATGGGTCTTTGTTCATTATAAAGATTCTACAAAATGATTTTTAATTTCCCTTTAAGTTTTTGCTAAATTTTTGAACAATATTACTTCAACTTTTTTGGAGGATCGAAAAAAATAAACAAAAAATCTAAATCTGAATGTTCATAAAAATGTCAAACATTTCATTCACAAAAATGTCATTTTGTGAATGAAATTTTCTGACATTTTTTAAATTTAAGTCTCGTAAGTTGAAAACAGAAGTGTTTTTTTTTTTGTTAAACTGTAGTACAAGATTGAACAAAGTAGGAATTAAAATGGACGATATGACCTTAGGCACCCCTTTTGCTTTGGCTGATTCATAAGTACATTTTTTTCATTTACACCGTCAACATCCGGTTGTTTGTTAGGGGTTAGGGTTTAGTTTTATAATTTTAAAAAAAAAATCTAAAAATCATCTGTTAACAAACAACCGGATGTTGACGGTGTAAATGAAAAAATGTACTTATGACTCAGCAAAGCAAAAGGGGTGCCTAAAGGTCTATGGTCCATTAAAATAAATAGTTAAAAAATATAAGAATGAAGTAACTAAATAATGAAATAATAGAAACGTGCTATTCGCAGAATTCCGTAAGCCATATTTAGCCCCTCCCCCCCCAATATTTTTAAAGAGGTGGAGGATTAAAATATTTACATTGACTCATCAAAAATATACTGGGGGGGGGGGCTAAAATATCGCATTAACTTTTCGAGAAAAATGCCGTAAGTGCTGGTTGTTTTTTTTCAGCTGACACCGCTTCAGTTAGGGATTTCAATCGGCTAAACTTGCAAATCGGTTGGAAAATTAGAACCCACAAATTTTGTAATAAAACTTAATTTTAACTAGGGGTGGTTTAGGGTTAGGGTAATGGGAAAATAAAATAATTTGGGTTCTGTTTTTCTGGGCACCCTGTAATATGTTTTAATTTTCTGACCGATTTGCAAGTTTAGCCCTTCAATCGTATGGAATGTTTTTTCACTTATCACCGCCTAGCGTTTTTTAACAGGAGAATAGAAAACTTAATGAAATTTTTAAAGAATAAATTTTTTGTAAAAAATCAAATAAATAAAATTGACATGAAAAATATTCAATAAAAATAAAAACTTTATTATTCAAGTTTTTATTTCTAATGAATATTATTTTTATTGAATATTTTTCCTTTTATTTTTATTGTTTTTATTGAATATTTTTATTTATTTTATTTCATTTCCTGTGAAATTTACCCCCCGCCCCTTATATTTAACACAATGAAACTTGCAGAAAATTTAATATTTTGTTGAAAATTTTTTTTCCATTCGAAAGAAAAAACATTAAACAAACTCCTGATGATTTTTAAATTTTTTTTCAGCTTACGAAAATAATGAAAATTATAATTGAAAAACCAATGTTTTCATTTTTGCACTGTTAATCAACTGAAATTTAACATAGCTAAAAACAAGTTACGATAAGAGGTTTTTTTAAAAATTCTATGAAAAATCAATGTTTACTATTAGATGTAAATACATCTGAAATAGTTTTTCCTAAAATATGCTAGGGGAAATATTTTTTTACGAGGTCTATCACTCCCCTCTATTTTATTTTACGAGATAAAAAAAAAAATGTTGCGCTAGAAAAATTTTGTACTTTTTTTTTTTCTATAAAGATAAGAGTCTGAAAACTATATCAATGAAATTGTATAACGTACCGAGCTATATTTTTTTTTTAGGAAAAATTAATGAAATCGGAAAATAAAAAGTGCAAAAAAATGTCATAATATTAATATTTGAAAACTTTTTTTGCTTTTTGTAATTGGTATGTACTATATATATTTCTATTAAATTGTCAAAATTTTTTTTTTTTTTTTTTAGAAATTAATTTTTAAGAGATTTTCAATATTTGTGTGATTAAATATTTTTTTTCTGCGTGAAATAAATTAAATTTTTTTTTTTTTTCTGTGCTAAAAAATCGAATTTTTCACGGATATTTAAAAATATGAATTTTAGAATTCAGGTGAACTAAAAGTTGATCCGTTCCGAGCTCGATTAATATTTTAAAAATAATTTGAAATTTTTTATTGTTTAATAGTAATGTATGGGTCTTAGAATATATACGGAAGAGCAAAACTGACATATTTGTTTTACAAAGAGACGAGACGCTTCTGAGTAACCGAAGTTTGTTTTTCTTTGGTAAAAAAGTTAAATAAAATAATTTTTTACGCTATTAGAATAAAAGTAAGTATATATTGATTATTTATCAGTTTTTCTCTTAGAAAAAAATATTCAAATTTACATTTCATTTTCGATTTAAAAAATTAATACCAAAACCGAAGACATTTTTTTTTAACGTCAATTTCACGGTGACATTTTAATATCAAATTTTTTCAAGTTTTTATTCATTTTAATAGTAAATTTTGGCTAAACTTGCAAATCGTTCGGAAAATTAATTATTAAAATTAAACATATTACAGGGTAACCAGAAAAAACAGAACCCAAATACTTATTTATTTTCTCATTAAACTAACCCTAAACCCCAACCCCCTAGTTTAAAATTAACAGTTTTATTACAAAATTTGTGGGTTCTGTTTTTTCTGGGTCACCCTAATTTTCCGACAGATTTGCACCTTTAGACTAAATTTTTAAAAGTTTTCAATTTTTTTAATTTTTTTTTAAATCAGGATTTTAAAAAATATTTTCTTTCGAATGCACAAAAAAATTTCAAAGATAATATTTCAAGGTAAAAAAAAAAGAATATTTTAAAAATCGTTGAAAACAAATAATCGGTATTGAATATGCACAAGAAAAAAAAATGTCAATTAGAGCTAGCCATACTTTTATAACCGTAAAAGGGAAATAAAATGTAACTTTTCTGTCTAAATTGCGACCTGAAAATTACCCTTTCGCATGTAATACGGATAGGTTTATTCATTTTTAGATAACGATGTAATTTTTCGCAATCGGATAATTTGATCTTTGAATTAACTGTTTTTCTTTGAAACAGCCCTGTATGATCTTTAATTGTTTTTACGAGATTTTTGATAAACAAAGTCGGAAATATTTATTTCCGTTTTATTCAAGATGGCCTAAACTGATCACGTGACCCAATTGGAGGTACCTATATTCATTTGAATAAACAAATTGAGAGCATAAAATTTTTAACTTTAGTAAGTTATAGAAACAATTTCAAATGACTTCATAGAAGAAAAGACTAAAATAAAAATAACGTCTTAATTAACTGATTTTCTTGTGATATTAAATTGTTCGACAAAAAGAGAAAATTGAGGAAGAAATAACCACATATGTTGTTAATGTTAATTATATTTTAACCCATCAAAAAGATCAGAAAAAAGTACTTTTACGAAAACAGTCACCGAGATGTTAGCTCTAACTTTCATTATTTTTTTGTTTTAATATGTAATATCCTTAATTATAATATTAATATATAATGATAATAATATAATTTCTATTTTCTTTTCCAGCGGTTTATTACATGAAATTATAGTTTAATTAGGAAATTTATTTTGGTAGTGAGTGACAAGATTTCGACCACCAAATCAGTTACAATATAAAGACAGAAAGTCTATGTTGCTTTTTGCTATTTACAGAGATTTCTTCCTTATATAAATTTTGGTATATTTTATATCTACAAGTGATTATTTTTTTTATCATGTTTATTTTAGTTTAAATAAAAAAAAAAGGCTAAAAAATTAACGACTTTTTCAGTTTTACATAGGCACCATCATAAAAAGTAACATTAAAAGGTTTAATTTTTTTTTCTTTTTTAATTAGAAATAAATAAAAAACGAGGGGGCATTTTAAAAAATCCTAATTTGCAAATAAAATCTAAGATGACAATAAGTCAAGTTGATAATTTAAAATATTATGTACTTCGGCGTATGAACTGTTTAAAAAAAAAAAAACTGTTGAAAGAAAAATAAACTTATTTACTAGAACTATCATAGAAGATTAAGAGGCTTTTTTAAAAACCGTGATGAATTAATGAATAATTGCAGAATTACGAAATCAAGAAATCTAGATATAAAAATAAGTTTTTTCTCTTTTTAGTTTCTTCTTCAATTCGAGAAGCAAGTCAAGCATGGCCGAATAATACAAACGGTGAATTTCTTCCTTTTAAAGAAAGAAAACCTTTTATCGTATCTTTTTTTCTTTTTACCTTCAGCAACATAGAGTTTTCCTATTCCTAAGTTTTTTCGTTTGATATATGCTTCGACATCGGGTTGTTCACAGTGAATACCCTCGCAGGGCGGCGGAAAATTTAGTAAGTTTGACCATGTGCTTCAAGTTTTGAAAGCCCAAAACATGGGATAAAAAAATAAACCAAGAATTAACGCGTGTTAAGAAGGATAACCAATCACAACCATCGACACAGACCACACCTTGGTTATCTCCCTTATATTTACTTATCTCCCTTGAACCCCTATTACTGTTACCTTACCTGGTGTAATGGTTTAGCAAGTTAAATCATCAGACCATTGTTAGTGAGTTCGATTCTCACCTGGTTGGTTGGATTTTACGACATGTCAACCCTTGTTGGTTATTTTATTCTGAAGACATTTTGTTTTATTCACTCAGTTTTTAAAGCTAATTTTTTAAAAACTCACTTTTTTGGTATTTGTATACCCAAAATCTGTTTTTTGACAAAATGAATTTAGCCCCAGAAAATAATTTACCAAAAAATCAGGGGAATTATCGGATTTTAATGAAATTTTCAGTGTTAATTTATCAATGAATGAACTTTTATAATGCATTATTTATTTTATTTCATTGATTATTTTCAGGTCACTTAATTTTGCCCCCCCCCCCCTATTTTGTGCCTCCGTCCAGGTCAACGGTCAGTAGTTAAGTTAACCTTGTTTTGGACTAAGTGATGAGTGAAGTTTAGGGCCGCTATTTACGCGACTACCCTCAGTGCGTGTTCCGTGATAAGTAAAGTTTTTGGTTTTGGCGCCAACATACGATGTTGGCGATTGGCCCCCTAGCGACAGGAGGAGATAATTAACTATAGAATTTCCAATAGCCAAAAAAAAAATCCTTGCTGTTACTATTTAATTTTATTTCTTAATTATCTTCACGAATATAAATGTGTATATATATTTACTTTGCTGTTACTTGTTTTATTTTTGTAGTTTCATCCGGACATAACACCAACGGCCCTTTATATATGTATAGATAGATATGCATACCAGTGGTATTAAAAGTTGGAGGCGCATTTCACATAGTGGTAATACCCTTGGGAAAGGTACGAATCTAACTATTCTCCCTGCAGCTAAAGTTAAATAGCAGGGCAGACCGGGCTCTTTAACCTTGGTTGGCAACCGGTTTAAGTAAAGGAAAACTCTGAATTTTAATCAAAGGGGCTCTTTTCTCGTAGGTCAAAATAACTTTAAGAGCACTTCCTCCCCTTTCTTCCCCCCCCAAAAAAAAATGTCTCAACAGATAAAACTATATGCATATTGTTCTATGGTGGTTGTAATGTGTGGATATATATATACTAGCAAAAGTACCCGGTCCATGACCGGACTATAAAAAGTTTAAAAATGAATTAGAAATAATTTGAATACCAGTAATAATGAATAAAACAAAATATGACTTCAGCATATAATCGATTTAAAATACATATGAGTATCATTTGCCTTTCTACGACCATATGTGTAGAAGTTCAAAGCCTAAGTAAATAAAAATTATTAGAGGTAGGGCAGAGATGTACTCACTACAAATATTAAGCCTGTACCGATGAGTCGGGTGGAGTTTTTTTTTTTTTTTTTTTTCAGTTTTAGAACTGTCTTTTTGTTACAGTTAGGAATTGTGTTGACGCTACTTCAAAGATGAATTGTGCCGAAGGGAGACGGATGGGGTGGGTGTGTCAGCTTAACTTTTAGTTTTTTGTTTTTGAAATGAACATTCGTATTTTCTTTCATAACAGCAACAGAGTCTTCTGTCTGGGAAGTTTAAAACTAAACTCGTGCCGACAGTGGGGTGAAGGTGTGCATACTGTATTTTTCATTTTTGTTAATTATTGTATTATATCGCTTAATTATTATAAATCAAAACCCAAATTTTGTGTGTTTCTTAGTTATAAGCATATCAAGTAGTATGCGAGATTTCAAATCTGAATGACCTCTCGTTTGTGAATTATAAGTCGACACGTACATACCAAACTTCCTTTTATATATATATATTATATATATTATATATATATATATTGGTAATTACAACAAACACTCCATAAGGTCACATATATTACAGTAGTCTAAAAATACTGATCAAAGTCCTGCAGAATATGCTTTTTCTAAAAGTTCATGTAATTAGAAGAAGAAAAGAGTTGAGTTACCTCCAATAGAGAATAAAAAGGTTATGTTCTATATATCACCAGTGAAGTAACTTGTAGAGAGAGAGAAGAAATATATAGCTTGTAATATCTTCAGCGGTAGGCAAATATTTCTGAGTAAAGCGACATGAGATGTTTAGGCATAAGTTTGTCTTCTGAACTGTTCTTCGAAAACCTTCGCGTTTTATAGGACTCCCTAGGATCGAAATCGGTCTTTTTAAAAAACCTTTTTTTTTTTTTTTTTTTTTTTAGGCGAGAACGCTTCTGATTGGTTGAAAATTATCATTTGTAATATTTGAATTTTTCTTTCTACCTGCGCTGATCCTATGCACAGACTCTTATTTTCGTCATTGTATTTCTGCTTTCAAAGCGTTAACTTCCGCTCACCACAGTTCTATGAACAAGCAGTATATAGAAGAGGTACAAAAATTGAAAAAGGCTTGACAAGGGTGGGTAAAATTGTAATGTGACTTTACTGCTCTCTGGCAGCGACTCTATCAGCTGGGACTGTACAATATACCGACTGCACCTCTGCAGAAGAGTAAAACATATCCCCCAATGTGGCTACATATTAGTCGTGGGTGGCAACCCGTAATACTCAAAGATAAGATCATAGTTGAGTGGTCCATGAACCAGCTAGTAAGTGGTCCCATGACATGCAACACTCCACTTCAGCCCTTACTTGGGCTAAACGAGCGGTTGGAGAGGCCTGATCCAATCAACCAGCTGGTCACATCAAGCCCTAGTACTTATATGATTGTTTTGAACTGTAGCGATTGTCTTCCCTTGTTGGGATTGCGTAAAGTGGAAGAGGGTTTGCCAGTAGGGGGCGCACACTCCCTGGCTATTTAAACACAACCTGGGAAAAGCTAACCCTCTTTTTCATCTGGCATCCACAAAGATGCACTAGACAAGTTGTGTCTCTGTCCGTTTGGACTTGGGGTGGGGTGAGGGGCTTGCCCACCAACTAAAAGGCTTGTATCCATGTGTGTACGTAGCCCTTTCTAGACCCTAACCACGTGGCTCCTGTACGAAGTAAGTGATAACCTTTCGAGGTAACGTTCATCTTTTCGTTTAACTAAGAACTCTTTCGTTCTTCAGACGTTCGTCCTGTTTTGTATCCGTATTTTATGTTAAATGTGCTCAGACAATAAAGTCTGTATTGTTTTATATGTACCCCTTAGTTGGATTTAATTCTTATAAGCCTCTTCTTCAAATTGCTCTTTGAGCAAATACCCAACCCCTAGCCCTTTTTTATTGCATGGGTGCGAGAAATCAGTAACTGAAGGTCAACCACCAATTTATCAATACACATGAAGTTATTTCTACCAGTTTTAGTACACACGAAGTTAATCCTAAATCTAACACAAACATTATTTCTACCAATCTATTAATACACATGAAGTTAATGAAAATTATTTCTGTCAGTTTATAAAGCAAAACAAATATTTACCTACATATATGATTTAAAAATCATATATACAAAAAGAAAAAAAAAACACAAGATTTAGCATTAAATAGCCTATTAGGTTGATATGACATGAAACAAAATAACCAAACTATATGGACCATTTTTATGTGTGACGATTTGGTGACAGGGGCAAGATTAACGGTTATATAAATGTTTTGAGACATAAATTGCCCTTTCAGTTCTCTATATTAACTCTAAGGAGAGATGTAATATGAAGATTGGAAGTTCTGGTCGAATTGACGGTTGTTTAACCGTTTGAGTCAGGATTGACATTTTAGGAGTCTACATTAACTTCAAGGGACATGCGATATAAAATACCGGAAGCTCGGGTCAGATTTGCGGTTTAAACGGTTTCAAGTCATGGATTGAACTTCCATGGCTCTACTTTAACTCTGGGAAAACATGCGATATGAACATATTGAAGCTGTGGCCGGATTATCGGTTTTTCAAGGGTTTCAAATAAGGTATTAACTCCGAGAGGACATGCGATATGTAGATCGGAAGCTTTGGTCGGATTAACGGTTGTTTAACTCTTTTCAGTCATGGATTGAATTTTAGAGTTCTACATTACCTTCAAGAGGACATGAGATATGAAGATAGGAAGTTCGGGTTAAATTAACAATTGTTTAACTGTTTCGCGTCATGGATTGGCACTTTAGGGATCTAAAGAGACATGCGATATGAAGATCAGAAGCCCTGCTAGGATTAACGATGTTTACCTGTTTCGAGTCATGGATTTGTATTTTAGAGATCTACATGATGTGTAAGAAGACATGCGATGTGAAGACCGATAGCAGTAATCGGATTAACGGTTGTTTACCTGTTTCGATTAGTCTTTTAGAGTTCTACATTAACTCGAAGAAGACATGCAATATGAATATCGGAAACTCAGGACGGATTAACGGTTATTCAACTTTTCGAGTCATGGATTGGCCTTTTAGGGCTTTACATTAAGTTCAAAAGGACATGCGATATGAAGATTGGAAGATGTAGTCGGATTAAAGGCGGTTTAACGGTTTCAAATCATAGATTGGCCTTTTAGAGTTCTATATTAACCTATAGAATACAATCCTATATTTCATACCCAAATAAGGATAAAAACACATGAACACATTTCTTTTCCCAAACTTAAGGAAAAGAGATAAAAAAAACACACGAACACAATCCTTTTCCCAAACCTAAGGAAAAGAGATTAAAACAAATGTTTATACAAAAGTCAGAGTTCGATTGGTTAGATTAGCAATGTCTTCGACTACGTCCGTGCGTTCGCGCCTAAAAAATTAATTACCATCCGATCCTATTTAGAATTATTTAAAAAGAGAAAAAAATCAACATTCAGACAGATACCATTTTAACTGACAAAGAGATTATACGCCGCTCCGAGACGACACCAACAAGAAACAGATGTCCGAGTGAACGACTCACCAACACCCAAACAAACAAATATTCTCTGAGTCAGAGATTACTACTATTACCATTCATCGTATCACCTCGTTCAACACCAGGAATCCGTTTCACAGTTCTTATTATTCACCAACAAACTTTAATTTTCCATTTTGTCAATTCCAATTCTGCATACATATTTTACATTGTAAACATTACACTTGTAGCGTTGGTTGGTATTTGCCTGGGAGAGTTGTCTGCCCAGTTTAGTTTGCTGGTGCCCGCTAGGGTGCTATAGTATTTAAGCGCCGGGTTCAAACCTTTTCGGCCTCTCTTTTCCTGTTCCAGTAACTACGAGCCACATGGGTAGATTTATCTAACCCCTCTCGTTGGGCTCCGCCCCTTTACATTACTGTAAGTTCTTTACAGCATGGACTATCCTTAGTCTCATGCCTGCACTTTTTGTATATCTTGTACCATTCATGAATGTGTATTCATCTTTATATATGTAACTCTTTTTACCTTGTACTTTGTATCTCGACTTATCCATGTGCTGTATTATATTAAATGTTTTGTCTGTTAACCTTCGTCGAGTTTTGTATATCAAAGTATGTATAACTTTGCACCAACGTTACACACTCTTTCGGGATTTTTAAACCGGAGAGTCGACTCCTCGGAATAAAATAATGACCCTATATCGTAACAGGGCCCCGACTTTAAAACAAAAAAATAAATATAACCAAAGTGGTCACTGAAAAAATAACAAAAATAACTGCTGTAAGCCTAAAATGAAACATTTTATTAGCTAAGGAGCCATGCAAGATCATTCCTCTTGCTGAAGTCTAAAGACTTCTAAGTAACAAAAATAACAAATTATAATTGAATAAAAAAACAAAAAAAAAAACAAAGTAATTAAAGGAAACACAAATAATAAAAGTAAAAAATATAAAATCACTTCTTCCTTTCTTATTTTTTTTCTTTTTCCCTTTTTTCAATTTTGTCCAGTCACCTGACTGACTTTATAGCCTCTAGGCTACTAAATAAAGTTCTTAAATGAGAGTAATAGTTCTGAGGGACAAAGTTTTCATCCAGTCTCTCAGAGACTCAAACCTCTGCTCTTTAGTGGAAGAGACTTTTCGGAAAGGAATCAGCAAAGTCCGACGAAATATCTTGGTAGACAAATTCTTTCTCTTATTCTTTGTCGAAGAAACCAACTGAGTCTCACTGGGACTCAAAACCTCTGCTCTTCGGTAGATGATACTTTCTTTGAAAGGAATCTACCAAACCCTTTTCTCCGAACGCAGGCTCTTTGCGGGGTCAAAAACTGGAACGCGGCTGAGGAAAATCGAACTGGGTGCGAACTACATTGCAGCTGGTGTCCTTGTACAAAGAAGCTGTTCAAGGGTTAACTGGGCCTTAAATACCCTTTCTCTCAATCAGCAGCAGCATAGGGACCAAGCGCTCAAAGGGAAGCAATTCAAACTATCTTTATCCCTCAAAATTTAAAAAAAAACTCTTCCTATCGAACTTTGACGAATCTGCATACACATTTGCATTGTGACATTACACATTTCTTGACGAACTTTTCTAAACTCTACACACGAACTTTTACATTGAACATTGAACATTCACATATTTTGTTGTTAATTACGAATTTTTCTCCGAATAAATTTATTTGTTATTATATAAATACATGCTTGGTTTTTATCATTTCTCCGTATTTTCTGCCTAAACTGTGTATTATTATTTATCGTCATTCCTATATTTTTGAAAACATCTCATAACCCTCTACAAACCCCAGAGGTCATCGATATGAAGATTGGAAGCTGTGTTCTGATTAAAGGTTGTTTAACTGTTCAACTGTCAGTGCTGAAATTTATTGGAGGTTTTTTTTAATACAATACGGAGATTGTGCTCTCCTGAGTAAAAAACATGTGTTAGTGGATAGAGAAGTTTAAAAGTGGCTGGACATGCGTGACGCACATCTTGGCACCAGGACGCCCGTCAACCTACACCAGAAATAAGAAGATTCAGCAAGCTCAAGAGATGGTTATGGCGAACCGTCGAGTTATCATTGACGAGGTAGCTTTTTTCTGCAGATTAGTCATGGTTTTTACTTTCAAATCCTCCAAGATGAGCTCGGCTTCCATAAAACAAGAGTGATTTTTTAATCTCCCACGTAAATAGACTTTATGATAAAACATATTCAAGAGTTTTTAATCTAAGAAATTTTAGCGAGAAAAGATCTCTTTTAAATGGTTAACGTTTTGTTGGGTTGTCTTCCCTTGCCTGGAAGAGTTATCTTCCCTCTGGATTCTCGTTTCTTATCACCAGGTGTTTTGCTATTTAAGCAGGCAAGCGCCAGATTCGAATCCTTTTCTTCTTCTTCTTCTTCTGCGGCACCTCACACACATGGGTTAGACTTTTATGTCTACACCCTTCTCGGGTGGGGGCTTCGGCCCTCAACGCAACGCTAGTAAGTGACATTGCCCTATGGACTCTCCATAACTATCCCTTACTTCTATATGTACATTTAGGTATCTCTTGTATACCTCCTTATTGTATCTCTATTCATGAATGTGTCCTTTTTACATATTCTCTGTATTTCTATTATATGTATCATTTCCATGTGCTTGTATTAAAGTCCATGTTATGTGTAACACCCCGTGTCGGAGTTGTTTGTTTCAACCAGTTATAATTTATATTATAACCTTGAACCTTACAGTCTCAACTCAACACATAACATGGACTTTAATACAAGCACATGGAAATGATACATATAATAGAAATACAGAGAATATGTTAAAAAAAGGACACATTCATGAATAGAGATACAATAAGGAGGTATACAAGAGATACCTAAATGTACATATAGAAGTAAGGGATAGTTATGGAGAGTCCATAGGGCAATGTCACTTACTAGCGTTGCGTTGAGGGCCGAAGCCCCACCCGAGAAGGGTGTAGACATAAAGTCTAACCCATGTGTGTGAGGTGCCGCAGAAGAAGAAGAAGAAAAGGATTCGAATCTGGCGCTTGCCTGCTTAAATAGCAAAACACCTGGTGATAAAAACGAGAATCCAGAGGGAAGATAACTCTTCCAGGCAAGGGAAGACAACCCAACAAAACGTTAACCATTTAAAAGAGATCTTCTCGCTAAAATTTCTTAGATTGAAAACTCTTGAATATGTTTTATCATAAAGTCTATTTACGTGGGAGATTAAAAAATCACCCTTGTTTTATGGAAGCCGAGCTCATCTTGGAGGATTTGAAAGTAAAAACCATGACTAATCTGCAGAAAAAAGCTACCTCGTCAATGATAACTCAACGGTTCGCCATAACCATCTCTTGAGCTTGCTGAATCTTCTTATTTCTGGTGTAGGTTGACGGGCGTCCTGGTGCCAAGATGTGCGTCACGCATGTCCAGCCACTTTTAAATTTCTCTATCCACTAACACATGTTTTTTACTCAGGAGAGCACAATCTCCATATTGTATTTTAAAAAAAACCTCCAATAAATTTCAGCCACTGACAGTTGAACAGTTAAACAACCTTTAATCAGAACACAGCTTCCAGTCTTCATATCGCATGACCTCTGGGGTTTGTAGAGGGTTATGAGATGTTTTCAAAAATATAGGAATGACGATAAAATAATAATACACAGTTTAGGCAGAAAATACGGAGAAATGATAAAAACCAAGCATGTATTTATATAATAACAAATAAATTTATTCGGAGAATAAATTCGTAATTAACAACAAATATGTGAATGTTCAATGTTCAATGTAAAAGTTCGTGTGTAGAGTTTAGAAAAGTTCGTCAAGAAATGTGTAATGTCACAATGCAAATGTGTATGCAGATTCGTCAAAGTTCGATAGGAAGAGTTTTTTTTAAATTTTGAGGGATAAAGATAGTTTGAATTGCTTCCCTTGGAGCGCTTGGTCCCTATGCTGCTGCTGATTGAGAGAAACGGTATTTAAGGCCCAGTTAACCCTTGAACTGCTTCTTTGTACAAGGACACCAGCTGCAGTGTAGTTCGCACCCAGTTCGATTTTCCTCAGCCGTGTTCCAGTTTTTGACCCCGCAAAGAGCCTGCGTTCGGAGAAAAGGGTTTGGCAGATTCCTTTCAAAGAAAGTATCATCTACCGAAGAGCAGAGGTTTTGAGTCCCAGTGAGACTCAGTTGGTTTCTTCGACAAAGAATAAGAGAAAGAATTTGTCTACCGAGATATTTCGTCGGACTTTGCAGATTCCTTTCCGAAAAGTCTCTTCCACTAAAGAGCAGAGGTTTGAGTCTCTGAGAGACTGTATGAAAACTTTGTCCCTCAGAACTATTACTCTCATTTAAGAACTTTATTTAGTAGCCTAGAGGCTATAAAGTCAGTCAGGTGACTGGACAAAATTGAAAAAAGGGAAAAAGAAAAAAAATAAGAAAGGAAAAAGTGATTTTATATTATTTACTTTTATTATTTGTGTTTCCTTTAATTACTTTGTTTTTTTTTTTTTTTTGTTTTTTATTCAATTATAATTTGTTATTTTTGTTACTTAGAAGTCTTTGACTTCAGCAAGAGGAATGATCTTGCATGGCTCCCTTAGCTAATAAATTGTTTCATTTTAGGCTTACAGCAGTTATTTTTGTTATTTTTTCACTGACCACTTTGGTTATATTTATTTTTTTGTTTTAAAGTCGGGGCCCTGTTACGATATAGGGTCATTATTTTATTCCGAGGAGTCGACTCTCCGGTTTAAAAATCCCGAAAGAGTGTGTAACGTTGGTGCAAAGTTATACATACTTTGATATACAAAACTCCGACGAAGGTTAACAGACAAAACATTAATATAATACAGCACATGGATAAGTCGAGATACAAAGTAAAGGTAAAAAGAGTTACATATATAAAGATGAAGACACATTCATGAATGGTACAAGATATACAAAAAGTGCAGGCATGAGACTAAGGATAGTCCATGCTGTAAAGAACTTACAGTAATGTAAGGGGGGGCGGAGCCCCAACGAGAGGTTAGATAAAATCTACCCCATTGTGCTCGTAGTTACTGGAACAGGAAAAGAGAGGCCGAAAAGGTTTGAACCCAGCGCTTAAATACTATAGCACCCTAGCGGGCACCAGCAAACTAAACTGGGCAGACAATCTCCCAGGCAAATACCAACCAACGCTACAAGTGTAATGTTTACAATGTAAAATATGTATGCAGAATTGGAATTGACAAAATGGAAAATTAAAGTTTGTTGGTGAATAATACGAACTGTGAAACGGATTCCTGGTGTTGAACGAGGTGATACGATGAATGGTAAATAGTAGTAATCTCTGACTCAGAGAATATTTGTTTGTTTGGGTGTTGGTGAGTCGTTCACTCGGACATCTGTTTCTTGTTGGTGTCGTCTCGGAGCGGCGTATAATCTCTTTGTCAGTTAAAATGGTATCTGTCTGAATGTTATTTTTTCTCTTTTTAAATAATTCTAAATAGGATCGGATGGTAATTAATTTTTAGGCGCGAACGCACGGACGTAGTTGAAGACATTGCTAATCTAACCAATCGAACTCTGACTTTTGTATAAACATTTGTTTTAATCTCTTTTCCTTAAGTTTGGGAAAAGGATTGTGTTCGTGTGTTTTTTTTTATCTTTTCCTTAAGTTTGGGAAAAGAAATGTGTTATGTGTTTTTATCCTTATTTGGGTATGAAATATAGGATTGTATTCTATAGGTTAATATAGAACTCTAAAAGGCCAATCTATGATTTGAAACCGTTAAACCGCCTTTAATCCGACTACATCTTCCAATCTTCATATCGCATGTCCTTTTGAACTTAATGTAAAGCCCTAAAAGGCCAATCCATGACTCGAAAAGTTGAATAACCGTTAATCCGTCCAGTTTCCGATATTCATATTGCATGTCTTCTTCGAGTTAATGTAGAACTCTAAAAGACTAATCGAAACAGGTAAACAACCGTTAATCCGATTACTGCTATCGGTCTTCACATCGCATGTCTTCTTACACATCATGTAGATCTCTAAAATACAAATCCATGACTCGAAACAGGTAAACAATCGTTAATCCTAGCAGGGCTTCTGATCTTCATATCGCATGTCCTCTTAGATCCCTAAAGTGCCAATCCATGACGCGAAACAGTTAAACAATTGTTAATTTAACCCGAACTTCCTATCTTCATATCTCATGTCCTCTTGAAGGTAATGTAGAACTCTAAAATTCAATCCATGACTGAAAAGAGTTAAACAACCGTTAATCCGACCAAAGCTTCCGATCTACATATCGCATGTCCTCTCGGAGTTAATACCTTATTTGAAACCCTTGAAAAACCGATAATCCGGCCACAGCTTCAATATGTTCATATCGCATGTTTTCCCAGAGTTAAAGTAGAGCCATGGAAGTTCAATCCATGACTTGAAACCGTTAAACCGCAAATCTGACCCGAGCTTCCGGTATTTTATATCGCATGTCCCCTTGAAGTTAATGTAGACTCCTAAAATGTCAATCCCTGACTCAAAACGGTTAAACAACCGTCAATTCGACCAGAACTTCCAATCTTCATATTACATCTCTCCTTAGAGTTAATATAGAGAACTGAAAGGGCAATTTATGTCTCAAAACATTTATATAACCGTTAATCTTGCCCCCTGTCACCAATCGTCACATAATAAAATGGTCCATATAGTTTGGTTATTTTGTTTCATGTCATATCAACCCTAATAGGCTATTTAATGCTAAATCTTGTGTTTTTTTTTTCTTTTGTATATATGATTTTTAAATCATATATGTAGGTAAATATTTGTTTTGCTTTATAAACTGACAGAAATAATTTTCATTAACTTCATGTGTATTAATAGATTGGTAGAAATAATGTTTGTGTTAGATTTAGGATTAACTTCGTGTGTATTAAAACTGGTAGAAATAACTTCATGTGTATTGATAAATTGGTGGTTGACCTTCAGTTACTGATTTCTCGCACCCATGCAATAAAAAAGGGCTAGGGGTTGGGTATTTGCTCAAAGAGCAATTTGAAGAAGAGGCTTATAAGAATTAAATCCAACTAAGGGGTACATATAACAACAATACAGACTTTATTGTCTGAGCACATTTAACATAAAATACGGATACAAAACAGGACGAACGTCCTGAAGAACGAAAGAGTTCTTAGTTAAACGAAAAGATGAACGTTACCTCGAAAGGTTATCACTTACTTCGTACAGGAGCCACGTGGTTAGGGTCTAGAAAGGGCTACGTACACACATGGATACAAGCCTTTTAGTTGGTGGGCAAGCCCCTCACCCCCACCCCAAGTCCAAACGGACAGAGACACAACTTGTCTAGTGCATCTTTGTGGATGCCAGATGAAAAAAGAGGGTTAGCTTTTCCCAGGTTGTGTTTAAATAGCCAGGGAGTGTGCGCCCCCTACTGGCAAACCCTCTTCCACTTTACGCAATCCCAACAAGGGAAGACAATCGCTACAGTTCAAAACAATCATATAAGTACTAGGGCTTGATGTGACCAGCTGGTTGATTGGATCGGCCTCTCCAACCGCTCGTTTAGCCCAAGTAAGGGCTGAAGTGGAGTGTTGCATGTCATGGGACCACTTAATAGCTGGTTCATGGACCACTCAACTATGATCTTATCTTCGAGTATTACGGGTTGCCACCCACGACTAATATGTAGCCACATTGGGGGATATGTTTTACTCTTCTGCAGAGGTGCAGTCGGTATATTGTACAGTCCCAGCTGATAGAGTCGCTGCCAGAGAGCAGTAAAGTCACATTACAATTTTACCCACCCTTGTCAAGCCTTTTTCAATTTTTGTACCTCTTCTATATACTGCTTGTTCATAGAACTGTGGTGAGCCGGAAGTTAACGCTTTGAAAGCAGAAATACAATGACGAAAATAAGAAGTCTGTGCATAGGATCAGCGCAGGTAGAAAGAAAAATTCAAATATTACAAATGATAATTTTCAACCAATCAGAAGCGTTCTCGCCTAAAAAAAAAAAAAAAAAAAAAGGTTTTTAAAAAGACCGATTTCGATCCTAGGGAGTCCTATAAAACGCGAAGGTTTTCGAAGAACAGTTCAGAAGACAAACTTATGCCTAAACATCTCATGTCGCTTTACTCAGAAATATTTGCCTACCGCTGAAGATATTACAAGCTATATATTTCTCTCTCTCTCTACAAGTTACTTCACTGGTGATATATAGAACATAACCCTTTTATTCTCTATTGGAGGTAACTCAACTCTTTCTTCTTCTAATTACATGAACTTTTAGAAAAGCATATTCTGCAGGACTTTGATCAGTATTTTAGACTACTGTAATATATGTGACCTTATGGAGTGTTTGTTGTAATTACCAATATATATATATATATATATATATATATATATATATATATAAATAGGAAGTTTGGTATGTACGTGTCGACTTATAATTCACAAACGAGAGGTCATTCAGATTTGAAATCTCGCATACTACTTGATATGCTTATAACTAAGAAACACACAAAATTTGGGTTTTGATTTATAATAATTAAGCGATATAATACAATAATTAACAACAAATGAAAAAATACAGTATGCACACCCTTCACCCCACTCACGTCGGCACGAGTTTAGTTTTAAACTTCCCAGACAGAAGACTCTGTTGCTGTATGAAAGAAAATACGAATGTTCATTTCAAAAAACAAAAACTAAAGTTAAGCTGACACACCCACCCATCCCGTCTCCCTTCGGCACAATTCATCTTTGAAGTAGCGTCAACACAATTCCTAACTGTAACAAAAAAGACAGTTCTAAAACTGAAAAAAAAAAAACCAAAAAAAACTCCCACCCGACTCATCGGTACAGGCTTAATATTTGTAGTGAGTACATCTCTGCACCTACCTCTAATAATTTTTATTTACTTAGGCTTTGAACTTCTACACATATGGTCGTAGAAAGGCAAATGATACTCATATGTATTTTAAATCGATTATATGCTGAAGTCATATTTGTTTTATTCATTATTACTGGGTATTCAAATTATTTCTAATTCATTTTTAAACTTTTTATAGTCCGGTCATGGACCGGGTACTTTTGCTAGTATATATATATCCACACATTACAACCACCATAGAACAATATGCATATAGTTTTATCTGTTGAGACACTTTTTTTTTGGGGGGGGGAAGAAAGGGGAGGAAGTGCTCTTAAAGTTATTTTGACCTACGAGAAAAGAGCCCCTTTGATTAAAATTCAGAGTTTTCCTTTACTTAAACCGGTTGCCATACCAAGGTTAAAGAGCCCGGTCTGCCCTGCTATTTAACTTTAGCTGCAGGGAGAATAGTTAGATTCGTACCTTTCCCAAGGGTATTACCACTATGTGAAATGCGCCTCCAACTTTTAATACCACTGGTATGCATATCTATCTATACATATATAAAGGGCCGTTGGTGTGTATGTCCGGATGAAACTACAAAAATAAAACAAGTAACAGCAAAGTAAATATATATACACATTTATATTCGTGAAGATAATTAAGAAATAAAATTTAAATAGTAACAGCAAGGATTTTTTTTTTTTTTTGGCTATTGGAAATTCTATAGTTAATTATCTCCTCCTGTCGCTAGGGGGCCAATCGCCAACATCGTATGTTGGCGCCAAAACCAAAAACTTTACTTATCACGGAACACGCACTGAGGGTAGTCGCGTAAATAGCGGCCCCTAAACTTCACTCATCACTTAGTCCAAAACAAGGTTAACTTAACTACTGACCGTTGACCTGGACGGAGGCACAAAATAGGGGGGGGGCAAAATTAAGTGACCTGAAAATAATCAATGAAATAAAATAAATAATGCATTATAAAGTTCATTCATTGATAAATTAACACTGAAAATTTCATTAAAATCCGATAATTCCCTGATTTTTGGTAAATTATTTTCTGGGGCTAAATTCATTTTGTCAAAAACAGATTTTGGGTATACAAATACCAAAAAGTGAGTTTTAAAAAATTAGCTTTAAAAACTGAGTGAATAAAACAAAATGTCTTCAGAATAAAATAACCCAACAAGGGTTGACATGTCGTAAAATCCAACCAACCAGGTGAGAATCGAACTCACTAACAATGGTCTGATGATTTAACTTGCTAACCATTACACCAGGTAAGGTAACAGTAATAGGGGTTCAAGGGAGATAAGTAAATATAAGGGAGATAACCAAGGTGTGTCTGTGTCGATGGTTGTGATTGGTTATCCTTCTTAACACGCGTTAAATTCTTGGTTTATTTTTTTATCCCATGTTTTGGGCTTTCAAAACTTGAAGCACATGGTCAAACTTACTAATTTTCCGCCGCCCTGCGAGGGTATTCACTGTGAACAACCCGATGTCGAAGCATATATCAAACGAAAAAACTTAGGAATAGGAAAACTCTATGTTGCTGAAAGGTAAAAAAAAAAAAGATACGATAAAAGGTTTTTCTTCTTTAAAAAGGAAGAAATTCACCGTTTGTATTATTCGGCCATGCTTGACTTGCTTCTCGAATTGAAGAAGAAACTAAAAGAGAAAAAAACTTATTTTTATATCTAGATTTCTTGATTTCGTAATTCTGCAAATTATTCATTAATTCATCACGGTTTTTTAAAAAAGCCTCTTAATCTTCTATGATAGTTCTAGTAAATAAGTTTATTTTTTCTTTCAACAGTTTTTTTTTTTTAAACAGTTCATACGCCGAAGTACATAATATTTTAAAATTATCAACTTGACTTATTGTCATCTTAGATTTTATTTGCAAATTAGGATTTTTAAAATGCCCCCTCGTTTATTTATTTATTTCTAATTAAAAAAGAAAAAAAATTAAACCTTTAATGTTACTTCTTTATGATGGTGCCTATGTAAAACTGAAAAAGTCGTTAATTTTTTAGCCTTTTTTTTATTTAAACTAAAATAAACATGAATAAAAAAAATAATCACTTGTAGATATAAAATATACCAAAATTTATATAAGGAAGAAATCTCTGTAAATAGCAAAAAAGCAACATAGACTTTCTGTCTTTATATTGTAACTGATTTGGGTGGTCCGAAAATCTTGTCACTCACTACCAAAATAAATTTCCTAATTAAACTATAATTTCATGTAATAAACCGCTGGAAAAGAAAATAGAAAATTATATTATTATCATTATATATTAATATTATAATTAAGGATATTACATATTAAAACAAAAAATAATGAAAGTTAGAGCTAACATCTCGGTGACTGTTTTCGTAAAAGTACTTTTTCCTGATCTTTTTGATGGGTTAAAATATAATTAACATTAACAACAATATGTGGTTATTTCTTCCTCAATTTTCTCTTTTTGTCGAACAATTTAATATCACAAGAAAATCAGTTAATTAAAGACGTTATTTTTTATTTTAGTCTTTTCTTCTATGAAGTCATTTGAAATTGTTTCTATAACTTACTAAAGTTAAAAATTTATGCTCTCAATTTGTTTATTCAATGAAATATAGGTACCTCCAATTGGGTCACGTGATCAGTTTAGGCCATCTTGAATAAAACGGAAATAAATATTTCCGAACTTTGTTTATCAAAAATCTCGTAAAAAACAATTAAAGATCATACAGGGCTGTTTCAAAGAAAAACAGTTAATTCAAAGATCAAATTATCCGATTGCGAAAAATTACATCGTTATCTTAAAAAATGAATAAACCTATCCGTATTACATGCGAAAGGGTAATTTTCAGGTCGCAATTTAGACAGAAAAGTTACATTTTATTTCCCTTTTACGGTTATAAAAGTATGGCTAGCTCTAATTGACATTTTTTTTTCTTGTGCATATTCAATAACCGATTATTTGTTTTCAACGATTTTTAAAATATTCTTTTTTTTTTTTACCTTGAAATATTATCTTGAAATTTTTTTGTGCATTCGAAAGAAATATTTTTAAAAATCCTGATTTAAAAAAAAATTAAAAAAATTGAAAAACTTTAAAAAAATTTAGTCTAAAGGTGCAAATCTGTCGGAAAATTAGGGTGACCCAGAAAAAACAGAACCCACAAATTTTGTAATAAAACTGTTAATTTTAACTAGGGGGTTGGGGTTTAGGGTTAGTTTAATGAGAAAATAAATAAGTAATTTGGGTTCTGTTTTTTCTGGTTTACCCTGTAATATGTTTAATTTTAATAATTAATTTTCCGAACGATTTGCAAGTTTAGCCAAAATTTACTATTAAAATGAATAAAAACTTGAAAAAATTTGATATTAAAATGTCACCGTGAAATTGACGTTAAAAAAAATGTCTTCGGTTTTGGTATTAATTTTTAAAATCGAAAATGAAATGTAAATTTGAATATTTTTTCTAAGAGAAAACTGATAAAATAATCAATATATATACTTACTTTTTATTCTAATAGCGTAAAAAATTATTTTATTTAACTTTTTTGACCAAAGAAAAACAAACTTCGGTTACTCAGAAGCGTCTCGTCTCTTTGTAAAACAAATATGTCAGTTTTGCTCTTCCGTATATTCTAAGACCCATACATTACTATTAAACAATAAAAATTTCAAATTATTTTAAAAATATTAATCGAGCTCGGAACGGATCAACTTTTAGTTCACCTGAATTCTAAAATTCATATTTTTAAATATCCGTGAAAAATTCGATTTTTTAGCACAGAAAAAAAAAAATTTAATTTATTTCACGCAGAAAATAAAAATATTTAATCACACAAAATATTGAAAATCTCTTAAAAATTAATTTCTTAAAAAAAAAAAAAAAAAATTTTGACAATTTAATAGAATATATATAGTACATACCAATTACAAAAGCAAAAAAAAGTTTTCAAATATTAATATTATGACATTTTTTTGCACTTTTTATTTCCGATTTCATTAATTTTTCCTAAAAAAAAAAATATAGCTCGGTACGTTATACAATTTCATTGATATAGTTATTCAGACTCTTATCTTTATAGAAAAAAAAAGTACAAAATTTTTCTAGCGCAACATTTTTTTTTTATCTCGTAAAATAAAATAGAGGGGAGTGATAGACCTCGTAAAAAAATATTTCCCCTAGCATATTTTAGGAAAAAACTATTTCAGATGTATTTACATCTAATAGTAAACATTGATTTTTCATAGAATTTTTAAAAAAACCTCTTATCGTAACTTGTTTTTAGCTATGTTAAATTTCAGTTGATTTAACAGTGCAAAAATGAAAACATTGTTTTTCAATTATAATTTTCATTATTTTCGTAAGCTGAAAAAAAATTTAAAAAATCATCAGGAGTTTGTTTAATGTTTTTTCTTTCGAATGGAAAAAAAATTTTCAACAAAATATTAATTTTTCTGCAAGTTTCATTGTGTTAAATATAAGGGGCGGGGGGTAAATTTCACAGGAAATGAAATAAAATAAAATAAAAATATTCAATAAAAACAATAAAAATAAAAGGAAAAATATTCAATAAAAATAAATATTCATTAGAAATAAAAACTTGAATAATAAAGTTTTTATTTTTATTGAATATTTTTCATGTCAATTTTTATTTATTTGATTTTTTAAAAAATTTATTCTTTTAAAAATTTCATTAAGTTTCTATTCTCCTGCCTTAAAAAAACGCTAGGCGGTGATAAGTGAAAAAACATCCATACGATTGAAGGGCTAAACTTGCAAATCGGTCAGAAAATTAAAACATATTACAGGGTGCCCAGAAAAAACAGAACCCAAATTATTTTATTTTCCCATTACCCTAACCCTAAACCACCCCTAGTTAAAATTAAGTTTTATTACAAAATTTGTGGGTTCTAATTTTCCAACCGATTTGCAAGTTTAGCCGATTGAAATCCCTAACTGAAGCGGTGTCAGCTGAAAAAAACAACCAGCACTTACGGCATTTTTCTCGAAAAGTTAATGCGATATTTTAGCCCCCCCCCCCCAGTATATTTTTGATGAGTCAATGTAAATATTTTAATCCTCCACCTCTTTAAAATATTGGGGGGGGAGGGGCTAAATATGGCTTACGGAATTCTGCGAATAGCACGTTTCTATTATTTCATTATTTAGTTACTTCATTCTTATATTTTTTTTAACTATTTATTTTAATGGACCATAGACCTTTAGGCACCCCTTTTGCTTTGCTGAGTCATAAGTACATTTTTTCATTTACACCGTCAACATCCGGTTGTTTGTTAACAGATGATTTTTAGATTTTTTTTTTAAAATTATAAAACTAAACCCTAACCCCTAACAAACAACCGGATGTTGACGGTGTAAATGAAAAAAATGTACTTATGAATCAGCAAAGCAAAAGGGGTGCCTAAAGGTCATATCGTCCATTTTAATTCCTACTTTGTTCAATCTTGTACTACAGTTTAACAAAAAAAAAACACTTCTGTTTTCAACTTACGAGACTTAAATTTAAAAAAATGTCAGAAATTTCATTCACAAAATGACATTTTGTGAATGAAATGTTTGACATTTTATGAACATTCAGATTTAGATTTTTTGTTTATTTTTTTCGATCCTCCAAAAAAGTTGAAGTAATATTGTTCAAAATTTTAGCAAAACTTAAAGGGAAATTAAAATCATTTTGTAGAATCTTTATAATGAACAAAGACCCATTATGCCCCGTTCCTCAAAGTTCCTGAAACTTTTAAACTCTAGTTGGGCATAAGGCCATATTTTTTAAAAGTGATTCATTTTAATGAATGAATTTAAAAAATACTGATCATAAAATTAATTCTTAAAATTCTATTTATTCATTTTTGTTTGTTCATTTTTTAAAAATGTAATAATTTTTGTTTTTATTTATCAAATAAAAAATGATCGTAAAAGTTTGATTACATTACAATAAAAAAATTTTTTTGCTTAAAACAAAAAATTGTTTTTATTGTAATGTGATAAAAAAATTTTAAAAGTCGGTGTAATGGCTGATTGTCAGTATCAGTCGAACGGCGAGGGAGTCCATCCCTTTTTTGTTAGTGCTAGACCAGGGGTTGTTTTTTTTTGTAGAGGTGGAGTGCCACACTTACCATCAGCTCCCAGATGATGCTTTGCAGCACATTAGATTACTCAAGTTGGCAAGGACCAGTATCAAACTTGGAACCTTTCAATTCCTAGGTGGATGTTCTACTAACTGAGCTAACCTAAATGGCCTCTTGTCAGTATCAGTCGGGCAGTGAGGGAGTCTATCCTTTTTTCACTAGTGCTAATCCACCTCCCCCCCCCAAATGTGTGTCCTGTGTGTGGTACTAAACTGTATTTGATGGTGATGTTGTACTCCTTCATTGCCACTACCCTCAGGTCCACTCTGATTCAGAGTGGTAATACTTGTTAGGCTCCCATCTATGGGGTGTCCTGGATAAAAATGCATCTAGTGGTGAAGTTCCAATTTTTCTGGAGCTCTGGGGAGTGTGGAGTACCTCTTTGTTGCCATTACTCCTAGGTCCACTCTGAATCGAAGTGACAGTACATGTTTAAGTCCAATCTATGGGTTAATTAGATCAAAAAATGAGTTTTAAAAAAAGATGAATACTTAACACGAATGAAAAAAAACGTCCTTGCCATAAAATAACTCAAGGGTTGATCTGCCATAAAAACCAACCAACCAACCAACCAATTTATGGGTCAGATAGATCTGTTTAAAAAATTATTCATATTCAGTAGGAATGTATGGCAAAAAAAACCCCAAAAAACTTTTAAACAACGACACAAAAAATGTACAATGAACAGGATTCCCTAACCACTTAGCATAAAATAACTCTAGATGGGTTGACATGCTGTTAAAATCAATCAACTAACTGTAAAAAGCTACAAAGCATTCTCTCTCTCTCTCTCTCTTTTCTCTCTCTCTCTCTCTCTCTCTCTCTCTCTCTCTCTCTCTCTCTCTCTCTCTCTCTCTCTCTCTTTCTCTCTCTCTTTCTCTCTCTCTTTCTCTCTCTCTCTCTTTCTCTCTCTCTCTTTTCTCTCTTCTCTCTTTCTCTTCTCTCTCTCTCTCTCTCTTTCTCTTTCTCTCTCTCTCTCTTTCTCTTTCTCTTCTCTCTCTTTCTCTTTCTCTCTCTCTTCTCTTTCTCTCTCTCTTTCTCTCTCTCTCTCTCTCTTTTCTTTTTCTCTCTCTTTCTCTCTTTCTCTTTCTCTCTCTCTCTCTTTCTCTCTCTCTCTTAAATTGGTTGAATCCATTTATTTTTCTATCAATTTTGATTTTAATGTAGTGAAGGCTTTGCGTATGTATGACTGATTTATTTCACAAAAATGTGTAATAAGAAACCAAAGATGTTAGGGTATTTTTTAATCCTCCAGAGAGGATTTGTTTGTTTTATTCATAAATGCAAAGTAAAACTATTTAAGGTGCCATAATACCTCACATAGATGTTGATTCACCTGAAAAATGTTCATAATCAAATATTATTTATTTAACTCCTCCCAAACACATAAGCTTGTTGAAATTTTGCTATTTATATAAAATAATCAAGTCAATCATTTTTCTGTTGCTTCATGTAATATTTGAATTGGTTATTCTCCCCCCCCCTCTGCCATTAATCAAATTTCTCTTGTCTTAATGATTATGGGGTTTATTGTTAATGTTTTGGTTAGGATTTATTAATCTCACCTAATGGACCAGGCTGTATTTGGGGCACTGATAATCCTATGGGGGTCTGAAGAAAACATCTTCATAGTCCAAGAACATTAGCATGTGCTTATATACAACTAACAGAGCTACCTTTCGTTGCCCAGGATTTAAAAATTTAGAAATAAATTTCTTATCTGTATTCATATATAGATTTTTAAAATTCTTATTCGATGTATTTGTTTTATTGCTTTTTATTGTTTATATATTCTTGGTTTTAAGCTATTTTTTATTATTCTTTTTATTTGTAATTTTTTCTTTATTTGCTTTTCATTATGTTTTATCCTTTATTAATTTGTTTTATCTTTAAAATTGAAATTATATTTTTATTTAATTCTTCTAATAGAAAATGAAGGTTAAACGTTTTTTTAACCCCCTCTTGAAGAAAAATAGATGTGAATTTTATTGAACTTTGGTCTTTGTTGGTCTCCCAATTTTTCTTTATAAAAAGTTGTGATTGGTTATTGTACAAACAAGCATACAAATGGAATCTTCTTATATATATATATATATATATATATATATATATATATATATCCAATAGACCAGATGTGTTGGGAATGATTCTATTTGGGACCATCTTTATTCTCTGTATATCCACAATGCATACCTATACAGATGCAAACCTATAGATATACATGAGAATTCTTTCAAGTCCTAAGGAGAGCTTAATGTATGATAATTTAATACAGTGCAATATATATATATATATATATATTATATATATATATATAGTTTGGATTTATTAATCCACCTAATGAACAAGGCTGTATTTTGGGCCACTGATAACCCTATAGGGTCCAAACAAAACTTCTTCATAGTCCAAAAACATTAGTATGTGGTTATATATTTATAGTCCAATAAAGAAAATTTCTGTCATGTAGAAAAAATTTTTTTTTTAAAATCCAGAAATGTAATGCGTACACTCACCTTCAAAATCCTGTATAAGTCTGTTTGTGTTTCACTTCACACTAATGCTTTGTGGAAAGACATGAAATACATCTCTTCTCCCTACAGCTATGGGTAAATATTAAGGTAGATTGGGCTTTTTAGCCCTTGGTATGACAACCAATCTTGTAGAAGGCTTTGAATCCAAATTATACTCTACTCTGCTTAATAATCCACCTTTGTGTGCATCCTGCCTGTGGTGGAGGTTTTGATAAATACATACAGCAACTTAGCTGTAGAAACTAATATGGTAATCCTATAGTATATGTGTTATATATGTTTGAAGTAAGGAAATTAGCAGTCATTAGCACAGAAGTTTGACACCCTCTGGTGTGAATGCTGACCCCAAAGTCACGGAATAGGAATAAACAAACAAAAAAGGTGTTCAAAGGTTAGCAAATGATGCAATTCTGGATGATACGTTGATGAATAGTGAAAATGTGTGGGTGATACAAAACACATAGAAAGACCAGAAAAACTCAATAAGCATTGTCAGTTACGTGGTAGAATTTCCTTTCCTCCAATATAGGTACTCAAAGCAAATGCTCCTATGGGGAGGGGGGGACTCTCTCAAGTCTGGGATTGGCATTGTTCTGTGTGTTGTCATTGCTTTGTTATATTGTTTTTGTCTTTCTCCTCTTTAACCACGAAGAACAGTGCAGCCCTGTCGGTGGGGCTGTAGAATACACTAACTACACCTCTGCATAAGGGTAAGCACACCCTCCCCTATTGGGCTACCTATTGGCCGTATGTGGCAACCCATGATGCTTAAAGACAAAATCCTGGTGGCTGAGTAATTCATGGCATGCAACACTCCACTTGGACCTTACTAATAGTTACTTTAAACCGTGTATAAATTAGATAGGAATACTTTACGTGGTTTCTATTTGACCATATTTTTGGTATGGCAGTTTCATTGTCCAGAATTCGTTAAGGGGAATAACTCTTTTCGATAACCCAACATTATCGTCTGCTGTGGGGGGAGGGGGAGAATTGACGGTGTCGTTTCAGGCTTTCATTTCTTTTATTTGGCAAGAAATCATTTTCTTTTTCAATTCAGAAGATAAACTATTTATGAGGCATAATCTCAAACATTAGACTCAAAATGCAGTAAATGTTATTACTCTTGCAGTCTCCATACTTAACGTAAGGCAGTGTAATATCAGCATCAGCCAGAAACTGACGAATTAACAACCAGTTTTGTTATATTGATAAAAGTAGATTTTCTTTTAAATTCCAGATAAAAGATGCTAATAGGTATGCATCCTGCATCCCTGACACACAAAAAATTAAAAGGATGCAGTGAAATCAGATTCATGCATCCCAGTGTTTTTCTTTCTTCCTCCCTCACCATTTCAAGCTAACTGTAAATACATTTCAATAGTTTCTTTAAAACGAATTACACAGGATAGGTTACAAGGTAGGAGTTAGATGGCTTTAGTTGGGACCCATAAATTTTCCCAGGAACTACCTTCAAAACAAATATGTGCATCCAGGACGCTAAATCTAAAAGCTATCAGTATCAATTTATAATCAAATATTTACAAATGAATCCAATTTAGGCATTAAATAGCTCATAAAGGGGTTGATATGCTATTAAATAATTAAACCATATTTGATCTGTAAGAATAGATTCTTGCCTGTATTAAAAAAGCAAAAAGTAAAGTCATTGGGGTGGCCTAAAGTCAGTATCAGCCAATCAGCGAGAGAGTCTATTCCCTTTTTCACTAGCGCTAGAGACAAGGAGATTGTTTTTGCGTCTGAGGTGGAGCGCCACGCCTACCATCAGCTCCTTACATTACCGCACTGGATCCCTGTGTTAATCATCCGCTGAGTTGGCGAGGGCCGGTATCAAAATAGGAACCTTGTGGTTTCTAGCCGAACACTCTAGTCTGAGAAAAGATGAAAAAATATTACTTTTTGATTTCTAAAATTGTTTTTAACATTCATGTGATAAATCTGTTATTTTTCCTTTCTTAATTGAAGTCGGCTCTCGTGGGTTGGAAATGAAAATGGCAAAGGATTTTCTTTGGAGTATCCTGCAATTTCAATTCATGGAGTTTCCAGAGACGCAGTAAATTTTCCTCATGAATGTATTTTGATGATTCAATTGTTTCATAGGTAAGTCCTAAAAACTATTTTGTATTTTATGATAGTGCATGCTGAACGATGCTTGCAATTCAATCACTTGAGTGTGGTTTTCTAACTCAAGGGACGCGATTTTCAAATCCCACGGGAGAGAGGCGTGATGAATGAGTCAGTTGGGTCTTGAGCAGGGCTCGACATTAACGCTGTCCCATCGTCCAGGGAAGAAATAAAAATTACATCCTGGACGCTAAAATTTTTCCTAAAGTTAGTACTCATCCAATAAATGCCGTCCAGTGATTGCCCCAATGCTCACCTCAAAAATGAGGGCGATGGCACCGCAGGTCTATTCTCAAAGCCATATAAGGAATAATGGTGAGGAGATAGTTTAAAAGGACCGAATTATGTACTACTAACCCTTCTCAGGGTAACTTAAAGTAAAAAAAATTTTTTTTTTTTTTTTTTTTTTTTAGCTCAAAACACACTAGGAATGGATTTTTTGTCCAAATATCCAGAATTATCACTGCTTCAGCTTTCTTAATGTTNTATCCCTCCCAATATGACATGATATTTCATAACATTCTCTAATCAGTGATATGATGATCATAAGGTTATCTCTTAATCTTATGACATGATATTCATAAGACATTCTCATTATCATGACTGATGATCATAATATCTCGATATCATGACAATTAATTCTATATGACATGATATCATCAGAACAGATATCTGTAACAATTTCTAATCAATGACATTGTATTCATCTCATAATCTATGGACCATGGAACTCACAAGATATCTCATGAATCATATGACATATAATTCATAACATATCATATATCAATACATATGATTCAAGTATCTCATATCTATGACATGATATCACTCATATCTCATATTATCATTGAATGATGATTCATAAGATATCTCATAATCATATACATGATATATACATATCCTTCATATCATGATATTCAATAGATTATCTCTATATGGAGAATAGTTCATATATCTCATATATGATATTCACAAGATATCTCAATCATAGGACATGAATATTCCATAACATATCTCATTCTGTCTGACATGATCATTCAACAGATATCATCTATAATCAAATTGACATGATATTACACATATCTCATAATCATTGGACATGATATTTCATCAGCATCTCTTATCAGTACATATGAATGATGTCATAAGTATCTCCATAATCATATACATGTATCATAACATATCTCATTATCATTGACATGATATCATAAGATATCTCATATCATATGACATGATATCCATATATCTCAAATATTATACATGACCTATTCATAAACAATCTCATTACTCATGACAAGATGTCATAAGATATCTCTATAATCATAGACATGATATCTTAATCTGTATATTCATATTCATCATAGACAGATATTCAAGATATCTCAAATCATATATGACAGATATTCATAATCTCAGTATAATTGACAGAATTATACATAATCTCATTACATACATGATGACACTATTCTCATAGATTATATGACTGATTTCATAACATATCTCATTATCAACATGCATGATCATAAGATTCTCATAATCTATCATGATCATACTCAATATATTATCAATCATTATCAATGCAAAATTCAAGATATATCAATTAGATATATACATATCCTTATCATGTTTGAGAATGTGTCATTAAGAGTATTCTCCTAAATCATATGACATGATATTCATAAGCATATCTATTAATCATTATGACATGATTCAGATATCTCATATCATATGAACATAATATTCATAACATATCTCATTATCATGAGATTAAACATATCCATATCATATGACTATATTCATACATATCTATCATGACATGATATTCACTAACATACTCATAATCATAGACATGATATTCACAAGATATCTCATAATCATATGACATTATTCATTAACATATCTCATAATCTGACAATGATGATCATAAGGTGTATCTCATAATCATATGACATGATATTCATAAATATCTCCATTATCATACATGTGATCTGATATTCATAATCATATGACATTGATATTCATGATCACTCCATTATTTCATGTGCAGAAAATGTTCATAGAGATATCCATCATAACTTGATCAACTGATAATTACTAATCATAAGATATCTTCAAATCAATAATGTATTCATAGAATATTTCTATCATGCATGATGATCATAAGACAAATCAATTACGATGATTTATACGATATCTCATAATCATATACATGATATTCATTCTCATAACATATGACATCGATATACATATCTCATAATCATATGACATGTAATCTAACATATCTATAGACTATGATCATAAGTACTCAATATGACCATGATATCATATCTTCATAATCATTATCGACATGATATTCACCTACATATCGCATTATCAGATGACATGATGATCTAAGGTATCTCATAATCTATATACATGATATTCATAAACATATCTCATTACAATGACATATGATCATAAGATATCTCATGAATCACTATGACAATGATATTCATATCGCATAATCATGATATTCATCAGATATCTCCTTATCATCGTGAAAATGTATGTATCTCAATCGATCGATCCAAATATCTCACAATCTATAATGACAACATGTCATGAGATATTCACAAGTATCTCAATCATATACATATATTCATAACATCTCATTTAATGCATATTGAAATCGATAATTGACATGAACATTCTCATTAATCATGAACATTGTCATCAGGATAATCTCATATCATATGACAAATGATTTCATAATATATCTCAATCATTATGACATGCATATTCATAATTATTATCATGAATGATATCATAAGATATCTCATAATCATATCGACATGATAGTATCAAAGATATCTCATTAATCATTGACATGATTCTATTCATCTATCAATCATAATGAATCAAGATATCTCGATCAATACAGATATGTCATATATATCATATGACATGATATTACATATCTCATTATATCATGATGACAATAATATATTCATAATCATATACCACGATATTCATAAATATCTCATTATCATAGACATGATGATCATTAAGATATCCATCATTATATATTCATCTATAACATGATATTTCATCATGAATATCTCATTATCATGTTGACATGATGTCATAAGATATCTCAAATCATATGACAATGCATTATCTCTATATCAACATAATTTCATGTATTACATATGACATGATGATTCAAACGAATCTCATTATCCATGACATTATGATCTATACTCATAATGATATTACAGAACAATCTCATAATCATATGACATGATATTATCAATATCTCTAATTATATGACATGATATTCAAGATATCTCAGGTAAGTCATATGACATGATATTCATAACATTCTCTTATCATGACAGTCGATGATCATAAAGGTATCTCATAATCAATGACATGATATTCTTCTAATGAACATAGATATCTCCATTATTCAGAGTGATAAAGTCATAAGATATTCTCTAATCATATGACATGATATTCAACTCAATTCATATATCTACGAATCTTACATGTGATTCATAACGAATATTCCAATTCATGACAATATTCAAAAAACCCAAAAGAAGGATATTCATACTTGTCCACCCAGGATTCTTTTCATTATGGGGACCCCCATATTTGAGGGGATGTATTTTCCATCTAAACATATTCATTATGACTGATATTCACAAGATATTCTCATTAATCATATGACATGATATTCATATCTCGATAATCAGTTGACATGATATTCATTAGCATATCCTCATTATCATGACAGATGTCATAAGGTATCTCTAATATATAACATGATATTCACTAACACATATTCATATCATGACATAGATAATCATAAGATATCTCTAATTTTTCTAATTTTAATATGACATGATATTCATAACATATCCATATCATGACATGAGATAAGGTATTCTATAATATACATATTCATAACTCTATCTTATCATGACATGATATCATTAAATATTCTCATATCATATGACATATATTCACATATCTATATCATATGACGATGATATTACAAACATATTCTCATTACAGTAATATGATCATAGTCAATCATATTAACATATTCATAACATATCATATCATGACATGATATATAACTATCTCTATCATATGACATGATATTCATAGATCATAATAATGATATTCGTATAATATCTCCTTATCAGAATGTGGAAAATCATAAGATATCTCATCATACATGACATGTATTCCAAATCTACAATAATGACATGTATTCATTACAATATCTCATGTATGATCGATATGAATTTCATTAAGATATTTCTTAATCAATTAATGACATTGATATTTTATTCTCCATTAATCATAAAAATGCATTTTCACTCTAATCATTACTATTGATGTCAAAGTATCTCATAAATATATGACATGATATTCATAAATATCTCATTATCATGACATGATGATCATAAGATATTCAATCTATACTATCATACTTATATGAATCATCGAATCTCATTATTAGATCAATTTCAAGATACTCAAATCATATGCATATGATATTCATAAACTATCTCAATCATCCAGAATCAAGGATTCATATCATATGACATGTATCTAATGACTTACACATATGTTCATAAATATCTCATGTATCATGAATGATATTCATTAACAATCTCATATCATGACATGATATTCATAACATATCATTCAAATTGAGCTAGGTTCATAATCATAGATAATCATAACATATCTCATTACATGACATGGTATTGTCATAAGATATCTCCATAATCATATGACATGATATTCCAGTATATCTCAAATCATATGACATGACTATCATAATATCTCATTATCATTGAACATTGACGATAAAGGTATCTCATAATCATATGACATGATATTTCATAAACATATCTCCATATCATGACATGATGATCATAAGATATCTCATAATCATATGACATGATAATATTCATAATCATATCATAATCTCCTTATCATTGAGAAAATGTTCATAAGATATCTGCAATCAATGCACTATGATATTCACAAGACATCTCACAATCATATGGACATGATATTCATCTATAATTCCAGACATGACATGATCATAGGATATCTCAAACAGATGACATATCATATCTATAATCATTGACATGACTATTATCAAGAATCTCAATTCATATGACATTGATAATTCATCGAACATATCTCATTATCATACATTGTGATATAAGGACCATCATAATGATTAATCTCAAATCATATGACATGTATTATATCTCATTTCATCGATGTTGAGATTCATATCACATCGTATTAACACCTGCATGGTATAGACAGTATAAGATATCATTCATAGGACTATTCATATATCATTAATTCATGATATCATTAATATCTCTTATCATTGAATACATGAATTCACAAGATATCTCATATCATATGGACATGATATTACAAATCTCACTAATCATATGACATGATATTCATCAACGATATCTCATGATCATGACATGATATTCCATCAGATATCTCATAATCATACCATGTATCACCGAATGAAAATATTCAGAAACATATCTCATTATCTATGACTGTGACATAAGTCATTCTCAATATCATACATGACATTTCATATTCTGACATATACAGTATTCTCATCTATTCATGAGATGTATGCATCATAAGATATCTCATAATCATATGAATGATATTCCAGATATCTCATAATCATTGTATTCATGATTACTTATCATGCTGAAAATTCATAAAATCTCAATCATATGACCATGACTATCACAATGTATCTCACAATCATATACATTGATATATAACATATCTCATATCATATGACATGATATTCACCGATATCTTCATCTAATCATTATGCACGATATTCATAAGCATATCTCCATATCATACATGGAAATTGATCATTAAGTATCTCATAATCATATGGACATGATATTCAATACATATCTCATTATCAGACATGATGCATCATAAGAGTATCTCTAAATCATATGACATGATTATCATAAACATATCTCATTATCATGACATGATGTACATAAGATATCTCATATATCATGACATGATGTCCAACTCATATATAATCTATCATATTTACATCAATAGATGAATCAAGATAGATATATGACAGATTATTCATATCATACATATCATGACATGATGATCCATAAGGATCTCATAATCCATATACGAGTGATATGTCATTAACATATCTCATTACATACGATGTATGATCATAAGATATATCTCATAATTCACTATGACATGATATTCATATCTCACTAATCATGATGATATCATTAGATATCTCCTTCATTGAGAAATGTTCATAAATATCTCAATACACTATGACATCGATATTCACAGATATCTCCAATCACTATGAATGATATAATCCATATCTCATTGATCATATGAACATGATATTCACAGCATATTCTCATATCTATGAACATGATCAGTATCATATCTCATAATCATATGACACTGGATATTCACATGATCATCATGCATCTCATTAATCATGAGCATTGATTGAATCATAAGGTATCTCATAACATATGACAATATTCTATAACATATCTCTATTTATCATGACATGATCATCACTAGATATCTCACATATACATGATTATTCATAACATTATCTCATTATTCATGACTTGATATCATAAACATACTCTCATTATCATGACCATGAGATCATAAGATATCTCAAATTCATTATTGACAGATATCTCATGCTATAATCATATGACACGAGTATCACAGATACTCCAGTAGATAATATGACATGATATTGATATCTCTATCTATACACAATTCTAAATACTCATTTCATCTGCATGCATAATCACTATAGGACCATAATGTTTACATAACATGCCATGTATCATAGATATCTTCATTACTATGAACATTATCGTCACATTGAATCTACATAATCATATGAATGATATCATCCATACATTCATATGACATGATATTCAGATACTCATAATACATCATGACTTCGAATTCAGACTTCTCATTAGTCATATGATCAATGTATCATTACAGATATCTCATATAATGATCATTGTATTCATATAACAATCATACTTATCATGACATGTACTGTTCAAACTCATACATACGCGAATTCATATCATGACATCAGATCAATATCATATCATATGACAATGTCATACATTCATACCATGACATAATTCACTCTATTATTCAGTGTGAGTGGTGTGATATGATATTAGAGCAGTCTCATATCATACAAATGAACTACTATCAAAAACTATCTTTCATTCAAATATGCTGGCATGAATGACCCATATGATTTATTTTTAACACTTATTCGTCATATGAGGTGACATGATGATATACGATCCATTATCATATATCTCCTTTGCATGTAGAATGTTATAAATATGCTCAATCATATGACATTGATATTCATAATCATTTATACAATGACATGATATTCATAATTATCTCCTATCCATGTGGAAATTCATAGATATCTCATAATCAGTATGACTCATGATATTCACAAGATATTCTCACAATCATGATGACATGATATTCATAACTACTATATCACTAGACATGATATAGAATATAAACAAAGACAAAAAAAAAAAAAAAAAAAAAATAATATATGACTATGATATAAAGATATCTCATATATCATATGACAAATATTCTTTCACCTAACATACATGTCTCATAGTACTCATAATCCATTGATGATCATACTATCTCATAATCATATGACATGAATTCAGTATTATGATGATGTGAATATCATGTCATCATGATATGTGTGAGATATCTGTAATATCATGTCATATGATTGAGAATGATCTATGAACATTTTCTCACATGCATAAGGAGAAACGAACATATTTGAGATATGAATATCATGTCATAATATTTATGAGATATTTCTTATGATCATCATGTATGATAATGAGAGTATGCTTATGACATATATGTCATATGATTAGAGATACCTTATGATATCATATTCATGATAATGAGATTATGTTATGAATATCATGTCATATGATTGTGATATCTTGTGATATCATGTCAATGATTGAGATATCTTATGATGATCATTTATTAATGATATGAGATATCATGGATCATCATGTTATTGAGATTATGAATATCATGTCATTGATTACTATGAATTTAATGATGAGATATCTCATGAATATCATGATATGAGATGGTATGAATATCATGTCATATGATTATAGTATCTTGATCATCATCTCATGATATGAGATATGTTATGAATATCATGTCATATGATTATGAGATACCTTATATGATCTCATGATTCATGGATGAATGATATGTTATGGATATATTCCTGTCATATGATTATGATGTACAGATATCTTGGAATATCATGTCATATGATTATGAGATATCAGAATATCATGTCATATGATTATGAGATATTTTGATGAATATCTATTGTCATAATGATTATAGATGAATATCATGTCATATGAATATCATGTAGATATTTGAATATCTGTCATATGATAATGAGATATTCTTATGAATTCATGTCATATGATATGAGATACTTATGATCATCATTCTCATGATAATGAATATTTTGAATATTCATGTCATCAATGATTATGAGATGAATATCATGTCATATGATATGAGATATCTTTTGATATCGTGTCATATGATATGAATGCAATATCATGTCTTATGATTATGAGATATCTTTATGATCATCATGTCCATTGATAAGATAGATATTACTGAATATATATCATGATAATGAATGATTTATGAATATCATGTCATATGATTATGGAGATATCTTATGATCATCATGTCATGATAATGAGATATGTTATTGAATTATCATGTCATAGATTATGAGATCATTCATGATATGTATGATTATGAGATATTATGAATATATCTGTAATATCATGCTCATATGATTATGAGATATGATCATCATGTTCATTGATACTTGAGATTATGTCATGAAATATCATGTGAATATCATGTCATATGATTATGAGATATGAATATCATGTCATGATGATTGTGAGATATCTTGTGAATATCATGTCAATATGATTGAGATATCTTATGAACATTTTCTCACATGATGAGAGATATCTATGAATATTATGATTATGAGATTGAATATCATGTCATATGATTTGAGATATCTTATTGATCATCATCATCATGATAATGAGATATATGTTATGGCAATATTCATGTCATATGATTATGAGATAACCTTATGCATCATCATGTCATGATAATGAGATATGTTTATGAATTATCATGTCATATTGATTATGAGATATGTTATGAATATCATGTCATATGATTAATGAGATATTTATGAATATCATGTCATGATAATGAATATGTTTATGAATATCATGTCATATGACTATGGAATATATCTCATGATCATCATGTCATGTTATAATGAGATATGTTTATGAATATCATGTCATATGATTATGAGATACCTTATGATCATCATGTCATGATAATGAGATATGTTATGAATATCATGTCATATGATTATGAGATATCTCGTTGAATATCATGCATCATGCATTATGAGATATGTTATGATATTGCATGTTCATTGAATTGTGAGATATCTTTGAATATCATGTCATATGATTGAGATATCTTATGAACATTATTACATGCATAAGAGATATCTAATGAATCATCATGATTAGAGATATGAAAATCATGTCATTATGATTATGAGATATTCTTTGATATCATTCATGATTAATGAGATAGTTATGAATATCATGTCATATTGATTATGAGATATCTCTAATATGTCTCATCATTCATAATAAATGATGTATGATATGAATATCAAGTGTCATATGATTATGAGATATGAATATCCATGTTCATATGATTATGAGATATCTTGTGAATATCATGTCATCATGATTATGATGAATTATCATGTCATATGATTATGAGATATCTATGTATGAATATCATGATCATTCATGATAATGAGATATCTTATGAATCATCATGTTATGTATAATGAGATGTTATGATATCATGTCATATGATAATGAGATATGTTATGAATATCATGTCATATGATGAGATATCTTATGATCATCATGTCATTGATAATAGATATGTATTGAATATCATGTCATATGATTATGAGATGATAATATCATGTCATCATGATTATGAGATATCTTGTGAATATCATGTCATGACAATGAGATATGTTATGAATATCATGTCATATGATTGTGAGTATCTTGTGAATATCATGTCATGATTGAGATATTTCTTATGAACCATTTTCTATCACATGATTAAGAGAATTCTAATGACATCATGTTATGAGATATGAATATCATGTCATATGATTATGAGATATCTATGATCATCTGTCATGATAATGAGCATATGTTATATTATATTGTCATAGATTATGAATACCATTATGATCATCATGTCAATGATAATGACGTATGTATGAATATCATGTCATATGATTTATGAGATATGAATATCATGTCATATGATTTATGAATATCTTATGATCATCATGTCATGATAATGAGATATGTTATGAATTCATGTCATATGATTATGAGATACCTATGTTCATCATTCATGATAATGAGATATGTTATGAATATCATGTCATATGATTATGAGATATGTTATGAATATCATGTCATATAATGAGATTATGTGATATCATGTCATATATAATGAGATATGTTATGAATATCATGTCATATGATATGAGATTATGAATTCATGTCATATGATTTAGATATCTTATGATCACAGTCATGATAATGAGCATATGTTATGAATATCATGTCATATGATTATGAGATACCTATGTTATCATGTCATGATAATGAGATATGTTTCATGAATATCATATCATATGATTGAGGATATCTTATGAACATTTTGTCATATGATAATGAGATATCTGATGAATATCATGATTATGAGATATGGAATATCATGTCATATGATTATGAGATATCTTATGATCATCATGTCATGATAATGAAGATATGTTATGAATATCATGTCATATGATATGAGATATCATGTCATATGATTATGAGTATGAATATCATGTCATATGATTATGAGATATGAATATCATGTCATATGATTATGAGATATCTTTGAATATCGTGTCATAGATTATAAGATGAATATTCATGTCATATGATTATGAGATATCTTATGATCATCATGTCATGATAATGAGATATGTTATGAATATCATGTTCCATGATAATGAGATATGTTATGAATATCATGTCATATGATTGAGATATCTTATGATTATCATGTCATGATAATGAGATATGTTCATGAATATCATGTCATATGATTATGATATACCTTATGATCATCATGTCATGATAATGAGATATGTGCTATGAATTATCATGTCATATGATTATGAGATATGAATATCATGTCATATTGATTATGAGATATCTTGTGAATATCATGTCATGACAATGAGATATGTTATGAATATCATGTCATATGATTGTGAGATATCTTGTGAATATCATGTCATTATGATTGAGATATCTTATGAACATTTTCTCACATGATTAAGGAGATATCTAATGAATATTCATGATTATGAGATATGAATATCATTGTCATATGATTATGAGATATCTTATGATCATCATTCTCATGATAATGAGATATGTTATGAATATCATGTCATATGATTATGAGATACCTTATGATCATCATGTCATGATAAGATATGTTATGATATCATGTCATATGATTATGAGATATCTTGTGAATATCATGTCATATGATTATGAGATATGAATATCATGTCATATGATTATGAGATATCTTGAAATATCATGTCATATGATAATGAGATATCTTATGATCATCATGTCATGATAATGAGATATGTTATGAATATCATGTCATATGATTATGAGATACCTATGATCATCATGTCATCAGATTATGAAGATATGTTATGAATATTCATGTCATATGATTATGAGATACCTTATGATCATTCATGTCATAATAATGAGATATTTATGAATATCTGTCATATGATATGAGATATGATATCATGTATATGATTATGAGATATGAATATTCATGTCATATGATATGAGATATCTTGTGAATATCATGTCATATGATTATGAGATGAATATCATGTCATATGATTATGAGATATCTTGTGAATATCATGTCATATGATAATGAGATATCTTATGATCATCATGTCATGATTAATGAGATGTTATGAATATCATGTCATATGATAATGAGATATGTTATGAATATCATGTCAATATCTTAGATATCTTAGATCATCATGTCATGATAATGAGATATGTTCGAATATCATTCTAGATTATGAGCATGAATATCATGTCATATGATTATGAGATATCTTGTGATATCATTCATGACAATGAGATATGTTATGAATATCATGTCATATGATTGTGAGATATTCTTGTGAATATCATGTCATTGATTGAGATATCTTATGAACATTTTCTCACATGATAAGGGGAATATCATACATGAAATATCATGATTATGAGATATGAATATCATGTCAGTCATTGATTATGAGATATCTTTGATCATGTTCATGATAATGAGATATGTTATGAATATCATGTCATATGATTATGAGATCCTTATGATCATCATGTCATGATAATGAGATATGTTATGAATATCATGTCATATGATATGAATTGATATCATGTCATGATTATGAGATACCTATGATCATATGTCATGATAATGAGATATGTTATGATATCATTCTATGATTATGAGATATCTTGTGAATATCATGTCATATGATTATTGAGATATGACTATCATGTTCATTATCTTGATTATGAGATTCCCTTGATCATCATGTCCTATGATTATTGAGATGAATATCATGTCATATGATTGTGAGAATCTTGTGAATATCATGTCATATGATTGAGATATCTCATGAACATTTTCTCACCATGATAAGAGAATATGATATTTGAATATTCATGTCAATGATTTATGAGATATCTTATATCATCAGTCATGATAATGAGATATTATGTAATATCATGTCATATGATTATGAGATACCTTATGATCATCATTTTCATGATAATGAGATATGTTATGAATATCATGTCATATGATTATGAGATATCTTGTGAATACATGTCATATGATTATGATGATATGTTATGAATATCATGTTCATGATAATAGATATGTATGAATATCAATGTCATATGATAATGAGATTATTTATGAATATCATGTCTGATAGATATGTATGATATCATTATATGTATGAGATATCTTATGATATCATGTCATGATAATGAGATATGTTAGAATATCATGTCATATGATATTATGAGTATACTTATGATCATCATGTCATGATAATGAGATATTTATGAATATCATTCTATATGAGATATTATGACATGTCATAGATATGAGATATCTTGTGAATATTCATGTATCATGTTATGAGCATAGAATATCATTGTCATATGATTATGAGATCATCTTATGACATCATGTCTGATAATGAGATATGTATGAATATCATGTAGATATGGATATATGCAATGATATACATGAACTATCATGTCATATTGATTATGAGATGATGAATATCATGTCATATGTATATGAGATATTTTGTGAATATCATGTTCAATGATTATAAGATGAATATCATGTCATATGATTATGAGATACTATGATCATCATGTCATGATAATGAGATATGTTATGAATATCATGTCATATAATGAGATATGTTATGAATATCATGTCATATGATATGAGATATCTTATGATATCATCGTCATGATAATGAGATATGTTATGAATATCATGTCATATGATTATGAGATACTTAATGATCATCATTCATGATTAATGAATATGCTATGAATATTCATGTCATATGATTATGAGATATGAATATCATGTCATATGATTATGAGATATCTTGTGAATATTCATGTCATGACAATGCAGATATGTATGATATATTCATATGATTTGAGATATCTTGTGAATATCATGTCATATGATTGAGATATCTTATGACACATTTTCTCATCATCATAAGGAGATATCTAATGAGATATCATGATATGAGATATGATATCATGTCATTATATATGAGATCATCTATTGATGCATCAATTCATGATATATGAGATTATGTTAATGAATATTCATGTCATATGATTATGAGATATTTATGATCATCATGTCATGATAATGATATGATCTTATGAATATTTATTGATCAGTCATGATTATGAGATATCTTGTGAATATCATGTCATATGATTATGAGATAGAATATCATGTCATATTTTATGAGATATTTTGTGAATTATCATGTCATATGATTGAGATATCTTATGTCATCATGTCATGATAATGAGATATGTTATGATATTATGTCATATGATTTATGAGATATTTCATGTCTCATGTCTATTTGAGATTCTTATGAATATCATGTTCATATGATTATGAGTACTCTATGATCTCATCATGTCAATGAATAATGAGTATGTTATGATATCAGTGTCATATGATTATGAGATATTATGAATATCATGTCATTATAGATTATGAGTATTGATATTCTGTCATAATGATTATAGAATATCTGTTGAATATCATTGTCAATGATATGAGAATGAATATCATGTCATATGATTTATGAGATATCTTGTGAATATCATGTTCATATGATAATGAGATATCTTATATCATCATTTCATGATAATGAGATGTTATGAATATCTATGTCATATGATAATGAGATATGTTATGAATATCATGTCATATGTATGAGATATCTTATAACTATCATTCATGATATGAGATATGTCTGAATATCATGTTTCATTATGATTATGAGCGAATATCATGTCATATGATTATGAGATATCTTGTGAATATCATGTCATGACAATGAGATTGTATGAATATTCATGTCATGATCTGACTTGTGAGATATATGGTGAATATCATGTCATATGATTGAGATATCTTTATGAACATGTTTCACATGATATGAGATATCTATTGAATATCATGATTATGAGATATGAAATCATGTCATATGATTTGTATGAGATATCTTATGATCATGTCATGATAATGAGATATGTTATGAATATCATGTCATATGATTATGAGATACCTTATGATCATCATGTCATGATAATGAGATATGTTATGAATATCATGTCATATGATTATGAGATATGAATATCATGTCATGATTATGAGATACCTTATGATCATCATGTCATGATAATGAGATATGTTATGAATATCATGTCATATGATTATGAGATATCTTGTGAATATCATGTCATATGATTATGAGATATGAATATCATGTCATGATTATGAGATTCCCTATGATCATCATGTCATGATTATGAGATGAATTCATGATATGATTGTGAGATATCTTGTGAATATCATGTCATATGATTGAGATATCTCATGAACATTTTCTCACATGATAAGGAGATATGATATGAATATCATGTCATATGATTATGAGATATCTTATGATCATCATGTCATGATAATGAGATATGTTATGAATATCATGTCATATGATTATGAGATACCTTATGATCATCATTCATGATAATGAGATATGTTATGAATATCATGTCATATGATTATATGAATATCATGTCATATGATATGAGATATGATATCATGTCATGATAATGAGATATGTTATGAATATCATGTCATATGATAATGAGATATGTATGAATATCATGTCATGATAATGAGATATGTTATGAATATCATGTCATATGATAATGAGATATCTTATGATCATCATGTCATGATAATGAGATATGTTATGAATATCATGTCATATGATTATGAGATACCTTATGATCATCATGTCATGATAATGAGATATGTTATGAATATCATATCATATGATTGAGATATCTTATGAACATTTTGTCATATGATAATGAGATATCTGATGAATATCATGATTATGAGATATGAATATCATGTCATATGATTATGAGATATCTTATGATCATCATGTCATGATAATGAGATATGTTATGAATATCATGTCATATGATTATGAGATATCTTGTGAATATCATGTCATATGATTATGAGATGAATATCATGTCATATGATTATGAGATATGAATATCATGTCATATTATTATGAGATATCTTGTGAATATCATGTCATGACAATGAGATATGTTATGAATATCATGTCATATGATTGTGAGATATCTTGTGAATATCATGTCATATGATTGAGATATCTTATGAACATTTTCTCACATCATAAGGAGATATCTAACGAATATCATGATTATGAGATATGAATATCATGTCATATGATTATGAGATATCTTATGATCATCATGTCATGATAATGAGATATGTTATGAATATCATGTAATATGATTATGAGATACCTTATGATCATCATGTCATGATAATGAGATATGTTATTAATATCATGTCATATGATTATGAGATATCTTGTGAATATATGTCATATGATAATGAGATATCTTATGATCATGTCATGTCATATTATTATGAGATACCTTATGATCATGTCATGATAATGAGATATGTTATGAATATCATGTCATATGATTATGAGATATCTTATGATCATCATGTCATGATAATGAGATATGTTATGAATATCATTTCATATGATTATGAGATACCTTATGATCATCATGTCATGATAATGAGATATGTTATGAATATCATGTCACATGATTATGAGATATGAATATCATGTCATATGATTATGAGATATCTTGTGAATATCATGTCATATGATTATGAGATGAATATCATGTCATATGATTATGAGATATGAATATCATGTCATATGATTATGAGATATCTTGTGAATATCATGTCATGACAATGAGATATGATGTTATGAATATCATGTCATATGATTGAGATATCTTATGAACATTTTCTCACATGATAAGGAGATATCTAATGAATATCATGATTATGAGATGAATATCATGTCATATGATTATGAGATATTTTATGATCATCATGTCATGATAATGAGATATGTTATGAATATCATGTCATATGATTCTGAGATACCTTATGATCATCATGTCATGATATGAGATATGTTATGAATATCATGTCATATGATTATGAGATATGAATATCATGTATATGATTATGAGATACCTTATGATCATCATGTCATGGATAATGAGATATGTTATGAATATCATGTCATATGATTATGAGATATCTTATGAATATTATGTTATAATTATGAGATGAATGTCATGTCATATGATTGAGATATCTTATGAACATTTTGTCACATGATAATGAGATATCTGATGAATATCATGATTATGAGACATGAATATCATGTCATATGATAATGAGATATCTTATGATCATCATGTCTTGATAATGAGATATCTTATGAATATCATGTCATATGATTATGAGATATCTTATGATCATCATGTCATGATAATGAGATATGTTATGAATATCATGTCATATGATTATGAGATATGAATATCATGTCATATGATTATGAGATATCTTGTGAATATCATGTCATATGATAATGAGATATCTTGTGAATATCATGTCACATGATAATGAGATATCTTATGAATATCATGTCATATGATTATGAGATATCTTATGAATATTATGTTATAATTATGAGATGAATGTCATGTCATATGATTGAGATATCTTATGAACATTTTGTCACATGATAATGAGATATCTGATGAATATCATGATTATGAGATATGAATATCATGTCATATGATTATGAGATCTTGTGAATATCATGTCATGACAATGAGATGTTATGAATATCATGTCATATGATTGTGAGATATCTTGTGAATATCATGTCATATGATTGAGATATCTCATGAACATTTTCTCACATGATAAGGAGATATCTAATGAATATCATGATTATGCGATATGAATATCATGTCATATGATTATGAGATATCTTATGATCATCATGTCATGATAATGAGATATGTTATGAATATCATGTCATATGATTATGAGATACCTTATGATCATCATGTCATGATAATGAGATATGGTTATGAATATCATGTCATATGATTATGAGATATGAATATCATGTCATATGATTATGACATATCTTGTGAATATCATGTCATATGATTATGAGATGAATATCATGTCATATGATATGATATGATTATGAGATATGTTATGAATATCATGTAATATGATTATGAGATACCTTATGATCATCATGTCATGATAATGAGATATGTTATGAATATCATGTCATATGATTATGAGATATCTTATGAATATTATGTTATAATTATTAGATGAATGTCATGTCATATGATTGAGATATCTTATGAACATTTTGGCACATGATAATGAGATATCTGATGAATATCATGATTATGAGATATGAATATCATGTCATATGATTATGAGATATCTTATGATCATCATGTCATATGATTATGAGATACCTTATGATCATCATGTCATGATAATGAGATATGTTATGAATATCATGTCATATGATTATGAGATATCTTGTGAATATCATGTCATATGATTATGAGATATCTTGTGAATATCATGTCATATGATAATGAGATATCTTATGATCATCATGTCATGATAATGAGATATGTTATGAATATCATGTCATATGATTATGAGATATGAATATCATGTCATATGATTATGAGATATCTTGTGAATATCATGTCATATGATTGAGATATCTTATGAACATTTTCTCACATGATAAGGAGATATCTAATGAATATCATGATTATGAGATGAATATTATGTCATATGATTATGAGATATCTTATGATCATCATGTCATGATAATGAGATATGTTATGAATATCATGTCATATGATTATGAGATACCTTATGATCATCATGTCATGATAATGAGATATGTTATGAATATCTTGTCACATTATAATGAGATGTTATGAATATCATGTCATATGATTATGAGATATCTCATGAATATCATGTCTTATGATTATGACATATCTTATGAATATTATATCATGATTATGAGATATCATGTCATATGATTATGAGATATCTTATGAACATCTTGTCACATGATAATGAGATGTGTTATGAATATCATGTCATATGATTATGAGATATCTTGTGATTATCATGTCATGATAATGAGATATGCTATGAATATCATGTCATATGATAATGAGATATGTTATGAATATCATGTCATATGATTATGAGATATCTTATGAATATCATGTCATAATTATGAGATATCTGATAAATATCATGTCATGATTATGAGATATCTTGTGAATATCATGTCATATGATAATGAGATATCTTGTGAACATCATGTCACATGATAATGAGATATGTTAGGAATATCATGTCGTATGATTGAGATATCTTGTGAATATCATGTCATATGATTATGAGATATCTTCTGAATATCATGTCATGATAATGAGATATGTTATGAATATCATGTCATATGATTATGAGATATCTTATGAATATCATGTCATGATTATGAGATATCAGATGAATATCATGTCATGATTAGGAGATATGAATATTATGTCATATGATTATGAGATATCTTGTGATTATTATGTCATATGATTATGAGATATCTTATGATCATTGGGTCATGATTATGAGATGAATATCATGTCATATGATTGAGAACATCTTGTTACATGATAATTAGATATCTGATGAATATCATGTCATGATTATGAGATTTGAATATCATGGTCATATGATTATGAGATATCTTATGATCATCAGGTCATGATAATGAGATATCTTATGAATATCATGTCATATGATTGAGATATCTTATGAATATATCATTATAAGATAGCTTATGAATATCATGTCATATGATTATGATATCTTATGAATATCATGTCATGATTATGAGATGAATATCATGTCATTGAGATATCTTATGAACATCTTGTCACATGTTAATGAGATATCTGATGAATATCATGTCATGATTATGAGATATCTTATGAATATCATGTCATGATAATGAGATATCTTATGAACATTATGAGATATCTTGTGAATATCATGTCATGTGATTATGAGATGTCTTATGAACATCATGTCACATGATTATGAGATATCTTATGAACATCATGTCACATGATTATGAGATATCTTATGAACATCATGTCACATGATTATGAGATATCTTATGAATATAATATCAGATGATTATGAGATATCTTATGAATATAATGTCATATGATTATGAGATATCTTATGAATATCATGTCATGATTATGAGATATCTTATGAATATCATATATGATTATGAGAAATCCTATGAATATTATGAGATATCTTATGAATATAATGTCTTATGAATATCATGTCATGATTATGAGATATCTTATGAATATCATATCATATGATTATGAGAAATCCTATGAATATGTCATGATAATGAGATATCTTATGAACATCATGTCACATGATTATGAGATATCTTATGAACATCATGTCACATGATTATGAGATATCTTATGAATATAATGTCATATGATTATGAGATATCTTATGAATATCATGTCATGATTATTAAATGTAGATTTTAAAAAGAAAGAAAAATAATGAAAAAGTAAAATACAATGCTTGAAATTTTAATTCTTATCCATGGTAACAGATTTTGAATGAATGAAATTAAAATTATTTTCAATGAAAAAAAATCCTGCTCCTACTGAAGATATCTGAATCATTACTTATGTCAGTTTCAGTATTGTCAGGTATTTTTTGGTGTCGGTGTTATTATATGATTTAATATTCCATTTATATTAACTTTTCTGTATTTTGTATAAAAAAATGAATCTTGAAACTGAAAATATTTTTAACTGCATGCCTACTTTAAACCACTCACAGTGGCCCTCTCCCCACTGCAATCCTCTCATAAACCACTAGCAGCAGCTCTCACACATGTCACTTGTTTACTCTGAAAAATTACAACGTGAAACACCCCTGCCATCTTTTGTTTTGTCTGGGAACCAAACCTGAGACTGGTACTTGATCCTTTTGCAATTGGGAACTAGTTGAATGGAAATACGGAAATTTGGTAGGCAAAGAGTCAACTATTCATCATGACATCAAAGTTAGACTAAGAAAAATAATGTTGGTAATATTCAATTAATTTATTTGTGACTGAATGGAAATAAAAAATTGCTTATATATATTTACCAACCACTTATTAAACAGAGTTTAACAGGTTTGAATTCAGAGTTTTCCTTCTCCTAGACTGGTCATCTAGCCAAGGTTAAAGAGCCCAGTCTGGCCTGCTATTTACCCATAGCTGGAGGGAGAATTGGATTCATACCTTTCCCAAGGGTATTAGCGCCATGTGAAATGCAAACGCCTTGTCCAGGATTTGAACTCTGGTCGACGAGTTCATTTCCTATGACTCTAACCATTACACCACATGCCTCCATAAAATTTGGTTATAAGGGGTGAATCAAGTAAAAATAAAAGTTTGAAAAGACCTGGTCTATAGCAATGGTTTTAATAAAATATAATTTCTCCCTTTTTTTTTTTTCTTGCTTTCCCTTACAGGTGCTGGCCTCTTTGATTATCCGCTTGGCTCTTGCAGAAACGTTTTGTCTTAATTGTGGGATTCTTTCTCTGGATGAACCGACAACAAACCTGGATAGACAAAATATTGAAAGTCTTGCAAATGCATTAGTCGAGTAAGTATTAGGGATTTGTTGACTGAGAAAAAAAAATCATTTAATACACTTTGCTTCATTTGGCCCACAAGTTTCAGATTACAGTGTAAGTAACCAGCTGTTACAAAATGGTCACTCATCTAAGTACTGAACAGCCACATCATTGCTTAACTTCTCCTTTCTTCTTATTCACAAAGATTTACTTAGTCTGGTACACTAGGCTCAGATTGTTTACACTACTTGCTGTTACAAAATGGTCACTCATCTAAGTACTGAACAGGTTCGTCCTTGCTTAATTTCTTACTTTCTTTTTATTCACTAAGATTTACTTAGTCTGGTACACTAGGCTCAGATTACTTACACTACCAGCTGTTACTAAGTGGTCACTCATCTAAGTACTGTACAGGCTCATCATTGCTTAACTTCTTCCTTTCTTGTTATTCACAAAGATTTACTTAGTCTCATACACAGTGTTCAGATTACTTACACTACCTGCTGTTACTAAGTGGTCACTCATCTAAGTACTGAGTAGGCTTATGGCTTCTTAACTTCAGTAAGATGGTAGAAATAGGAGTCAGCATTAATTCCCACCGTTTTTTTTGCTAGTATATTGAATTGAAAAAACTGTTAAAAGTAAAGTCTTTTTTTTCAAACTTATCAAATTCTAAACTGTTAAGAATAAGTTGTCATTTCTCTGAATGTTTGAAATGAGGCTTGATGATTAGTATTATCTGCGTTATTCAGACTATTGTCCTCATCTTCATTGTTAACTGTACAACGTTTCGGCCGATGTGCCCTCCAGCCTTCTTCAGATATTTCTTCTTGGACTCAGGAACCTTCTTTTCGAACTCTGGAACATTCTTGTTGTAACCGGGAGTCATCACGGAACTTTGAACCTAACCCTTTATTAGGTCCACGGGGGTATCCTGTTCTCATAACCATAGCTGGGGTAGAGGCGTTAAGCTGTGTTAATTATTATTCTATGTTACTGCTGCCCTTGACCAGGATTGAATCTGCAGTCCAGAGATAACTGTCACTTAGAACTGTCTTAACCTAACTTCTTTATCCACTGGGCCATGTGTCCAATTGGACACATGGCCCAGTGGATAAAGGAGTTAGGTTAACGCCTCTACCCCCAGTTATGGTTAGCGGAATGAGAACAGGATACCCCCATGGACTGAATAAAGTATAGGTTCAAAGTTCCGTGATAGCTCCCGAGTTCGAGAAGAAATACCTGAAGAAAGCTGGAGGGCACATCGGCCGAAACATTGTACAGATAACAATGAAGATGAGGACAATAGTCCGAATAATGCAGATAATACTAAAGTCTTCTTTTCCAAACAAATTACAGAAATGTTATTCACACCTAAAAAAAAAAAAAAAAAAAAACAAACTATTCAATTTCACTAAATTTGTGTTGTGTCATGAGTCATGATGTCAGGTTTATGGCTCTATCTGTGTGTGTATATATAACAATAGATGAGGACAACAGTCTGAAAAATCTAAATAATACTAATCCTTTTATGTTATTAAATGAAAATTGCTAATCATTAATTTAAAAAAATTATTTTTCTGTAAAGTATTCTCAAGAGCCGTCATGAACAGCGCAATTTCCAGTTGGTTGTCATAACTCATGATGAAGAATTTGTGGAGTTGCTTGGTCGTTCAGAATATGTGGAGGAATATTATCAAATAAAGAAGAATGAATAGTGAGTATAATTTGTTTTATTTTCAACTAATTTTACTATTTTTAAAAACTTTTGCAACATAATGAATTCGACTATACCTCACAATTTACTGCTTGGCTTAAAATAACTCTGGATGGGTTGACATACCGTCAATCAATCAATTACTCCCACTCCACCTTCATTCATTTTTATAATTTTAGGTGGAGGGGACTTTAATAAATCCCCCCCACCCCACCTCATGAAAATAAGGGAACACTTTTCAGATATATGAGACCACGGCCTACTTATTATTATATATAATAATGAGGATGTGATGTGACCTGTTAAGTTTTACAGGGTCCTCTGTACAGCATTGGCATTGAGATGACCAATGTAGTTTTTTTTACTGGAGAACGTCACTTATGAGCTTGACCTTGCTTCTTTGTCTTCCTCGTATGGTTCGTGTGATAGGAGGTAACCGTCTGCAAAACTGCTCTTTTGTGCGGTACTGTTTCCAGAAAGTGAATATTTTTAGGATGCAGTGTTTATTTTTGATTTCCTCCGAACTTGTTTTTATGATTTTTGTTGTTCAGATATTTTAATTTTTTTTTTAATTAAATCGTAAAGCTAAAAACAAACTTTATGCAAATCAAGAATTTAGCAATGAATTTATGGAGAAAAAAAAAACAAACTTATTTTCTAAATTCTTTTTGAATGAGTTTTAGTCTTTGATATTTTTTATCATACTAGCAAATATATGCACCCCCCGGGTGCAAGTATTTAAGTTTTAATGTAATAAAATATTGTATTAAATTAGAAAGGCTAATGAAACTAAATAATAATGCAGATAAAAAGTTTTGAAACAGAGGGGGTATAATCGAAAAATAGAACAACTGAAACTTACTCTTCCACCAATCTCGTCTTTCATTGCTATTTTTTCTAATTTAAGTATTTAGTTAAAAGAGGAAGTAAAAAATAAAATGACAGTTATTTGTTTTTGTTAATGGATTTCATTTAAGATTCATTGAAGAGATTTTTGCTTATATTCATTAAAATAAAACCAAACAGTTAGAAATCAATAATAATAAGCACATATTTATTAAAATCACATTTTTAATATCAATATGCAAATTAGCCCTCCCATTCACATTGTAAACCGCTATTTTGTTGTCTATATAAATATAATTGCATGTTGTTAGTATGTAGATAAGGTTAACAGTATTAATAATGTAAAACAATTTTATTAATAATTGAGGTTTAAATAAAAATGAAAACATTGAGAATGTGATGTTAATACTAACGGAATTGTGACTTAAGTAATAATATAGTTTCGATTACAGACAGAAAAACACACAATCTCCATTATAATAAGATATAAACGAATACTATTGCTTACACTACCTGGTCACTCATCTAAGTACTGAACAGGCTCATCATTGCTTAACTTCCTTTCTTTTTCTTATTTATTAAGATCTGCTTGGTTGCTGAGAGTACCTGTTATTCTTTAGTGGTTAATTAATGAATGGTTTCATTGTTGCCTAACCTCTTTTTTTTTTTTCCCTTGTTATTTACTAAGATTTGATTACACGGTGTAATTTGATCATGGTAAGTAATATTTTATTTATTTTTGAAGCCCAGTGGATTCTGTGGTTACTTATGTTAAGCTATAAACCATAAATTATTTTATTTGCAGTGGTTGTTCCAGAATCCATCGTAGAAAAGTGCGAGACCTTCATACATGATCAGTTTCAATACAACATAATAAAGAAAAAAGTTATCTTATTGGCTTCTCAAAATAAAGTTATTTTTATTAATTTAAACATGTTTGTTTTTTTGTTTTTCAAAAAATGTAATCAGTGGTTTGGTTTCTTTATTTAATGGCATAACAATTTTGTAGATGAACATTTTGGTTTGTTTTATGGCACATCAACCTTAGTGGGTCATTTAATTAAGGAAGTGCAGTGGTGTACTGGTTAGAGTCACAGGAAGTGGACTCGTCAATCAGAGTTCAATTCCTGGATGAAACCACAGTTCACCTTGTGCTAATACCCTTGGGAAAGGTATGAATCCAACTATTCTTCCCCAGCTATGGGTAAATAGTAAGGCAACCATTCTAAGAGAAGAAAAACTCTGAATTCAAACCAAGTCACTACTAGAATAAGCTCAGGTCAAGCCTACTTAGTGATCTATTTGAATGCAGACAGACAAAGTTTTGAAATAAATTCATTCCAAATAGATACTCAATTTCTTTTATAAACTCATGTTTTCTACTTAACCTATAGATGGGACCCTAACAGGTACTACCACTCCGGGTCAGAGTGGACCTGGGAGCAATGGTGATGAAGGGGTGCTCCACATTCCCCAGACCAAACCTCAGTCACTGCCTTCTAGTTCTAGCACCCATATGATAAAAAAGGTTGGTGCTAGTCATAAGGGCAATATGGTCAGGGCAATCATATAGGTGCTAGGACTTGATGTGACCTGCCAATTGATTGGAGGGGGCCTCTCCAACCAGTAAGGGTCTAAGTGGAGTGTTGCATGTCATAGACTGTTCATCTACCAGGATTCTGTCCTTAAGTATCATGGGTCACATCCACGGCCAACAGGTATTGAGGTTTTTACCCTCTGCAGAGATGCAGTCGGTGAATTCTAAAGCATCAGCTGATAGGGCTGTAGATGAAAGGTATGAATCTATTTCTTCTCCCCTTTAGCTATGGTAAATAATATGGCAAACTGGGCTCTTTAGCTTTGGTACAGCAACCAATCTCAAAGAAGGAAAACAGAATTCAAACCTGGATATAAGGGTTGAGTCAAAAGACTTGCAGGTTCAATCCTGATTATGGGCGAAAATAATGGAATAAGAACAATCTACTTCAATGAATGGATTAAATAAAGGTTTCAGTTCAAAGTCTTGTGAAGGCTCTAGAGTTCGACAAGAATCAACTGAAAAAAGTCACATCCTGCCCAGGTAAATAAAAAACTTTAAAAAGATCAAAATTGTTTTAATGTCATTTTATTCATGAAAATATAAAAATGAAATGTAAATAAAATGAGTTTGGTGATTCCAGGTTATATCATATAAAGGATGCCCAAAAAATCTTAACAGATCTCACTTCAAGAATCCGCATCATCAAATTGTCCAATTTCCATGGATTGTTCTTCGGAATTTCCATTGCTGTTTTCGACTGAAAAGTTAAGAAAAATTCAATTAGCTTGCTGCAAATGATATTTCTAAGCCCAAGTCCCATTCCTATAAGGATTTATAAAAAAAATGGCTAAAAATGACCTTTTCATTTAAAGTTACCAGAGTTATTTCCCTTGAATTAAAGACTTGTTTGGGGCAGATTAGTTAAAACGAATGTGACGGTATAGGACATTAAGAGTGGGAGATTAGATCAAATAGATCTGTTTGAAAATTTGTATTAGATAGGAAATCATATAATGGTGTTATTTATATTAAGAAAATTTACTTGGAGCTATAATTGTTTTAATGGACCATTTCAGTTTTATCATAAAGAAATGAATGAAAAAAAAAAAAAAAAAAGGACATGCTACATACAAAAAAATATAAGAAAGAAAGAAAAAGTAAGAGAGATTGTGAGCATGCTAATCTATTTCAATCAAACAATGAAAAGAAGGAAAGAAAGTTACATATTGAACTATTTTGCAATAGCTCTGAGGTAAACATATCAATCAAAATTATCAAGAATGCTGCATACTGTTTTCAGAAAATGCTGGAAAAAGTGAGTTTGCAAAGCAAATTCAATTTTTAAAAATTAGTGTCTGGAGAAAACAAAACAAAAACAAACATTGAAATAATTTTGTAAGGTTTGACCTAATTTAAATGGACCTGATTCAAGCTACAGGCTAGCTGCTTATGAAACTTAACATATATCATGAGGAGGTAATCAGATATAAAAAAGGGGAAAGTGACAGGCAGAATGTGGGGTAAGAGACTGGTCAGTTTTTGACTTAATTGCAAATTACAACTAATTAGAACCAATTAAAATGGATTTTTTTTCAAACATAACTTAATCCAAGCACAATATTTTGATATGAATTTTGTGTCATTAAACTAAATAGAAAAAAGCCTTTAGCAAACAATCATTGATTCACTCAGCTTTAGTATAATAATAGATGTTATGGCGAAAGTGTGGATAATTTTTTGACTCTTCCCCATACATAGAATTCTGTTTATATGAACAATGTAAGTGAATTCATCGTTCAAGTGTTTAGGTGTGCAGATGCGGAGGGGTTTGAGGTAAAATCCTATTATAATGCTTATTTTAGTGTGGGTGTCATGGTGGACTTTAAAAAATTTTTTTATTTTTTTAAATTGAACTCACCATACAGTTTACACACTAATTAGAATCTAATAACTCCCTACTTTTTCTAGATGTCCTACACACAAAAAACAACAAACAGAAATTCAAAGTCCACCACAAACCCACAGCCAAAAATGACCACACTACTCACACCCACACCAAAAAAAGGCATTATAATAAGATTTTACCTCAGACCCCTCCACATTTGCACACCTAAATACTTGAATGATGAATTCACTTACATAAAGAACAACTTCCAAAACCTCTCAGATCCTTTACTGAATTCAATACAAAACTATTAATTTTGTAAGAACTGATTCTTATTTCTCTGAATTTTTGATGATTAGTATTATCTGCATTATTGTCCTCATCTTCACTATTATCTGTACAATGTTTCAGCCGATGTGCCCTTTGAGGCTAGAGCGTCACACCTACCATCAGCTCCTTACTTTACCACACAGATCCCTGTGCTACTCATATGCCGAGTGGGCGAGGGCCGGTATCAAACTAGGAACCTTGTGGTTTCTACCCAAACACTTTACCGACTGAGCTAACCCGGCCCTTTTACATTATTCATACCATAATAATAAAAAAAAAATTTTTTGTTCCCAAAACCATTGAAGATTTTTTTGCACACATATCAAATATCAAATACAAATAATTTTTAAGCGATCCATAGATGGGACCCTAACAAGTACTACTGCCTCCACAGTGGACCTGAGAGTAATGATCAGGGGTAATCCACACTCCCTAAATCCCCAGAACTGGAACCTCACCATCAGATGCAGTTTAGGTCACTTGGTTGAACTTGACCATAATAAGTAAAGTCTAATGTCAGTATCAGCAAGGGAGTCTATCCCCTTTTCACTAGCACTAGACTAAAGAGATTATTTTAGCATCTGAGGTGGAGCACCACACCTACCATCAGCTCCTCACTTTACCGCACAGATTCCTGTGCTACTCATATGCTGAGTTGGCGTAGGCCGGTATTGAACCAGGAACCTAGTGATTCCTAGTTGGACACTACCAACTGAGCTAAACCGGCATTTACTGTCACTAACCAGGACACCCCTTTTTGGTTAAATCAAACTTAACGGACCTAAATTCCACTATCGTATGTCACCCCAAGGTGTAATACAGATTCTCAAGGATACGTGGTTCAAAGTTAACTGACCTGAAAAAATGTTAAAGTTTTTAAAATAAAATAACTGGTGCATTATATCTTTTATTCATCAATATATCAACACTGAAAATTTTATTCAATTTGGTTAATTCCCTGATTTTTGGGAATTTTTTTTCTTTCGGTGGGGTGACATACGATGCTGGAATTTAGGTCCGTTAAGTTCGATTTAACTCCCTTTTATTTTTTTTTTTGGGGGGGGGGGTCTTACCCCCTCTGCAGTGGATACAGTCAGCATATTCTAAGCCCCGTTAACAGTAGTGTTATTGCATTTGGGGGTGGGGGACAAACTGTATACTTTGAAAGATATAACAATATTAAGAGTGACCCTTTAAAGGGGGGGAGACAAGCTGACAGAATGTAAATCACAATAATTAACAAAGGAAAGGAAAAAAAAAAAAAAATTTTTTTCAACTGTCATTACTGACAATGGATAAACTGTCTTGAACATTTACCGTAAATCCTCGAGTATAATCTGCATTTTTCCCAAAAAATTTAAAGGTCAAAATCCCTAGTGCGTACTATATACGAGGTTAAAAATGAAAAATATTTTCTAAGCAATGTCCGAGTCTCTATTTGCTGTCCGGCAATGTTTATTCAGATGCATTTTTTTCAGAAGTTACAGCCCCCTACAAATCCCCTGCGTATTATACTCAAGGGCGGACTATACTCGAGGATTTACGGTAATTTCTGAGCAATCAGTGCTTAACTCAATTTATGAAAAATGAAGCAATGTGATTCACTCATACCTGAGATCGTAGTTACACCATTGGAGGCAATGGGGGTATCCCCACTTCCTTGAAATATGTTTTCTAAGCGAGCAAGATTGTTTTGTCCTTGGATTGAAAGATTTGCAAGTCCAGCAGCACTCGTATAATATTCAGGATCTCCATCTGATAAAAAAAAAATAAATAAATAAAAATAAACAAATAAAAAATAAATAAAAATAAAAAATAAATAAAAATAAATAAAAATAAACATAAATAAAAAATAAATAAAGAATAAAAAATAATTAAAAAATAAATAAAAAAACTAAATAAATTTTTAAGAATTAAGACATACAAAAAGGTTATATAATAATGAAAGAAAAATTAGTTTGGTTTGGTTTGTGGCATATCAAAGTCAGTGAGTCATTTAATGCCGACAAAGTTTTCAAATAAATTCATTCTTAATTTTTTATAAACATATTTTTCTATTTAACCCATAGATGGGACCACAACATCATCCTATGTTTATTATTAAAAATAACAATGAGCACAAATGTTATATATTGTATAAACGGAAATATGAATTTCCGGTTTTATTAAACAAAGAAAGATAACAACTTCCCGTTATCAGATCAAGAGATAAAAATGTGTAGGAGTAGCTATGAATATAAAAGAACCGAGGGCTCGAGACAGGTCAGTCGTCAGTCAGCCCCGAAGGCAGTCAGCCGGAGAGAGAGTGAGGTGATCGGAGTCAGTAATCGGGAGAGTCGGTACGAGTTAGTTGGCCAAGCGGGATCTCGTGTAGTTGGTGTGAGAAAAGCTAGCCTTAATATTTACCAACTGAAAAAGCTTGTCACCCAGAAATTTAATCGAAGGACTGAAAGTCTAAAGACTGAATATATTAATTAAACTGACCCTCTCTTTCGAAGTTAAGAAGCTTGAATTTATTTCAATAAACTTCTGGAGGTTAACTTTGGTGTTATTGTCATCTCTTACAACGAAGATAAAACTATTGTAATTTAGTACCGTGACGACGCGCCCTGCAACACAAACAAGGTTTAGTTTGTTGGGTTTTATGGCATGTCAACCCTTGTTGGGTTATTTTATGCAGAAGACATTTCTATATTCTATTCATGCTTGATGGGTATTCAAATTTTTTTTTAAACACTTAATTTTTTTCTATTTAACTCATAGATAGGACCCGAACAGGTACTACCACTCCAGGTCAGAGTGGACCTGGGAGTAATGGCGATGAAGGGATACTCCACACTCTCCAAAATTGGAACTTTACCATTAGATGCAGTTTAATATGATACCCAGGACACTAAGACCCTCAGCCATTGTCTTCTAGCCCATGATAAAAATGGGTTGGGGGTTTGCCATAAGAGCAATACAGTCAGGACAATCATGTAGGTGATAGGGCTTGACATGGCCAGTCAATTGATCGGAAGGATACTCCACACTCACCAGAGCTCCAACACTGAAATTTCACCATTAGATGCAGTTTAAACAATATGTAGGGGTGATAAAACTTTCGGACCACCCTGCATTGTCTTACCCAGGATAACCATTTTTTTTGGGGGGGTAGTGGTGACTAACCCACCCCCAGCAGTCAATACCAACAGTGTGGTTTACTTGGAATAGCTTTGGGCAAAACAGATTATGAATAAATAAAAATAAAAAAAGTTGTTACCTCCTTCTCCTCCTTCCACTTCTTCTTCCTCCTCCTCCTCCTCAACATCTTCAAATTCAGAATCTGTCTCTTGGTTTTCATCTGGATGAAGAGCAGAACATGTGGACATGGCCTGGAACATTAAATTCACTAAAAAACAAAATAATCATTTATTAATAGAAATACAAGTTAAAATACATAAAACTAGCAAAAATGTTTATATATATATATATATATATATATATATATATATATATATAATATATATATATACACACACACACACACACACACAGGTACCTTGACTTAAGAGTGAGTTTTCAGAGTTAAAAGGTGTCACTGTTGATTTTTTGCCTCATGTTGTGTGCTAAATTTTGAGGTAGAGTTCAGATACGCTTATGTTAATAAGTTCACTAAAAACATTTAAGTTTCTAAAAAATTTTAAGCTAAAGAAAAAAAATTTTTTTTTAAAAATCATAAAAGCATATTTCGGCACATAATTCCTTACATTCTATTCCATAATGTTTTTATAAAATACATTGCAATTTTTCTTATTTAAAAAAACAAATTAGGGTATTTTTGAGGGGTTAGAACAATGGCAATTTAGTTTATTTCAGTAGGGAAAATTGATTTGATATACGAGGAAATTAAGCTACAAGCAAAACAAATTAAACTTATAAGTCAAGGTACCACTGTATTTATAAAAGAAAGATTCTATATGTTTGTACAACCGGGTATACATCTTTTTATAAAGGAAAATTGGTGGAGACCTGCAAAGACCAAAGTTCAATAAAATCAGCACCCTATTTTTGTCCGAAAGGGAATTAGAAAACTTTTTACCCACCATTTTACATAAGAAAAACTAAATAAAAATATAATTAAAGTTTAAATCAATGATCTATTAAGAAATTAATTAAAAAGATGATTAAGTAATTAACAAAGGATAAAACCTAATAAAAATCATATTAAAAAGAAGAATGAAAAATACAAAAAATAAACTTAAAAACAAGAATATATAAAGAATAAAAGATAAAACAAATACAAAAATAATTTTTATTAATCTATATATACATATACATATAGCTGTTAAAAAAAAGTTGAGCCGCACTGATGAGACATAAATGTCAAAACACGGATCTGTGGATGACTGATATATATATATATATATATATATATATATATATATATATATAAAAAAGGACACATTTTTAAATTTTTAAGTCCCGGGCAATGCTAGTTTTAAATAAGTGCTAAGATCAAATCTAAAATATTTTGCGGACCATATGACATTTAGGTACCCCATTTGCGATCTCGTTTCATAAGGACATTTTTTTCATTTACACCGTCAAAATCTGGTTGTTTGTTAGGGGTTAGGGTAAGGGATTAGTTTTACAATAATAAAAAAAACCCTAAAAATCATCTGTTAACAAACAACCAGATGTTGACGGTGTAAATGAAAAAAAAAGTCCTTATGAAACGAGATCGCAGAAGGGGTGCCTAAAGGTCATATGGACCAATTTTGCAATATTTTGGTAAGTGATACGAACATATATATATATATGAGGAAAAATGAGTAAAGAAAAGAAATATAAATGGATAAAATGAATTTAATCGATATCACATTAATCGATATCACTTACACATGTGTTTCGGTCAGTTTATGTGTGTGAAAATATTTCGCACATATACAAGAATCGACCTTCATCAGAGTGAACATTTATTTTTAATTATTTTTATTTATATATTTTATTATTCAAAAAATAAATGTTCACTCTGATGAAGGTCGATTCTTGTATGTGTGCGAAATATTTTCACACACATAAACTGAAACACATGTGTAAGTGATATCGATTAAATTCATTTTATCCATTTACATTTCTTTTCTTTACTCATTTTTCCTCATATTGTCGGATTCAATTCCTTTTCCATATATATATATATATATATATATATATATATATATATATGTAAACAAATATAGGTATTTTCAGCCGACAATATTTGGGAGAATATGTGCTTAATTGAAGTCAGACCTAATTCTTTTGAAAGTTAATTCATTAATGATTAATTAGGTGCGGATTTAACTACTTAAATGTAAGGCTAAACAAATCGAGAAAAATCAATCTCTGAAATGTACATTCAGAGATTGATTTCTCTCGATTTGTTTAGCCTTACATTTAAGTAGTTAAATCCCGCCTAATTAATCATTAATGAATTAACTTTCAAAAAAATTAGGTCTGACTTCAATTAAGCACATATTCTCCCATATATATATTATATATATATATATATATATAGCAGTTCAAGCCATGGAAGGTACCTGCTGTGGGTCATAATATTGTGGTATTTGGTGCACAGATACATTATGTATTGCTCCACTCCATGTTTGATTTGAAAGCAGCATAAATGAATGTGCTATGTCGTTCAATTTGGCACTTTACAGTTGATCACAGTACAGTAACAAGATAGTTCAAGAAATTTTGCTTGGATTGCAAGAACCTTGACAATTGGACAAGGTTAGGCAGGTTACCATGGATTCTGATACTATGCTCCAAGCCACAAAAGCATTTCCAGTGAGTGGCACTCCAAAAATAATCAGGCTATTTTGGCATCTCACAGTCCAGTGTGGGTTGCCACCTTCACATTACCAAAATATTGCAAAACTTTTGACTCACCAGAGGTAGGTAGGTAGTTACCTTAGTATTAGATTAAAATACTTACATGATGCTTTGTCATGTGGTACAAGATGGATTTCTGTGAATGGATCTTCATCTTCATCATCAGAGCCAGCTTCATTTTCCTCATCTTAGAAAAAAAGAGAGAATATTAAATCGATTTGAAAAAACATTGGATCAGAGCTTTTTTTTTTAAACTTATTTTTTTTTTTTTTAGATGAAACTGTCAACTGACATCATATTCTTCCTGAGCAGAAACTGTTATTTCCCCGATGGCATATGTCTAGAGTAAACAGAAAAGACTTATTTTTTCTCTTCCAACATGGCTGGTTGATTAGTTGGATTTTACAGCACGTCAACCTTCATTGGGTTAGTTTATGCCGAAGACGTTTTGTTTTATTGATTCTTGATGGGTATTCAAAAATTTTTTTTTTTTAAATTTAACCTATAGATGGGACTAACTGCTACCACTCCAGGTCAGAGTGAACCTGGGAGTTATGGCAATGAAGGGGTACTTCACACTCCCCAGAGCTCCAGAATTGGAACTTCACCATTAGATGCAGTTTCATACTCAGGACCACCACCTTCTAGCACATACATCATAAAAAGGGTTGGGGGTTTGCCATAAGAACAATAGGGTCAGGACAATCATATAGGTGCTAGGGCCTGATGTTACTAGCTGATTGATGAAGGGGGCCTCTCCAACCTAAATAAGGCCCAAAGTGGAGTGTTGCATGTCATGGACTGCTCAGCCACCATGATTCCTTCCTTAAGCATCATGGGTTGCCACCCACAGCCAACAGGTGGTCCCATTGGAGGGGGGCGGGTCTTACCCCTCTGCAGTGATGCAGTTGGTGTATTCTACAACCCCAGCTGACAGGGCGGATTGATAGTTGCACATAGGGTGTTAGCCCAAATAACAAGTGATACAGTGATAGTGACAGCTCAGAAAAACGAGATACAGTTTGTTGGCAGACAATGCCTTGCTAACAAGACTAAAAATCTAAACTTATGCCAAGTCCACCGGGCGTTCGCTGCACATCTCGTCTTGGCTGTTGTGTCATCTGCTATGCAAGGGACTCCCACAGTTGTGTTCTGGAATCGAACCACATCGGTGGGGCTAAAGACCCCCTCATAAGAGAACAGTTAAACAACAAACTGTTACTTTTTTATGGGCCATCTTTTAGCCTTCAAGCAAGAGCACCTGTCCAGCGGAAATCCTTGGTAATCCTTTGGTTCTCCTTAGTATTGTAAGTTCCTTCGTCAATGATTGCAAATGGACTATGGAAAATATCAGTGTTTAAGTAGTCAATCAGCCACGCATTATGGCTGTTGATTGGCAGAGGAATAGACCACGTAACCCTGCCTAGTCTATTTAATTTAGGTGGTGAATTTTAGCACACCTTATATACCCAAATATTCCAACACAAACAAAGAGGGAGAAAGAGCAACAAACAAAGACGATAAGGTTCACATTCTGATAAGGTCCAGAGGGAAGTTTAGGACTGATACATTCATTTTCCTTCTTTCTCATTCATTCTTTAGCGGTTATGAGTGTTGAGCTCTGGTCAGAATCAGGACCTGCTTGTGTCACAACCCACTTTCAACAGGTCCCAAAAGTCCAACTGTTCTGGTCTACCTCTCAAATCCAACTGTCTCTTACTGACTCAAGACCAGGCCCCGACACTAACTTTTTTCATAACCATCCCAAACAAAAATTATCAACCGTCCCAAATGGGGTTGGGACCATTCTGAAATCAAAATATTTTTGTTTAATTCATTAGCATCATCTATACTTGTCAGTCATCAGTAGCATAATAACATGTAATAAAACATTAAGAAAAGCTGAAGCAGTGATAATTCTGGATATTTGGACAAAAAATCCATTTCCTAGTGTGTTTTGAGCTAAAAAAAAAAAAAAAAAAAAAAATTTTTTTTACTTTAAGTTACCCTGAGAAGGGTTAGTAGTACATAATTCGGTCCTTTTAAACTATCTCCCTCCACCATTATTCCTTATATGGCTTTGAGAATAGACCTGCGGTGCCATCGCCTCATTTTGAGGTGAGCATTGGGGCAATCACTGGACGGCATTTATTGGAATGTAGTACTAACTTTTAGGAAAAATTTTTAGCGTCCCGGATGTAATTTTTATCTTCCCCGGGACGATGGGACAGCGTTAATGTCGAGCCCTGCTCAAGACCCAACTGACTCATTCTCACGAGATCTCGCCATCAGCCCGTGGGATTTGAAAATCGCGTCCCTTTGTTAGAAAACCACACTCAAGTGATTGAATTGCAAGCATCGTTCAGCATACGTAGTGTCATAAAAATACAAAATAGTTTTTAGGACTTACCTATGAAACAATTGATCATCATGTAAATACATTCATGAGGAAAATTTACTGCGTCTCTGGAAACTCCATGAATTGAAATTGCAGGATACTCCAAAGAAAATCCTTTGCCATTTTCATTTCCAACCCACGAGAGCCGACTTCAATTAAGAAAAGGAAAAATAACAGATTTATCACATGAATGTTAAAAACAATTTTAGAAATCAAAAAGTAATATTTTTTCATCTTTTCTCAGACTAGAGTGTTCGGCTAGAAACCACAAGGTTCCTAGTTTGATACCGGCCCTCGCCAACTCAGCGGATGATTAACACAGGGATCAGTGCGGTAATGTAAGGAGCTGATGGTAGGCGTGGCGCTCCACCTCAGACGCAAAAACAATCTCCTTGGTCTAGCGCTAGTGAAAAGGGAATAGACTCTCTCGCTGATTGGCTGATACTGACTTTAGGCCACCCCAATGACTTTACTTTTTGCTTTTTTAATGACAGGCAAGAATCTATCTTCTACAGAATCAAATATGGTTTAATTTATTTAATAGCATATCAACCCCTTATGAGCTATTTAATGCCTAAATTGGATTCATTTGTAAATATTTGATTATAATCAGTGATACTGATAGCTTTTAGATTTAGTGCGTCCTGGGATGCACATATTTGTTTTGAAGGAGTCCCTGGGAAAATTTATGGGTCCCAACTAAAGCCATCTAACTCCTACCTTGTAACCTATCCTGTGTAATTCGTTTTAAAGAAACTATTGAAATGTATTTACAGTTAGCTTGAAATGGTGAGGGAGGAAGAAAGAAAAACACTGGGATGCATGAATCTGATTTCACTGCATCCTTTTAAATTTTTGTGTGTCAGGGATGCAGGATGCATACCTATTAGCATCTTTTATCTGGAATTTAAAAGAAAATCTACTTTTATCAATTATAACAAAAACTGGTTTGTTAATTCGTCAGTTTCTGGCTGATGCTGATATTACACTGCCTTAACGTTAAGTATGGAGACTGCAAGAGTAATAACATTTACTGCATTTTGAGTCTAATGTTTGAGGATTATGCCTCATAAATAGTTTATCTTCTGAATTGAAAAAAGAAAATGATTTCTTGCCAAATAAAAGAAATGAAAGCCTGAAGGAACGTACACCGTCAATTCTCCCCCTCCCCCCACAGCAGACGATAATGTTGGGTTATCGAAAAAGAGTTATTTCCCCTTAACGAATTTCTGGACAATGAAAACTGCCATACCAAAAATATGGTCAAATGAGAAACCACGTAAAGTATTCCTATCTAATTTATACACGGTTTAAAGTAACTATTAGTAAGGGTCCAAGTGGAGTGTTGCATGCCATGAATTACTCAGCCACCAGGATTTTGTCTTTAAGCATCATGGGTTGCCACATACGGCCAATAGGTAGCCCCAATAGGGGAGGGGGTGTGCTTACCCTTATGCAGAGGTGTAGTTAGTGTATTCTACAGCCCCACCGACAGGGCTGCACTGTTCTTCGTGGTTAAAGAGGAGAAAGACAAAACAATATAACAAAGCCAATGACAACACACAGAACAATGCCAATCCCAGACTTGAGAGAGTCCCCCCCTCCCCATAGGATTGGCATTTGCTTTGAGTACCTATATTGGAGGAAAGGAAATTCTACCCACGTAACTGACAATGCTTATTGAGTTTTTCTGTGTCTTTCTATGTGTTTTGTATCACCCACACATTTTCACTATTCATCAACGTATCATCCAGAATTGCATCATTTGCTAACCTTTGAACACCTTTTTTGTTTGTGTTATTTCCTATTCCGTGACTTTGGGGTCAGCATTCATCACCAGAGGGTGTCAAACTTCTGTGCTAATGACTGCTAATTTCCTTACTTCAAACATATATAACACATATACTATAGGATTACCATATTAGTTTCTACAGCTAAGTTGGCTGTATGTATTTATCAAAACCCTCCACCACAGGCAGGATGCAACATAAGGTGGATTATTAAGCAGAGTAGAGTATAATTTGGATTCAAAGTTTCCTTCTACAAGATTGGTTGTCATACCAAGGCTAAAAAGCCCAATCTACCTTAATATTTACCCATAGCTGTAGGGAGAAGAGATGTATTCATGTCTTTCCACAAAGCATTAGTGTGAAGTGAAACACAAACAGACTTATACAGGATTTTGAAGGTGAGTGTACGCATTACATTTCTGGATTTTAAAAAAAAAATTTTTTCTACATGACAGAAATTTTCTTTATTGGACTATAATATATAACCACATACTAATGTTTTTGGACTATGAAGAAGTTTTGTTTGGACCCTATAGGGTTATCAGTGGCCCCAAATACAGCCTTGTTCATTAGGTGGGATTAATAAATCCAAACTATATATATATATATATATATATATATATATATATATATTGCACTGTATTAAATTATCATACATTAAGCTCTCCTTAGGACTTGAAAGAATTCTCATGTATATCTATAGGTTTGCATCTGTATAGGTATGCATTGTGGATATACAGAGAATAAAGATGGTCCCAAATAGAATCATTCCCAACACATCTGGTCTATTGGATATATATATATATATATATATATATATATATATATATATATATAAAAGATTCCATTTGTATGCTTGTTTGTACAATAACCAATCACATCTTTTTATAAAGAAAAATTGGGAGACCAACAAAGACCAAAGTTCAATAAAATTCACATCTATTTTTCTTCAAGAGGGGGTTAAAAAACGTTTTAACCTTCATTTTCTATTAGAAGAATTAAATAAAAATATAATTTCAATTTTAAAAGATAAAACAAATTAATAAAGGATAAAACATAATGAAAAGCAAATAAAAGAAAAATTACAAATAAAAAGAATAATAAAAATAGCTTAAAACCAAGAATATATAAACAATAAAAAGCAATAAAACAAATACATCGAATAAGAATTTTAAAAATCTATATATGAATACAGATAAGAAATTTATTTCTAAATTTTTAAATCCTGGGCAACGAAAGGTAGCTCTGTTAGTTGTATATAAGCACATGCTAATGTTCTTGGACTATGAAGATGTTTTCTTCAGACCCCCATAGGATTATCAGTGGCCCCAAATACAGCCTGGTCCATTAGGTGAGATTAATAAATCCTAACCAAAACACTTAACAATAAACCCATAATCATTAAGACAAAGAGAAATTTGATTAATGGCAGAGGGGGGGGGGAGAATAACCAATTCAAATATTACATGAAGCAACAGAAAAATTGATTGACTTGATTATTTTTATAGTAAATAGCAAAATTTCAACAAGCTTATGGTGTTTGGGAGGAGTTAAATAAATAATATTTGATTATGAACATTTTTCAGGTGAATCAACATCTATGTGAGGTATTATGGCACCTTAAATAGTTTTACTTTGCATTTATGAATAAAACAAACAAATCCTCTCTGGAGGATTAAAAAAATACCCTAACATCTTTGGTTTCTTATTACACATTTTTGTGAAATAAATCAGTCATACATACGCAAAGCCTTCACTACATTAAAATCAAAATTGATAGAAAAATAAATGGATTCAACCAATTTAAGAGAGAGAGAGAAAGAGAGAGAGAGAGAAAAAGAGAGAGAGAAGAGAGAAGAGAGAGAGAGAGAGAGAGAGAGAGAGAGAGAGAAGAGAGAAGAGAGAGAGAGAGAGAGAGAGAGAGAGAGAGAGAGAGAGAGAGAAGAGAAAGAGAGAGAAAGAGAAAGAGAGAGAGAGAAGAGAGAAAGAGAAAGAGAGAGAGAAAGAGAAAGAGAGAGAGAAGAGAGAGAGAGAGAGAGAGAGAGAAAGAGAGAGAGAGAGAAAGAGAAGAGAGAGAGAGAGAGAGAGAGAGAGAGAAGAGAAAGAGAGAGAGAGAGAGAGAGAGAGAGAGAGAGAGAGAGAGAGAGAGAGAGAGAGAAGAGAGAGAGAGAGAGAGAGAGAGAGAGAGAGAGAGAGAGAGAGAGAGAGAAAGAGAGAGAGAGAATGCTTTGTAGCTTTTTACAGTTAGTTGATTGATTTTAACAGCATGTCAACCCATCTAGAGTTATTTTATGCTAAGTGGTTAGGGAATCCTGTTCATTGTACATTTTTTTGTGTCGTTGTTTAAAAGTTTTTTGGGGTTTTTTTTTGCCATACATTCCTACTGAATATGAATAATTTTTTAAACAGATCTATCTGACCCATAAATTGGTTGGTTGGTTGGTTGGTTTTTATGGCAGATCAACCCTTGAGTTATTTTATGGCAAGGACGTTTTTTTTTCATTCGTGTTAAGTATTCATCTTTTTTTAAAACTCATTTTTTGATCTAATTAACCCATAGATTGGACTTAAACATGTACTGTCACTTCGATTCAGAGTGGACCTAGGAGTAATGGCAACAAAGAGGTACTCCACACTCCCCAGAGCTCCAGAAAAAATTGGAACTTCACCACTAGATGCATTTTTATCCAGGACACCCCATAGATGGGAGCCTAACAAGTATTACCACTCTGAATCAGAGTGGACCTGAGGGTAGTGGCAATGAAGGAGTACAACATCACCATCAAATACAGTTTAGTACCACACACAGGACACACATTTGGGGGGGGGGGAGGTGGATTAGCACTAGTGAAAAAAGGATAGACTCCCTCACTGCCCGACTGATACTGACAAGAGGCCATTTAGGTTAGCTCAGTTAGTAGAACATCCACCTAGGAATTGAAAGGTTCCAAGTTTGATACTGGTCCTTGCCAACTTGAGTAATCTAATGTGCTGCAAAGCATCATCTGGGAGCTGATGGTAAGTGTGGCACTCCACCTCTACAAAAAAAACAACCCTGGTCTAGCACTAACAAAAAGGGATGGACTCCCTCGCCGTTCGACTGATACTGACAATCAGCCATTACACCGACTTTTAAAATTTTTTTATCACATTACAATAAAAACAATTTTTTGTTTTAAGCAAAAAAATTTTTTATTGTAATGTAATCAAACTTTTACGATCATTTTTTATTTGATAAATAAAAACAAAATTATTACATTTTTAAAAAATGAACAACAAAAATGAATAAATAGAATTTTAAGAATTAATTTTATGATCAGTATTTTTTAAATTCATTCATTAAAATGAATCACTTTTAAAAAATATGGCCTTATGCCCAACTAGAGTTTAAAAGTTTCAGGAACTTTGAGGAACGGGGCATAATGGGTCTTTGTTCATTATAAAGATTCTAAATGATTTTAATTTCCCTTTAAGTTTTGCTAAAATTTTGAACAATATTACTTCAACTTTTTTGGAGGATCGAAAAAAATAAACAAAAATCTAAATCTGAATGTTCATAAATGTCAAACATTTCATTCACAAATGTCATTTTGTGAATGAAATTTCTGACATTTTTTTAAAATTTAAGTCTCGTAAGTTGAAAACAGAAGTGTTTTTTTTTGTTAAACTGTAGTACAAGATTGAACAAAGTAGGAATTAAAATGGACGATATGACCTTTAGGCACCCCTTTTGCTTTGCTGATTCATAAGTACATTTTTTTCATTTACACCGTCAACATCCGGTTGTTTGTTAGGGGTTAGGGTTTAGTTTTATAATTTTAAAAAAAAAATCTAAAAATCATCTGTTAACAAACAACCGGATGTTGACGGTGTAAATGAAAAAATGTACTTATGACTCAGCAAAGCAAAAGGGGTGCCTAAAGGTCTATGGTCCATTAAAATAAATAGTTAAAAAAAATATAAGAATGAAGTAACTAAATAATGAAATAATAGAAACGTGCTATTCGCAGAATTCCGTAAGCCATATTTAGCCCCTCCCCCCCCAATATTTTAAAGAGGTGGAGGATTAAAATATTTACATTGACTCATCAAAAATATACTGGGGGGGGGGGGCTAAAATATCGCATTAACTTTTCGAGAAAAATGCCGTAAGTGCTGGTTGTTTTTTTCAGCTGACACGCTTCAGTTAGGGATTTCAATCGGCTAAACTTGCAAATCGGTTGGAAAATTAGAACCCACAAATTTTGTAATAAACTTAATTTTAACTAGGGGTGGTTTAGGGTTAGGGTAATGGGAAAATAAAATAATTTGGGTTCTGTTTTTTCTGGGCCCTGTAATATGTTTTAATTTTCTGACCGATTTGCAAGTTTAGCCCTTCAATCGTATGGATGTTTTTTCACTTATCACCGCCTAGCGTTTTTTTTAAGGCAGGAGAATAGAAACTTAATGAAATTTTTAAAAGAATAAATTTTTAAAAAATCAAATAAATAAAAATTGACATGAAAAATATTCAATAAAAATAAAAACTTTATTATTCAAGTTTTATTTCTAATGAATATTTATTTTTATTGAATATTTTTCCTTTTATTTTATTGTTTTTATTGAATATTTTTATTTTATTTTATTTCATTTCCTGTGAAATTTACCCCCCGCCCTTATATTTAACACAATGAAACTTGCAGAAAATTAATATTTTGTTGAAAATTTTTTTTCCATTCGAAAGAAAAAACATTAAACAAACTCCTGATGATTTTTTAAATTTTTTTTCAGCTTACGAAAATAATGAAAATTATAATTGAAAACAATGTTTTCATTTTTGCACTGTTAAATCAACTGAAATTTAACATAGCTAAAAACAAGTTACGATAAGAGGTTTTTTTTAAAATTCTATGAAAAATCAATGTTTACTATTAGATGTAAATACATCTGAAATAGTTTTTTCCTAAAATATGCTAGGGGAAATATTTTTTTACGAGGTCTATCACTCCCCTCTATTTTATTTTACGAGATAAAAAAAAAATGTTGCGCTAGAAAAATTTTGTACTTTTTTTTTCTATAAAGATAAGAGTCTGAATAACTATATCAATGAAATTGTATAACGTACCGAGCTATATTTTTTTTTTTAGGAAAATTAATGAAATCGAAATAAAAAGTGCAAAAAAATGTCATAATATTAATATTTGAAAACTTTTTTTTTGCTTTTGTAATTGGTATGTACTATATATATTCTATTAAATTGTCAAAATTTTTTTTTTTTTTTTTTTAAGAAATTAATTTTTAAGAGATTTTCAATATTTTGTGTGATTAAATATTTTTATTTTCTGCGTGAAATAAATTAAATTTTTTTTTTTTTCTGTGCTAAAAAATCGAATTTTTCACGGATATTTAAAAATATGAATTTTAGAATTCAGGTGAACTAAAAGTTGATCCGTTCCGAGCTCGATTAATATTTTTAAAATAATTTGAAATTTTTATTGTTTAATAGTAATGTATGGGTCTTAGAATATACGGAAGAGCAAAACTGACATATTTGTTTTACAAAGAGACGAGACGCTTCTGAGTAACCGAAGTTTGTTTTTCTTTGGTCAAAAAAGTTAAATAAAATAATTTTTTACGCTATTAGAATAAAAAGTAAGTATATATTGATTATTTTATCAGTTTTTCTCTTAGAAAAAATATTCAAATTTACATTTCATTTTCGATTTTAAAAATTAATACCAAAACCGAAGACATTTTTTTTAACGTCAATTTCACGGTGACATTTTAATATCAAATTTTTTCAAGTTTTTATTCATTTTAATAGTAAATTTTGGCTAAACTTGCAAATCGTTCGGAAAATTAATTATTAAAATTAAACATATTACAGGGTAAACCAGAAAAAACAGAACCCAAATTACTTATTTATTTTCTCATTAAACTAACCCTAAACCCCAACCCCCTAGTTAAAATTAACAGTTTTATTACAAAATTTGTGGGTTCTGTTTTTTCTGGGTCACCCTAATTTTCCGACAGATTTGCACCTTTAGACTAAATTTTTTTAAAGTTTTTCAATTTTTTAATTTTTTTTTTAAATCAGGATTTTTAAAATATTTCTTTCGAATGCACAAAAAAATTTCAAGATAATATTTCAAGGTAAAAAAAAAAAAGAATATTTTAAAATCGTTGAAAACAAATAATCGGTTATTGAATATGCACAAGAAAAAAAATGTCAATTAGAGCTAGCCATACTTTTATAACCGTAAAAGGGAAATAAAATGTAACTTTTCTGTCTAAATTGCGACCTGAAAATTACCCTTTCGCATGTAATACGGATAGGTTTATTCATTTTTTAAGATAACGATGTAATTTTTCGCAATCGGATAATTTGATCTTTGAATTAACTGTTTTCTTTGAAACAGCCCTGTATGATCTTTAATTGTTTTTTACGAGATTTTTGATAAACAAGTTCGGAAATATTTATTTCCGTTTTATTCAAGATGGCCTAAACTGATCACGTGACCCAATTGGAGGTACCTATATTTCATTGAATAAACAAATTGAGAGCATAAATTTTTAACTTTAGTAAGTTATAGAAACAATTTCAAATGACTTCATAGAAGAAAAGACTAAAATAAAAAATAACGTCTTTAATTAACTGATTTTCTTGTGATATTAAATTGTTCGACAAAAGAGAAAATTGAGGAAGAAATAACCACATATTGTTGTTAATGTTAATTATATTTTAACCCATCAAAAAGATCAGGAAAAAGTACTTTTACGAAAACAGTCACCGAGATGTTAGCTCTAACTTTCATTATTTTTTGTTTTAATATGTAATATCCTTAATTATAATATTAATATATAATGATAATAATATAATTTTCTATTTTCTTTTCCAGCGGTTTATTACATGAAATTATAGTTTAATTAGGAAATTTATTTTGGTAGTGAGTGACAAGATTTTCGGACCACCCAAATCAGTTACAATATAAAGACAGAAAGTCTATGTTGCTTTTTTGCTATTTACAGAGATTTCTTCCTTATATAAATTTTGGTATATTTTATATCTACAAGTGATTATTTTTTTTATTCATGTTTATTTTAGTTTAAATAAAAAAAAAGGCTAAAAAATTAACGACTTTTTCAGTTTTACATAGGCACCATCATAAAGAAGTAACATTAAAGGTTTAATTTTTTTTTCTTTTTTAATTAGAAATAAATAAATAAACGAGGGGGCATTTTAAAAATCCTAATTTGCAAATAAAATCTAAGATGACAATAAGTCAAGTTGATAATTTAAAATATTATGTACTTCGGCGTATGAACTGTTTAAAAAAAAAAAACTGTTGAAAGAAAAATAAACTTATTTACTAGAACTATCATAGAAGATTAAGAGGCTTTTTTAAAAAACCGTGATGAATTAATGAATAATTTGCAGAATTACGAAATCAAGAAATCTAGATATAAAAATAAGTTTTTTCTCTTTTAGTTTCTTCTTCAATTCGAGAAGCAAGTCAAGCATGGCCGAATAATACAAACGGTGAATTTCTTCCTTTTTAAAGAAAGAAAACCTTTTATCGTATCTTTTTTTCTTTTTACCTTTCAGCAACATAGAGTTTTCCTATTCCTAAGTTTTTTCGTTTGATATATGCTTCGACATCGGGTTGTTCACAGTGAATACCCTCGCAGGGCGGCGGAAAATTAGTAAGTTTGACCATGTGCTTCAAGTTTTGAAAGCCCAAAACATGGGATAAAAAAATAAACCAAGAATTTAACGCGTGTTAAGAAGGATAACCAATCACAACCATCGACACAGACACACCTTGGTTATCTCCCTTATATTTACTTATCTCCCTTGAACCCCTATTACTGTTACCTTACCTGGTGTAATGGTTAGCAAGTTAAATCATCAGACCATTGTTAGTGAGTTCGATTCTCACCTGGTTGGTTGGATTTTACGACATGTCAACCCTTGTTGGGTTATTTTATTCTGAAGACATTTTGTTTTATTCACTCAGTTTTTAAAGCTAATTTTTTAAAACTCACTTTTTTGGTATTTGTATACCCAAAATCTGTTTTTGACAAAATGAATTTAGCCCCAGAAAATAATTTACCAAAAATCAGGGAATTATCGGATTTTAATGAAATTTTCAGTGTTAATTTATCAATGAATGAACTTTATAATGCATTATTTATTTTATTTCATTGATTATTTTCAGGTCACTTAATTTTGCCCCCCCCCCCTATTTTGTGCCTCCGTCCAGGTCAACGGTCAGTAGTTAAGTTAACCTTGTTTTGGACTAAGTGATGAGTGAAGTTTAGGGGCCGCTATTTACGCGACTACCCTCAGTGCGTGTTCCGTGATAAGTAAAGTTTTTGGTTTTGGCGCCAACATACGATGTTGGCGATTGGCCCCCTAGCGACAGGAGGAGATAATAATAGCCAAAAAAAAAAAAAATCCTTGCTGCTATTTAAATTTTATTTCTTAATTATCTTCACGAATATAAATGTGTATATATATTTACTTTGCTGTTACTTGTTTTATTTTTGTAGTTTCATATACACACCAACGGCCCTTTATATATGATATAAATTAAAAGTTGCATTTCAATAGTTTACTTAAAGTAAATAAATTCTTTATGGCAAAATAGGCTGAATTTTTGGGGTTTTAAACTCTTTTTCAAAATCTTTTAGAGCCTTTCCCCCCAAAAAAAAAGTGTCTCAACAGATAAAACTATATGCATATTGTTCTATGGTGTTGTAATATATATATACTAGCAAAAGTAATGACCGGATAAAAAGTTTAAAAATGAATTAGAAATAATTGAATAAAAAAAAAATATGACTTCAGCATATAAAATACATATGAGTATCATTTGCCTTTCTACGACCATATGTGTAGAAGTTCAAAGCCTGCACTCACTACAAATATTAAGCCTGTACCGATGAGTCGGGTGGGAGTTTTTTTGGGGTTTTTTTTTTCAGTTTTAGAACTGTCTTTTGTTACAGTTAGGAATTGTGTTGACGCTACTTCAAAGATGAATTGTGCCGAAGGGAGACGGGATGGGTGGGTGTGTCAGCTTAACTTTAGTTTTTGTTTTTTGAAATGAACATCGTATTTTCTTTCATACAGCAACAGAGTCTTCTGTCTTAAACTGGGAAGTTGTAAACTGCATTGACGTGATTGTGTGCTTTATATATTGTTTTAATTATTATATTATTATAAAATCAAGTATACATAATATATATATATATATATATATATATATATATATTATATATAAGGTATATGTATTCTAAAATACTGATCAAAGTCCTAATATAAAAGTTCATGTAATTAGAAGAAGAAGATTGAGTTACCTCCAATAGAGAATAAAAGGGTTATGTTCTATATATCACCAGTGAAGTAACTTGTAGAGAGAGAGAGAAATATATAGCTTGTAATATCTTCAGCGGTAGGCAAATATTTCTGAGTAAAGCGACATGAGATGTTTAGGCATAAGTTTGTCTTCTGAACTGTTCTTCGAAAACCTTCGCGTTTTATAGGACTCCCTAGGATCGAAATCGGTCTTTTTAAAAACCTTTTTTTTTTTTTTTTTAGGCGAGAACGCTTCTGATTGGTTGAAAATTATCATTTGTAATATTTGAATTTTTCTTTCTACCTGCGCTGATCCTATGCACAGACTTCTTATTTTCGTCATTGTATTTCTGCTTTCAAAGCGTTAACTTCCGGCTCACCACAGTTCTATGAACAAGCAGTATATAGAAGAGGTACAAAAATTGAAAAAGGCTTGACAAGGGTGGGTAAAATTGTAATGTGACTTTACTGCTCTCTGGCAGCGACTCTATCAGCTGGGACTGTACAATATACCGACTGCACCTCTGCAGAAGAGTAAAACATATCCCCCAATGTGGCTACATATTAGTCGTGGGTGGCAACCCGTAATACTCGAAGATAAGATCATAGTTGAGTGGTCCATGAACCAGCTATTAAGTGGTCCCATGACATGCAACACTCCACTTCAGCCCTTACTTGGGCTAAACGAGCGGTTGGAGAGGCCGATCCAATCAACCAGCTGGTCACATCAAGCCCTAGTACTTATATGATTGTTTTGAACTGTAGCGATTGTCTTCCCTTGTTGGGATTGCGTAAAGTGGAAGAGGGTTTGCCAGTAGGGGGCGCACACTCCCTGGCTATTTAAACACAACCTGGGAAAAGCTAACCCTCTTTTTTCATCTGGCATCCACAAAGATGCACTAGACAAGTTGTGTCTCTGTCCGTTTGGACTTGGGGTGGGGGTGAGGGGCTTGCCCACCAACTAAAAGGCTTGTATCCATGTGTGTACGTAGCCCTTTCTAGACCCTAACCACGTGGCTCCTGTACGAAGTAAGTGATAACCTTTCGAGGTAACGTTCATCTTTTCGTTTAACTAAGAACTCTTTCGTTCTTCAGGACGTTCGTCCTGTTTTGTATCCGTATTTTATGTTAAATGTGCTCAGACAATAAAGTCTGTATTGTTGTTATATGTACCCCTTAGTTGGATTTAATTCTTATAAGCCTCTTCTTCAAATTGCTCTTTGAGCAAATACCCAACCCTAGCCCTTTTTTATTGCATGGGTGCGAGAAAGCAGTAACTGAAGGTCAACCACCAATTTATCAATACACATGAAGTTATTTCTACCAGTTTTTACACACGAAGTTAATCCTAAATCTAACACAAACATTATTTCTACCAATCTATTAATACACATGAAGTTAATGAAAATTATTTCTGTCAGTTTATAAAGCAAAACAAATATTTACCTACATATATGATTTAAAAATCATATATACAAAAAGAAAAAAACCATAAGATTTAGCATTAAATAGCCTATTAGGGTTGATATGACATGAAACAAAATAACCAAACTATATGGACCATTTTATTATGTGACGATTGGTGACAGGGGGCAAGATTAACGGTTATATAAATGTTTTGAGACATGAATGGCCCTTTCAGTTCTCTATATTAACTCTAAGGAGATATGTAATATGAAGATTGGAAGCTCTGGTCGAATTGACGGTTGTTTAACCGTTTTGAGTCAGGGATTGGCATTTTAGGAGTCTACATTAACTTCAAGGGGACATGCGATATAAAATACCGGAAGCTCGGGTCAGATTTGCGGTTTAACGGTTTCAAGTCATGGATTGAACTTCCATGGCTCTACTTTAACTCTGGGAAAACATGCGATATGAACATATTGAAGCTGTGGCCGGATTATCGGTTGTTCAAGGGTTTCAAATAAGGTATTAACTCCGAGAGGACATGCGATATGTAGATCGGAAGCTTTGGTCGGATTAACGGTTGTTTAACTCTTTTCAGTCATGGATTGAATTTTAGAGTTCTACATTACCTTCAAGAGGACATGAGATATGAAGATAGGAAGTTCGGGTTAAATTAACAATTGTTTAACTGTTTCGCGTCATGGATTGGCACTTTAGGGATCTAAAGAGGACATGCGATATGAAGATCAGAAGCCCTGCTAGGATTAACGATTGTTTACCTGTTTCGAGTCATGGATTTGTATTTTAGAGATCTACATGATGTGTAAGAAGACATGCGATGTGAAGACCGATAGCAGTAATCGGATTAACGGTTGTTTACCTGTTTCGATTAGTCTTTTAGAGTTCTACATTAACTCGAAGAAGACATGCAATATGAATATCGGAAACTCTGGACGGATTAACGGTTATTCAACTTTTCGAGTCATGGATTGGCCTTTTAGGGCTTTACATTAAGTTCAAAAGGACATGCGATATGAAGATTGGAAGATGTGGTCGGATTAAAGGCGGTTTAACGGTTTCAAATCATAGATTGGCCTTTTAGAGTTCTATATTAACCTATAGAATACAATCCTATATTTCATACCCAAATAAGGATAAAAACACATAAACACATTTCTTTTCCCAAACTTAAGGAAAAGAGATAAAAAAAAACACACGAACACAATCCTTTTCCCAAACTTAAGGAAAAGAGATTAAAACAAATGTTTATACAAAAGTCAGAGTTCGATTGGTTAGATTAGCAATGTCTTCAACTACGTCCGTGCGTTCGCGCCTAAAAAATTAATTACCATCCGATCCTATTTAGAATTATTTAAAAAGAGAAAAAAATCAACATTCAGACAGATACCATTTTAACTGACAAAGAGATTACACGCCGCTCCGAGACGACACCAACAAGAAACAGATGTCCGAGTGAACGACTCACCAACACCCAAACAAACAAATATTCTCTGAGTCAGAGATTACTACTATTTACCATTCATCGTATCACCTCGTTCAACACCAGGAATCCGTTTCACAGTTCGTATTATTCACCAACAAACTTTAATTTTCCATTTTGTCAATTCCAATTCTGCATACATATTTTACATTGTAAACATTACACTTGTAGCGTTGGTTTGGTATTTGCCTGGGAGAATTGTCTGCCCAGTTTAGTTTGCTGGTGCCCGCTAGGGTGCTATAGTATTTAAGCGCTGGGTTCAAACCTTTTCGGCCTCTCTTTTCCTGTTCCAGTAACTACGAGCCACATGGGGTAGATTTTATCTAACCCCTCTCGTTGGGGCTCCGCCCCCCCTTACATTACTGTAAGTTCTTTACAGCATGGACTATCCTTAGTCTCATGCCTGCACTTTTTGTATATCTTGTACCATTCATGAATGTGTCTTCATCTTTATATATGTAACTCTTTTTACCTTTTACTTTGTATCTCGACTTATCCATGTGCTGTATTATATTAAATGTTTTGTCTGTTAACCTTCGTCGGAGTTTTGTATATCAAAGTATGTATAACTTTGCACCAACGTTACACACTCTTTCGGGATTTTTAAACCGGAGAGTCGACTCCTCGGAATAAAATAATGACCCTATATCGTAACAGGGCCCCGACTTTAAAACAAAAAAATAAATATAACCAAAGTGGTCACTGAAAAAATAACAAAAATAACTGCTGTAAGCCTAAAATGAAACAATTTATTAGCTAAGGGAGCCATGCAAGATCATTCCTCTTGCTGAAGTCTAAAGACTTCTAAGTAACAAAAATAACAAATTATAATTGAATAAAAAAACAAAAAACAAAAAAAAAAACTAAGTAATTAAAGGAAAACAAAATAATAAAAGTAAAAATATAAAATCACTTTTTCCTTTCTTATTTTTTTTTCTTTTTCCCTTTTTTCAATTTTGTCCAGTCACCTGACTGACTTTATAGCCTCTAGGCTACTAAATAAAGTTCTTAAATGAGAGTAATAGTTCTGAGGGACAAAGTTTTCATACAGTCTCTCAGAGACTCAAACCTCTGCTCTTTAGTGGAAGAGACTTTTCGGAAAGGAATCTGCAAAGTCCGACGAAATATCTCGGTAGACAAATTCTTTCTCTTATTCTTTGTCGAAGAAACCAACTGAGTCTCACTGGGACTCAAAACCTCTGCTCTTCGGTAGATGATACTTTCTTTGAAAGGAATCTGCCAAACCCTTTTCTCCGAACGCAGGCTCTTTGCGGGGTCAAAAACTGGAACGCGGCTGAGGAAAATCGAACTGGGTGCGAACTACACTGCAGCTGGTGTCCTTGTACAAAGAAGCTGTTCAAGGGTTAACTGGGCCTTAAATACCCTTTCTCTCAATCAGCAGCAGCATAGGGACCAAGCGCTCAAAGGGAAGCAATTCAAACTATCTTTATCCCTCAAAATTTAAAAAAACTCTTCCTATCGAACTTTGACGAATCTGCATACACATTTGCATTGTGACATTACACATTTCTTGACGAACTTTTCTAAACTCTACACACGAACTTTTACATTGAACATTGAACATTCACATATTTGTTGTTAATTACGAATTTATTCTCCGAATAAATTTATTTGTTATTATATAAATACATGCTTGGTTTTTATCATTTCTCCGTATTTTCTGCCTAAACTGTGTATTATTATTTTATCGTCATTCCTATATTTTTGAAAACATCTCATAACCCTCTACAAACCCCAGAGGTCATGCGATATGAAGATTGGAAGCTGTGTTCTGATTAAAGGTTGTTTAACTGTTCAACTGTCAGTGGCTGAAATTTATTGGAGGTTTTTTTTTTAAAATACAATACGGAGATTGTGCTCTCCTGAGTAAAAAACATGTGTTAGTGGATAGAGAAGTTTAAAAGTGGCTGGACATGCGTGACGCACATCTTGGCACCAGGACGCCCGTCAACCTACACCAGAAATAAGAAGATTCAGCAAGCTCAAGAGATGGTTATGGCGAACCGTCGAGTTATCATTGACGAGGTAGCTTTTTTCTGCAGATTAGTCATGGTTTTTACTTTCAAATCCTCCAAGATGAGCTCGGCTTCCATAAAACAAGGTGATTTTTTAATCTCCCACGTAAATAGACTTTATGATAAAACATATTCAAGAGTTTTCAATCTAAGAAATTTTAGCGAGAAGATCTCTTTTAAATGGTTAACGTTTTGTTGGGTTGTCTTCCCTTGCCTGGAAGAGTTATCTTCCCTCTGGATTCTCGTTTCTTATCACCAGGTGTTTTGCTATTTAAGCAGGCAAGCGCCAGATTCGAATCCTTTTCTTCTTCTTCTTCTGCGGCACCTCACACACATGGGTTAGACTTTTATGTCTACACCCTTCTCGGGTGGGGGCTTCGGCCCTCAACGCAACGCTAGTAAGTGACATTGCCCTATGGACTCTCCATAACTATCCCTTACTTCTATATGTACATTTAGGTATCTCTTGTATACCTCCTTATTGTATCTCTATTCATGAATGTGTCCTTTTTTACATATTCTCTGTATTTCTATTATATGTATCATTTCCATGTGCTTGTATTAAAGTCCATGTTATGTGTAACACCCCGTGTCGGAGTTGTTTGTTTCAACCAGTTATAATTTATATTATAACCTTGAACCTTACAGTCTCAACTCAACACATTTGCATGACGTCACGACAGGTTTACATTTGATAAATAGAACAAGAGTATCAGTATCTTTTTCAACGTTTGTCAAACAATAACATTGTTCTTGTTAATTTGTCGGGAATTGTTTTTGTAAGTATATCCACACTAGGATATATTATACTACACACCGGCTTAACCTACAAAGTATCCGAGATTGTTCTATCTATACTAAAAATGATAAAGTTAAATTGTGGTTTACAAAACGACAAACATTACCAAGACAACCTTCCGTTTGCAGCTCGTCCGCTGCAAATGAGATACGTTTAAAGAAATTGGTTAGATGATGAACTATTATACCCTTAACCGATTTAGTAGTGCAATTAAAACAGGTCACTCAAAGAGTCGTTTTTTGTTATATTCGTGCATAGTAATACAGGAGAGAATATATATATATATATATATATATATATATATATATATATATATATGAAGGTAGGATGGATGGGTTTAGGATCCGACGATATGCTGTAGATAGAAGGAAAGTGGGCAAGAAATGAACAACTCAAAACAAGTCAAGGGACGTCCGTGTGAATTCGGACGAAATGATTTCATCCTTTGACTTGTTTTGAGTTGTTCATTTCTTGCCCATTTTCCTTCTATTTACAGCATATATATATATATATATATATATATATATATATATATATATATATATATAGAGAGAGAGAGAGAGAGAGAGAGAGAGAGAGATCAGAACTGTTGAGCCACAAATTTGAGAACGATCGTAAGTACTAACTGGTGGTACTGCGTGATGTAGAATAATCATGCTAATTTCCAATTACCGTTGAATTGGTAAAACAAGGCAACTGAATACGGATCTAATCTTGTTGCAGTCCTACTGCAGAATGCCAGGGTATTTATCAAGCCTCATAACATCATAGAAACCAAGCAGCCAATCAGGACTCAAGGAATGGAATCACCCAAATACATGAATGGACTATTCTTGAGTTCCATAAATATCAGCTGTCTTGGGCCTATTTCAGTTGTGCTTAGCCAGTTGCTGTTGTTCAAACCTACAGTATACTGACTGACTGACTGACTTCAATACGTGAGGGGTTTATAAATGGTTCCGTTAAGCGTCCGTCATGCATGTTTATGGTATGTGGCTAGCCCCTGTAGCGTTAGTTCCGTATTTGCCTGGGAGAATTGTCTGCCCGGTTTAGTTTGCTGGTGCCCGCTAGGGGGCTATAGTATTTAAGCGCCGGGTTCAAACCCTTTCGGCCTCTTTTCCTGTTCCAGTAACCACGAGACACATGGGCTAGTCACGGTTTATCCCTTCTCGTTGGGGCTTTTGGCCCCACTTACATTACTGTAAGTTCTTCACAGCATGGACCATCCCTAGTCTCATGTCTGTGGCTTTTATATGTTATCTTTCTACATGTAACTTCTCTTACTTATGTATTTTGTATCTTGTCATATCCATGTGCTGTACTATATTAAATGTTTTGTCTGTCAACCTTCGTCGGAGTTGTATATTCAAAGTATATATAACTTTGAACCATTCTTACAACCCGAAGCCTAGCCGGGTGATTTTGTCGGCTCTGGCTGTCGAGAAAGAAAAAAAAGAAAAAAGAAGAGAGAACGAGATAAATCATCCAGTTTATTTACGTACTTTACGGGCACTGATTATGGTGCCTTCTAATTAGTCATGTCCCCACCGTCAGTAGGGTATGCAGTCAGTCGATGTTTTGTGTGGCCGTGTATTGTCCTATTTTTTTTAACTTGACAAAAGAGTCATGAATTTAACTTGGAGTGTAACATTTTCCTTAAATTCCATGCATGTATAAGAATAGTGGGTATTATTTTATAACCAACACTAAGTATTTATAATCCGTTTGTACATCCATAGATACACTAACGCTGAACATTCGGCAAGAAAGACAAACAGCTAACTTGCATGAACAATGCACATATGTCTAATATCAGGACCGTAGCAGAGATAAGTATTTTGAGGGTGCCAAACGAAATTTAGGATTTGACCTTAAATTATCAAAGACCGCCAACATTGTTAGTGGCAAATACATTTAAAATTACCAGTACCTTGCTTTGATAGTTTTTTCTTTCTTGTATTTCTTTATTTTTTGTCTTTTGTTAAAATAAAACCCTTTAAAAATATTACAAGAGGTAAAGATTTAAGTTGGGACAGGGTCCCCCGGTACCCCGACTGCTAATTACGATTCTGAATATACATAACATGTAACAATAAAGTAACACAATACATATGTTCCAAACAGGTTTGTGGCGAGCCTTCTGTGGTGAGTCGGAAGTTATCGCTTCAACAGACGGAAGTCGAATGGCAAAAATAAGTAGTTTGCACATATGGATCGCGCAACCTTAGTAAAAATAAAATCTAAAATAAAATTCGTAAAATTCAACCAATCAGAGGCGTTCCCGCCTAATAAGAAAATTTATCAACTAGACCCCAATTTGGAGCCTACTCATTTCTTATAAATAACAGAACTTTCGGATCCTAACCAGAAAGATCTCATTTGCCTAAGGGAATTCACGTCACCCTTTTTAAGAACATTCGCTTACACGCTGAAGGTATCTCTCTCTCTCTCTCTCTCTCTCTCTCTCTCTCTCTCTCTCTTTGAATAACCTATGCTTTCGGAGATAAACCTTATATTCATTCAACTTATGCCTGACTGCTTTTAAGTTGACTTTAAACTTTCACCTTTTCTTTCTCAATTTTGAACTGTGAAATACCAGCTTACATTTTACATTTGAACTTTAAAAAAAGGAACTTTGGCGGAACCTCGCCCAGTATTCAATGCTACCTGTTGTAAACTTCTGTTAATACAATTTTGTTTGTTTAATCCAGAGTTTTGTCTTCTATGCCATTTTGCTTGATTTATTTATGGTCTTTAAATGTTTGAACACTTTTATTGAACATTGACATCAAACACCACCACATCAATCACCATAGGTTAATAGTATAACGTGCTCCATGAACAAACAAAGTGTTCGGCCTGTCGTCTGGGGTTGTAGAATACACCGACTGCACCTTTGCAAAGGGGTAAAATCCCCTAGTGGAACCCACCTCTTGGCCATGGGTAGCGACTCGTGATTCTTAAGGACGAATCATGGTGGCTGAGCAGTTCCTGGTATGTAATACTTTACTTTGGCTAGATAGGCGGTCGGAAAGGCCCCTTCCGATCAATCGGCTGGTCATGTCAAGCCATAGCACTTATAAGATGGGACAATCCCCAACCTAATAGCAACAAGGGTTGACATGCCGCAAAATCCAACCAAACAACAACAACTATTGAAATTTATTTTGGACACACGCGCGAACGGTTAAATAGCCCAATCACGACCCTTCTGGTGGTCAAGTGAGGCCAGTTATAAAAGCAAGGACCCCTAAAGGTTTGCCCTCTTCATCCCTTTCGCATCAGCCAACACGGGTCTCTTCTGCTACTAGGTCACCGACCAACAGGGTAAGGCATAGCTTCATGATACTACCTAAAGGTGGAATCAAAAGCAATGCCATCCTCTACCACCAAAAAGGCTCAGAGCTGACAACCTAATCGCCTACGACAATTCGAACCGGACCATATGTGTGAACGAGTTACCAGTACTTCAACAACAACTAAGTTCAACAGGCATATTATCTGTAATTCTAAACCTAACCTAACCAAACCTAAACTTTCAATATTGGACATTGAATTGGCATTACTTGTTTTACACATTGTGTGTACTAGTGATGTACAATCTGCTGTGTCAAATTCCCCCCCACCTTATATTTAACAATGAAACTTGAATAAAAGTTAATATTATCTTCAAATTTTTTGGACCATTCAAAAGAAGAAACATTAAAAAAAAAAAAAAATTCTGATAATTAAAAAAAAAATTCAGCTTACAGAAATAATGAAAATTATGAATGAAATAAAGGGGGATAAATTTGACACGGCAAATTGGACATCCTAGTGTGTACCTATTGTATATTCTTGTGCGATTTGTTGTTGTTTGTTTTATTTTACGGCATATCAACCCTTTTCGAGTCATTTAATGCCGAATTAATTCATTTTTGATAAATAAAGTACTGAGGTTGCTTACAGTACCTGCTGTAAATTTCTTGTAGTAGCAAAGGTTGTTGTGTTTCCTTTCTTCAAAAGCTTCGTCCCTTTTTTTTCTCTGCGCACATACTTGTATCTATTCCCCTACAAAAAAAACTAGAAAACTTTTAAGTTTAAACAGTGATAAAATTCACCACATTTCTGACGTCTTCATAATTGTGCGACTGGCCTTCATGATGTTGAAACATTAAAAAAAAAAATCAGGGTGATATTGGGAAATAATACTAGAATGTCCGAAGTTAGTGCTAATGATCAACACTGATGCGTACTACAACCGAAACCCACGCCCGGTGGCGCGGGGCTCTTGTTGGGGTACCCGCGAGGACAGGTTTAGTATTCTTCATGATAAGCTAAAGCGAGAATTCTTTCAAACTGGCCGCACTATTTGGACTCTAACGAAACGCCAAGAGAAAAAGCTAGATGGGAACTACAGAAGGTGTAGTCTTGAACAAATCATGGAAGCATCTCACAAAAAAGCAGCTGTACGGCCACCCACATCCTCAAAAACCATCCAAGTAAGACGAACAAAACATTCTGGACCCTGCTGGAGAAGCAAAGACGAACTCATAATTGACGTTCGCCTGTGGACACCTACACATGGACACACCAGTGTAGGTCGACCAGCAAAAACCTACATCAAACAGCTAGGGTCGATGACCGATTGAAAGAGAGAGAGAGAGAGAGAGAGAGAGAGAGAGAGAGAGAGAGAGAGAGAGAGAGAGAGAGAGAATCGTAGGGATCTGTGCTGTCAGCGCGTGATGATAATGACTACTTTATGAAAATTGACAAATAGTAGATCGAGGGTTCATATTTTATATGAATACTTCTTTATGTATGCAGATTGTCATGTAGTAGAGTTTCATAGATTCAGGGGGCGGCGTATTATAAATTCGCTGGGGTGTATAAGACCCGAGCATTGGTTCTACTTAGGATGTTTAGCTTTCAGCCCTAGAATCATTATCTAATTAAGGCTGGGTTATTTGGAGCTGAGTTCTACTTCAAACAGATTCAGTAGTGAATATACTTAGGTTAATAATATGTCACCCCATAAGGACAAATATGACACATTTAAAAATTTTTTTTAATATGTGGTAGGTACCGGTATATGGGTGTAACTGTAACCAGTAATTCATGAGTCCCACCGGCTTTTGCCGAAAGAATAATTTGCAGCTATAGTTTTTTTATACAATGGAAGAAAACAATTTTTACATAATATTTTTCTTTTTAATTATGTAAAATCTACGTAAATTGATTGGAACGTTCTTTTGTGAATGAATTAGTTTTTTTTTTTATCAATGGGTATCAATTTTTGGATAGGCCCGTGATCATTGGTCGTAAAAAAAACAACTTAGAATTAAGAAAGTGGAGAGAGTATGTTTGAAGAATCCTTTAAAAACTAGAGAAATATCTCCTTAAAACGTTTATTTTAAACTCTAGTGATCGAAAAAGTGAAATATCTAATTTGTATAATCTATTCAAAACTGTAAAGTCCATAGCATCCGCAAAACTTATATCCACAAATAAAGAAAGAAAGAAAAGAAAATGAAATTAGTCTGCGTATTAATATATTAGCTACATACAACTGTTTACTTCCGGCGCGAACTTCCAGGAATTGTTGCCATTACTCCCAGAAATGTAGTGCTAAAGTTTGCAGAAAAATGTCTCATAAAAGCATTGGATAGTATAGCTTTTATGAGTTTTATAGCGTAGAAGCAGTTTTAAATTTTTGATTCAGTATGAGTTATAAGTATAATTGAATGGGAAACGGTTATGCTATAAAACGTGAGTAATACTGAAGAAGTGCAATCGTGCTACTATTGTATCGACGATAACAATCAACATGACAACATGGCGTGGGTAGGTCGTAGCTTTCAAATACAGCTAGTTCTATTGATGACAACTTGAAAGAAAGAGGGAAAAAACGCGGAAAAGGATTTATATATATTTTTGCAACGTTGGTATATGTGGATGCATACCTTGTGCTGTGTCGTCAGCTAGTTATTAATTCTGACGAGGTAAGAAGCAGATGTTTATTGTTTGTTTGTTTTTTTTTTTTTGTTTGGTGATGGATTGGATGATGAAGAAAAGAGTTGATCCATCATGTTCTTTCAATTTTTTTTTCCAACATCAGTTCAGTTTCCTTTTCTTTTCTTTAAAACAAAAGAGTGAAGATTGACTTTAGCTTAATTAAAACTCCGTGATTTTTAATGTCAAAATTAAAAATATAATTTATTTTTCTTCTTCAGCTGATATGCGGAAAAATGAATGAAATTTTTTTTACGTTAATTTCATAAATGAAAGAAACAAACAAAAAACAAACAAAACAAAATAAACAAAAACTACTAAATATCATTTAGTAATTTGTGTTTATTTATTTAAAAAAATGTAAAACAACCAAAATCTTTAATTTTTATTCTGCTAATTGTTTGCTTATGTTTAAGTTTTATTTGCTAAATTGCGTTAAATTATTAAAAAACAACGAAAACAAAACAAAGAACTTTGGATGCGTCAATTCTTTGTTTAATTCATAAGCAAAACTAACGTTTATTTTAATTTTAAGCTTTGTCCTGGTAACGGTATTTGTGATTAAAATAAACAAAAAAGTAATCTACTAATTAAATAAAGTAATTGAAATTGTTTCAAATTTATTTGTTAAGTTATATTTAAAAGTAAAAACATATGGGGAGAAGATTCAATCTGACTGCACCTCCTCTTCCCCCCAAATTAGTCTTTTTTTTTTTTTGACAAATATATAAAATTATATATTTATAATAAAAATAATGAGCAGTTTGGAATCAATATAATTTGTGCTGTATTTTTATTGTATGCCAATTTTAAGGCATTTTTATTCTAACATTTTCAAAGATGATTTTATTTTATTTTTTAAAAACAAAATGTATTTAAGAAAAAAAAAAACTTTGACAAATGCTCCTGTTTTTTTGTTTGTGTGTGTGTTGTTTAATTATACATAAATGGTTTTCTTTCTATGTACAATACATGAAACCTAAGAAGAGTAAATCATTTATTATTAAATAAAAATAATTTTAATTTAGAATTTAAATTTAAAAAAATTATATTTAGTTTTCTGCTGTTAAGTTCATTTTTTTTATTCAATTTGATAAAATTAAGTATAAAACTGAATCCCCCCCTTAGTTTGCTCACGCAACAACCGGCCATGTGCCACACATGAGCAAAGCTTAAAAAAATAATTACTCGCGTCTCAAATATAATTTGTTCTAAAATTTATTACCCTATTCTCGTGCTTTTAGACACGTTACACTTTCTTTTTTTATTCTTTTTTTTTTGAGAAATTTAATATTAAAGAAAATCCTATTTGAAAGAGTTAAGTTAAAATTAAAAGCGCGTGATTAAAGTAGTTTTTTTTAAATTCAATCTCTCCCCGGCTCGCTTACATTGTTATTATTTTTTCAACCCATGAAGACTTGATTTATTTAAAGAAAATACTGCAAAGCATAGTAGTAGATAATCTTAACCCATGGCCAAGAAAATCAATTTAATGATTTAAAATTATTTCATGATGATACTTGTATGGTGTGGTCTGGCTATAACTCTTTTTTTTTCCAAGAAAAAGCGGATGTGATAAAAGTTTGACAAGTAGAGAAACAATTAACTTTCTTTTTTCATTTAATTTTATGTCTATTTCATAAATTAAATTTATTAAATTATTATTCATTATTCATGCAAAACTTGTCTTTGTAGCTTAGATTTTTATTTATTCCTAGGATTGGTGTTTTTGATAAAATCGAAAAATTAAAAAAAAAAAGAATTAAATTTGTGTTTCCATTATTGTGGAATATTTGGAAAGGAACACATTTTCTTTTTTTCTTTTTTCTTTACTATTATTAAAAGTGTTGGTAAATTTTTTTTGAGATCCTCATATTTAAAGCAAACACAAAGGACAAAAATATGAAAAAGTGTCGACTTTTCTTAAAAAAATCATTTTTATCTGTTTTATTCAGTTGATAATGAAGAATCATCTTAAATTATTTTACCTTTTCTTTTTAAAAGAATCTTTTACCCTATATTTGCAACCTTGTCGTTAATGTTGGGGTGAACATACATAATTCATTTCATATATAAAATTAGATATGAAACCTTTTTTTTCTAGTGACTAAAGTTTTATCAAAACATTTTTATGGTAAAGTAAAATAGAATAAGATAAATAAAATTAAGATATCGAGAAAAATACGCTGAAAATTATTTTTCTCAACTTGTCGCAAAATTGATTATCTAAAAAAAAAAATAAAAAAAAATCCTTAGTCACAAATGTCCTCCCTCGGTTCAGATTTTTTAAGCATCATAAAATCTATACATAATTTTCTTAATTAAGCAATAAATAATAATTCTATATAATTTTCGATTCAAGGGTCTAAAATAACGAAAGTTAACTCGTGTCCGATGAGGGTCAAAAAAAAAAAAAAAAAAAAAAAAAAAGAAAAACGTTTCCCTCGCTGCCTCCACGATATTTTGGTGCATTTAGATTCATTAGCAGGTGTATCTGTACACTCAGCCTAGGATCATTCAAGTATAATGCGGCGCTACCTTACCCTCTCCGTTTGGTTTGCTTTGGGATGGCATCTAAATACCTGTTACCCCCCCCCCTCAACCCTTGGGATGTGAGGAAGAAAAAATTGATTCTCATATTCTGATACTAAGAATTCGAACCTCGAATCGGTACTTTTCCCATTCCTCTGTCAAAGGAGTTTAGGAGTACTCTTTACACTGGCCATGGGATATGGGCAATTTTTTGTTCTGTTTTACACGCGGTAAAGTGTGGAGCTGATAGTAGGTATGGTGCTCCAACTCAGATGTAAAAACACTCTCCCCAGTCTAGCGCTAGCGAAAAGGGGACAGACTCCCTCTCAGTCCTGCTGATACTGACAATAGTTCATTCCGCCAACTTTTACTTACATGTATATGGGAACCGTATATGAAACCAACATTGTGTCAAATTTGTCTTTATGATTGATTGATTTTTAACTGCATGTTAACCTGTCTGAGGTTATTTCATGCCTAGAGGTTAGGGAATTGCATTCATTGCACATTTATAGTTACATTTTTTCTGTAGTTATTTTTTAAAGAGTTTTTTTTTTGCATATATAAAAGAATATTTGTCCTACAGGTAGGATTTGTTACAAGTATGAAACATCCAGGGTTGAACTTGTTTTTTAGCAGTGAGACTAGATTGCTAACCATTAAACCATGACGAGACGTCTAAAATATTATTTTTCCTGACCTCCTACCAGACTGGATTAACACAAGGTAAGGGGCTGGTTTAGCTCAGTCAGTAGAGCATCCGCCTAGGAATTACAAGGTTCCGGGTTTGATACGAGTCCTTTGACAACTCAGCAGATGAGTAGCACAGTGGTAAAGTGGGGAGCCTGATGGTAGGTGTAGCGCTCCATCTCAGACACAAAAACAATTTCCCTAGTCTAGTGCTAAGGAAAAAGGGATAGACTCCCTCATTGTCCAGCTGATACTGACAATAGTTCACTTCACCGACTATACTTTCTTTGAGGATATTAAGTCATATTTAAGTTGGAGGTGTGGTGCAGTGGTTACTGTTATAGGAAATAGACATGGCTAGATGAGTTCAAATACTGGATGAGACTGTTTGCATTTCACATAGCACTAATACCCTTTGAAAAGGTACGAATCCAAATATCCTCCCTCCAGCTATGGGTAGATAATGTTTACCAACCCCTCCACATGAGCAGGATGTGACACAAGATCAACTTAAGCAGTGTTTAACAGGTTTGTATTCAGAGTTTTCCTTCTCATAGACTGGTTGCCTAACCAAGGTTAAAGAGCCCAGTCTACCCTACTATTTATCTATAGCTAGAGGGAGAATAGTTGGATATATAATTTCCCCAAGGATATTAACACTGTGAAATGCAAACGCCCTTCTCCAGGATTTGAACTTGTCGTGTTGTGTCCATTCCCTATGACGGTACATGATGTGCCTCCTATGGGTAGATAGTAGGGCAGACTTAGCTCATTAACATTGCTATGGCAACCGGTCTAGGAGAAGGAAAACTCTAAATTCAAATTAAAAGGGCTCTTTTCTTGTTAGTCCAAACTACTTTAAGAGCTCCTCCTCCCTCCCCTTCTTCCTTACTCAACATGATATGATGTACATTAATAAACAGAAGAAACATCGAAGGAGCTGTTTAATAATAATTTACAATGTTTTTACGTATGTATTTTTTTATGGGTCATCCAGCAAGGATTGAACTTGCTATTCAGTAGTGATGGACCTTTGAGACTAGCTTGTTAACCATTTCTTCACGATGGAGCTTGTATATAAAATCTACAACACAGACACCTTTATTTATATATCAGTATAGGAATGAATATATGTTTCCTATATTGATTGAAACCACTCGATATACAACACCAGGCATTTTATCGCTGCCAACACTGCAAGTGTCGTTTAAAATTTGATGCTCTTGTTGGTGCAGTTTTATCAGTACCACAAAAACTTCTTATTTTGCACCACACACTTTTTCACAATCATCTTTTATAATACATTAACAGATGTAAAAATCCAACTTACCAACAGATGTATATTTCCCATCTGTTGTTAATGTAAAGCCAAGGTTCCCGATGTTGGGGGTGGGGGTGGAGGCAGTTTGAATTTAAAGGGGGGCAATTTAAGAATGAATTATTAGCAGTGAATATTTTTTCTTGTGAATATGAGTGTGTGTATGATGGTTGGTTGGTTGGATTTTACAGCATGTCAAGCCTTGTTGGGTTATTTCATGCCGAAGACACTGTTTTATTCATTTTTGATGAGTATTGAACATTCTTATTTTAAACTAATTTTTTTTCTGTTTGGCCCATAGATAGAACCTAAAAGGTACTACCACTTTGGGTCAGAGTGAACTGGGGAGTAATAGTGATGTAGGGGTACTCCACACTCCCCAGAGCTCCAGAATTGGAACCATTAGATGCAGTTTAATTTGTTGTAATTGATTAAAACTCATGACAAAAAACAAAACTAAAGTGTTTACAAACAGCTGACTGTAGGTCAGGCACCGACACTAACTTTTTTCATGACTGTCCCAAACAAAAATTATCAACCGTCCCGAATGGGGTTTGGACCGTCCCGAAATCAAAATATTTTTGTTTAATTCATTAGCATCATCTATACTTGTCAGTCATCAGTAGCATAAAAAACATGTAATAAAACATTAAGAAAAGCTGAAGCAGTGATAATTCTGGATACTTGGACAAAAATCCATTTCCTAGTGTGTTTTGAGCTAAAAAATACTTTTTTTTTACTTTAAGTTACCCTGAGTAGGGTTAGTAGTACATAATTCGGTCCTTTTAAACTATCTCCCTCCACCATTATTCATTACATGGCTTTGAGAATAGACCTGCAGTGCCGTAGCCTCATTTTGAGGTCAGCATTCGGGCAATCACTGGATGGCCATTATTGGAATGTAGTACTAACTCTTAGGAAAATTTTTTTACTGTCCCCGGCAAACTGTCCCGGATGACGTATTGATCATCCTGGATGTAATTTTTATCGTCCCCGGATGGCGTTATTGTCAAACCCTGCTGTAGGTACTTTTTTTTCTAGTGCAAATTCTTTTTTGGCATGAGCTTTCACAAATATATGTAATTACCCAACCCCTCTGCAGGTCAATTTTATAGTGGAGTTTAACAGGTTAGAATTCAGAGTTTTCCTTCTCCTACACCAGTTGCCATTCCAAGGTGAAAGAGCCCAATGTGCCCTACTATTTACCCATAGCTGGAGGGAGAATAGTTGGATGCATACCTTTCTCAAGGGTATTAGCACTATATGAAATGCAAAAAACTTAATCCTGTGTCTATTTGTTATGACAATAACCATTACACTACAAACACCCCTTTCACTAATGTGAATATAACATATAAATTATCATGTTATACTGTGAAATTTTCAAAAAATGAAAATAATTCCACTGCCCTGACCAAATGGCCTTGTAGGATATTTTGATTCCATGGAGAAATGTATAAATCTCTACTAGTAAGATCAGAGTGTAATATCTGTGTGCATTCTGAAAAGTTAGAATATATTGATACACTTTGCATTTTTATATGGGTATAGATATATCTTAATTATCTCTTCTTGCCAGTTAAGTTTAATTTCCATTGCCTATTTGTCAATTATCCTTTCCCTAATTGTCAATTATCCTTTGCCTAATTGTCAATTATCCTTTGCCTAATTGTCAATTATCCTTTGCCTAATTGTCAATTATCCTTTGCTCAATAGTCAATTGTCTAATTGTTAATTGTCTCTTGTCTAACTTGCACAGTTATATGGTTTCAAGTATTCCTGTCTAACACCAATAATTTGTAAGCAGTTATATAGTTTCAAGTAACTACTACTACTACTAATAATAATAATAATTTCCTCACTGTTATATTTAAACATACAGATGTGACCCTAACTATTTTATGTCAGAGTCAACCTAGGAGTAATGACAATCAATGGGCTATCCCACACTTCCCAGAGCAAAAGTGTAGCCTCAATATTGGATGCAGCTTAATTTCATACCCAGGACACCTATTTGGGGGAATAGTGGGGGGGGGGCGATTACCTCTCTGCAGAGGATGTGATTGACGTCTTCTAAGCCGTGCATACAGGGTTAAATAGTTCAATAAGGAAACTTTGTTTTTGTACATTACCATAGAAATAACAATATTGGATAAGATTATTACTAACATAACAATTCTTGGTAGATAATCTTGAAAACAGTTTCTTCCCGGACTGCAGATGGTCTTTGTGATTGTTATGGGATCATCTTAAATCCTGATAGATTTATATTTGCTACAGATATTGTACAAGGGAGAGTCAAAAATTATTTGCACTCTTGTTTTATGGAAGTCTAGCATATAATGGATTATTTGATAGGCAGAACCATGACTAATCTGCAGAAAACAAGCTACCCCATTGATGATAACTCATCGGAATCCACTATAGAATTTTGTATAGGATGGTATATGTAGAGGCACCTGGTGTAATGGTTACCGTTGTAGGAAATGGACATGGTAAGAAAAGTTCAAATCCTGGATGAACTATTTGCATTTCACATAGTGCTTATACATGTGGTAAAGGTAAACATTCAACTATTCTCCTTCTAGCTATGTGTATAGATATATGTTCAGTGGGGCAGACTGGGCGCTTTAACCTTGGTAAGGCAATCGGTCTAGAAGGAAAACTCTTTATTCAAACCTGTTAAACTCTGCTTAAGATATTGACCATGTGTCACATCCTATTTGTGCAGAAGGGTTGGTAGCAGGCCCTGACACTAACTTTTTTCATGACCGTCCTGAACAAAAATGATCAACCGTCCCGAATGGGGTTTGGACCGTCCCGAATGGGGTTTGGACCGTCCCAAAATCAAAATATTTTTGTTTAATTCATTAGCATCATCTATACTTGTCAGTCATCAGTAGCATAATAACATGTAATAAAACATTAAGAAAAGCTGAAGCAGTGATAATTCTGAATATTTGGACAAAAAAAATCCATTTCCTAGTGTGTTTTGAGCTAAAAATATACTTTTTTTTACTTTAAGTTACCCTGAGTAGGGTTAGTAATTCGGTCCTTTTAAACTATCTCCCTCCACCATTATTCATTACATGGTTTTGAGAATAGACCTGTGGTGCCGTAGCCTCATTTTGAGGTCAGCATTTGAGCAATCACTGGACAGCCAATATTGGAATGTAGTACTAACTTTTAGGAAAATCTTTTACCGTCCCCGGCAAACTGTCCCGAATGACGTATTGATCGTCCCGGATGTAATTTTTATCGTCCCCGGGACGACGGGACAACATTAATGTCAAGCCCTGGTTGGTAGATATATACCATCCTATATATGTAAACAATTCAACTAGAGTGTCCTGGATATGACATTAAAATTTTTAACGGGTATTGAAAATATGTTGTTTTTTTTTTTTTTAAACACATCTTAAAACTCATTTTTCTATTTAACCCATAGATGGGATCCTAACAGGTAGTATGACTCCGGGTCAGAGTGGACCTGGGAGTAATGGTGATGAATGGGTACTTCACACTCCCTAGATCTCCAGAATTGTAACACTGCAGTTGGTCGCTGAGTCCATTTCCTATGATGATAACTGTTTGGGTCTCTCTAAAGATCCAGTTGCGCCCCTTGGTCAGTAAGGTCAGAGAGTGACCTCTTGTTCAGTTGTGATGCATTGTGGAAAGAAAACAGCTTGGAGGAGAAAGGCTGCTATGATACATGGTGAGATGAACAATTTATCTGGTCCCACACAGTTTGAAGTTTAAGTGTCTGTTTTGGTAGAAGATATCAGTTCTACCATGCATTAAATAAAACCACTGACAGTTCATCTATGATGTGCCAGTTGGAAATCAATTCTGTGTATGACACAAAAATCAATTATGTCCCAGATACACCAACAGCATAGTTGATAACATGCCAACCATTCCATATTATTTGTTAATGGACACATCCAAACTATCATCTCCTTCACCTCCTGTATTGACCAATACAAATAGGAGTAAAGCTGGACCTCACAGGAGCTCGCCAAAGTGCAATCACACTAGAGTAAAGCACCCACAAGTTTACCCCAAGCATGCTTGCTACAGTTAAATACTCAATCAAGGAGGAGTCAGCGGTACCCTAAAATAAGATTCATAATTAGTCCCCTTAGTCAGTAAGGTCAGGGTATGACCTCATATTATTTATTGTGGAAAGAAGACAGCTTGGAGAAGAAATTTGACCATGACACATGGTGAGATGAACAACTTACCCGGTCCCACAGTTTGAAGTTTAAGTGTCAGTTTTAGTAGAAAATATCAGCTCTTCTCTGCAGAGTTTAACAGAGCTTTCATTCTCTTAGACTGGTTGCCTAACCAAGGCTAGAGATCCCAGTCTGCCTTATTATTTAACCATAGCTAGAGGGAGAATAGTTGGATTCATACCTTTCCCAAGATTATTAGTGCTATGTGAAATGCAAACAGCCTCATCCAGGATTTAAACTTGTCTCACTGTGTCCATTTCTACGACGGTAACCATTACACCACCTTTTCATATATAAGTGTTTGTTGTCTTTTATCAAAGTCCACCTGCATTCTACAACGTGTCCAGTGTAGGGGTCCATAGGAGAACGTCACTTATGATTTCCTTGTTACTTTTCCAGCAATGCCCAGCATGTCTTGAATAGTTTGTGTGATGGGATGTTAGTGGCCATACCAGGCCCCGACACTAACTTTTTTCATGACCGTCCCAAACAAAAATTATCAACCGTCCCAAACAAAAATTATCAACCGTCCCGAAATCAAAATATTTTTGTTTAATTCATTAGCATCATCTATACTTGTCAGTCATCAGTAGCATAACATGTAATAAAACATTAAGAAAAGCTGAAGCAGTGATAATTCTGGATATTTGGACAAAAAATCCATTTCCTAGTGTGTTTTGAGCTAAAAAAAAAAAAAAACAAACTTTTTTACTTTAAGTTACCCTGAGAAGGATTAGTAGTACATAATTCGATCCTTTTAAACTATCTCCCTCCACCATTATTCATTACATGGCTTTGAGAATAGACCTGCGGTTCCATAGCCTCATTTTGAGATCAGCATTTGAAAATCACTGGAATGTAGTTCTAGCTTTTATGAAAAAATTTTACCGTCCCCGCAAACTGTCCCAGATGACGAATTGATCATCCCGGATGTAATTTTAACGCCATCCCCAGTATGACAGGACGGCATTAATGTCAAGCCCTGGGCCATACAGCTGCTATTTTGTAGGATGCTGCTTCCAGGATTTTTTAAAAACAGGACTCAGCATCCTCGTGTAGTTCCCACATAGAACATTTTTTCTCCATGCATTTTGTTAAATTCCAAGTGGTGCAACCATACAATAGTGCTGACACGGCTACAGCTTGGAAGAATTCCCATATTATTTGATCAGAGATATCAGATTTTCATATGGTTGTTAACCATCTTGTGTTTCTTTCTTTAGTAGTAGTAAAGTCTGTTGAGTGGTCTATTGTTGGTATCAGTGGAGCGCCACACCTACCATCATCTCCCAGATGCTTTACCACACAGATCAGATTACCCAAGCGTGCTACTCATGCACTGATTTGATTAAGACTTATATCAAACACATAATCTTGTGATTCCTAGGCATATACACTATTGAAGGAAGCACGTGGTGTAATGGTTAAAGTCATGGGAAATGGACTCGTCGACCCGAGTTCAAATCCTGGATGTGGCAATTATTTCACTTAGTGCTAATACCCTTGGGAAAGGTATGAATCCTACTCTCCCTCCAGCTATGGGTAAATAGTAGGACAGACTGGGCTCTTTAACCTTGGTTAGGCAACCGGTCTAGGAGAAGGAAAACTCTGAATTCAAACCTGTTGTACTCCGCTTAAGAAATTGACCTTGTGTCGCATCCTGCTCGTGCGGAGGGGTTGGTAAATATAAATACACTATTGACTGAGCTAATCAGGCCCCACCCCTCTCACAAAAAAAAAAGAAAACCCAAAAGTCCCAACAACAACAAAATACTTATTGATTGAACCTGTGGAAGTTTGACAGGTGTTGATAACTAAGGTTATCCATTATCTGATTTGCCTGTATCTTCCCATTTTCTCCCTTATCACTTTCAATCTTACTTGCTGTCCTTGATTTTATCTAAATTTTATATAAACATGTGAATTGGTTTTGCATTCAAGAAAATAATAGGCTAGGCACAAACATTTTCAATTATATCCTTTCTTTTATCTTTCTTGTGCTCTATCTCTACATAAAGAATTTTAATGTTTTGTGATTTTTATCTGGCTTTCAATTCCCCCCTCATTGTTTCTTGATATATATATATATATCACTCCCTCCCCCCAAATATTCTCTAACCATAACCATCACACAAACATCACTGTTTTCTCCAGCTGTGGAGCGTCTCTCAAATAATTTAAAAAAATTATTTTTTCGAACACTTCAAAATTCTCTGTATTTTGACCGTTTTAACTTCAAATATCAAACATTTTACTCTAATGAAGGATGTTATTCTTTGTATGCTTAAAGATTTTATAATTTTCTATCATTATTATTTAATTTTATATTTAAAATAATAATAGATAGAATACATGTGTACATGAACAAACTCCTGGACGAAACATGTGTTAGTAAACTCTTATTAAATCAATTTTATCCATTCAACATTTTCTTTCCTTTATTTATACTTTCAACATATTGTCGGATTCATTTCCATTTTCAACTTACACACACACACACACACACACACACACACAAATAAATAAATATAATATATATATATATATATATATATATATATATAGGGATGTGGTTAGAGCAGAGCAAAATGCCATGGTCCCCGTATTCAATAGTAATGTGCCCTCAAAGTACAAGTCATGTCCACAGTAATTTTTGTCTTAAAGAAAATCCATTTAAGAAATAAGAGAAAATGAGAAAATTAACTCATTTTATCATTGCAAAAACTTTTCTTGGAATTTGAAACTGTGATCCAAAAACCCTGAAAATATATTCGTTCTTTGTGCTTGTTTCATTTTCATATTTGTATACAGTAAAAAAAACAATCTCATTCTTTCCATAACATGTGCTAAGCTAATAATGTTATGTTTGATTTTTTAAAAAAAATCTTCCACTGCAATGTATCTTTCCTAATAATTCTAGTCATCATAATCTATGTTATTTGTCAATAAAAATATTTGATTTTAAAGCTTTTTGTTTATTTTATTCTATCATGTTTTTAAAGCTTTTTCATTAAAATTACATTTTACAAAAAAAAAAAAAAAAAAAAAAAATTACCACAGTGCCCTAAGTCATTACCATGGTGCTCTTATTTGTAAGGGGTCCACCAGGGCATTTTTGCTTGACTATCTTTGACTAAACTCATTACTAATATGTATATATATATATGCTCTGATGGGATTCAGCCAGTTTGCACTGTTGATAAAAACAATTTTTTTTAGAATTTCAATAGTTCTGAGAACTGGTTATTTAACAATCCTGTATTGCGCCCAAAACTACTCATCAGAAAGTATCAAGACTGTTGACCCACAATATTACAAATAAAAACTGTCTTAACAAGAGGAAATTGAAATGTCTATTCACTAGGATGGACATTATGACTTGATCAGCTGTTCACACATCTCTATTCAAATTTAGAATTTAAAATCAGGGGGTTTATATACAGGTTTGGGTTTTTCCACTATGTACTTTGGCCAAGATCATTCCCTGGATTGGCTGCTGGTTTTCAGTGTAGACACTTTGATCCATAAATACCCAACACATGGCTATGTTTTGTAGTTAGTACAGGGTCTGTTTCCTTTATGTTTCGTAACTGCACACTAGTTACAGCCTTCCTTTGAAAGTGTATATGATATGTTGCTTTGACAGATACTACCAATCACAGCAGATACCAATGGTGTATACTGCCGCTGGACTTTGACAAATGAGGAATATGTATATATATATATATATATATATATATATGGGAGTAAATATGGAAAATAAATCCGACAATATTAAGAAATTTGAAAAAACAAGTGTTCCGAAAATAGGATGAATTTATTTATCGATGTTTAAACATTTCGGTTTCTTTAAACCTTCATCAGGATGTATCTTGGGGTGAAGAAATTGATGGATATTTTATAGATGACAGGAGATGAAAATCTTTATAAAAACTTTCTTTTTTTTTTTCACACAACAAATAAGATTTTATAAAGATTTTCATCTCCTGTCATCTATAAAACATCCATCAATTTTTTCACCCCAAGATACATCCTGATGAAGGTTTAAAGAAACCGAAATGTTTAAACATCGATAAATAAATTCATCTTATTTTTGGAACACTTGTTTTTTCAAATTTCTATATATATATATATATATATATATATATATATATATATATATATATATCTGCAAGGGTTGATATGCCAACCAATCAGTTTTTAAAAATGTTTTTACTATTAATTTTTTTGTATTATTTAGATTTTTCAGACTTTTGTCCTCATGTTTATTGTTACATACACAACATTTCGGCTGATGTGCTATCCGGTCTTCAAGTGTTTCTTGTTGAACTCTGGAACCTGATTACGATTAAGACACAGCTAGACAAGAAACACCTGAAGAAGGCTGGAAGGTACAATGATTGAAATGCTGTGTATATAACAATAAAGATGAGGAAAACAGTCCAAAAAATCTAAATAATACAAATTATCAAGCCTCATCTCAAAAATTCAGACAAATAGTTCTATTTTGACTTTTATTATTACTTTTGTAGTAAAATAATTCATATTGAGTTTTACAATTATTATTCAAATCTGATGATATTTGTAAACGTTTGCCTATAAATTTCAATACATTAAATGTACTAATTTCTTTGGGGACAGAGACATCATTCCTATAACAAAATAAATTTTGTCTTTAAAAAAAAAAAGAAAAAGACATGAGAAGACTTTCCAAATAGATTTATTTTCTATTTTTTCCAAGGACTTGGCAAAGGTCATATTCTAATTTCTTTAAGTCTTTTTTTTAAATTCTTATTTTTTATTTTTCAAACACTGTATCTCTGAATTGTATAATAGTTCAAGGTGAATACAATTTTATTCATACAGTAATGTTTCTCTACTTTGTTAATGCCAAATTCAATTTCCACTTAGGCTTATCTGTCTATTGTTTTCTTTGTCATCGTATTAATCATTATATATTATGATTTACAACTTGTGTCGGCCAAGTCTGACCTGAATTTATTTTCTTTTTCTATATTAGCTGATTTCTGGCCCAATGTATATGTTTGTAGGAAACACAGGCGGGTTCTTTTTTTTTTCTTTTTTTTTTTAGGTACATGACTTTAACTAAGTACATATGTATTAGAAATGTGCATGTCCTGCATTGGTGTGGGGGAAACAGGTCATTTGCTGCATCCCTGGATCAATTTTTTTAAGCTTAAAATTATGGCCTCTGTCAGATAATAGTTGTAACATATACATATATTGTGTGTGTGTGTGTCTGTATGTCATATGTATGTGTGTATGTTATATATTTTGTATGTAAGCTATCAATATTTTTATGTGTATGCAATATATGTAAGTTTAATGTATGTGCGTGTGTGTGAGTAGGTGTATCTGTGTGTGCGTGTTTGTTTAATATGTGTGCTTTATGTGTTTGTATGTTTTTATATATGTGTGTGTGTGTGTGTGTATGCGTTTTATTGTTGTAATATTTGGATTTAAATTTCATACACTGAATATAATTACTATTTTGGGACAGAAGTATTATTATTATTCAATAAAGATGGTTATTATATGTATAAACAATATTATTGATTTGTTAAAGAAATTTGTTTTATTTTTAAACTGATCATATTTGTTGTACTGAATAGAAACCTTTGCTTATAATATAAATGATTCTATTCTTTCAAGTTGAGTAAAAATAATAATGGATAAAAATATTTTGACTTTCCTACTTCGTTTCAAGACATGGCAAATTTCCATATTTTTCCCCTCAACATTTGACTGGGTTATCTGAATAATTTCACATTATTGTGTAAGTCTATCTGTGTTATATATAGTTTGTGTGTATGTATGTGTATGTTATATACATATGTTATGTGTTTAAGTTATATATTTTGTATACATGTTATTAATGTGTTTATATATGTACAATATGTGTGAGTGTCTGTGTATGCGGGTTTTATATATTTGTGTGTGTGAGATTTTTACATGTATGAATGTGTGTGCGTTTCATGTGTATGTGGTATGTGTTTTGCTTGTGTATTTATGTATTTGTATATATGCATGTGTTTGTCTTGTACATGTGTGTATGTGTTTTGCGTGTTATATATTTATTTATTTATCCATGTACTTGATAGTCTGTTTGGTTAAAATGTTTTTTTCGAATTATCATAACCTTTAAGTAATTTTATTTGGTCATATCTACTTTTATTAGTAAATAAAGATGGAATAGAAATTTTAAGAAAAATGTCAGAATTGTTTTTTTTGTTTTTTTACTGCATTTACTTGTGTATAATGCAAGAAATTTAATATTAAATGTTAGTTAATATTAAAGGATAGCATTATACAATGAGTGTTAAAAATAACAAACATGTTTACTATATTATGTTAACAAAGAAACACCTGTACAGAATTTCTATCTTTTATTATATTAGAAAATTAAGCAAGATGTATTAATTAATTTTAGTTTTGATTATAAAATCATAATCAATCATAATCAATTATAATGGTTATTATGATAATTATTTTGTAATAATAAGAATTTATAATTGTATTATTTATAAAATATATAATTTTTATTAGAATTTATTATTAAGTAATAAGTTTGAATAATAAGAATTATTATAATTATTATAATAAGAATTATGATAATTATAATAATAATTATTATAATAAGAATTATGATAATTATTAAAATAATAATTATATAATAATTATTATATATTATTATAATAATAATTATTATTATAATATATAATATTATAATTAATAATTATATAATTATAATAATATTATGATAATTATAATTAATAATTATTATAATAATAATTATTATGATAAATTATAATAATAATTATAATAATAATTATTATAATTATTATAATAATTATTAAAATAAGAATTATTATAATTATTATTATAATTATTATAAAAATTATTAAAATAAGAATTATTATAATTATAATAATAATTATAATAATAATAATTATCATAATCCATTATAATTATTATATTAGAAGATTAAGTAAATGTTAACTTTAAATTAATTTTAGTTTTAATTTTAAACTAAAATTTAACTATTTGAAATATGTGAAGGGTGATAAAATGATCACACAACCATGCACTAATTTGTCTGCTAGTCATGTGGAAGGAAAAGAATAATATTTAGAAAAAAAATGGAGACGGTTACTTCCAAGAATTTATTTCTTCTGCTGATCTAGAAATCAATTTTCCTTATTCTATGCCTACTGTAAACCGCTCACAGTGGCTCTCCCAAGCAAAGTACAAAAACTGGTTAGTTCATTATAATTGAGCAGAAGGACTCAGATTACAATAATAATAATAGGACTTTATTTGAATAGAATGAGTTCTGAGGTGAATAGATAGTGAACTTTGAAATATTCCATCATAAAGGTAAAAAATACTAAGAAAATTTGGTACAGCCGTGGGGGAAGTTTGGTAGGCAAAGAGTTAAACAATCATGTGGCAAAATTTATCAATGACACACGAGGTAAAAAAACCCAAAACATCTCAATGAGATGGGTGTGAAAAAACAATTACAGAAAAACGACTCAAAATTTGAGGCAGAACGAAGTCTCCAACTTAAAATCAAACTCTAGTAACTATTTCAACTCGGGCAGCTATTTCCAAAATTTGCTCCCAAAAGAAAAAAAAAGGAACCAGAAATGAATCCATTTAAATTAAATTTGTAGTAATTACATCCCTTACTTTTCATGGTTCTCCTATTTGACACTAGGGGAGTGTTTGTGACACTTATATATATATATATATATATATGTAATATAGTGAAAAATTGAAAAAACACAGGTTCATAAAACGAGTGATGTTTATTTCGCTAATGCTGCAGTGTTTCGATCTGTTTCAATAGATCTTCATCAGGCTTTTGATAATTTGAGGAAACACTTCCACTTTCTCTTCATATATATATGTGTGTGTATGTGTCATCCACAGACACAGTGTTTTGATGTTTACATCTCACCAGTGTGGCTTGACTTAACAGCTACTTTTATGTTATAAATAATATGGGTGCTATATTTATGAGTAAGCAGTGATAAACCATTCATATTTAAGTTAAAATAGCATGGACGTGGAGTCAACGCTGCCTGGTTACTGACAGTTTCTCACCTATGAGATCTTTAGACCATGTCTGAAGATGGCATAGACGAGAAACTGTCAGTTACCAGGTGCTGTTTGACTCCATGTCCACGCTACCTTAACTTATATATATGAGGGGGAGAGAACCTGTGGTGGGAAGAAAGATTGTTAGTGATGAAATAAGATACAGTGTGACAGAAAATATGTGATAGAAAACTAGAGAGAGGACCCCAAACTTGTATGAGAGTCGGTTGAAAAGTTTATGGGCTGACCAAAATTCTCTAATGGAATATGACCAAATGAAGTTTATTTTTCTTAATTATTACTTATAGCAAGCCCCAACCCTTTTTATCATATATGTGCTAGAAGTTGATAGCTGAGGGGCTAATTGTCCTTGGTATAAAGTTAAACTCTATCTGATGGTGAGCTTCTAGTTCTGGAGGTATGGGGAATGTGGAGCACCCCTTCATCACCATTGCTCCCAGATCCACTCTGACCCCGGAGTGGTAGTACCTGTTAGGATCCCATCTATAGGATAAATAGAACAAAATGTGTTTTAAGAAAAACTGAGTACCCATAAAGAATGAATAAAACAAAATGTTTTCGGCATAAAATGACCCAATGGGTTGACATGCCATAAAATCCGACCAACCAACTTAATTATTATATGTGGGGCACAGTTGAATGAGAGACGAACAAAACTCTGTTCAACACTAAAAATGGATTGAAGAGAACTAAGAAAAAGTCATGAACAGTACGTATGTTGTTATTATATGAACTTTTCAGCCTATGAAATTTTCAGTCCACCCTAGATATTTGTAAAAAAAAAAAAAAACCCACAGATAACCACGAATAACAATAACACGTGAAAAATGTACTAAGAAGAGATGTACCTCTAATAATATCCATCCATCAGCATCGATGACAACCATTAACTAAGCTAAAGCTTAGTAAATGAGCTTAGCAGGTGATTTATTTATAGCGGTGAAGGTTTTTGTGAGAATCAGCCTCATTTTTGGGATGAGCTGATTACAGAAGTAAGGTGCACTACAGATTCTTAAAATAACATTCCTTGGATTTTGAATACAGTGTGTTTCCTTCTCCTTGACTGGTTGCTCTAACCAAGGCTAGTCTGCCCTACTATTTTATTCATAGCTTAGGGGTGGGGAGGAATGGATGCATGCCTTTCCCGTGTTATTTAGTGCAAGGTGAATAGTCAAGAATAACTCCCTAGATTGCAATCGTCTTAATTATTGTGTATTGAAAATGGGTGAACAAGAGACAAACAAAATTCTGTGCAACGACCAAAGATGAATTAAAAAGAACTAATCAGACAAAGTTATCATCAGTAGATATGACGTCATATGTGTAGAAGTTATCCCCCAGATATAGAAACAATGATACTCACCATTGCAGTGGGGTTCTAACTACTGTCGAGTTAGCAGACAAGAACAACAGGCAAGCTGTAACTTAATACAGTCCTTGCATGCTGCTGGCATAATGCAAAGTGGTGGCTGAAGAGTGGGTACTTATCCCTGATCTTACTAACCCTGAAGTCCAACAGCCAATCAGAACTCAGGAAATGAACTTGCCTGAGTTCATAATGGGACAATCCAAAGCTCCATATAAGCCACCTACCAAACTCTAGTTTTAGTCTTGCATTCATCTTGTAACAGAGTTGAATACTTTACACAAAATCCAACAATATGAACTTTTCAGGCCACCCTAAATATTTGTGAAAAGCCACAGATAACCACGAATAATAATAACAATGTTAGAGGCCATGGTATAATGGTTAGTCGTAAGAAATGGACTTGTCGACCTGAGTTCAAATTCTGGATGAAGCTACAGTTCACATTGCACTAATACTCTTGGGAAAGGTATGAATCCAACCACTCTCTCTCCAGCTATGGGTAAAATAGTAGGGCAAACTGGGCTCTTTAACCTTGGTTAGGCAACCAGTCAAGGAGAAGGAAAACTCTGAATTCAAACCTGTTAAACTCTGCTTGGGGTGGTCACTACTAGAATAGGCTCAGTCCTAATTAATGATCTATTTCACTAATAATAATAATAACACGTGATGATGTACTAAGAAGAGATGTACATTTAAAAATATCCTTCCATCAGCATCGATGACAACTGTTAATTAAGCTGAAGCAACCTTACTTTTGTTGAGATGAGCTGATAACAGAAGTAAGGTGCACCATAGATTCTAAAATAACACCTGTATGGCTTTGAATCCAAGTGTTTCCTTATAGACTGGTTGCCTTATCAAAAATTAGGGTGTCCAGTCTGTTTCTAAATTTAGAGTAAATTAACCGCATGTTCCCTGGGAGCCGTCTCCCCAGGCAACACCTGCCCACTCGGTTTAAAGGCACATGGCTGGGTTTACTGCCCAGGTTTACTGAGGCATCCCAAGGAATGGTGACAGGGACCATGCATTTTTTTGCACAAGCTATCACATGAGCTTTGGTTTGTGCGTGGCTTCCCACGTTAAAAAGACCTTGTGTTGCATCCTGACCAAAAGGTAGGTTAAGGTAAATACAATTCAGTCTGAGGAGAGTCACAGTGGCATAGTGGATAAAGTACTGGACTGCGGGATTGTGGTAAGTGATTTCGAACTCCAGTCACGTTATTACATTCATTTTTGGATTAATTCCCTTGGGAAAGGTATAAACACCCTCACCTCTCCAGTTATGGGTTAATAGTACTACTACTGTTATTTTAACAAGGATGGCTTTGGCATTCAATAACCCATGAAGTTTGATATGTCAATAAAAAAGAAATCAAAATCTCTCTTATACTATCCATTATGCCTTACGATCTTACCCTGAGTTGGGAAGGAGATGGATAAATAGATTTCCTAAATAGAAGCATGGTTATTAAATAGTTAATTCTAGAAACATGATAAGGAATGATGAGAGTGCCAGTGGAATAGTAACTAACATATTCCTAGGATACCAACTCTGACTCCATCCCAAATCCTTAATTCCCTCCAACTCCGACTCCATCCCAAATTCTTAATTCCCTCCAACTCCGACTCCATCCCAAATTCTTAATTCCCTCCAACTCCGACTCCATCCCAAATCCTTAATTCCCTCCAACTCCGACTCCATCCCAAATCCTTAATTCCTCCAACTCCGACTCCATCCCAAATTCTTAATTCCCTCCAACTCCGACTCCATCCCAAATCCTTAATTCCCTCCAACTCCGACTCCATCCAAATCCTTAATTCCCTCCAACTCCGACTCCATCCCAAATTCTTAATTCCCTCCAACTCCGACTCCATCCCAAATCCTTAATTCCCTCCAACTCCGACTCCATCCCAAATCCTTAATTCCCTCCAACTCCGACTCCATCCCAAATCCTTAATTCCTCCAACTCCGAATCCATCCCAAATCCTTAATTCCCTCCAACTCCGACTCCAAATCCTTAATTCCCTTCCGCGACTCCATCCCAAATCCTTAATTCCCTCCAACTCCGACTCCATCCCAAATCCTTAATTCCTCCAACTCCGACTCCATCCCAAATCCTTAATTCCTCCAACTCCGACTCCATCCCAAATCCTTAATTCCTCCAACTCCGACTCCATCGCAAATCCTTAATTCCCTCCAACTCCGACTCCATCGCAAATCCTTAATTCCCTCCAACTCCGACTCCATCGCAAATCCTTAATTCCCTCCAACTCCGACTCCATCGCAAATCCTAATTCCTCCAACTCCGACTCCATCGCAAATTCTTAATTCCCTCCAACTCCGACTCCCGCAATTCTTAATTCCCTCCAACTCCGACTCCATTCAAATTCTTAATTCCCTCCAACTCCGACTCCATCCATCGCAAATTCTTAATTCCCTCCAACTCCGACTCCATCCCAAATCCTTAATTCCCTCCAACTCCGACTCCATCCCAAATCCTTAATTCCCTCCAACTCCGACACTGCAACCCTGGTTCCATTACTGAATTTCTTTGTGTTATTTTCAATGACCCTACAAATCATCTAACTCTTAGCAAGTTTCTGTCAAGTTTCTCGAAAACAATTCTACTTTTAGCTGTTGACCTGTCGATCAAAACCATAACAACATCAACGTGCTATTCACGACATATTGTTATTTTATTTTACATTCCAAACTATTCATTTGGATATTCTTCTCTTTGGTCAGTGATTTAAACAATAACCAACTATCAGTGCAACTGTCATATTAAAATGTACCCACAACTTGCTTATAAAATCCACATTACCCTATTATGTAATGTATTAAGTAAAAGTCGACAGAGTGGCCTATTGTCAGTATCAGCCAGACAGTGAGAGAGTCTATCCCTTTTTCACTAGTGCTAGACCAGGGTGATTGTTTTTGCATCTGAGGTGGAGAGCCACATCTACCATCAGCTCCCCACTTTACTACACAGATCCCTGTTCTACTCATGCATGGAGTTGGCGAGGGCCGGTATAGAACCTGCAACCTAGTGGTTCTGAGCCGGATGCTCTACCAACTTAGTGTAGTCTACCTAGTTATTACAAGGGAAAAAATCATTTTAGAATTTTACATTCCTAACTGGTTGCTGGGACATTCGTCACTTTGGTCAGTGATGTAAATAATCTGTTCTTCAGTGGATTTGGCCTCTCGACCGGTAAGATATTATAATTAAACAGTGTGAACCCCAGGAGACCATCCACCCAGACAACACCTGCCCCCTTGTCTATAATGGGCAGGGCTGGGTTTATTGCCTGGTGCCTGAGGCACCCCAAACAGGGTAATGCTGAAGGGATACACACACTTTTTGCACAGGCCTCTACACGAGCTTCGGTTTGTGCATGGCTCCTCATATTAAAAAGACCATGTGTTAATCCAACCTGGTGGGGAGCCAGGAAAATATTTACCTACTGTCACATAGAAATGTATCCACAACTTGCTTATAAAATTTTTGTTACCCTATTATGTATTAAGTAGTGTAGTGTATCTAGTTATTACCAGCGAAAAAATCATGAATATATTTAAATTTCTTTTAGACCATTTTGTAATTTTTAGAAAACAAAATTGTGTTACCATTATGATAATGGGGCAGTCCCCATGGCATTTACTTTTTGACTAATACCCTTGGGAAAGGTATGAATCCCTCCATCCCTTCAGTTATAGGCTAAATAGTACAATTACTGTTCTTTTTCAAGGATGGCTTTGGTAGTAAATGACATTCGAAGGTTGATATGCCATTGAACAAAGAAACCAAGCCAAATCATCATATATATATATATATATATATATATATATGTATATATATACATACCTACATACATTCTTTTTTATTTTCTTATTCTTTATCGGGAAGTTACTGTGGCATAGTGGCTAAACATTATATATATATATATATATATATATATATATATATATAATGTTTAGCCACTACGCCACAGTAACTTCCCGATAAAGAATAAGAAAATAAAAAAGAAATGTATGTATGTATGTATGTATGTATGTATGTATGTATGTATGTATGTATGTATGTATATATATATGATGATTTGGCTTGGTTTTTTTGTTCAATGGCATATCAACCTTCGAATGTCATTTACTACCAAAGCCATCCTTGAAAAAGAACAGTAATTGTACTATTCTTTATATATGCTCCCCATCCCCTAGGGTTGAGCACTCTGGGGGGGATCTCGCTGACGGCCGCCAACTCAAGCGTAAACGCAATGCTCTTCTAAGGAATGGAGCACTATGTGACGGCCTTTACACACAAAGCGATGTGTGTATTAAAACAGTTAAAATCCCCTTCCCATTCTGTAAGTGAAGACAGCCTAATGGTTAAGGTGCCAGACTGACACCCAACCGATCGGATTTCAATTCCGGCTGTAGGTAGCTTACAAAATGTTCTAGCCACACTGAAGAGACTTGATAAGTCGAAACACGTGTCTGTGGATGACCCTATATATATATATATATATATATATATATATGTTTAGCCACTACGCCACGATGGCTTCCCGATAAAGTATAAGAAAATAAAAAAGTATGTATGTATGTATGTACCTACATACATTCTTTTTTATTTTCTTATTCTTTATCGGGAAGTCACTGTGGTATAGTAAGCGAGTTCGAACACCAATTGCACTATTACATTTACCTTTGAACTAATACCTTTGGGAAAGGTATGAACCTCCTCATCCCCCCCCCTCAACGATAGGTTAAATAGTACCAATGCTGTTCTACATTCAGAAGGATGGCTTTGACATTAAATAACCCATGAAGGTTGATATGCCATTACAACACAATTCTTAATTGCCATTGCTCTCAGGTCTATACTGACTCGGAGTGATAGAACCTATTATGATCCCATTTATGGGTTGAATAGATCAATTTTAAAAAATGTGTTTAAAAAAAAATTGAGTACCCAACAAGAATGAATAAAACAAAATGTCTTCGGCATAAAATAACCCAAAAGAGTTGACATGCCGTAAAATCCAACCAACCAACCGACCAGGCTTCATGACTGATAAATTAATATAAAAGTCACATTCTGTTTTTTTTTTGTTGTTTATTTTTTTCCAATTAGTAGATTATCCTTGATAGCCTCTAGAATGTAAAGGTAAATAAGAAAAAACAAAAAAAAAACCTCATTATGGTAGGATATAGTAGTAATCAACTATTTTTAAGGTTAAATATCATCTTAAGGTGAGACTTGATCACACATCACAAAACTGAGTCTGATAACAATTATTACATTTACATACAGATTTCATGAACTTGATGTAACATCTTTTTTGGGAAAAGAGGTAGGATTTTTCCATATAAGTGGTTATTATACAGGGGGTGGGGCTTTCTTTGATAAAAAGGAAGGTAATCTATCTGTATGTCTATTTGTCTATCCATTCATCTCAGTCTGTTCATATCTATCTTTCTATATGTCTATCAATATATCTGTCTGTCTATCCATTCATCTCAGTCTGTTCATATCTATCTTTCTATATGTCTATCAATATATCTGTCTGTCTATCCATTCATCTCAGTCTGTTCATATCTATCTTTCTATATGTCTATCAGTATGTCTGTCTATCCATTCATCTCTGTTCATATCTATCTTTCTATATGTCTATCAATATGTCTGTCTGTCTATTCATCTCAGTCTGTTTATATCTATCTTTCTATATGTCTATCAGTATGTCTGTCTGTCTGTCTATCCATTCATCTCAGTCTGTTCATATCTATCTTTCTATCTATATGTATATCTGTCTATTTATATGTCCGTCTATCTATCTAAAATTAGTTAATAATTAATAATAGTAATAAGATTGTTCCTTAATCTTCCATCCGTTATCATCCTACAACACCCTCTGGTTAAAAATGAGACTGTCCACATTGTCCAAGATAAAAATGCAAAAATGTAAATCCTGATTATCTTGGTGTTGAATTCTTATTTCTTATGAGTGTCGTCACGTCAGCTAAATAATGAATCATTCTGGTTTTATTATAAAGAAAGAAAGAAAGGTAAGAAAAAAGACAAGCTACAGGAAAAAATATAATGAGAAAGAAAGAGAGTAGGAGAAAGATAAGGTGAGGGGGAAAGATAGAGAGAGGGGATGAGAGTGCAGAAGCGATAACACTAATTTGTTTCAATTGAACACAATGAAAAGATGAAAAGAAAGGAAAAAAGAGTGAGAGTTAAATCAAGATTATTATACTTTTTACATATCAAACTAATTGCAATAGCTCTTAAGTAAACCTACCAAATGTTGTAATAATTAAATTATCATTCTGTGGTATATCCACAGGTCCTGCTAGTTAGCTTATAATCTTACAATGATCATAAGTGTTTAGTTGTACATAGATGTACAGGTGGGGCAAAAGTCACTTGACATTTTAAATGTTGACTGTTTTTGAAAAAAAAACCAAAAACTAAATAAATTTTCTCTTAGTTATATTTACTAAAAAAAAAAACACCCTCAGGGCGATGTAAAAATAGATTTTTGAAACATATTGCCTGAGGGGTGGGAGTTAAAAATCAATGTCAGCGTGTTTGTACCCTAAGTAAGTAAAATCATCAAATTCATTAAAGGATTAAAAAATAAAACAATTTGAAATGTAAACTTTAAATATATATTAAAATAAAACAAACTATATATAGATATATAATACCAGTCATGTATTTATTAAAACTTGTATTAAAAAACAATGAGGACTGTCTAATGTTGCATGTTCAAATTTTGAGTGTATTTATTCTGTGTTATGACGATTTTGAGTAAATTGATGTAAGCAGTGACGTAGTTTTGTTACAGACAAAAACCGAAAGCGTATCTCCATTATTAATAGATTTTGACTCTTGGCAATTATTTTGAATTGATAATGAAACACTACACCTCTTTGGGAATCCCTCTGGCTTAGTTGCTGAAGTGATGGACTGTGACATTGTAATAAGCGAGTTGAAACTCTAGTTGCACTGTCACATCCACTTTCAGACTAAAACCCTTGCAAAAGGTCTGAATCCCTTCCTCCCTCCAGCTATGGGTTAAATAGTGCCACTACTGCTCTTCTACAAGGATGGCTTTGACATTGAATAACCCATGAAGGTTGACATGCCGTTAAACAAAGAAATCAAAACCTCAGTGGTAGAACATCCGCCTAGGAACGACAAGGTTCTGGGTTCGATACAGGCACTCACCAACTCAGCGAATGAGTAGCACAGCTTGTACAGTAAAGTGGAAAGCTGATGGTAGGAGTAGTGCTCTGTCAGATGCAAAAACAATCTCTGGTTTAATACTAGTGAAATGGGTATAGACTCCCTTGCTGATGCCAACAATAGGCCACACGCCTACATTACTTATATGGTTTCACACTTACCTTTCGTAGAAGGGAGGATCAAAGTGTAGTATCTGTTCCAGTTACTATGCTTTGAGACATACCTTCTATACCCGGCCTCGGCTGGGGGTCCAATGTGCTTCGGCCACTGGACCGGTAGAGTACAATTATTATCGTCGATCCCAGGGGGCTATCCCCCCCAGGCAATACCTGCTCCCTTGAGGGCAGGGCTGGGTTTATTGCTCAGCGCCTGAGGCACCCCCTTGAGGGGGAATGCCGAAGGGATCGACGCAATTTTTGTTCTTTCCCACCCATGAGCTTCGGCTTGTGGGTGGGCCCACGTTAAAACGAGGGCTTGTGCCCAGCCCATACAAGTGGGGTATGAGGCAAATACCCTTACTTATATGGTTTCAAGTATCTAATATTAATAATTTGCACATATTCATATGGTTTTATATCTCCCTTGCTATCCAGCTGATACTGACAATAGGCCACTTCATCTACTTTTATTACTTATGGATAATTATTCTAAACTTTGTCCTTTATTTTAATAATGACCATCTGAAAATCTCTATCTAATATGGTTAAGTACTGCTTGTTTGACTTTTTTTAAATACAGATAATTATCCTAGACTTTAATAAGTGATTCTATATCCTTTAATTTTTGATAATGGCCATCTTATAACCTGTATATAGGTAAGTACAGCTAATATATACAAATGCCTTGAGTCTACTAATTGAGATTGAGTTTACAGTTATTAAAGTAATTATACTATTATGGTAATCTCATGTGGAGAAAAAAGACTATATATATATATATATATATATGACCTTTTTATATTTCACTATACCTCCCACCCCCAACTCCTTTAATTCCAAGTGATGAGATTTGGGTGATTATCTTTATTAAGCTTTTTTTTTTTTTAAATTTTTTTTTAAAGCAATTATTGGTAATTTATGAGGAAGTGCGTCCCAGTCTCCTGCCTCAAAAATTGCTACCCGGTGACTATTAAAATAACAACCCCAGCAACGGTGTTACTTGAAAGAAAACAATCAACTTAGGGCGTTAATGTATTTGGGGGGAGGGCTTCTCTTTTTTTGTCGTAATTCTTATTTATTTATCGTAAATTGTCGTAATTCTTGTTTAGATATGAAGATCGATAGTTTGAATTACGACAAATTATGATAAATAAATAAGAATTATGACAAATTACAATAAATAAATAAGAATTAAGACAAAAAAGAGAAGCCCCCCCCCAAAAAAAACATTTAACACCCTAAGTTGGTTGTTTTCTTTCTAGTAACACTGTAGTTGAGGTTGTTATTTTAATAGTCACCGTGTAGCAATTTATGAGGCAGGAGATCGGGACGCACTTCCTCATAAATTACGCAATTATTTGTAACTTCTTTGCCTTTTTCAGCTATACACATATTGACACAGTACGCTTTTTAAAATGAATCTCTACTAGTGTGTAATCTTTTTGTACTGGAAATAGAATCTTATAACTTAGGGTATTTGCCTCTCATCCCACTTGTAAAGGCATGACACAAGGACATTTTTATGTGGGACCACCCACAAGCCGAAGCTCATGGGTGGTAGGCACAAAAAATGCGTTGATCCCGTTGGCATTCGCCCTCAAGGGGGACACCACAGGCACTGGGCAATAAACCCAGCCCTCCCTTTAAATTAAGTTGGCAGGTATTGCCTAGGGGGATAGCCCCCTGGGATCAATGCTGTTAATTTTACTTAGCCGCTCCATAGGCTGAAACACTCTGAAGCAGGCTTAGTAGTCACTTATAACTTATGAGCCTAGCTACCAAGCATTACCCAGGATTTAATGCTAGTGAAAAGGGTATAGACTCCTTGGTATTCGGCTGATACTGACAATAGGCCTCACTGCTGACTTTTACTTTAATGGATTAGCTATTTTATAAAGATTTGGATTGAACATTGCAAATTTGTCTAAGAATATGATAAATCATACAATGGGCACATGTTTATGGGCGAGAATTTCACCAGGAATCCATTTATGACCTTTAAATAGCCCTTTGTTTGAAATAATTCAATATTTATTAGACTTTTAACACACACAGAAAAAAAGTCAATTGACAATATATATATATATATATTTACCAACTGCTCTGCATAATGTAGGATGTGACACAAGTTCAATTTCTTAAGCAAAACAATCTCTCTTGTATTGTGCTAGAGAAAAGGGTATAGACTCCTTTGCTGTTCAGCTGATAATGATAATAGGCCACTCTGTAGACTTTTACTATGTTTAGTTTAGAAGAAATTTAACTGTTTGAAAAAAATTGCTAGGGGTGTACTTATCTATGGGTTTTTTTTTATGGGCGATACTGTATATACACTTGAATATATTTCATGAATAGGTGGAGTCCTTGTTATAATTTGTGTCATACTTGGGTGTAGAAATGAGATATTGTTTACTTTCCCAGATAGTTTAGATTCTTTGTAAACTGTGCCATGCAGTTTATTATAAAACCAATGATTTATTTTTAAATTTTGTTATATACCCCTTACGTATCGGTTATATAATTGGGAGAGAGATGAGATGAGATGGGTTCTTATTTTTCATACTTGTTCTTTCCTCTGCTGGGCCGGCAGTCTGTGCTAATTCCTTGTTGAATAATTAAGCAAGACTTTGTTGTTTTTTTATTCTTTATTAAGAACCCACAGCTCCCAAAAGTTTTCTAACCGCGTGGTGAGAAGTCGGCATCTTGGAAGTGAAAATCTTAATATTTGCTCCTGTTGATTAACTGCCAGAACCTGCTTAACTAACTTAATTTCCTTTCACATGCCTTTCTATTGGCGGAAGTCTGAGGGGGTCAAGTAAAGATCATTACCTGCCAATAATAACTATAACGGCTAACGGTAACTTTCCATTTAACCCCTTCCAATTTTGAATCTTCAACGAACATCAATTCAAAAATCTAGCTACACTTATATATATATAATTCGTAGGCCACCCATGATATTATGTAACAATTTTTTCTTTCTGTTATTTCTTTTAAAGGATTGTTATAAAACTCTCAGTATCAATAACTGTTGTAACTTGAGTAATGAGTTAATAGAGAAATAATTGAAAGAAACACAATGAATATTAAGGATAGGGGAAAAGGTTTACTAAGCAAAGATACAAGGTGAACAGAACAATGAGCAATTGCTAGGTTGAATTAACAACTCCCATGAGATCTTGTTTCGCTCTTCTAAGGTTTTGTAAGACATTATTTATAGAAAAACAGATGATTCGATTCTCATTATTTAGGTACTATATGACAATAACCATATCTAAATTTTTGAAAAACATATGAGGGGACGAAAAAAACAACCAAATTTTAAAAGTGGCTTGGTAATTATGTGTAAGAATTAAAGGATTATTGTTAATAGATAAAGGATTAACAATCAAGGATTATATTTAATAGAGGATTAATAAGAGGTTTAGCTCAGTCAGTAGAGCATTTACCAAAGAATCGCAAGGTTCTGGGTTTGATACTGGTCCTCGCCAACTCAGCACATGAATAGCACAGCTTAGGGAATCTGATCTTTGCGGTAAAGTATCTGGGAGCTGACAGTATGTGTTGTGCTCCACTACAAGGTCTAGTACTAGCAGAAAGGGGATAGACATCCTCATTGTTCATCTGATACTGACAATAGGCCATGCCACCGACTTTTATTTTATCTAATGAGCTAAATTGGTCGTTTGTGGACATTTGGGCTAAATTGGTAATTTTGTGGACATTTGGGCTAAATTGGTAATTTTGTGGACATTTGGGCTAAATTGGTAATTTTGTGGACATTTGGGCTAAATTGGTCATTTTGTGGACATTTGGGCTAGATTGGTCATTTTGTGGACATTTGGGCTAGATTGGTCATTTTGTGGACATTTGGGCTAAATTGGTCATTTTGTGGACATTTGTACTAGATTGGTCATTTTGTGGACATTTGGGCTAAATTGGTAATTTTGTGGACATTTGGATTGAATATTGCAAATTTGTCAAAGAATATGATAAATCATACAATGGACACATATTTATGGGTCATATACCTGAGCTAGAAAGCCATTTAAAATATTGTTCCACAATTTCATGATAAATTTGCACAAATTTTACCATTGATTTTTCAATAAAACAATCAACGTCAAAGCACCTAAAGTGCCTAAGTCTGCCCTAATATTTTATCCATAGGGAGAGATGGTTTCATGCCTCTTTCAATGGCGTTATTGCTAAGTGAAATGCAGACAGTTTTATCTGAGATTTGAACTTGGCATGCTGAGTCCATTTCCTGCAAATATAACCATTACAGCATGTGCCTCCTTGTTAAAAAAATATATATATATATATTTAACCTATGGGTAGGATTTGACACAAGGCCATAAGTATGGGGCATCCAGTGAGGATTAGTTATTCGTGTCATGGATAGTTGTAGGAAAATGACTCGTTGACCTGAGTTCAAATCCTGGACAAAGCTACAGTTCACATAGTGCTAATACCCTTGGGAAAGGTATGAATCCAACTACTCTCCCTCCAGCTATGGGTAAATAGTAGGGCAGACTTGGTTAGAAAGAAAACTCTGAATTCAAACCTGTTAAAATCCACTTGGTGTGGTCACTACTAGAATAGGCTCAGTCCTAGTAGTGATCTATTTTCACTAAGAAGTCACTAAAGTTTTTGAGGATCGAACTTTCTATTCAATAGTAATGGATCTGCGAGACTAGCTTGCTAACCATTACACACCACAATCAGTCACCTAAATTGCAGGTAAAGCCATACCTTTAGTTTTTCAAAATGTTCAGTTTCTTTTTGGACATTCTTTGTGAATATATAAGTAATTCTATTTTTCTGAACAATGTTTTCGAGGATTACTATTATTCTTTACCTGTTAGATAGTTTTTTGATGTGCTGATAGCTTTGGTTTGTACATTAAAGATATCATGTTACTGATTTTCTTCCAAGATCTAGCATTCTTTCTTTTTCTTTTTTTTCTTTTTTTGTTAGCTTCTGTACTATTTCATTTTCTGCCTCAACCCACCAAACTATTTTTGTATATGTGCAAAGCTAAATTGCCTCGTAACAAGTGACGGATAAACTTGTTTTTTTTTTTATTTTGGTTATGTTTTATCCTATTTTTTTTTCTTATTTATTCATTTATTTATTTCTTGTTGGCTTCCTTTGTCTGATGAACATTTTATTTACCTGTGATACCTGTCAAAAACATTTATCTATTTATCGCAATTACAAGGGTCGACTGAAAGGTTCACAGGCTGACCAAGATGCTCTCATGGAATGTGACCAAATGAGGTTTATTTTTCAATGTAATCTCTCTTGTGTTTGGGGGGAATCTCTGTGGCAGAATGTGGTGGGCTACATCATCATAGTAAATGAGTTTGAATTCCAGTTGTGTTATTATGTTCACTTTCAGACTAATACCCCTGGAAAAAGTATGAACCCCCCCCCCCATCTCTCAGCTATTGGGTTACATTGTTACCACTACTGATCTCTTAGAATGGCTTTAGCATTAAATTTCCCATGATGGTTGATATGCCATTAAAAGAAACAAAAATATCCATCAGTGTTGCAGTGTTTGGATACCATTGGCCAAAAAAGTCAACAGCAGATATGTCAGCATATGAAATTTTCAGTCTGCCATTGTATTTGTGTATAACTCGCACCCCTTAGAAATTCACTGTGAAATTCTGGAGTCAAAATTCCTGTGTATAATACACACTGGCTCTTTAGAATTTGTAGCAGCTAAATTTAAGCTAATTTATCATTTGTTCAACTTTTTATTGGTTTGTATAAACTAAAAATGATAATTTATATAGTTTGCATTATGTCTTAACTCTTTGCCTACTTTAAACTACTCACAGCGACTCTCCCACCAATGCAGTCCTACTGTAAAGCTGCTGGCAGTGGCTCTTGCATGAATTGAGCAGAAGGACTCAGATTACAATAATAATAGGACTTTATTTGAATAGAATGAGTTCTGAGGTGAATAGATTATAAACTTTGAAATATCCCCTCATACAGGTAAAAAAAAAAAAAGAATATTTTGTACAGCTGTGGGGGAAAATTTGGTAAGCAAAGAGTTAAAAGACAAAATATACACAGTATTTAGAGCAAGCACACATGTTCATGCAAAAATGCAACAAGCTTGCAGTGAAAATAAGCTCCCATTATGAGAAAGAAAATTATAAACAAACACCCATTCCAACTGATATTTCTCTGTAACAGTGTAAAACACATTAGATTAAACTATTGATATAACTTAGTTTTGGTCATCCCGTCCCAAATATGGTGAGACATGTGGCTGGAAAAAAGATAATTATATATTGGTTTGGAGGTTGATTTTGAAGGCTATCACAATGCAGGTGTAAAGAAAAAATAAGGTAACAATGGTGTTGTTTGTTAACCTGTTATTTATTCTTAATATTGATATTTCAAGATAAAATTTCTTCAAAGAAGAACACTGGAACTGAAGTAGTTGTCGTCTTGCTATGGCATTTTTAGTTAAATGAATTTCTTTTTTTGAAAATGTTACAGGTATTTTTTATAACTGTATTCTCGTGTTGCATGTTTACGTGAATGCGCTTTTTTGTTTGTACGTGTGCGTATGTTGTCATGCGCGTGTGTGCATGAAAATGTGTGTAGACTGTGACGTTATGACCGTATCCACACGCGTGTGTGTGTGTATGAAAGAGTGTATTTGTGTTTGGTGGCCATGGTGATGTATAATATTTTGTGTTGGATGTAATATAACTTATTTATTCATTTATTATTATTATTATTATTATTATTTATTTGTTTATTTACTTATTTATATTTAATTTAATTTATTTTTTAAAATTCTTTCATATTTACTTTGCCCATATGTGTGTATAAATAATTATATATTTCTCTTGTATAATGTTCACTCCTAACATTTGGGCTTGAAAAATAGGCAAGCCTCTGAAATTAGTAGACCAGTTGAAATACCTTGGTAGTAAGATCACATCTACTGAAAGCAATGTCAACATATACATGATAGGATGCAAATGTAAAGCATGGACTGCTATTGACAAGTTATAATGGCCATGTAAGAATTCAAGTTGTAATGTGAAACAAAGCCTTCAAAAAGCGTGTTCAATACGTCGGGTAGTCACCACTTGTAGGTGGTGTAGACCTCACGTCGGGGGTCAACACTTGTAAGGTTCAAGGTTATAACAATGTTATAACTTGTTGAAATGAAACAAACTCGGACACGTGGGCTGGACATAATATTTTATATAATAAACAGCACATTTATACAAGATACAGTAACAATGAAATACATGTACATGAAATACAACAGTAGAGATTAAAGGACTGGAGAGTCCATACATTCAAAATCACTTACTCGTGATGAGGGGCCGAAGCCCCCAGGAGAGTTGCATAGCGTTGGAGGCAGAAGCCCCTACCGAGAAGGGTGTGACAATATCTCTAACCCATGTGCTCATATGAGAAGATTTCAGTTTCAAAATGAAAGTGATAGCAGTGTAGAAGACTAGCTATGGTATATGGCTGACGTTTGTCTTAGTATGTTTGTAGTTTTAGAAACCACAACTCATTGATAACATTTTCAGTAGCTTAAGCCTATGTGTAATATGATATATCCTCATGTGGATATATGTATATATAAAGGTGAGTCAAAAATTATCCGTACTTTTACTGTAACATATCTTAATTATTGTCACACTGCATTCTGCACATAAGTCCTTATAGTTGGCACTGTTGTGGTCGAATGATCAAAGTTTGAGCCATATTGCTTGCTGTTTTTACAGTGTAAATATAGCTGCTCCATTAGCAGTATGCAATAAGGAATTGATCTAATTTCACTGGTCAGGAGTGTCAGGGGCTGAAATTCGTCAGAAGTGTGTATGAGTAGATAGAGAAGTTTAAAAGTGGTCAGACAAGCAAGCTACATGAAGAGGGAACAGGATATATATATATATATATATATATATATATATATATATATATATATATGTAAAAATGGAAAAGGAATTGAATCCGACAATATGAGGAAAAATGAGTAAAGAAATGTAAATGGAGAAAATGAATTTAATCGATATCACATACACATGTGTTTCGGTCAGTTTATGTGTGTGAAAATATTTTGCACGCATAGAAGAATCGACCTTCATCAGAGTGAACATTTATTTTATAAATTTATAAATAAATGTTCACTCTGATGAAGGTCGATTCTTCTATGTGTGCGAAATATGTGTGCGAAATATTTTCACACACATAAACTGACCGAAACACATGTGTAAGTGATATCGATTAATGTGATATCGATTAAATTCATTTTATCCATTTACATTTCTTTTCTTTACTCAATTTTCCTCATATATATATATATATATATAATATATATAATATAATGAACAAAAAGTAATAAGACAAACAGGAATATTTCTTATATGTTATTTATTCTTAACGAGTTTCAACCTTAGGTCATCGTCAGGAGAAAATTTCTTATTTGAAGAAATTGTTTTAGATTTGTTGAAAGGGAGCATTATAGAAGAGCTATAAAAATTGAAGTATTTTTGAGGGTTTGACATGCTATTAAAATCCGGGTAGAAGAGTGTGTTAGTAGTAGCAAGTCCATCTGTTCTGTGAAAAACTAACTACTCCACACAAGTAAGATGTAACACTGGATCAATTTCTTAAGTAGAGTTTAAAAGGTTTAAATTCAGAGTTTTCTTTCTCCTATACCAGTTGCCTAATGAAGGTTAAAGAATCCAGCCTGCCCTATTATTTACGCATAGCTGGAGGGAGAATAGTTAGAATCATGCATTTTCCAAGGGTTTTTTTTTGTTGTTGTTGGCATCCTTCCGTCTACGAGAGACGATGGAGTAGTGTCAAGGTTTTTGTTAACTTGAACTACATAGCCTGGGCGGGTTCGTATGGAGGATGAGCTGTTGCCCGTGCAGCACATCCCCACTCTCCATACTGCTGCTGTGATCCAAAGGAAAGGTAAGGGACCAATGCAGTTTGGCAACGGTAGTGTCGCAGAAGTTGATGGGTAGCACTGGATTTCAGCATCACACCACCTTAGGGACTCCAGCCCTGATTTATTTTCGGGGTTTACTCCCCTAGCCTTTCCTTGAAGGCAACAGAGGTTTGGTGTTGGACTTCTCCTTGAGTTGATGGGTTGCCAACCAAGGCTAAAGAGTCCATTCAAATGGGTTTTTGTCAAAAGTTTATAGCAATTTACAAATCAGTCAGATTCCGCAAGGACTTTTCTGGAATATAGTGGGTATTAATGCTATGTGAAATGTAAATAGCCTCGTCTGGGATTTGAACTCATCTCTTATTCATTTCTTATGATGGTAACCATTACACCATGTACCTCCTCCTATGTGGTCATATATAGCAGTCTGAGTATGGAAGTGCGTGGTGTAATGATTAGAGGCGTAGGAAATGAACTTGTCGACACAAGTTCAAATCCTGGATGAGACTGTTTGCATTTCACATAGCACTAATACCCTTGGGAAAGGTATGCATCCAAATACTCTCCCTCCATCTATGGGTAAATAGTAGGGCAGATTAGGCTCTTTAACATTGGCTAGGTAACCAGTCTAGGAGAAGGGGAAAGAAAACTCTGAATTGAAACCTGTTAAACTCCGCTTAAGAAATAGACCTTGTTACATCCTACTCGTGCGGAGGTTTGGTAAATATATATATATATATATATATATATATATATAGTAGTCTGACTTATGAATGAACAGACTTACAACCAGTTGATCAGAACCTAATCCGGTTGTAAACAGATAAATATGATTTGAATTTCCTTTTAAACAAACATTTTCAGTGTCATTTGTCAATCAGATGACCTTGGCAACTTTTTTGTCACAAAGCCATGTTTATAAAACCTATCAATAATATCATTACATAATACAAAAGTTTTCTTGAATAACATCTAGGTCAAAGCCATATAAATGTCAAATTGTGGAGGTGCTCATAGTGTAAGGGTTATCATTAAATCATAAATCATGAAATCACACCTATTAAACTCCACTTAAAACTAGACCTTGTGTCACATCCTACTCATGCTGAGGGCAAGGCAGGGCTGTGGAGTCGTATCACAAAACATTTTTCTGACTCATCAATTTTTGGCTCTCTAACTCCAACTCCTCTTTTATGTAATTAAGTGATTATAACCTACAAATAAATATAAAACCATGAGTTTTTAATAATCTATTCATAAGGAGTGTGCACTGTATAACTTTACAGACTAAACTAGGGCCATATAAAGTGTAAATTAGAGTCAGAGTTAGTATTGTTTTACTGATCCTGACGCCAGTGAATCTAAATTGTTTTTGACTCCGACTTTGACTCTGACTTCATAACTCTGGTGGAGGGGTTTGTAAATACATACAGGTCTATGGGAATAAAATGAAAACATTAATCCGACCATATATGGAGGCGCATGGTGTAATATGGACTTGTCGACCCGAGTTCAATTCCTGGACGAACCTGTTTGCATTTCACATGGCACTAATACCCTTGGGAAAGGTATAAATCCAATTCTTCCTCCAGCTATGGGCAAATAGCAGGGCAGATTGGGCTCTTTAACCATGGCTAGGTAACCAGTCTAGGAGAAGGAAAACTCTGAATTCAAACCTGTTAAACTCCACTTAAGAAATTGACCTTGTGTTGCATCCAGCTTGTGTGGAGGGGTTGGTAAAATATATATATGGAGAAATGTTGAACAAACATGGGATGTTACGATGGATGGAAATTTATTAGTCATAGTGTTGATGTTCGACCATTTTGGTTTATAAAGAAACCTTCTTCAGGACAATATGAAACTAGTCAAGGAGAAAATAGATTTGTGTAGTTAAAAAGATGATGGATGTTTAGAATGCGTTGAAAAGGTTTGTTACCCTTTGTTAATTAGCATTAAACATTAAATATCCATCATCTTTTTAACTATTTGTTCTATATTTCTCCACATATGGAAGCGCGTGGTGTAATGGTTAAAGTCATGGGAAATGGACTCGTCGACCCGAGTTCAAATCCTGGACGTGGTAATTGCATTTCACTTAGCACTAATACCCTTGGGAAAGGTATGAATCCTACTCTCCCTCCAGCTATGGGTAAATAATAGGACAGACTGGACTCTTTAACCTTGGTTAGGCAACTGGTATAGGAGAAGGAAAACTCTGAATTCAAACCTGTTGAACTCCACTTAAGAAATTGACCTTGCGTTATCAACCACTCATGCGGAGTGGTTGGTAAATATATATATTTCTCCACATACAGGTCTATCTATAATAGAAGCACCATGATCTGATATATTCGTGTGATTCATTGCCCTGATAACTTTCTCTGACTTGAAAATGGGGTTAACCTCATGGAACTCATGAGGGACAAGCAATCGAAAGGAGTGTCTTAAAGATAAAGGTGAGCATAAGAGTAGAAGTTTGAATACTCTGGCTTTTTCCATACTCCTGTTTTATCTTGAGAGATTTTTTATGAAACCTTACTTCCTCCACTTTTCTGCTAAGTTTTCTCTTCTCTCAAGCAGTCAGGTATTCTATCAATGACAGCAATTTTTAGAATTTTGGCTGCTTTTGATCAATTTGGCAGAGTTACACACTGGCCCAGAATGAAGAATATTATTTTGCAAAGTGGAGAAACCCCAAAATACTCACCAATTTCACTGAAACTTTGCAAAAAATACTTACACACTGCAATTCCAAAAATCAAGAGTCTAGAGGTTATCTAAAAAAAACATTTGTAATCTGTGTTTTTGGACTACACTAATCTATCTATCTATCTATCTATGAAAGGTAAAATGGATATGAATCCGACAATATGTGTAGAAAGTTTTGTAGAAAAAACAACAAGATGTTTAAAGTTTTGCTGACAGAAATCTGTTTCAACCATATGCGGTCTTTATCAAAGCAACATTGTAAACGGAAAAACGAAATAAATATATCATTAATCATGAGGCACAGAACGCTCTCGATCAGTACTGGAATTTTCAAATAATTTTAAAAATGCGTATTTTATGTTAAAAATAAATAAATTTTATTTAAAAAAATTATAAGCATTTTTATCATTAAAAAACTCAAGAGTTTACAGTAAAGGTGTATATAAATATCAAAAAGTTCAGGAAAAATCTATCTATCTATCTATACATATATATGGTATTTGTGGAAAAAGTGACTTACCGGTGAAAATGGTCACAGTGGTTAGTTGATTATTTTTATCTATACATATACAAAGAGCAGTTGTGTTTATGTGTAAGTCGGGGGGAAACTTTGAAAGTAAAAAAATTAACAACAAAGTAAATATATATACACATTAAATATCACCAGGGCTTGGTTTTTGAGCAAAACTAATAGATTTGATTTATATTCATAAAGATAATTAAAAAATAAAATTTAGATGTTAACAGCATGGATTTTTTCTTTTTCACTTGATATTTTAAATAGGAGACATTAATTTAAAAAATTTTTTTTTTAGAGTGTCTGGATCAACACGAGGTCTTTTTTATATAGAGATTTTCATAGGGCATTCTGTGAGGATCCAACTCACGATTCAACAATAATGAATCTGTGAGTACCTTTCTTTTACCCCCACTCTACCTAGGCGATGCCGGGTAGCCGCTTCTAGTACATATTTAAAGGGCAGTTGGTTTGTATGTATGTCTGGATGAAACTATGAAAATAAAACAATTAACAACAAAGTAACTATAGTTAAATTAGATATCACTAGTTGTTGCTTTTTGAGCAAAAAAGTATGAAGATTTGATTTATATACAAAGATATTTAGAAATTAAAATATACATAGAAATAGCATTGAAATGCTACTTAAAAATGTCCAGCATTTGTAAATCTCAAAATTAAACAAATCTATACACCAGGTTTTTTCTCCCTCTACCCAGTCGACACTGGGTAACCACTTCTAGTATAATATATATATATATGCATCCTTATATATATATAGAGAGAGAGATGCTGATAGGTACGTGTCCTGCATCCCTGATGCACAAAAATCTAAAAGGATGCAGTAAAATCGTATCCATGCGTCCCAGTGTTTTTTTTTCTTCCCTCACCATTTCAAGCTAACTGTAAATACATTTCAATAGTTTCTTAGAAATAAATTATACAGGATAGGTTACAAGGTAGGAGTTAGATGGCTTTAGTTGGGACCCATAAATTTTCACGGGTCTTCATTCAAAACAAATATGTGCATCTCAGGACGCACTAAATCAAAAAGCTATTAGCATCGCTGTATATATATATATATATATATATATATATATATATATATATATATATATATATATATAAGCTTAGACGATGCTGTTTAAATTTCACATAGTACTAATACCCTTGGGAAAGGTATGAAACCAACTATTCTCCCTCCAGCTATGGGTAAATAGTAGGGCCGACTGGGTTCTTTAACCGTGATTAGGCAACCAGTCTAGTAGAAGCAAAACTGAATTCAAACCACGCATTTGATATATAAGTAGATATCTGGATATATTTTAATTTGAAATTTGAAAAACCTTTAGATGTTGAAAGCTTTTGTGAAAGACTCTAGAGGGGAAACTGCAGCTTATGGCCCACATGTGGCCCGTGCTGTTTTCGAAATGGTCTGCCTAATTTCAAGAGAAAATAACCTTTTTGAAATCTTCAACTATAATTTAAAGAAAATAGTTTTAAAAAAATTTTTGATTCATGGATTACACTATGCACACCTCCATATAAAATAGTATAAGATTGTAAATAATTTCATTTATTATCTATCATTAAATCAAAATTTGATTTGCCAACTGCTAGTTGTAACACCTCTCCTGATAATTTTGAGTCATAAAACTTCTCTCAAAAAATTGCATTGTAGAGATAGAGGTAATAGCACAATTCTTGATGTGGCCTATCAGTCATTCACTGACAAAACACGTGTATACTTGTTTGTTAGATGTCTGATATTTACAACACACTTTCCTCTTGTAGAATTAAAATTATATTGCTTTGAACAATCTATCATTATGTATCATATCTTTGATTTATCTCACCACTTGAAAAATCTTTCTTACTGCAAAAGGTGGCAAGTGTTACTAAACATAGATTTTCATTGATATGTCTAAAATATATTCCAAGGTATATATATATATATATGCTTTGTTCAAACTACTACCATTCCAAAAACCTCCCACTACCAATTGATATTACCTCCCACTAATTCCTTGCTTCTACTCGTTCTCGTTAAAAACGAGACATGAAAACTATTTCATCGTTTCCCACCTGAGGATGGCAAAGTTTATTGCTGAAAGCGCTAGTGACGAAATATTCAGTGGACTGGTATACCAGTTCCACCCTGACACCAGAAGGATGGTCCGAAGATTAGAACGGATCAACGAAAGACATGTCAGACAGGAATTGTCTGTTCAATTCAACAAAACCTGTATAAAAGAAAAAATGCTGCCTAAATACACTTATATATATATATATATATATATATATATATATATATATATATATATATATGGTTTTTTCCGTAGTTAGGGTCTTTCCATGTGTGGTTTAACCAAGCTGCTGCAGGTAGACCATAAGGAGAGCTCAATGTGCCTAATACCAGTGAGTAAAAGGACAGAGCAAGATATTTAGTAAATGAAGAAAAACTCTAAACTTGCTACGGTTGAAATAAATTATTGTAATGAAGCAAGTTTAGAGTTTTTCTTCATTTACTATATATATATATATATTTAAATATATATATATATATATGAGTTTTGGATGTTTGTTTTTAGAAGCATTGTTGAATAAAGTATATATTATTATTTATATTTTTGCTTGAAGGCAATTACAATGCGTATATCGTATAAAATTCGATAATTATAGAAAATAACCATGACAAGTGAATTTGGCAAACGATCATGCGATGCTAGAACATCGTACAGTCTGTTTCAACTTTATTAAGTCTCATCAGCGATGTATACTAATGATTTCCCTCCGACAGAAATCGAAACCGGTAGACCAGCAGGTAAAGTCTGTGAAACTACCAGTTTCGATTTCTGTCAGAGGGAAATCGTTAGTATACATCGCTGATGAGACTTAATAAAGTTGAAACAGACTGTACGATGTTCTAGCATCACATAATCGTTTGCCAAATTCACTTGTCATGGTTATTTTTTTATAATTATCGAATTTTATACGATATACGCATTGTAATTGCCTTCAAGCAAAAATATAAATAATATATAAAGTAAAAAAAATATAACAGAAGACTTAGATTCTTTGCATTATAGCCTATTTCAGGAAGCCTAGACCAAGTGTCTAAGTTCCCAAATCATCAGATGCGAATCCTGATAATTTGGGAACTTAGACACTTAGTCTAGGCTTCCTGAAATAGGCTATAATGCAAAGAATCTAAATCTTCTGTTATTTTTTTTACTTATAAATTTGCTCTGTGACTCTAACAATAAGGGCATGCATTGAGCTCTGCAAATTGCGACACTTTAAAAAAAAAAAAAAAAATCCTAAGTAAGATTTCTTCTCCGGATTTTTGGAATATATATATATATATATATATCCAAAAATTTGGATATATATATATATATATATATATATATATATATATATATATCCAGATTTTTGGAATATATATATATATATTGTATTAGTTCTCCCTAGTATTAGTAAATAATTTTCTGAATTACTTACTAATCAAAATCCATTAACATGAACATTTTTTTTACATCATACAAAAATTAGCTACCATACTTTCTAAACCAGAAATCAATGAATAACAGTTACTGTATAATTCTTATCAGAGGGATAGCAAGTTATGCACTCCATACAGATCTACTAGCCAAAGCTTGGGGTACTGAAGTGTCTCGAGCAGAACATCTATCATGCTGAAGCATTTGAATCGGCACTATGGGACCAAACTCCAATGACTCACACCTCAGACATAGCTACTGTTTGGATGTCAATATATCACAAACAGAAGAACAGTTCTGCACATACCAATGGATGTTACCTCCACTACCTGCAATAACAGTGTTGCTGAACAACCCCTCCATCAAGCTTGCATGGGTTGTGGTAACCCCCAACATGGCACTCGAGGAACAAGTGCCCGCTATTTAATGAGTCCAGCATGGCGTCAAACATATGATTTGGCGATTGATCCTCACCCTCGTTAGGTTTGGGGCATAATTCTTTGTTACCTGCCTACTAAAGAGTTGGGAAATTTTCATGCAGTATTCCCAGGCTGCCTTGCTGAAATAAAGCCACTGGAGGTTTTTGCATATTTAGAGGGCTTGTTTAGTTGTTTTTCCTCTAACTACAAATTTAGCTAACCCTGACACACAAGAATGAAGCCTCCCACAGCACGAATGATCTTCCTTGATGGGACGAGGTTGTCCATTGTGAGTCCCATGTTGTGTAAATGTCTTGGTCCCCCAAGACAAATAGTGGCACCACTGTTGATGAAAATCCTTAGTATAGTACTACGGTCACCGGGGATGTTCATAGCCCATCTGTGGTGCCACTATTTGTCATGGGGGACCTTCCTGTGAAGGTGTGTATGATGTTTATTCTACAGTAAGTTAGCTACCATACTTTCTAAACTGGTAGTCAACGGATAACAATTACTATATAAATATCTTTAGACTAGAATCATTTACACAATTATTTCGAACGAAACAGGTAAGTCAGGTGTATTTCTGGAATGTTAACCTATTTGAATTCTTAGTTTCACTATTCTTTCATGCTTCAAAAAAACATAGTACATTTATTTTTTATAATCTTGTCATCGAATATATTAAGCATTCATGAAACACTTATAATTTTAAAATTTCTCTCTCTCTCTCTCTCTCTCTCTCTCTCTCTCTCTCTCTCTCTCTATATCTATATCTATATATATATATATATATATATATATATAAATTATAAATAATCTTCTCTTTATCAAAATTAAGTGTTTATTTCATTACAGATTTAAACGTTTTTATTTTGATCTTAGTATAATAAACTTCCTTTTTAACTATTATCAATAATTATTGACACCTGCCTGATAGGATGAATGAAAAGGCCTTTGGTGCTAATCATTTCTTATTTAAAACTATATACAAATTTTGTACCACTCATCACATCTTTATATATATATATATATATATATATATATATATATAATACACTCATCACATCTTTATATATATATATATATATATATATATATATATATATATATATAATGTGTGTGAAAGTATGTGTACTTACAAGTAAAGACACTAAATTTGAAACTTGATTTTGCAGATGTAGGTGTGCTTAATTTATCTATCACCCCCCCCCCAAAGAAAAATAGTTAACCAGAACTAATCGTAAAATGAATATCAAATTCCACCCTCTCACTCCTCCAACCCATTCTCACCTGTAAACTCAATCCTCCAAACTGAATCAACTTGTGAAATACACTCTCATGAATATGCATACCGGAAAATTATCTTAAATTTGAAAAATTACGAGTGTGGGTATGTTTATCAACTTTAAAAAAAAAATAACACTAAAGGTAATTTAAAAAAAAATTCAATCATTACATAGAAAAAAAACCCTATTTAATTCTTATCTTATTATTTAAATATCAATAATAAAATTTGTACTTGAAATGATAAATCTATCTATCTATCTATCTATCTATCTATCTATATATATATATATATATATATATATATATATATATATATAAAGGGCAGTTGTGTGAATCTGTATGTCTGGAGGAAACTTTGAAAATAAAACAATTAATGACAAAGTAAATATATATGCACATTAAATATCACCAGGGCATGGTTTTTAAGCAAAAATAATGATGATTTGAATTATAAAATAACGTTAAATTATACTCTGCCATTTTTCAGCATTTCTTGTTAAAAAAGTAAACAAATGAATAACGGAAGCTTTTCTTTTCATTTTTTTTTTTTTTCATGTTAAATCTACATTTTTACTGATTCAAAGTTGTAGTAAATATTTCATTGTACAGGATAAACAATTGTTTAATCTTTTTTCTCTTTTTTTAATTATACAATTTTTATCTCTGGAGTTTCCATAATCTAATGTTATTTATTCGTAAAATACGATTTTAATGATATTACCTATTGCATGTTATTCTGTATTTGTACCAAAATCAGTACTGTAATTTGGTATATAACTTTTAAACACATTAAAAAATCTATTTAAAAAAGTATGTTTCATTTTTTTTTTTTTTTTTTTTTTTTTTTTTGCATTTGGTTTTCTTTTCGTAATGTTTTCAAGTCGGTGCACTTTTCGATTTAAAAAATAATATACTATACTTAGTATAGTATACTATTATTATCAAATTGTTATCAAATTTATAGTATAGTATTCTATAATAATTTGATATTCGATCGGCTACACTTTGAATTAATAATGTTATTTTTTTAAAGATTATTTATCGTTTTACATTCAATTTGATTACTTTATTTAATTTATTTTTTCTTTTGATTTGAAATATTAATTTGAAATTTACTATATCCTTATAGGATGTCATTCCCTCTACTCTGACTAAAAAGAATTCCCTGACTTCCCACCAGGAATAAGATCTTTTTTATGTGGTGATTTTTATGAGTCATCCTGCGAGGATTGAACTTACAATTCAGTAGTAATAGATCTGCAAACGATTATTAAACCATGTTTTTTCTCTTCTACCCGGCAAAGCCCGGGTAGCCACTGCTAGTTTAATATAAGTGTTTTATTATTTAGATATCAATAATAATTATATATATATAAAATTTGTCATGAAGTAATAGAATTTGGACATGTTATAAAATGACTGCAGTACTACTTGCCGCATGCCGATATTAAAGCTGCATTGCTGGGCATATGACTTCCATGATGGAGGCACTGGCCAAATTGACAGGGTCAAGATGACCTACAATGGCCACGTGTTCATGACCCAGGTGAGTCACCTAGATGAAGAAATTCAGGACCATGATAGCTTAAGCCAGTTTATGATACCAGTGAATAAAATTGATTAAACTCTACCTTTTCATAACTGCCTGATTTTTATTTGCTCTCACTCTCTATCTTGGGTTTATATATAAATATTTAGCTTTTTTTAAAAATTTAGATTACGTTGCTTCTATTCTAATATTGCATACTAGACCAATTGTGGAAAATGAAAATGAAAAAAGAAATACAAACTTTATTGTATTATTCACTAATAAGGAGTGGATAAAATTAGTCATAATAACTTATTTCTCTAGAGTTGAGTGTTGAATTTTAAATCCACAAGCCTCCACCCACTCACCTTTTTTTTTTTTTTTATAATTGTGCACTGTATGTTTTTAAGTTTCAATCTCAGATTTTACAAATCACTGGTTTACTTAAAAAAAAAAGTAGAATTTAAAAAAAATAGAATTAAAAAAAAAAAAAAGTAGAATTTAAAAAAATAGAATTAAAAAAAAAAAAAAAAGTAGAATTTAAAAAAAATAGAATTAAAAAAAAAAAAAAAAGTAGAATTTAAAAAAAATAGAATTAAAACAAAAAAAGTAGAATTTTAAAAAATAGAATTAAAAAAAAAAAAAAGTAGAATTTAAAAAATAGAATTTAAAAAAAAGAAAGTAGAATTTTAAAAAAATAGAATTAAAACAAAAAGAAAGTAGAATTTAAAAAAATAGAATTAAAACAAAAAGAAAGTAGAATTTTAAAAAATAGAATTAAAAACAAAAAGAAAGTAGAATTTAAAAAAATAGAATTAAAAAACAAAAAGAAAGTAGAATTTAAAAAAATAGAAAAAAAATAGAATTAAAAACAAAAAGAAAGTAGAATTTAAAAATAGAATTAAAAGAAATAAATTAAAAAAAAATAGAATTAAAAAAGAAATAGAATTTTAAAAAATAGAATTAAAAGACAAATTGAATAAATAAGAAATAGAATTTAAAAAAATAGAATTAAAAAATAGAATTAAAAAAAAAGAATAGAATTTAAAAAAATAGAATTAAAAGACAAATTGAATAAATAAGAAATAGAATTAAAAAAAAAGAATAGATTAAAAATAATGAAACAAAGAATAGAATAAAAAAGAAATTTTAAAAAAAAAGAAGAATAGTATTAAAAAAAGAAATAGAATCTATTAATCTATTAATAATGGAGATTCGCTTCCGGTTTTTGTCTGTAACAAAAATTACGTCACTGCTTACGTCACATTACCCAAAATCGTCATAACATAGAATAAATACACTCAAAATTTGAACATGCAATATTAGATGATCCTCATTGTTTTTTTAAAACAAGTTTTAATAAATACATGACTGGTATTATATATCTATATATAGTTTGTTTTATTCTAATACATATTTAAAATTTACATTTCAAATTGTTTTATTTTTTTACTCCTTTAATAAATTTGATGATTTTACTTACTTAGGGTACAAACTCTCTGACATTGACTTTTTAACTCCCACCCCCTCAGGCAATATCTTTCAAAAATGTATTTTTACATCACCCTGAGGGTGTTTTTTATTTTGTACTTGTATTAATAATGTAGATTATCAATGAGTATTTAATTTATATTCAAAATCCTTTATGTAGAATTTGAGTATGCAACATTAAACAGTCCACATTGTTTTTTAAAACAAGTTTGGTACTATATATTTATAATTTAAAAAAATATTATTTTTTACTCCAGCCCTTTTTTTCAGTAACAAGAAGTTTATTAAAAAGTTTCCAAATAATGAAATACTTACGATTTTGTATAAACTTTGTGTAAAATATTCAAAATAATTATTTAATTTATAGATGCACACAACATTTTATTTGAGGGGCGCTGAACTAAGTTTACATTTCAAATCGTTTAATTTTTTTTTACTCCTTTAATTAATTTGATGATTTTGCTTACTTAAGATACAAATCCTCTGACAATGAATTTTTATCTTCCTCCAGGCAATATCTTTCAAAAATTAATTTTTACACCGTCCGGAGAGTGTTTTATTATTTTGCTTGTAAAAATAATAGAAAAAAAAGAATAGTATTAAAAAAGAAATAGAATAAAAAATAGTAGAAAAAAAAAGAATAGGATAAAAAAAGAAATAGAATAAAAAATAATAGGATAAAAAAAGAAATAGAATAAAAATAATAGAAAAAAAAAAGAAATAGAATAAAAATAATAGAATAAAGAATGATAAAAAAAAGAAATAGAATAAAAATAATAGAAAAAAAAGAAATAGAATAAAAAATAATAGAAAAAAAAAGAAAGAATAAAAAATAATAGAAAAAAAAAGAAATAGAATAAAAATAATAGAAAAGAAATAGAATAAAAATAATAGAAAAGAAATAGAATAAAAATAATAGAAAAGAAATAGAATAAAAAATGATAGAAAAAAAAAGAAATAGAATAAAAATAATAGAAAAAAAAAAAGAAATAGAATAAAAATAATAGAAAAAAAGAAAGAAATAGAATAAATATAATAGAAAAAAGAAAGAAATAGAATAAAAATAATAGAAAAAAGAAAGAATAGAATAAAAAGAAATAGAAAAAAAAGCACATTTGCATATTGGATTTAATTGTATATTTGCTAATATTAGGATGAGACCCTAAATAGAGAAAATCCTTAGGAAAAACCAAAACGGATTCTGCAGAAATCGATCCACAACCTCTCAGATCCTGACTATACGACGGATCAAAGAAGGGGTTCGAGCAAAGAATCTAGAGTCAACGCTACTATTCATAGATTTTTCCAAGGCATTTGATTCCATACATAGGGAAAATGGAACAAATACTACTAGCATATGGGCTCCCCAAAAAAACAGTTGCCGCTATAATGATGCTCTACAAAGGCACTAAAGTAATGGTATGCTCACCTGATGGTGACACAGACTTCTTTGACATCGCCGCTAGAGTCCTACAAGGAGATACATTAGCACCATATATATTTATAATATGCCTAGACTATGTACTCTGGACATCACTAGATACCATTAAAGAAAAAGGTTTCACACTAAGAAAGGCAAGAAGCAGGCGATATCCCGCACAAACAATCACAGATGCAGACTATGCTGATGACCTCACACTTCTTGCAGATACACCGGCACAGGCTGAGTCACTATTACATAGCTTGGAGGAAGCAGTAAAGAATATTGGCCTCTATGTGAACTCCGATAAAACTGAGTTCATGTGTTTCAAAAAGAAAGGAGTCATCTCCACTCTCGCTGGTAAGCCTCTTAAGCCAGTAGAACAATTCACTTACTTAGGTAGTAATATCTCATCCACAGAGAGCGATATTAATACACGAATAGGAAAGACATGGCTGGCCACAAATAAATTATCAGTCATATGGAAATCTGATCTCGCTGACAAACTAAAAAGAACAATTCTTCCAGGTTGTGGTTATATCAGTACTGCTGTATGGATGCTCCACTTGGACCCTAACAAAGCGCCTTGAGAATAAGCTAGATGGGAGCTACACAAGAACGCTGCGTGCAGTCTTGAACAAGTTGTGGAAACAGCACCCCACAAGGAAGCAGCTGTATGGCCACCTGCCCCCCATCTTGCAAACCATCTGAGTGAGACAGACTAGGCATGCAGGACACTGCTGGAGAAGCAAGGACAAGCTCATAAGCGATGTTCTCCTGTGGAAACCAACACATGGGCATGCTAACGTGGGCCGCCCAGCAAGGACCTACATTGACCAACTGTGTGAGGATGCAGGTTGCCGCGCAGAAGAACTCCCAGCGGCTATGAGTGATAGGGAAGGTTGGCGAGAGATTGTCATGAATATGCATGCGCGACATGATGATGATGATGATGAAGTTTTGTCAACATGAGGTGTGACCCGGTCATTGTTTGGGCAAACCAGAATTAAGATACCGGGTAATACTTAAGAAAATCTTTCTTATCGGCAGTCAGAATTTATAAATAAAAAGAATAAAAGGGATTTTTCCACTGAAAAGATAAAGAGTGGACGTAGATAGGAATCAGCTTGGCTGTTGAAGGGAAGACCTGTTCCTTTGTTAGAACTGCTAAAAAAAGTGTCTGGAGAGATTGACTGACTGATCCAAAGAGCTAATAAAAAGAATAAAAGGGACTTTTCTGCTAAGAAAAGATAAACAGTGAAGGTAGATAAGAATCAACCCGACTGTTAAAATGGAGACTTGTTCTTTTGCTTAGAATCGCTAAAAGCGTCTGGAAAGCTTAACTGGCTAATCCTTCAGAGTTAATGAAAAGAATAAAAAGATTTTTCTTAGATAAAAATCAAATGAGGTGTTGTCTGGTAAACTCTTTGTTTAAAAGCCACTCAAGTAACCAGAAGAGATAGCACTTAGATTGGTGAGCAGAAGTGAATTCAATTGGCTGGTTAGAACTAAAGGAGGGTGGTACTTTTGCCAGAGTGGGAGGTCCAGAAAAAATTACTAATATCTTCACGCTTGCCGGAAATACAAAAGTTCCGGGTCGGGAAACTATTTAACTGAGCCCTCTCTCTGGATGAATCAGATGAGCTGAGCGGGCTAGCAGATGAAGCTTGGACCTTAATCGTTGTGAGAATGCAAAATCCCGTAGCTGACAGATAAACTTACTTCAGCCAACACTATCGAATAACTTAGCCAACAGGACACTTTAAGAGCTACCCAAGCAATAATTTTCAGAACCCATAATCATATTCTGACTAGAACACATTGATTTGAGGTCCATCACTCCCACAGCTTTGAGTAAGAATTGATTTTGTATTTTCTTATTGAATATAAATGTTTGTTGCGTTTGAAAGAAAAAGGAGTCGTTGTTTCTATATGTGACCACTAGGCCGCCGTTAACCATGGAATATCAGTTTCTGTGGCAGATTTCTGATCGTTTGAGATCTTAACACAGCGTGGGCATTCGATCAGACTTCTGGCAAGTATAGAAACCCTGCAACCTGTGGTTGATGCAGAAGATACAATCTTGACGGCCATTGTCAGAAATTCAGTGAGCCCTTTAGCTCAGGAGTGGCCGACGGGTTATAGAGGCACATTATTTGATATGTTATGGGAAATATCTATCTATCTATCTATCTAATCTAATAAAATTATTTTGTCTCTAACTTAATGCAGGGAGTCTCTTTGGCATAGTGGTTAACTTGCTGGACTGCAACATCATAGTAAGTGAGTTCAAACTCCAGTCGTGTTATTATGTTCACTTTGGGAAAGGCATGAACCCCCTCTTCCCAGCTATGGGTTAAATAGTATAACTACTGTTTGACTCAATTCCTAGCCTATAATCATCCCTTTTATCCTGACTTCCAATAGATTTCTATAGCACAATCATAAAAAATATGCGATTTGCCCAATAAATTCCTTGATCATATTGAAGTCAGTTAGCCTACTGTTGGTTTGAATAACAGCAGCTAAGTACAACTGAAGCAGTGTCCAAGACAGTTGATATAAATAGGACTCAAGAATGATCCATCCATGAATCTGGGTGATTACCCAAATCACCCAGATTCCATTCCTTGAGTTCTGATTGGCTGTTTGACTGCTTGATTTGAATGACATTGTGGAGTCTTATATATACTCTGTCATTCTACAGTGGACCTTGTAGCTTTTGGGATTGTATTAGGTTACAACCGTTTGCTGCCTTGTCTTCCCAGTTCGACGGTAATTGGACTTTAATTATTCTTCAGATCATTAACTGAAATTTGAATTGAAATCTTTGCTCTATAGTTTATAATTTTATTGCCAAACAACTATCTTTGATACTCATTCTTTTTTTTTCTATTCTCTGTTTTTACCATTTCTGACTGACTTTTATACCTGATTATAATGGATATTCAGTGTCTATCTGTAACTGAAACTACATCACTGCTTATGTCATAATACCCTCAGGAATTGTGTGAGATTATCAATGAGTATTTAATTTATAGTCAAAATCATTAATATATAGAATAAAGAACAATCCTGTATTATATATACTCAGAAATTAAGTATGCAACATTAAACAGTGCACATTGTTTTTTAAATCACAAGTTTTGATAAATACATGCCTGGTATTATTAATTTATATATAGTTTTATCTTAATATATATCTAAAGTTATCTAACCTATAAAGTTTTACAAGAAAATTATTTACAAACAAGAAATAGTCACAATCTTCTTCTACATTAAATTTTATATTTTATTATATGGTGAAAAAAAGAAGTTCTGTTTTGATTATCGTCTGTTGTAAAATTTTGTTATATGACCAACAATAATAAAAACAGAACAGTTTTGAGGCCTCCCACCAAGAAAAACCTTAAATATTTGAATTAATTTGAATTTAACTGTTATAAACTTGGTTTTACAAGAAAGAAAACATATTTATTTGAATTTTGACAGCAAAACCATTTTTTATGTCTATTATTAAAAGAATAATAAAATTGTTGTAAAATTCTGTTTTATGACTTACGATAATCAAAACAGATTGGTTTTGAGCCCCCCCCTCTCACCAAGAAAAACCTTAAATATTTGAATTAATTTGAATTTAACTGTTAGAAACTTGGTTTTATTAGAAAGAAAACATTTTATTTGAATTTTGACAATAAAACTATTTTTTTTATGTCTATTATAAAAAAAATTAAAAATTAAAAAGATCTGTTTACATTTTTTTAGGAAAGAGCATGGATAACCTATTTATTTTGTAATGTAGTGTACAAGTATTTGAATTCTTGTACACTACATTACAAAATAAATAGGTTATCCATTCATTATGTAACATGTGCGGGAGGGTTCCTGCTTAAAAGAACAAAAAAAAAACTTGTATCAAACGTGTCTTTAACAGGGAGGATAATGTGATCCTTTAATGTAAACAAAAACCTCTGCAGACTTGAGAATTTTAATCACTACTGTTTACGTCGCATTTTTAGGGTCCAGTGGCACCATTTCATATCGGATGCAACTGTTCATCTTAGGTGCAGAATCAACTCAGTTCAACAAACTGTAGTCACAAGACATCTGTGTTCACTCGGTCATGCACTTCGACGCCAACCTGGAGAATACATTCCTGAAGCAAATACCCCAGACCACCCTCCGGACAACAAAAAAATGTGTCTAATGACGGTGAGGGCTGATCTTGAACGAAATACGGGCACTTGTGTCTACGGATTGTGCCACTGGAACTGCAACTGGCTGAAGATGACCCATTTGGATTGCCAGGCATGGTCTGTAAAATCGGACCATATGACCTTTAGGCACCCCTCCCACGATCTCTACTCACAAGGACACTTTTCTCACTGTCAAAATCCGGTTGTTTGTTAGGGTTAGGGGTTAGTTTTATAATAAAAAAACAAAAAAACTCTAAAAAATAGTCTGTTAACAATTACCCGGATTTTGATGGTGTAAATGGAAAAAATGTCCTCAAGAATTGAGATCGCAAAAGGGGTGCCTAAAGTCATATGGTCCGTAAAATCAATAGATGGAGCTGGCTCAACCCACCCTGGGTGGTGAATGCTACCACAACAACAACAATGTAAACAAAACATTCTCAAGGATTCATCATTGAGGCTTTGTATGTGTTGAGTAGAATTTCAAGTTTTTATTGATTTATTTAATCAATAAACCGGCTATTATTGGTATCGTAGCTGTGATGTGTCAGAAATTGACAACATTCAATTTGTGTCTTATAAGTGGTCAAGGCCAGCAGGATTAATTGATTTCATGGTTGTTTTTTTTATCACTTACTTTTTGTAAAGCGCTTTTATTATTTTAGTAGAAACAAGATAATCCAACATAGCTTCATATGAATAATGCCGCCCTGTCGGCTGAGGCATTAGAATGCACCAACTGCACCTCTGCAGAGGGGTAAGACTCCCCAAATGGGGCCATCTGTTGGCCGTCGGTGGTGACCTGTGATGCTTAAGGATAGAACCCAGGTGGTTGAGCAGTACATGACTTGCAATACTCCACTTTGGCCTTTTCTTGAGCTAGACGGTCGGTCGGTTGGAGAGGTCCCCTCCGATCAATCAGCGGGTCATGTCAAGCCCTAGCAACTATAAGATTGCTCCAACCCTATTACCCATATGGCAAGCCCCAACCCCTTTTTATCATATGGGTGCTAGAAGGCAGTGGCTGAGGGTCTACATGTCCTGGGAATGACGTTAAACTCTATCTGATAGTGAGGTTCCAGTTCTGAGGTTTGGGGAATGTGGAGCACCCCTTCATCACCATTGCTCCCTGGTCCATTCTGACCCAGAGGGGTAGTACCTGCTAGGGTTCCATCTATGGATTAAATAAAAAAACATGAGTTTATAAACAAAATTTGATTATTCATTAAGAATGAATTTATTTCAAAACTTTATCGGCATTAAATAACCCACTGAGGTTGATATGCCGTAAAACAAAACAAAACAAACCAAATCATATGAATAATCATCTTTAGTAATTATCATATACATATCATTTTAAGTAATTATTATATACACTAGTTAAAACGCCCATCGGGAGGTGTAAAAATAGATTTTTGAAAGGAACTGAGGAGGGTGGGAAAAATTAGATAAAATAAAATGTTTAATATTAAAAAAAAATACTTACTTAAAAAGCATCATATTCACTCCACTCCACACAAACACCTCTAATAATTTCTGATTTAATTATTCAGACTCTTACCTTTATTGAAGAATTAAAAATCATGAGTAAAATATATTTTGGTCGGATTTCATAAAATGAAATAAGGGAGGGGTTTGACCTAGTAAAAAAATATATTTCCCCTAATATATTTCAGGAAAAAACTATTTTAAACAAAAATTCATCTAAAGGTGAATAAGTGTAAAACATTTTGTGAAAATTTGACTCTTAATTGATTTTTCATCGAATTTTTAAAAAATTACTGTGATGTAAGCAGTGACATAGTTTCGGTTATAGACAAAAAGAGAACAAATCTCCATTATTATATAGATATCATTTTTAGTAATTATTACATGCAAATCAAGTTTAGTACAGACAAACCTCTCATCAATGGACTTGGGCTAATAGGGGGAGGGGTGGTTCGTTTAAGTTTGTAGATGGGAAGGGATTATTTTTTAGTCACTATAGTAAATATTAGTAGTTATAGTCATAATGTAAATGATATAAAAATATGTATATATAGCATAAATGAATATATACTATATATATATATATATATATATATATATATATATATATATGATGATGATTGCCACTTCTTCACAGAATAAGGCCATTTCTACAAGTAGTCCAGATGTGAACAGTTGTGAGCACACAGATGGCCCATGGATCCAGCATGTTTTTGTGTACCCTGTCACACATATGAAACCCTCGACATACAGGCCCTGCCACACAGGTCAGACTTCAATGTAGGAAATGTTTCCATGGTGTCCGTCATGTGTTGCTTCAGAAATGGAGGGCACCTTACCTCAAACTTCTTACAGCTACCGACACAACTACATAGAATGGCATCAATAGCACACTCACTCTATTCTTCAAAGAGAATAATATTAATATATACAGTTTAAAAACTACACTAACATTACATTTATTATAAATATTAAAATGCACACTATAATTTGTTAAAGTTTATATACCTTGTGTATTTATTGAAAAGGAAATCTGATCTTGCTGATAAGATAAAGCAAAAATTCTTCCAAAATATACCCATGTCAGTACTACTGTATGGCTGCACCACTTGGACTCTAACAAAATGCTTAGATGAAGGATGCTGTATGCTGTCTTGATCAAATCTTAGAAGCAGCACCCCCCAAAAAGCAGCTTTATGGCCACTTGCCTCCTATCACACAAACCATCCAAGTAAATGGAACAAGATATGCTGGACACTGCTGGAGAAAGAAGGCTGAACTACTAAGTGACATTCTCCTATGGACACCTATACATGGATACACCAGTGTAGGTTGACCAGCAAAAATCTCCATCAATCAGCCCTGTGCGGATACTGCATGTTATGCCGAAGTCTTGCCAGGGGCGATGACAGATAGGGATGGTTGGATTAAGAGAGTGATGGATACCTGTGCCGTCAGTGTAACCTAAT
>CM042152.1:76244511-76247011 GCA_023376005.1 Doryteuthis pealeii | reverse complement strand
TCGTGCGGAGGGGTTGGTAAATATATATTTCACATATTGAATGATTGTTGGCAACAATTATCACAAGATCTTTGTCAATCACTTGTCTATCAGACACAGTAATTTATGCTAATGGATACCCTAATAAATATGAAGTGGTCATAAATTGTCCCAACTTATCCTAAATGTCATCAGTTGTCTTTATAAATATTTTTGTGACAACTGTCTGCCTTTTGTTGTTGTTCAATATTGTTGATACACAGGCAACACTATTTTCTATCTTTCTTTGTCATCAAAACCTTTGAAAGTTTAGAGTTGGTCTAAAAAAAAATGTTCACTTTTTGTATCATCAAAATCAGTCTTCAAAACCTTGTGTAAAAATGTTGGAATAATCATAAAATGTTAAGTCAGGTCATACATGTCAATCGTAGCCATGTTGCCCCCCTCTCTCTCTCTCCCTCCCTCTCTCTCTCCCTCTCTACCAACCACCCAAGTCTTGAAAATCATTAATTTCTCATTTTAAATGAACAAGTATCTCTTGAACTGTGAACGTGTGCAGGAATTTTCTCTGAGATTTAAGAAACAGAAGAAGTGGGGGAATTTTTTTTTTTTTTTTTATAGGAGGGGACATGCGGACTTATACTAAGTTAAAATTTGCATCTCTAGAAATCATCCCCCCTTACTTTTTTTCTCACTGTCTCTCTTTTTCTTCCTCTTCTGATACAAAAATCTACATGCCACATTGGCCTGTAAAACAAAACCATGGTTAGCAGCATGGTGGATGTGAGACGCGGTGGTTGAACCTAAATAGGCCAACGGCGTATATCACAAGATGCTGGGTGGTGGAACCCAGAATGGGTCAACGGCTAGGATCAACCAGTTCAGTCAGGTAACTACTGCTTCTCATCACTAAGTTTGGCGCCTATTGATGAGTTAACTAAACAGCTATCGATAGATATCGATGACCTCGACCCAACCGAAACCTTTCATGACATTACACAAAGCTGAAGAATCATGCAGTAACAGGCTTCCTGCTATCACAAAAAGCATACGTACTGCTGAGGCTAGAGCTCCGGCCCAGTGTTTGATAAATAACCTACGGAGCTCCAAATGCATCACACACCTAAATCACATCACTCTCAGCACTAACAAACAAGTGGAGACATCGCACTAACCACAATATCTAATAAGACAGATATAGAACCCAAACCCAACACAAACCTACTTAGATGTAAAAAATCACTCAAGCTAGCTACATTTAACGTTGGACAACTCCCCAAACTTATGGTGTTCGCAGCCGAAAAAAATATAGACTTCATATGTGTGCAAGAACACAGATTTGAACATAGTGATGTAGAACTAAAATACCATGAATCTGGAAAAGGCTGGACTCTAGTGACAGCATCTGCATGGAAAAATTCCGTCAATGCCAGTATAGGAGGTGTAGGAATGCTTCTTAGTCCTCAAGCACTAAAATCACTTAACAGCATAGAAAAAATCCAACCGAGAATCATGAGTGCTACGTTTAATGGCAATCCCTGCATGACTGTAGTATCATGTTACAGCCCTACAAACAGACATAAAAACATTTTACAATGGGCTATCCTCCCTATGCAGACACATCCCAAAACATAACGTACTGATTATTGAGGGAGACATGAATGCACAGATAGCAGTTGGAAAGGTACCTCTAGATCAAAGCTAAAGGCAACCATCCAAAAAGATAGACTTCAGAAATAGAAAGACCACTTCTAGAAACTTCTGGGGAACCCACCTAAAATCATAGAAAATAACACCCAAAAGATCATAGATAGACAACTAGACATCAAACTAGAGGATTTTACAACAGAAGAACTCAACGAAGTCTTAAAAAAACTAAAAGGTAGAAAAGCAGCAGGACTTGACGAAATACCCCCCGATGTATGGAAGATGGGTAAATTCAATGACATACTGCTTAGTCTATGCAATGTAGTATATAGACAAAATAGAATAGATAAATGGACGAAAGGATGCATCCTCCCATTCCCCCAAAAAGGAGACCTAGAAATAGCTAAAAACTACAGAGGCATAACTCTTACTGCCATTGCAGCTAAGATATATAATGCCCTTCTTCTTAATCGAATCCGACCCGAAATAGAGAAAATCATTAGGAAAAACCAAAACAGATTCCGCAGAAATCGATCCACAACCTCTCAGATCCTGACTGTATGACAGATCATAGAAGGGGTTCGAGCAGAGAATCTGGAGGCAACGCTACTATTTGTAGATTTTTCTAAGGCATTTGATTCCATACACAGAGGGAAAATGGAACAAATACTACTAACATATGGTCTCCCCAAAGAAATGGTTGCCGCTATAATGATGCTCTACAAAGGCACTAAAGTAATGGTATGCTCACCTGATGGTGACACAGACTTCTTTGACATCGCCGCTAGAGTCCTACAAGGAGATACATTAGCACCATATATATTTATAATATGCCTAGACTATGTACTCTGGACATCATTAGATACCATTAAAG
>CM042152.1:76232011-76239511 GCA_023376005.1 Doryteuthis pealeii | reverse complement strand
GTGAATTCCTTACGAGCTTCATGTAATCATCTGTTGTTCCTTGTATTGTTTCTCTAAATTTTAGAAGAGTCAAATTTCTTTTGTCTTCAATTAGTAATGCTATTTGATATGATCATTCAACCAATAGAGTTCAATGTGTTGGATTTCTATATGTTTATATTGAACATTTACAAGTACATACTGATGTGTATATTGCTTTCTCTAAGGCCATGTCTTTCTATAATGGTGTACATAGAAACTATCCTTATATCTTTTTATATTGTTATGTATACTAGTAAATAAAAATGCCCTCCAGGCAGTGTAAAAATTATTTTTTGAATGATATTGCCTGAAGTGGGTGGGAAAAAAAAGAAAATTTTGTATTTTTAAAAACTTAATTAGTTATTTAAAAAGCATCATATTCACTCCACTGAGATATTTGTTTTGTTTTACAACAGACGACAATATTCTTTTAAGAATAATATACCCATTTTTACATAATTCTATAAAATTTTATCAAAATTGAATATTTTAATTTTAGTGTAAAAAAAAATGTACTTAAATTTTTTTATCTCTATTTTATTGACATCTAAAACTACATAAATTACAGGATTTTTTTTTTTTGCCACACTCTTTCATAAAAAATGTAAACAGATCTTTTGAAATATATTTTTTTAATAATAGACATAAAAAAATAGTTTTGTTGTCAAAACTTAAGTAAATAGGTTTTGTTTCTAGTAAAACCAAGGTTTTAACAATTAAATTCAAATTAATTCAAATATTTAAGGATTTTTTTTTTTTTGAGGGGTAAAAACTGTTCTGTTTTGATTATCATGTCATGTAACAAAATTTTACAAACAAATGATAATCAAAACACGTTTTTTTTTTCACCTTATATTAAAATATAAAATCTAATGTGGAAGAAGATCCTGTGACTATTTCTTGTTTGTAAACAAGTAAAACTCTGTTAGATAACTTAAATATTAAAATAAAAAACAAACTATATATAAATCAATAATACCGGGCATGTATTTTAATAAAACTTGTTTTAACAAACAATGTAGACCGTTTAATGTTTCATACTTAATTTCTGAATATGATATATAATACAGGGTTGTTTCCTATTCTATGTATTAATGATTTTGACTATAAATTAAATACTCATTGATAAACTTATACAATTCCTGAGGGTATTGTGAAGTAAGTAGTGACATAGTTTTGGTTACAGACACACAACGTGTGTGTGTGTCTGTAAATATACATGCATGTGTGTGTAAATATATGTGTATATGTTTATGTATATATGTGTATATGTTTATGTATATATGTGTATATACTTATGTACATATGTGTATATGCTTATGTATATATGTGTATATGCTTATGTATATATATGCATATGTTTGTATATATGTGTATATGCTTATGTATATATATGCATATGTTTGTATATATGTGTATATGCTTATGTATATATGCATATGTATGTGTATATGTGTATATGTATATGTGTATATGCTTATGTATATATATGCATATGTTTCTATGTGTATATGCATATGTATATATGTGTATATGTTTCTATATATGTGTATATGTTTGTATATATGTGTATATGCTTATGTATATATATGCATATGTTTCTATATATGTGTATATGTTTGTATATATGTGTATATGCTTATGTATATATATGCATATGTTTCTATATATGTGTATATGCTTATGTATATATATGCATATGTTTGTATATATGTGTATATGCTTATGTAATATATATGCATATGTTTGTATATATGTGTATGCTTATGTATATATATGCATATGTTTGTATATATGTGTATATGCTTATGTATATATATGCATATGTTTTATATATGTGTATATGCTTTGTATATATGCATATGTATATGTGTATATGCTTATGTATATATATGCATATGTTTGTATATATGTGTATATGCTTATGTATGCATATATATGCATATGTTTGTATATATGTATATGCTTATGTATATATATGCATATGTTTGTATATATGTGTATATGCTTATGTATATATATGCATATTTGTATATATATATATGCATATGTTTGTATATATGTGTATATGCTTATGTATATATATGCATATGTTTGTATATATGTGTATATGCTTATGTATATATATGCATATGTTTGTATATATGTGTATATGCTTATGTATATATATGCATATGTTTGTATATATGTGTATATGCTTATGTATATATATGCATATGTTTGTATATATGTGTATATGCTTATGTATATATATGCATATGTTTGTATATATGTGTATATGCTTATATATATATATGCATATGTTTGTATATATGTGTATATGCTTATGTGTATATATGCATATGTTTGTATATGCATATATTTGTATATATGTGTATATATGCTTATGTGTATATATGCATATGTTTGTATATATGTGTATATGCTTATGTGTATATATGCATATGTTTGTATATATGTGTATATGCTTATGTGTATATATGCATATGTTTGTATATATGTGTATATGCTTATGTGTATATATATATATATATATATATATATATATGCTTATGTTTATGTGTATATATGTACATGTGTATGTATGTATGTATGTGTGTGTATAATGACATCAATGGCTGAAAGTAAACACGTTTTTAAATCATAAGCTGCACTGATAATGCAACTCCTAAGATGAACAGATCTTACAATTTCTTCCCTGCATTTTTTTTCTTTTAATACCCTGTCCCGTGGCAAAAGCTGCTTGGTAGCGCTGGGAGTGGCAGTCCCGCCTTGAGCTACCGAAACTGTATTATCACTCCTAGTTGGCGGCTGATGAGGGCAGGGTATCGCACGTGCTATCACACGTTGTATGATGAAAATAAAAATGTACATATGTTTGTATATATAATTCTTTATTATGATTGCTAATAAGTAAGAATTAGCTTTGATACTTTCACGAACCCTATCTCATTATTTTAAACCTCTTTTTCTTTTCTTTCTTATTTCCAGACGCTTTTAACCTGAAAGCTTTAAAAAAAAAAATCTGTGAAGATGTTTGACTGGACTTATGCTGGTGTGGATTACAGCATTCCTGGGAATGGTGGTCACGAGTGCGTAAAATTCTTAAGTGTCTTCCAGCGAGTTGCAGAGAGTCTGGTTGCCACGTTGCTCTCTATTAAATTCATCACTCATGGCTACCAACAGATTGTCGTTCCAGACCAGCCGATCAAACTGACCGAACGGACTTCAACCTCAAAACGGATTTTACTTGTTCTGCATTGTTTGGTCTTTGCACAGAACTTGGGTTTAAATTGGCCTCTCGGCAAATGATTTGGGTGCTCAACCCTTGCCATATAATAACTATGGTGCAGGTAATCTTTCATTTTCTATTCTTTTTATTGAAAATCTAATTAGCCAGTCCTGTTCCTGAATATTAGTTTAACATGTGTGTAAAGTTTCATCATGATGGATTATTGGTGATCTTTCATTTCATATCCTTAACTTAAAAAAAATAATATAATTCTCTCATTTATAGATCCCTAGATTTTAACCTTACTACTACTCTGCTTGCCCCTCTCTCACTGAAATATCTTCTCTTTCTTATTGATTTTTATTGATATCCAATTAGCCAGTCCTGTTCTTGATTATTAGCTTAACATGTGTGTTAAGTGTCACCATGAATGGATTATTGGTGATCTTTCATTTTCTCTGCTTACCTTTTTCTAAATATAATTCTCTTATTTATAGATCCCTAGATTTTAACATTACTATTATTCTTCTTACCTTCTCTCACTGAAATGTCTCTTCTTTCTTATTAATTTTCATTGATATCCAATTAGCCAGTCATATTCCTGAATATTTGCTCAACTTGTGTGTAAAGTTTCATCATGATCAGATTATTGGTGTAGGTGCCAATTGGCTACACACAAATAAAAATTGGGTTTAAGTTGGCCTCTTGGCAAATGATATTGGTTTTCAACCTTGGGTTATTTGATGCTGAAGACATTTTTTTGATTCATTGCTGATGGGTATTCAATTTAAAAAAAAAACTCAATTTATCTTTAAACACATTTAAAAAAAAAAAATGATTCTCTCATTTATAAATGACTACCTGCAGTACCCAGGAATACCAGGAAATTTTCGGGTTATTTGCTGTTCCCAGAGTGTGCCTGAAAATGGTAGCAAACCTGAGTGCCCATAATGGATTTTCAATAGCAACCTTTGCTGTTTGTCTTTATGGCAGATCAATTTTTTTGTCAATTGCTGTTAAAGTCATAAGTCCTTCTTCCATACAGCTTTCTTCATTCTGAGGGAATAAGCCATGGAAGTTTGTGCTCAAAGAGTATCAAATTTGTGCTAGGGTTTGACACAACCAGCCGAATAATCAGATTAGGCCTCTCCGACTGGCCGTCTAGCCTAAGAAAGGCTCAATGTCGCAGGTCATGTGACCATTCAGTCAGGATCCCCTCCTCAGTCATTACGGGTCGCTACCCACTTCCAGAGGAGGCCACAATGGTGAGAAGTTCTTACCCTTCTGCAGAAGTGCAGTTATTGTATTCTGCAGCCTCAACCAACAGGCCACAGTTTGGGTTATTTAATGTCCAAGTTTTAAAAATATTTTTTTCAATCTATGATACAGTTTCAACTAATGATAAATTATTTATAAACAATTATGCCTTCAAGTAACGGTTCTTAATGCTAATGATTTGCGCACAGTTATGTTGTTTACCTTGATAGCAATATCTCATCTACTGAAATTCGATTTCACCATGCACATAGGTAAGGCATGGACTGCTATTGACAGGTAAATGATCATATGGAAATTTGATCTATCTGATAAAATAAAACAAGAATTCTTCCAAGATGTAGATGTGTCAGTATATGTGTGTGTGTGTGTGTGTATATATATATATATATATATATATATATATATATATATATATATATATACACGCATATACATTTACCAACTCCTCCGCACAAGCAGGATGTGACACAAGGTTAATTTTTTAAGCGGACTTTAACAGGTTTAAATTCAGAGTTTTTCTTCTCTTAGTCTGGTTGCCTAACCAAGTTTAAAGAGCCAAATTAACTCTACTATTTACCTATAGCTAGAGGGATAGTTGGATTCATACCTTTCCCAAGGGTATTAAGCACTATGAGAAATGTAAACAACTTTGTTCAGGATTTGAACTCGTCTTGTATTCATTTCCTATTTCGGTAACCATTAGAAAATGCACCTCCATACTATTGTATAGTTGTACCCGGATCTACACTCCCCCTGAGCTTATGCAAGAGGGAAATCAGAGGGGGGAAATCTTATCTTCATCAGACTGGTCATTGTCATCTGTTGTATCACTGGACGTTTGTGTGGAATACTAGCATTCTGCTACAATTTGTAGTTCGAATGACTTGATGTCCTGCACCCCTTGTGTTCCAAGGTCTCACTTATTATGAGATACCCTATTGGCTGGGCAGCAGAATAGGCCAACTGTACCTCTGCAGAGGGGTAAAATTCCCTCAATAGGGCCACCTGTTAGTTGTGAGTGCCAACCCATAATGCTTAAGGACAGAATCCTAGTGGCTGAACATTCCATGACATGCAACATTCCACTTAGGCTTTTAATTAAGCTAGACAGCAGCCAATTGACTGGTCATGTCAAGCCCTAGCACCTATATGATTTCCCGGTCCTATTGACCTCATAGTAAATCTCCAATCCTTTTTATCATATGTGCTAGACGGCGGTGGCTGAGGGACTTAGTGTCCTGAGTATGATGTTAAACTGCATCTAGTAGTGAAGTTCCAATTCTGGAGTTCTGGGAGTACCCCTTCACCAACTCCCAGATCAACTCTGACCTGGAGTGGTAGTACCTGTTAGGGTCCCATCTAGATTAAATAGATCAAAAAAATGAGTTTAGAAACATCCAATACCCAACAAGAATGAATAAAACAAAATGTCTTTAACATAATTGTTGTATACTGGATCATACAATATTCAGTATACTAGTACATCCAAATACTGGATAATACGATATTCAGTATACTAGTACATCCAAATACTGGATAATACGATATTCAGTATACTAGTATACATCCAAATACTGGATAATACATATTCAGTATACTAGTACATCCAAATACTGGAAATACAATATTCAGTATACTAGTACATCCAAATACTGGATAATACAATATTCAGTATACTAGTACATCCAAATACTGGATAATACAATATTCAGTATACTAGTACATCCACTGGAAATACAATATTCAGTATACTAGTACATCCAAATACTGGATAATACAATATTCAGTATACTAGTACATCCAAATACTGGATAATACAATATTCAGTATACTAGTACATCCAAATACTGGAATACAATATTCAGTATACTAGTACATCCAAATACTGGATATAATATTCAGTATACTGTAATTACTGGATAATACAATATCAGTATACTAGTACATCCAAATACTGGATAATACAATATTCAGTATACTAGTACATCCAAATACTGGATAATACAATATTCAGTATACTAGTACATCCAAATACTGGATAATACAATATTCAGTATACTAGTACATCAAATACTGGATAATACATATCAGTATACTAGTACATCCAAATACTGGATAATACAATATTCAGTATACTATAATCCAAATACTGGATAATACAATATCAGTATACTAGTACATCCAAATACTGATATACATATCAGATACTAGTACATCCAAATACTGGATAATACAATATTCAGTATACTAGTACATCCAAATAGATAATACAATATTCAGTATACTAGTACATCCAAATACTGGATAATACAATATTCAGTATACTAGTACATCCAAATACTGGATCATACAATATTCAGTATACTATACATCCAAATAGTATTTATACTAGTACATCCAAATAGTGGATCATACAAAATTCAGTATACTAGTACATCCAATAGTGGATCATACAATATCAGTATACTAGTACATCCAAATAGTGGATCATACAATATTCAGTATACTAGTACTGATCTACAATATTCAGTTATACCATCAATATACAGTTTGCATTAGACATAGACTAACTCGCAACTGAGTGCTAAGACATCGAGGTAAACGTTTGCAAATGGTTTTGTAATCTTCGCAGTCTCAGTAATCACCAGATGTTCTCAAACAGCAGCCTGTACAAATAAGCCTTGCATATAATAAACCTAAGATTGACATGCCATAAAAATCCAACCAACCAACCAATTAATTAGTAGTTTTCATTATGAGTGTCATGAAAGAATGATCAATTATCAACTGCAATTTATTATTCTTTTGACCTGGAATTAGATATGCATAGTATTAAGTTTCTGACCGCCATCCTTGGCCAGTTGAAAAGGACTTAAAGTAAGTAAGTCCTGAGAGATTGGAATCCTTTGGTAAGTGAATAAGTCCTGAGTTATGGAATCCTACGTAGTGTCAAAGGTCCAGTGATATAA
>CM042152.1:76166170-76231811 GCA_023376005.1 Doryteuthis pealeii | reverse complement strand
AGTATCATGTTACAGCCTACAAACACATAAAAACATTTTACAATGGGCTATCCTCCCTATGCAGACACATCCCAAAACATAACGTACTGATTATTGAGGGAGACATGATGCACAGATAGCAGTTGGAAAGGTACCTCTAGATCAAAGCTAAAAGGCAACCACCAAAAAGATAGACTTCAGAAATAGAAAGACACTTCTAGAAACTTCTGGGAACCACCTAAATCATAGAAATAACACCAAAAGATCATAGATAGACAACTTAGACATCAAACTAGAGGATTTTACAACAGAAGAACTCAACGAAGTCTTAAAAAAAAAAAAGGTAGAAAAAGCAGCAGGACTTGACGAAATACCCCCGATGTATGGAAGATGGGTAAATTCAATGACATACTGCTTAGTCTATGCAATGTAGTATATAGACAAAATAGAATAGATAAATGGACGAAAGGATGCATCCTCCCATTCCCAAAAGGAGACCTAGAAATAGCTAAAAACTACAGAGGCATAACTCTTACTGCCATTGCAGCTAAGATATATAATGCCCTTCTTCTTAATCGAATCCGACCCGAAATAGAGAAATCATTAGGAAAACCAAAACAGATTCCGCAGAAATCGATCCACAACCTCTCAGATCCTGCTGTATGACAGATCATAGAAGGGTTCGAGCAGAGAATCTGGAGGCAACGTACTATTTTGTAGATTTTTCTAAGGCATTTGATTCCATACACAGAGGGAAAATGGAACAAATACTACTAACATATGGTCTCCCCAAAGAAATGGTTGCCGCTATAATGATGCTCTACAAAGGCACTAAAGTAATGGTATGCTCACCTGATGGTGACACAGACTTCTTTGACATCGCCGCTAGAGTCCTACAAGGAGATACATTAGCACCATATATATTTATATATGCCTAGACTATGTACTCTGGACATCATTAGATACCATTAAAGAAAAGGTTTCACATTAAGAAAGGCAAGAAGCAGGAGATATCCTGCACAAACAGTCACAGATGCAGACTATGCTGATGACCTCGCACTTCTGCAGATACACCGGCACAGGCTGAGTCACTATTACATAGCCTGGAGGAGGCAGCAAAGAATTGTACTCTATGTGAACTCTGTTTTATCAGAGTTCATGAGCTTCAAAACGAAAGGAGACATCTCCACACTAGACGGTAACCTCTTAAAGCCAGTAGAACAATTCACATACCTAGGTAGTAATATCTCATCCACAGATAACGATATTAATGCACGATTAGGAAAGGCATGGCTGGCCACAAACAAATTATCAGTCATATGGAAATCCAATCTCACTGACAAGCTAAAGCGACATTTCTTCCAGGCTGTAGTCATATCAGTACTGCTGTATGGATGCACCACCTGGACCCTAACGAGGCGCCTTGAGAATAAGCTAGATGGGAGCTGCACAAGAATGCTGTGTGCAGTCTTGAACAAGTTGTGGAAACAGCACCCCACAAGGAAGCAGCTGTATGGCTACCTGCCCCCTATCTCACAAACCATTCGAGTGAGATGGACTAGACAGATATAAGATGGAGAAGCAGGGACAAGCTCACAAGTGACATTCTCCTGTGGAAGCCAACACATGGACATGCTAATGTGGGCCGCCCAGCAAGGACCTACATTGACCAACTATGTGAAGATGCTGGCTGCTGCGCAGAAGAACTCCCAGGGGTGATGAATGATAGGGAAGTTTGGCGAGAGATTGTCATGGATATCCATGCTGCCCGCAGGACATGATGCTGATGACAAACATTTAAAACTAGTAAAATACCATTCCTGCTGTTGTTTATATTAAGCCTATATAGAGTGGCACTATATTTGATAAGTGTCAAGCTTGAAGATTTTGGTTAAATTTGAAAAAAATTATCTATGTTAAAATCTGATAAAAACACATCAAAATCTTCCTGTTTTCACTATGGATTAGCACTTATTAAATAAAACGAAAAACTTGTGTACAAACACTTACAATTAATAGAATAACATTGTAAATAATTTTTGTAGGCATGATGACATACTATACATTATATCTGATAAGTGCCAAGCTTGAAAATTTTATGTAAATTTGAAAAAAATTTGGTATGTTAAAATACGTCAAAATCGACCTGTTTTTACTATGTATTAGTGCTTATCACCTCCAAAAAAAAAAACTTGTGTACAAACATTTAAAATTGCAATTGTTGTTTATAGCAAGTCTATATAGAGTCGCAATATATCGTTTAAAGTTTACAGCATAAAAAAAAGAAAAATACTATTTTCAGTTTGACTTTGTAGGGAGACAAAAATAATATTTATCTTCATTACTATTTATTATCTTCCCTTGGATTGTGGGTGTGGTTTCCAATTCCACGCGTCTGTTGGTTACATGATAAATCAGCCCCTTAAAACACTCTTTTGCCCGCAGTCTTTGAAGAGACAAGAGCTATCTGTTTTCAATCCTTGCTCGGATCTGATTCTTCCATGGAGGTGTTTGCAGTATAAATGGACATGGAAGACCAAGCTCAAATACTGGAAAAGGCTGTATTAGTGCTAATACCCTTTGGAAAGGTATGAATCTAATTATTCTTCCTCCAGCTATGGATAGATAGCAGGGCAGACTGGGCTCTTTAACCTTGGTATGGCAACCAGTCTAGGAGAAGGAAAACTCTGAATTCAGACCTGTTAAATTCCGCTTAAAAATTGACCTTCTGTTGCATTCTGCTCATGAGGATTGGTTGGGTAAATACATAAGAGGGAATCCATTTCATCTCAACAGATGCTTGGTCTAAAAAGAATGGTGTGTGTGTGTGTGTGCGGCTAGAAATCCAATTTTGTTCGGTTAACACTGCTCTCCAATTCTGGAAGCTAATGAAATTTGAAATATTCAATTTTTAGTTTTTTTTTTAGGGTATATGAGATCTTTGAATGATCCCGAAGCTGTGCACCATCATTGATGTAAATGAGACAGTTTACTCATATTAAATAAATAATAAAAACAAATAAAAAACTTTTATATATGAATAATTGTACTAACCTTTAATAAAAGTGATTCTACATCCCTTATTTTTAATAATGATCATTTTACAACTTGGTAAGTACTGCCAATAAGTCTAAATTATGAATGTAATATTTTTGTTGTTCCACTGTAGAAGAATTTTAGTCACTTAAAAGCAAGTGTGATTTCAAGAGAAATTGTTTATAGAACATGATGACTCTTATAGAAAAAGGGAAAAAAAGTAGGTTAAGAATGCCGAGGGAATGTAACTTAATAAATAAAATAAGAAAAAAAAAAAAGAAAGGATTTTAATGTCATATCCAGGACACCCCATTTTTTTTTGTTTTTTTTTTTGTTGAGAGATTCAATCCCTCTCCAGGGGATGCAGTCTATATATTCTAGCCCCATCGACAGGGTATACAAGAATGTGCTGAGGAGATTTAAATGTAATATAATGGAACTTGACCTCAAGTTGATATTTCTAAACTAAAAGTGAAATTTCAACTTTGGTCTTTTAATTATGTGGTCATATTTCTTTATAAATAGCTGACTCCCGACATATCTCTCATCTCTTGGTATAAACATGCACTAAGTGTGAGTTGGGTGTACAGCTAAGTTGGGTAAGTATTTTATTCTTAGTGTCTAAAAAAAAAAAAGAAAAAAAAGAACAATTCAAAGATATGAATGTCTGTTTTTTATGTTTTTTTTTTTTTAAATTGGCTGTTTTTTTCTCCTGTTGTAATTTTGAATGAAAAAAAAATCAAAAAGGTCATAATGGTTAAAGTGTTAAAATCCAAATTTCAGCTCAAATAACTTTTATTATTTACTAAGCTTTGTTTAGTTTAGCATACAGCCTTTAGGTTGCTCATATATATATATATATATATATATATATATATATATGTGTATATGTGTGTGTGTGTATATGTGTGGTGTGTATGTATGTGTGTGTGTATGTATGTGTGTGTGTTGTATGTGTGTGTGTGTATATGTGTGTGTGATGTGTGTGTGTGTATATGTGTATATGTCTGTATATATGTATATATATATATGTATATGTCTGTATATATGTATATGTCTGGATATATGTATATATGTATATGTATATATGCATATGTCTGTATATATGTATATATGCATATGTCTGTATATATGTATATATGCATATGTCTGTATATATATGTATATGTATATATATGTATATGTATATGTCTGTATATATGTGTATATGTATATGTCTGTGTATATGTATATGTCTGTATATATGTATATGTCTGTATATATGTGTATATGTATATGTCTGTATATATGTATATGTCTGTGTGTATATATATATATGTATATGTCTGTGTGTATATATATATGTATATGTCTGTATATATATATGTATGTGTCTGTATATATATATGTATGTATATATATGTGTTTGTATGTATGTATATTTATATATGTATGTCTCTGTGTGTAATGTATATATGTGTGTGTGTGTATATATATATATATATATATATATATATATATATATATATATATATATATAATTACACAGGTTCATTCAAAGATTTCATATACCCTTGGAAATCCCTAAAAAGTAAATATTTTAAATTCTATTAGTTTCCAGAATTGGAGGGGTAATATGAACCCAAATTTTTAACAAAATTGATTTTCTAAGACCCCCCCCCCACCTTTTTAGACCAAGCAACTGTTGAGATGAATGGATTTCCTCTTATATATTTCCCCAACCCCTCTGCATGAGTAGGATGAGAGTTAATCTTTTAAGCAGAGTTAAACAGGTTTGAATTCAGAGTTTTCCTTCTCCTAGACTGGGTGCCATACCAAGGTTAAAGAGCCCAGTTTGACTTACTATTCATCCATAGCCAAGGGTATTAGTGCTATGTGAAAAGCAACCTGCCTCAGCCAGGATTTGAACTCAGGTCACAAAGTCCATTTTCTATGAGGATAACCATTACTCCAATTAGGGTGCTTATATTACCTAATGTTATGGTCACCCATGTAAGTAATGAATAGGCATATTGTTGCTTAACTTTGGTGATATGACAGGATCTAGTGCTTTCAGTATAACTTTAACGTAATTTACTAGCAATCAAACACACACACACACACACACACACACACACACACAGACCTCCCCCAATACACAGATCCACATACACACACACACATAGAGATCCACACACATACACACACAAGTATATTTGCTTTCATGCATTGATGAAAAAAATCTGTGACAAAGATGTCTGCTGCTGTACCTGTTGTCAATGAAACTACCATTGTATAATAGTTAACTTGACTAGCAAAAAAAAAAAAAAAAAAAAAGAAAGCAAACACCCTCCAGGCAGTGTAAAAAAAATCTATTTTTGAAAGATATTGCTTGAAGTGGAGGGAAAATTCAATGTCGGAGTGCTTATATCATAATTAAAATCCTCAAATTTATTAAAGGAGTATCCCCCCAAAAAAAACCCCAAATTAAAACGGAAATTTAGTTCTGTCCCCTCAAATAACGTGTATATCTATAAATTATTAATTAGATAATTATTTACACATAAATTTTATGCAAAAATCGTAGGTATTATTTTTTGTAAATTTTATAATCTTCTTTTTACTGAAAACTAACAGCTTATATTTATTTTATATTTTATCAATTGTTCTTTATTCAATAAATTGACAGTTTTGGGTAATGTGTCGTAAGCAGTGACATAGTTTCAGTTACAGATAAATTAAGACTGAATCTATATTATTAATAGATGCATCATGCTGTTTCACATGTTCTTGCTTGCAGATAGTGCACAGTATGGGTTTCAGCCTGAATGATAATTTGTGTGGATGTATTTGACACCCGATCTGCTAAGGGGTTAATATTCTAAACAAACATTTGTTTGTTTTTTTTTCTTTTTGTAATTAGTTTTTAGTGAATTCCTTACGAGCTTCATGTAATCATCTGTTGTTCCTTGTATTGTTTCTCTAAATTTTAGAAGAGTCAAATTTCTTTTGTCTTCAATTAGTAATGCTATTTGATATGATCATTCAACCAATAGAGTTCAATGTGTTGGATTTCTATATGTTTATATTGAACATTTACAAGTATATACTGATGTGTATATTGCTTTCTCTAAGGCCATGTATTTCTATAATGGTGTACATAGAAACTATCCTTATATCTTTTTATATTGTTATGTATACTAGCAAATAAAAATGCCCTCCAGGCAGTGTAAAAATTATTTTTTGAATGATATTGCCTGAAGTGTGGGGGGGGGGGGAAAGAAAATTTTGTATTTTAAAAAACTTAATTAGTTATTTAAAAAGCATCATATTCACTCCACTCCACTCCACTGAGATATTTGTTTTGTTTTACAACAGATGACAATATTCTTTTAAGAATATACTCATTTTTACATAATTCTATAAATTTTATCAAAATTGAATATTTTAATTCTAGTGTAAAAAAAAAATGTACTTAAATTTTTTTTATCTCTATTTTAACATCTAAAATTACATAAATTACAGGATTTTTTTTTTTTGCCACACTCTTTCATAAAAAATGTAAACAGATCTTTTGAAATATACTTTTTTAATAATAGACATAAAAAAATAGTTTTGCTGTCAAAATTCAAGTAAATAGGTTTTGTTTCTAGTAAAACCAAGGTTTTAACAATTAAATTCAAATTAATTCAAATATTTAAGGATTTTTTTTTTTTGAGGGGGTAAAAACTGTTCTGTTTTGATTATCATATGTCATGTAACAAAATTTTACAACAAATGATAATCAAAACACGTTTTTTTTTTCACCTTATATTAAAATATAAAATCTAATGTGGAAGAAGATCCTGTGACTATTTCTTGTTTGTAAACAAGTAAAACTCTGTTAGATAACTTTAAATATTAAAATAAAACAAACTATATATAAATCAATAATACCGGGCATGTATTTTAATAAAACTTGTTTTAACAAACAATGTAGACCGTTTAATGTTTCATACTTAATTTCTGAATATGATATATAATACAGGGTTGTTTCCTATTCTATGTATTAATGATTTTGACTATAAATTAAATACTCATTGATAAACTTATACAATTCCTGAGGGTATTGTGAAGTAAGTAGTGACATAGTTTTGGTTACAGACACACAACGTGTGTGTGTGTGTGTGTCTGTAAATATACATGCATGTGTATGTAAATATATGCGTATATGTGTATATACTTATGTGTATATACATGTGTATATGTGTATATGCTTATGTGTATATGTGTATATACATGTGTATATGTGTATATGCTTATGTGTATATGTGTATATGCTTATGTATATATGTGTATATGCTTATGTATATATGTGTATATGCTTATGTATATATGCATATGTTCTATATATGTGTATATGCAATGTTTGTATATATGTGATATGCATATGTATATATGTGTATATGTTTGTTATATGCATATGTTTGTGTATGCATATGTTTGTATATATGTATATTGTATATATGTGTATATATATATATGCATATGTTTGTATATTGTGTATATGCATATGTTTGTATATATGTGATATGTTTGTATATATATATGTTATGTATATATATGCATATGTTTGTATATATGTGTATATGCTTATGTATATATATATGCATATGTTTGTATATATGTGTATATGCTTATGTATATATATATGCATATGTTTGTATATATGTATATGCTTATGTATATATATGCTTATGTATAATATATGTGTATATGCTTATGTATATATATGCTTATATATATAGCTTATATGCTTATGTATATATATGCTATGTGTATATATGCATATGTTTGTATATGCATATATTTGTATATATTGTATATATGCATATATGTATATGCATATATTTGTATATATGTGTATATATGCAATATATATTTGTATATATGTTATATATGTGTATATGCTTATGTGTATATATGCATATGTTTGTATATATGTGTGTATATGCTTATGTGTATATATGCATATGTTTGTATATATGTGTCTATGCTTATATATATATATATATATATATATATATATATGCTTATGTTTATGTATATATATGTACATGTGTATGTATGTATGTATGTATGTGTGTGTATAATGACATCAATGGCCGAAAGTAAACACGTTTTTAAATCATAAGCTGCACTGATAATGCAACTCCTAAGATGAACAGATCTTATAATTTCTTCCCTTCATTTTTTTTTCTTTTAATACCCTGTCCCGTGGCAAAAGCTGCTTGGTAGCGCTGGGAGTGGCAGTACCGCCTTGAGCTACCGAAACTGTATTATCACTCCTAGTTGGCGGCTGATGAGGGCAGGGTATCGCACGTGCTATCACACGTTGTATGATGAAAATAAAAATGTACATATGTTTGTATATATAATTCTTTATTATGATTGCTAATAAGTAAGAATTAGCTTTGATACTTTCACGTCAACCCTATCTCATTATTTTAAACCTATTTTTCTTTTCTTTTCTTATTTCCAGACGCTTTTAACCTGAAAGCTTTAAAAACAAATCTGTGAAGATGTTTGACTGGACTTATGCTGGTGTGGATTACAGCATTCCTGGGAATGGTGGTCACGAGTGCATAAAATTCTTAAGTGTCTTCCAGCGAGTTGCAGAGAGTCTGGTTGCCACGTTGCTCTCTATTAAATTCATCACTCATGGCTACCAACAGATTGTCGTTCCAGACCAGCCGATCAAACTGACCGAACGGACTTCAACCTCAAAACGGATTTTACTTGTTCTGCATTGTTTGGTCTTTGGCACAGAACTTGGGTTTAAATTGGCCTCTCGGCAAATGATTTGGGTGCTCAACCCTTGCCATATAATAACTATGGTGCAGGTAATCTTTCATTTTCTATTCTTTTTATTGAAAATCTAATTAGCCAGTCCTGTTCCTGAATATTAGTTTAACATGTGTGTAAAGTTTCATCATGATGGATTATTGGTGATCTTTCATTTCATATCCTTAACTTAAAAAAAAAATATAATTCTCTCATTTATAGATCCCTAGATTTAAACCATACTACTACTCTGCTTGCCCCTCTCTCACTGAAATATCTTCTCTTTCTTATTGATTTTTTATTGATATCCAATTAGCCAGTCCTGTTCTTGATTATTAGCTTAACATGTGTGTTAAGTGTCACCATGAATGGATTATTGGTGATCTTTCATTTTCTCTGCTTACCTTTTTTTAAATATAATTCTCTTATTTATAGATCCCTAGATTTTAACATTACTATTATTCTTCTTACCTTCTCTCACTGAAATTTCTCTTCTTTCTTATTAATTTTCATTGATATCCAATTAGCCAGTCATATTCCTGAATATTTGCTCAACTTGTGTGTAAAGTTTCATCATGATCAGATTATTGGTGTAGGTGCCAATTGGCTACACACAAATAAAAATTGGGTTTAAGTTGGCCTCTCGGCAAATGATATTGGTTTTCAACCTTGGGTTATTTGATGCTGAAGACATTTTTTTGATTCATTGCTGATGGGTATTCAATTTTTAAAAAAACCTCAATTTATCTTTAAACACATTTAAAAAAAAAAAATGATTCTCTCATTTATAAATGACTACCTGCAGTACCCAGGAATACCAGGAAATTTTCGGGTTATTTGCTGTTCCCAGAGTGTGCCTGAAAATGGTAGCAAACCTGAGTGCCCATAATGGATTTTCAATAGCAACCTTTGCTGTTTGTCTTTATGGCAGATCAATTTTTTTGTCAATTGCTGTTAAAGTCATAAGTCCTTCTTCCATACAGCTTTCTTCATTCTGAGGGAATAAGCCATGGAAGTTTGTGCTCAAAGAGTATCAAATTTGTGCTAGGGTTTGACACAACCAGCCGAATAATCAGATTAGGCCTCTCCGACTGGCCGTCTAGCCTAAGAAAGGCTCAATGTCGCAGGTCATGTGACCATTCAGTCAGGATCCCCCCTCAGGCATTACGGGTCGCTACCCACTTCCAGAGAGGCCACAATGGTGAGAAGTTCTTACCCTTCTGCAGAAGTGCAGTTATTGTATTCTGCAGCCTCAACCAACAGGCCACAGTTTGGGTTATTTAATGTCCAAGTTTTAAAAATATTTTTTTCAATCTATGATACAGTTTCAACTAATGATAAATTATTTATAAACAATTGTGCCTTCAAGTAACTGTTCTTAATGCTAATGATTTGCGCACAGTTATGTTATTTACCTTGATAGCAATATCTCATCTACTGAAATTCGATTTCACCATGCACATAGGTAAGGCATGGACTGCTATTGACAGGTAAATGATCATATGGAAATTTGATCTATCTGATAAAATAAAACAAGAATTCTTCCAAGATGTAGATGTGTCAGTATATTGTGTGTGTGTGTATATATATATATATATATATATATATATATATATATACAGACTAAGAGAAGAAAAACTCTGAATTTAAACCTGTTAAAGTCCGCTTAAAAAATTAACCTTGTGTCACATCCTGCTTGTGCGGAGGAGTTGGTAAATGTATATGCGTGTATATATATATATATATATATATATATATATATACACGCATATACATTTACCAACCCCTCCGCACAAGCAGGATGTGACACAAGGTTAATTTTTTAAGCAGACTTTAACAGGTTTAAATTCAGAGTTTTTCTTCTCTTAGTCTGGTTGCCTAACCAAGTTTAAAGAGCCAAATTAACTCTACTATTTACCTATAGCTAGAGGGATAGTTGGATTCATACCTTTCCCAAGGGTATTAAGCACTATGAGAAATGTAAACAACTTTGTTCAGGATTTGAACTCGTCTTGTATTCATTTCCTATTTCGGTAACCATTAGAAAATGCACCTCCATACTATTGTATAGTTGTACCCGGATCTACACTCCCCCTGAGCTTATGCAAGAGGGAAATCAGAGGGGGGAAATCTTATCTTCATCAGACTGGTCATTGTCATCTGTTGTATCGCTGGACGTTTGTGTGGAATACTAGCATTCTGCTACAATTTGTAGTTCGAATGACTTGATGTCCTGCACCCCTTGTGTTCCAAGGTCTCACTTATTATGAGATACCCTATTGGCTGGGGCAGCAGAATAGGCCAACTGTACCTCTGCAGAGGGGTAAAATCCCCTCAATAGGGCCACCTGTTAGTTGTGAGTGCCAACCCATAATGCTTAAGGACAGAATCCTAGTGGCTGAACATTCCATGACATGCAACATTCCACTTAGGCTTTTAATTAAGCTAGACAGCAGCCAATTGACTGGTCATGTCAAGCCCTAGCACCTATATGATTTCCCGGTCCTATTGACCTCATAGTAAATCTCCAATCCTTTTTATCATATGTGCTAGACGGCGGTGGCTGAGGGACTTAGTGTCCTGAGTATGATGTTAAACTGCATCTAGTGGTGAAGTTCCAATTCTGGAGTTCTGGGGAGTACCCCTTCACCATTACTCCCAGATCAACTCTGACCTGGAGTGGTAGTACCTGTTAGGGTCCCATCTATAGATTAAATAGATCAAAAAATGAGTTTAGAAACATCCAATACCCAACAAGAATGAATAAAACAAAATGTCTTTAACATAATTGTTGTATACTGGATCATACAATATTCAGTATACTAGTACATCCAAATACTGGATAATACGATATTCAGTATACTAGTACATCCAAATACTGGATAATACGATATCTAGTACATCAAATACTGGATAATACTATTCAGTATACTAGTACATCAATACTGGATAATACATATTCAGTATACTAGTACATCCAAATACTGGATAATACATATTCAGTATACTAGTACAAATACTGGATAATACTGGATAATACGATATTCAGTATACATAGTATACTAGTACATCCAAATACTGGATAATAATATTCAGTATACTAGTACATCCAATATAATACTGGGATAATACATATTCAGTATACTAGTACATCCAAATACTGGATAATACAATATTCAGTATACTAGTACATCCAAATACTGGATAATACAATATTCAGTATACTAGTACATCCAAATAGTGGATCATACAATATTCAGTATACTAGTACATCCAAATACTGGATAATACAATATTCAGTATACTAGTACATCCAAATAGTGATCATACAATATTCAGTATACTAGTAATCAAATACATACAATATTCAGTATACTAGTACATCCAAATAGTGGATCATACAATATTCAGTATACTAGTACATCAAATAGTGGATCATACAATATTCAGTATACTAGTACATCCAAATAGTGGATCATAACATATTCAGTATACTAGTACATCCAAATAGTGGATCATACAATATTCAGTATACTAGTACATCCAAATAGTGGATCATACAATATTCAGTATACTAGTACATCCAAATAGTGGATCATACAATATCAGTATACTAGTACATCCAAATATGATATATACAATATTCAGTATACTAGTACATCCAAATACAGTTTGCATTAGACATAGACTAACTCGCAACTGAGTGCTAAGACATCGAGGTAAACGGTTTGCATAATGGTTTCGTAATCTTCGCAGTCTCAGTAATCACCCAGATGTTCTCAAACAGCAGTGTACAAATAGCCTTGCACCTAATATAACCTAAGGATTGACATGCCATAAAATCCAACCAACCAACCAATTAATTAGTAGTTTTCATTATGAGTGTCATGAAAGGAATGATCAATTATCAACTGCAATTTTATTATTTCTTTTGACCTGGAATTAGATATGCATAGTATTAAGTTTCTGACCGCCATCCTTGGCCAGTTGAAAAGGACTTAAAGTAAGTAAGTCCTGAGATATGGAATCCTTTGGTAAGTGAATAAGTCCTGAGTTATGGAATCCTACGTAGTGTCAAAGGTCCAGTGATATAATCTTATGTTCCGTCGTCCACGAAGGTTCAAAGCAGTTGTAAGTAGCTAAGATCAAAACAGCTGATATAAATATTATAACAGCAGCAATGCACCACCAGTGATTGGCCAAGAAGTTGGTCACATAGTTGTTGGCGAGTCTATAAGTAGAAGTGGGCATTTGACACACGCCTTATAACACAAAAATGCCAACACATAGACGTTTAAAAGTTTTGTTTGGTTTATCTATATATAATGGAGATTCAGTATCTGTCTGTCTGTAACCGAAACTACCTCACTGCTTATGTCGCAATACCCTCAGGAATTGCATAAGTTTATCAATGTGTATTTGATTTATAGTCAACATCATTAATGCATAGAATAAAGAATAAACCTGTATTATATATACTCAGAAATTGAGTATGCAACACTAAACGCTTAATATTGCTGGTTAAATCGAGTTTTAATAAATACATGCCTGGTATTATTGATTTATATATTGTTTGTTTTATTTTAATATATATTTAAAGTTATTTTACATATAGAGTTTAAGAGAAAATTATTTACTAACAAGAAATGGTGGCATAATCTTCTTCTACATTAAATTTGAAGATATCTGTGTATTTAACTCTGGCCGAGGTTTATGCATGTCTGCTTTTCATTACAAGTTTAAATTTAACGACAGTTTCATCAATCATGCTTACCCACACAGCTTCTTTTTTTCAGATTCAATGATACAGGGTCTAAAAAAAATAAAAAGGTGTTTTGTAGTTAAACCTAATATTTTGCAATGAAACTATTAGTTAATATTAATAAGATTATAATATAATCGAAAAGAAAAAAGCTTAAATATTTGAAATAATTTGAATTTAACTGTTATAAATTTGATTTTTATTAGAAAGAAAATATATTTATTTGAATTTTGATAGCAAGACTATTTTTATTTATTATCCAAAAAAAAAAAGAAAAAGATTTCAATGATCTGTTTACATTTTTTTACCAAAGAGTGTGGCAAAAATTAATTTTTACACTGCACGGAGGTTTTTTTTTTTTTTTTTTTTTTTTTTTAAATTTAAAAAAAAAAATTTTTTTTTTTTTTACTAGTTTGTTTAATGGTATATCAATTTTTATGTATTATTTAATGCCAAAATTTGATTCGCTAGTTAAGGTTTGATTATTATAATGACTATTTAAATTTTCTATTTATCTCTGTGAATGTGTGGTTTGGTTTCGGTTATTTGTTTAATAGTATATCAATTCATGATGGTGCTGATTAATTACGAAATTTGATTCTTTTGTAAATGTTTGAGCATAATCATAAACTATAATATCAATGTTCCAGAATATGTTTTCAAATTGCACTTTTTTATTTGTCTATAATCATTTATTTACACACAGTTATATGATATCAAATAATCCTATCTAATACAAATAATTTATAAGCAATTAGGTGTTTATCCAACCTGTTCACCACGGGTAGGATGTGACATTAGGTCACAAGTATGGGGCATCCAACAGAGAAGAAATTAGCTATTCAGTAGTAATGGATCTGAGAGGCTAGCTTGCTAAGCATTACACCACAATGGGACGCCTTTAATTCATACACAATTATATCGTTTCAAGTATCTATTCTTATTTAATAATAATAATCATTTGTTTACATACAGGTATGATATCAGGTATTCCTATCTAATACAAATAATTCATACACAATTATATAATTTCAAGTAACTATTCCTATCTAATCTATTAATAATTGAGATTGTCTGTATTTCTGTCTGTAACAAAAACTATGTCATAGCTCTACGTCACAGCTTACGTCACTATATTCTTATGCTATATACAACCAAAATTTGAGTAAGCAATTTTAAAAATTGTTTTTTACACTTGTTCTTTTTTTAATTTTTTTTTTTTTTACAGTAACAAGAAGTTAACTAAAAAGTTTACAAATAAATAAATACCTACGATTTTGTGGAAAATCGATGTGGAAAATATTCAAAATAATTGTTTGATTATTACATGCACGCAACATTTTATTTGAGAGGGACGGGGCTCAGTTTTCATTTCAAATTGTTTTATTTTTTTTTTTACTCCTTTAATAAATATGAGGATTTGTCTTACTTATGATACAAACCCTCTGACATTGAATTTTTAACTCCCACCCTCTCAGGCAATGTCTTTCAAAAATTAATTTTTACGACGCCCAGAGGGTGTTTTCTATTGCTAGTAATAATAATTTGTATACACTCAGTTATAATATGGTTTGATCCATATATGGGACTCTAACAGGTACTTCCACTCTGGGTTTGAGTGGACTTGGGTGTAATGTGAATGAAGGGGGTACTCCACACTCTCCAAAGATACAGAATTAGAGCCTTACTACTGGATGCAGTTTAGTATCTTACCCAGAACACTCCTTTTGAGGGAGTCTTACCCCTCTGCAGAGGATGCAGTCAACATATTTTAAGCCCCACCTGAGCATGTTTAAATTTTTGGGATGTATGTTTACAACATTCAATATCTGATCAAAACTATCAGTTGAAATCTGGTCATTATTAAAAATAAAGGACATAGATGGTTAGTTATTTTGGCGTCAGACTCTTGTTATAAGTATAATATGAATGTTGTAGTGAATTATGCATACTGAGTTCATAATGAAATGTTGCTCCATATTATAGCAGTTTTCTGGGTGCTGTGATAAAAAGGTTATGGCTCAGATTAATTATAAATAAAACCATCAAACATCAAAACAAACAACAGGAATTTGAGCTGAAGCAGACATCTTTTTATATATCATTTTTGTTAATGAGCAACAGTTTACAAAAGTTCTGTTTTTGAGTATTAATCAAATTGTACTTGAAACCAAGTTGCAAAATCGTATTTGTAATTTGGTTTTTAGATTCAAAACCAGCAATAGAAATTTTTTTAATATGAAAACATCTGAGTATAAATAGTTGTTTAGAAATTATTCCATCAAAAAATGCTTGAGAAATACTTTGGAATGAAAAACATCCAAGTATAAACGGTTGTTTAGAAATTATTCCATTAAAAATGCTAGAGAAATACTTTGGAACAATAGGAAAACATTATGTAAATGTTTGGAAGTTCAGTAAAGAATCAGCTGATGTTTTCTAAATCAGCAGTGACATAAATGGGCCGATTAGGGAAAATTATTAGGGGGCTAGTTTAGCTCAGTTAGTAGAGTATCTGACTAGGAACCACAAGGTTCTCGGTTTGATACTAGCCCTCACCAACTCAGAGTATGAGTAGCACAGAGATCTGTGTGGTAAAGTGAGGAGCTGATGGTAAGTGTGGTGCTCCACCTCAGATGCTAAAATAATCTCCTTGGTCTAGCTCTAGTGAAAATGAGATAGAATCCCTTGCTGTTTGGCTGATACCGACTTTAGGCCATCCCGACGACTTACTTTTTTATTTTTTTTATTAGATAATTAAAAATCTTTACGTAGTTAGAATATGAGGAGATAGATAGATAAAGATGAATTCTGAGAGAGAGGAAAAAAGAGGGACAACCTAAGAATCAACACTGATGGAACTGGTGGCAGTTAGCCAATTTTTCTACCTCCTTTCTTTCTTTCTGTCTGGCATAAACAGTGACACTAGTTAAGCATTGTTTTGTTGCTTTGATCTTTCTTTCTATCTTCCTCTGTTTGGCTGACTAATACTAATACTACCAGTTAGTGATCTACGGTGAAAATAAACGTTATACTGGCAAACGAAAAAATGGTTGGTGTAGTTCTAACACAAGTTACCACGGACAACAAAAAAGAAAAAAAGAGTAGAAAAACGAAAAGGATTTATTAAGGGTGTAACATTACAATAGTATAGTTAAGGATAGGGCTGGTTTAGCTCGATCGGGTGAGCACCCGTCTAGAAATCGCAAGGTTCCCGGTTCGAAACCAGTCCTTGCCAACTCAAGTGCCTTTCTATTTTCTTTCTACTGGCATAAACAGTGACACTAGTTAAGCATAGTTTTGTTGCTTTGATCTTTCTTTCTATCTTCCTCTGTTTCGCTGACTAATACTACCAGTTAGTGATCTACGGTGAAAATAAACTTTATACTGGCAAACGGAAAAACGGTTTGTGTTTGACTTTTTGTTTTGACACAAGTTACCACAACAACAAAAATAAAAAGAATAGAAGAACCAAAAAGGATTTATTAACGGGTGACGTTACATGATTTACTTTGGGTTCTTTTGTCTTCTGATGACTGCTGTGATTTTATTCTATTTATATTCACTAACTTTTTGGTGGTAAAATAAGGGAAAAGTTATTTCTGGAAACCATGACCCACTTGCGTCTTTTTTTTTATTCTTAGATTTGATGACACACATGGGTTAGGGACTGTTACGTTCACTTGGAGGCATATTTTGTTGAAAATAACAGACAAGGATTTGGTGTTTAGCTTTTTATACATCTTTTTTTTTTGTTGGTGAGTGAGATGTTGCAAAAAGGTAGTTTAAAAGCTGTCCAAAGTCTCTCAGTTTCTGTCTTTTTCTTATTTTTGACTTGCAGAGCTACCCACCATTACCCGGGATTTAAAAAGTTAAAAATAGATCTCTTATCTATATTTATATATAGATTAATAAAAATTATTTTTCTAAATATTTGCGCCCTGTCAGCTGGGGCATTAGAATGCACCGACTGCACCTCTGCAGAGGGGTAAAACTCCCCCAATGGGGCCACCTGTTGGCCGTGGGTGGCGACCCCTGATGCTTAAGGATAGAACCCAGGTGGCTGAGCAGTCCATGACTTGCAATATTCCACTTTAGGCTTTTCTTGGGCTAGATGGGTGGTCAGAGTGGCTCCCTCCAATCAATCGGCTGGCCACTAGCACCTATATGATTGCCCCAACCCTATTGCCCTTATGGCAACCCCCAACCCTTTTTATCATATGGGTGCTAGAAGGTGGTGGCTGAGGGTCTGCATGTCCTGGGAATGACGTTAAACTCTATCTGCTGATGGTGAGGTTCCAGTTCTGGAGGTTTGGGGAATGTGGAGCACCCCTTCATAACCATTGCTCCCTGGTCCACTCTGACTGGAGTGGTAGTACTGTTATCCCATTTATGGGTTGAATAGAAAAACATGAGTTTATAAACAAAATTGTATTATGCATTAAGAATGAATTTATTTCACAACTTTGTCGGCATTAAATGACCCATTGAAGTTGATATGCCATAAAACAAAACAAACCAAACCAAACTAAATATTTGTTTTATCTTTTATTCTTTATATATTCTTGCTTTTAAGTTGTTCATTTTTATTATTATTGTTGTTTTATTACTTTTCTTTTTATTATGTTTTATCCTTTATTAATTTGTTTTATTTTTAATCATCTTTTAAATCAATTTTTCAATGTATCATTGATTTGTACCCTTATTATATTTTAATTTAGTTTTTCTTATGGAAAATGAGGGATAAAAGATATCTGGAGAGTTAGGGGGCCACATGTTGGGGGTGATGTAATCGTAGAGATTGTCACCCATCCATCTTGTGTTCTTTGAGTCTTGTTAGGATATGTAAGGCCTTCCATTGCACGACACTTTTATCTAAAATTTCATTATAAGCAGCAGCATTTACTCTAAGACCTTGTGGGGGAAAAAGTGTAGAAAAAGTATATATAATTACATATACAGGATGGGGATGGCATATAAAACACAATGTTATATATATATATATATATATATACACACACACGAAGGTGAGTCAAAAAGTAATGCCATTTTGTTTAGGACAGGTATAATAAACCAACACAGGAACATGTAGCATACATAAAAATGTAGCTGGTCCTCTGTGGATCCCTACTTCTCCACATAGTCACCATTTCTCTCAATAGCAATGTTCCATCTTCGAAATGAGAGTATGTATCCCTGCCCTGTAGAATTCTGTTGACTGTTCTTTGAGCCACTTATGCACTACAGATTTTACTTCCTCGTCATTGGAATAATGTTTTTATTGAAAAGAAAAAATGAAAGCGGGCTTGAGAGGCAAACATTATTCCAGTGAAGAGGAAGTAAAATCTGTAGTGAGAGGTGGCTCAAAGAACAGTTAACAAGATTTTATGAGGCAGGGATACATGCTCTCATTCGAAGGTGGAACATTGCTATTGAGAGAAACAGTGACTATGGCGAGAAGTAGGGATGTGATCCATAGAGGACCAAGCTTCATTTTGATGTATGATACATGTTCCTGTGTTGGGAATTATACCTGTCCTAAACAAAATGGCATTACCTTTTGACTCATCTTTGTGTGTGTGTGTATATAATGTAACATTGTGTTTTATATGTAAGTAGATTTGTGATCTATAGATCTCTGAAAAAAATACTTCATAATTATTTGGCGTTCAGTTCGTATAAAATGATCATGTTTAATTGTTTTATCAAATTATCTACGTTTCATTTATCACCAAACTGTGTACTAGAGACTTTTACATTTTATTTTTCGATTTTCGGTACTTATTTTCTCATAGAAAGGCCACCGTAAAATTTTTTTTGGTTTCTATTCATAACTTTGGTCTTTTATCTCTTTATTTATACTGTAATTAGAAAACTGAAAGACCAATCCGAATAAAATGTTATGCCCCCAACATAAGGGGGGTCAAAATTAAGTGACCTGAAAAAAAATGAGAAAGTTTTGAAATAAAATAAATAATGTATTATAAAGATCATTCATTGATAAATAAACACTGAAAATTTCATTAAAATCCGATAATTCCCTGATTTTTGGTAAATTATTTTCTATAGGGGGGGGCTAAAGTCATTTTGTCAAAAACACATTTTATGCCCATTTTGGGTATAACTAATGTGTACGTATAAATAAATATTAATTTGCTCTCAGTTATATTTTGGCACTTTTCTAAATTAAAACCAATAACTTTCTTTTTCTCTCTGCAGATTTTTTTGCTTGCAGCACCACCAAGTAAATTTGCATTGGCCATATTCCGTTTGCACATGTATATGCTGTCAGGAGCACCTCTAGCTCTTCTCTTTCCTGTAATCAACACCCGATTAGTAAGTATTTATATTTGATAATTATTTCTTGCCAAGAGAACTGAAAATTTTAAATGATTTCATTCCAATTCTTTTTTCTTTCTTATCATTTTTAACTTTTTTAAGCAACTTGTGAAAATGTTGTATTATTGATAACTAGAAGCGGTTACCCAGCATCGCTTGGGTAGAGGGGATGCAAAAGAGGTTAATCCCACAAATCCATTATTATTGAATCGCGAGTTAGATCCTGGTAGTATGCCCCATTAAAATCCCTATGTAAAAAAAGACCTTGTGTTGATCCAGCCACTCGGAAAAGAAAAATCAATGTCTACTATTTAAAATATTAAATCCTAAACAAAAAATCTAGTCTGTTATCTAAAGTTTTTTTGTTTTTTTAAAAATTATCTTCATGAATATAAATCAAACCTTCATTATTTTTGCTCAAAAAGCAAGCTCTGGTGATAGAGAATGTGTGTATATATGTACTTTGTCATTAATTGTTTTTTTCTGGACATACATACATACATACATACACACCAACTGCCCTTTTTATATGTATAAGTTATCAAAATTTCTTTTTTAATATCCCAGATGCTTTCTCTTCGGATTAGGATTGAACTTGCTAGTCAGTAGTAATGGATCTGCAAGACTAGCTTGCTAACCATTGCACCATGATGTGCTTTCTGTTCAGAGTAGGTATTATACCCAACGCATTAACCACGGGTAGGATGTGACAAGATGTGATATTTAATGTGTATATATATTTACTTTGTCATTAATTGTTTTATTTTCTAAGTTTCCTCCGGACATACAGATTCACACAACTGCCCTTTATGTATGTATAGATAATATAATGCGTGTGTGTGTGTGTGTGTGTGTGTGTGTAAGTTAGAATAGTGTAGGCACAGTCAAAAAAAGATTAATGTTGTTTCAATTTATTTCAATGGGGAAAATTGATTTGATATGTCATATAGTACCTAAATAAAGGGAATAAAATCATCTGTTTTCCCTATAAATAATATCTGACAAAATCTCAGAAAAGAGAAATGAGATCTCACAGGATTTATTAATTCAACCTAGCAATTGCTAGTTACTCTGTTCACCTTGTATATTTGCTTAGTAAACCTTTTGCCCTACCCTTAATACTCATTCTGTTTCTTCCTACTATTTCTCTGTTAACTCTTATATGTGAGTTACAACAATACATGATTTATGAGTGAAACAAATTAAATTAAGTCAAGGTACCACTGTATTGACTTATGAGATATACGATGGGATGGTATAAAGGTCTTGGCCTAACCAAGGAGGGAATGAACTTTAATTTTTATTATAGAAGTAAAGTAAAGTCATCGGGGTGGCCTAATGCTGGTATAAGCCAGACAGCGAGGGAGTCTATCCCCTTTTCACTATCACTAGACCAAGGAGATTATTTTAGCGTCTGATATGGAGCACCACACCTACTCACTTTACTGCACAGATCTCTATGCTACTCATATGCTGAGTTGGCGAGGGCCGGTATCAAACTGGGAACCTTGTGATTCCTAGCCACTCTACTGACTGAGTTAAACCAGCCCTATTGAATTTTGGTATGATATATGCAGAATAGCATAGCTTTAGGCCATTCTGGTTGGGCCGAGAACTATTCAGCTCTCCTTTTGTATATATTATTGTTAGTATTCTTCTTTGTTTTATTACAGGAAGTTCTCATTCTGTTCTTTATATAATCTCTTTACTTGTCAGATAAGAATTACAGGCATGTTGCATTTTCAGTAATGAGCAAAAAGACTGGTGCTTGATTCTTCTCTCTCTCTATCCCTCTCTCTTTCTCTCTCTCTCTCTCTCCCCCTCTCTCTCTCTCTTCTCTCTCTCTCTCTCTCTACTATGGAACTCTAAGCATTTATTTGTAGCGTAAATTTATCTTCTCAAGTATATAAGTCTTACTGCGATTGGCACAAGAATGTATCAGATCCTCTTCATAGATAATTAGTATGTTTGAAGTTCTTTAAATAAAATCATATTAGATTTAACTCTTGTAGATTTATTGAATATTAAAATAGTTAAGATCTAAATGAAGAGGATAGATCATAGTGGGGAAATATAAAAATCTGTGTACTTTAATGTTGGCAGTAACAGAAGTGTGTGTGTATGTAAGTTAGAATAGTGTAGGCACAAAGTCAACAACACTTGTAACTCAGTTTCTCACTTATTCAATCATTAGACAAAGAGCTCTTGGTCTGATGATCGCTTAGGCAAGAAAACTGACTGTCGTTGACTCTGTGCCTGTACTATTCTAACTTATATATATGCACTATCACTGATAATGAATTCTCATTATATGTAGATACATATTTACCTATCCCTCAACACGAGCAGAATGTGACAAAAGGTCAATTTCTTAAGCGGAGTTCAATAGGTTTAAATTCAGAGTTTTCCTTCTCCTAGACTGGTTGCCTAATCAAAGTTAAAGATCCCAGTCTGCCCTACTATTTACCCATAGCTTTAGGGAGAATAGTTAGATGCATACCTTTCCCAAAGGTATTAGTGCTATGTGAAATGCAAACAGCCTTGTCCAAGATTTGAACTCATGCTGCTGTGTCCATTTCATACGAAGATAACCATTACACTATGCACCTCTTTTATTCATAGATATAGCAGACTACATTATTAATTTATATATATTTATATTTATCTATATGTAAGCATAGGGGCCGGGTTAGCTTAGTCATAGAGCGTTCAGTTAGAAACCACAAGGTTCCTAGTTCGATACCCGCCCTCGCCAACTCAGCGTATGAATAGCACAGGGATCTGTGCGGTAAAGTAAGGAGCTGATGGTAGGTGTGGCGCTACACCTCAGATGCTAAAATAATCTCCTTGGTCTAGCGCTAGTGAAAAGGGGATAGACTCCCTCGCTGCATGGCTGATACCGACATTAGGCCACCCCGACGACTTTACTTTTACTTACTTAAATGTAAGCATATAAAAACAACAAGGTGTTCAGAAGAATGATATTTTTAATTAGCCGATGCTACAGAGTTTTGGTTTGATCAGCAAACCATTATTGGGGCTATCATCTACATTACAAGAAAAGTTTTTTAGATGATAGCCCCAATGATGGTTTGCTGAATAAACCAAAACACTGTAGCATCGGCTAATTAAAAATATCATCCTTCTGAACATCTTGTTGTTTTTTCATTTGTGTATACTTACATACCGTTGGATTCATTTACATTTTTCCTTATATATATATATATATATATGTGTGTGTGTGTAGAAAGTTTGTAGAAAAAAACAAGATGTTAATAGTTTTGCTGACAGAAATCTGTTTCAAGCATATAAAGTGGTCTTTATCAAAGTAATTATGTATAATAGGAAAGACGAAATAAATAGATCATTAATCACGAGGCACAAAACGCTCTTGATCAGGGCTGGAATTTTCAAAAAAATTTTAAAAATGCGTATTCTATGTTAAAAATAAAATAAATTTTATTTTTAAAAATTAGAAGCATTTTTATTCCGGCCCTGATCAAGAGCGTTTTGTGCCTCGTGATTAATGATCTATTTATTTCGTCTTTCCTATTATACATAGTTGCTTTGATAAAGACCGCTTTATATAGTCGAAACAGATTTCTGTCAGCAAAACTATTAACATCTTGTTTTTTCTACAAACTTTCTACACATACTGTCGGATTCATATCCATTTTACTTTTCATATATATATATATATATATATATATATATATATCAAACAAATGATGGATCACCTTATCCCAGCCAGAAGACCAGACCTAGTATTTTAGTATTGATTAACAAGAAAAAGAGAACTTGCCAACTGGTAGATTTTGCAATCCCGTCAGATCACATAAAACAAAAAATCCCCACGTTAAAAAGACCTTGTGTTAATCCAACCAGGTGGGAAAACAGGAATTTTTTTTTTTAATAGGCTGCAACTGCCAGGTACGTTGTTAATGTGTTTATCTGGTTTTGGCTTCATGAATGAAGATTCACAAAGGCATTCTTTGATTGGTGAAAGCGTACAGGTGAATGATAAGGGCAATATTATTATGATAATACAACTTAGGTACATGATAATAGGAGCTGATGGTAGGTGTGGCGCTCCACCTCAGACGCCAAAAACAATCTCCTTGGTCTAGCGCTATTGAAAAGGGGATAGACTCCCTCGTTGACTGGCTGATACCGACGACTTTACTTACTACTACATGATAATACACATTAAAAAAAAAAATTAAAAAAATAAAACAGCTGTGTACAGCCAAGTTTTTATCAGATGATGACTTTATGTTCAGGGTTATTTTTGATTGTAAAGCATCATTACCCCTAACCTAGTGGTGTAACATGCCAATGGCTAAATATGGCTTTTGCCTTGAGGTGGCACTAATTGGGGGGCAGCAAATTTGTTAAAAAAAATGTTTGCTTCGAAGATAGGTAATCAATAATTTAAAACTTTAAAACGGATCTAAGACAGACTATGCATTATAAGATGTTAGAAAAAAAAAAGGGTAATTTTAACGTTTTGTCATCCTGGACTCCTGCCTTAATTTATGCTATCTTTTTACTGTGCTGGCGTCAGCCTAACTTAGATATTTTTTTAATCAATTGAATTTGTACAATTTTCAATAAACTCAAATTTCAAATATTTACTGCGCTGTGTTTCTCACTTTCAATTGAAAAAAACATTTATTTTAAACAGGGTTTTTTTTTGGTTTAAAAAAAAAAATATCTACATTGATTTGGCAATAAAGATGGGGAGGGGCATTGTAAAATATCTACATTAATTTGCCGATAAAAAGCAAGAAACACGACTTGGAAAATATCTAAGTTGGGCCAAATTTACACCTGACACAGGCACAGTAAAACATAGCATAAACTAGGGCTGAAGTCTGGGATGATAAAATGTTAAAATTGCCGAAAAAAGGTTGTTGTCTTTGATGTTTTAGATACTTTGCACATTCATGCTCAGTCAGCTTAGCTCTGTTTATCCATTGTTTTTGGTCTTATCTTTTTCATTATTCTGTATCTTTGTTCTGTTTGGCCCTTACTAAGGCAAGACGGGCAGTTGGAGAGGCCCCCTTTGACCAATTGACTAGCCATGACAAGCACTAGCACCTATATGATTGTCGCAACCCTATTGCCCTTATAGCAACCCCCAACCCTTTTTATCATATGAGTGCTAGAAGGCGGTGGCTGAGGGTCTTCATGTCCTGGGAATGACGTTAAACTCTATCTGATGGTGAGGTTCCAGTTCTGGAGGTTTGGGGAATGTGGAGCACCCCTTCATCACCATTGCTCCCTGGTCCACTCTGACCCGGAGTGGTAGTACCTGTTAGGGTCCCATCTATGGGTTGAATAGAAAAACATGAGTTTATAAACAAAATTGTATTATGCATTAAGAATGAATTTATTTCACAACTTTGTCGGTATTAAATGAACCACCGAGGTTGATATGCCGCAAAACAAAACAAACAAAACCAAACCAAACCAAACTCTATCTGATGGTGAAGTTCCAGTTCTGGAGGTCTGGGGAATGTGGAGCCCCCCTTCATCACCATTGCTCCCAGGTCCACTCTGACCCGGAGTGGTAGTACCTGTTAGGGTCCATCTATGGGTTAAATAGAAAATTTGTTTATAAAAAAAAAATTGAATTTAAAAAAATGTTCTTCCAAACTATTGCTACGAATCTTTTAAAATTTTGCTGGCATTAAATGACCCACCAAGGTTGATATGCCATAAAACAAAACAAACAAGCAAATGTCTTTGTTCTGCCCTTAATCTTTTTCTTCAAGTTTTCAATTTTCTTTCATCGTTACTTGCAGATTGGTCGCACTTTTCTTAACCAACATCAGTGGTGCAATCTATCCATTCGACATAAATCTAAAACAGCTCTACTTTAATTTTCATTCATCATTAAGGTGCAACGATTCAGTCCTGATGAAGTTAAATAACTATGCTTATACCTAAATGACTAAACATTTTTTCTAAAATCTTCTATATTGTTTATAACTGTTGAGTAGATAATTATTGATTTTTTTTATCAACGAGTTGACTGTTACACTTTTTTACGCAGGTGTATTTACGATTATAGTACTAAGAAATGCAACCCTTATTTCTATAGGTTTGCATTATGCATCACAAGTGTTCTAGATCTAATATTTGTAAGCAGTTTTGAAACAAAGGTGAATATTTGATAAGTCTTATGTTTGAATAGGTTGTGTAACTAGCCATATTATAATGCAACCTATCTGGGGTCAACTGCAAATACCCACTTTAACAACCACAAATTAAGTGTGCAACCTATATATAGTATTTTTAAAAAAATGTGCACCTGATTTAGGTACACACACAAAAAAAAAGCCAATTTTTAAAAGTTCACAAAAAATCAACTAATTATCAGAATTTATTAAAATTTTCAATAATTAAGTAAAAAAAAAAAAAGGGGACAAAGTTTATTTTAGAAGAATTTTCCACACAATCTTTTTGGAGTTATCATTTTTTTTGTGTCAACCCGTTTAATCTTATTATACATGAAATTTGGTGTCTGTCTGTAACCAAAACTATGTCATGGCCAAAGTCACAATACCCTCAGGAATTGCATAATTTTATCAATGAGTATTTGATTCATAGTCAAAATCATTAATACATAGATTAAAGAACAACCTTTTATTATATATATTCAGAAATTAAGCATGCAACATTAAACATTCCACATTGTTAAAAAAAGTTATAATAAATACATGCTCGGTATCATTAATTTATATATAGTTTGTTTTATTTTAATATATATTTAAAGTTATCTTATGTAGAGTTTTACAAAAAAGTTATTTACAAACTAGAAATTGTGACCTAATTTTCTACTACATTAAATTAGAAGATGTTTGTGCATTTAATTGTATCTGGTTTAGGTTTGCCCATGTCCATGTCTTTTATTACGAGTTGAAATTTAATGACGATTTCATCAGTCATGCTTACACACTATACTTTTTTTTCAGATTCAATGACACGGGGATTTTTAAAAAAAAAGCGTTCTGTAGTTAAATTTAATATTTTGCAATAAAATTATTAATTAATATTAATAAGATTATAATATGATTTTATTAATATTCATTAATAATTTATATTTTATTATTCGTTAAAAAAAAAATTTCTCTTTTGATTATCGTCTGTCGTAAAACAAAGCAAACATTTGTTTTTCATCTTGATGCCCACAAAAGAAAAAACTTAAATATTTGAATTAATTTGAATTTAACTGTTAGAAACTTGGTTTTATTAAAAAGAAAACATGTTGATTTGAATTTTGACAGTGAAACTATTCTTTTTTTTGTCTATAATTAAAAAAAAAAAAAAGAAGAGATTTCAAAGATCTATTTACATTTTTTATGAAAGACCGTGGCAAAAATGAATTTTTACACTGCCTGGAGGGCGTTTTTTTTTTTTTTTTTTTTGCTAAATATTAAAATTCTTATCTAATGCCATTTGAAAATTTTTGTAATAATTTTGTACATTCTGTTCATCCTTTCTTTTTTTAAATGCTGTTTGTTTGTAAATGAAAGCTTTCATTTTGGGACTTAAAAATAGGAAAATTAAATTGAAAGGGAATGTTCATAAACTGGACTTGGTTAATATTATCGTTGAGTTTGCCTCTGTAAAAGTGAGAAAGGCTTAAATCAAGTAAAATTTCATCTACTGTCATTTCTCAAATGCTTGTGGTAATTCAAGAATTAAACTAGTAACATTATACTGTGATATATTTTTTCTCTTATGAAGTTCGGGGCGAGGGTAGATTGGCCTCAAACCAAGGGTGGCAAAAATGCATGCTACACTACTGAACCCAGATCATATAATCAGTATCTTAAAATACAACCAGATGTTGTTGGTTTTCCATCACATCGTGGGAATGTCAGATCAAGATGCAGCCTTTTCAAATAATCCTTTGTTATATTCATAATTTTCAACCCAAGATAGATTACAAAAACTGGGTCTATTGGCCAGTTGGATTTTTTGGATGGTGAATTAATTTGTTTTTTAGAACAATTTCCCTGAATTTTTGAGATGAGGCTTGATAATTTGTATTATTTGGATTGTTTGGACTATCGTCCACATCTTTATTGCTATCTGTACAACGTTTTGGCTGATGTACCCACCAACCTTCTTCAGGTACTTGGGAACCTTCTTGTCATAATCGGGAGCCTTCACAAAACTTTGAACCCAACCCTTTATTCAGTTCACAGAGGTATACTGTTTTCATTCCATTAACCATGACTGGATACAAGTGTTAAGCTGTGTTAATTATTATTTTATGTTAGTTTCCCTTGACCAGGATTGAATCTGCAACCTAGAGATAACTGTCACTTAGAACTGTATTAACTCAGTACCTATATTCACTATGCCATGTGTCCAATTGGACTGAGTTTGAAGATAAGGTTCCCAAGTCTGACAAGAAATACCTGAAGAAGGCCGGAGGGCACATTGCCCAAAACGTTTTACAGATAATAAGAAAGATGGCAACAAGAGTTTGAATAATCCAAATAATCCAAATTTTTGAAACAAGTTGAACAAGTCAGATGAAAATTGAGTTCAAAATTTAAAGATTAATTTGGATGATTTCAGAAAAAAAATGATAAGAAGGAAGAAGAATTTAAGAGTGTACTTGTGGTGTAATGGTTATATCGTAAGAAATGGACATGGCTAACTGAGTTCAAATCCTGGATGTGTCTGTTTTTATTTCCTATAGTACTAATACCCTTGGAAAAGGTATGTGTCCAATAATTCTGTCTCCAGCTATGGGTAACTAGTAGGGCAGACTGGGCTCTTTTACCTTGGTATGGCAGCTGGTCTAGGAGAAGGAAAACACTGAATTCAAACCTGTTAAACTTTGACCTTTTGTCACACCCTTCTTGTGCAGAGGGGTTGAGTAAATACTCAAGAAAGCATTTTTGGAGATGAATTACTTAACAGAATTTGAGCTGTAGCTCAGTAGAGTATCCACCTGGAAACCACAAGGTTCCTTGTTCAATACTGGACCTCGCCAACTCAGCGTATGAGTAGCGGTAAAGTGAGGAGCTGTGGTCAGTGTGGCGCTCCACCTCAGATGCAAAAAAATCTCTTTGGTCTTGTGCTTGTGAAAAGGGGATAGACTCCCTCGCTGTCTGGCTGATACTAACTATAGGCCACCCTGATGACTTTACTTACTTTATACATATTGTATTAATATTGTATATATACATATTTTCCAATACCTCTGAATCAGTCGGATGTGACACAAGGTCAATATCTTAAGCCGTGTTTAACAGGTTTAAATTCAGAATTTTTCTTCTAGACTGGTTGCCTAACCAAGGGTAAAGAGCCCAGTTTTTCCTACTATTTACCCATAGTTGGAGGAGAATAGTTGGATTCATACCTTTCCCAAGGGTATTAGCACCATGTGAAATGCAAATGGCATCATCCAGGATTTGAACTTGGGTTACCAAGTCCATTTCCTATGACGGTAGCAATTCCACTATGTGCCTCCACAAATACATACCATTATATCTGATATTATTCTCTCCACCCAGGCAATGCCAGTAGCCCCCCTAGTTTTGCTTCTATTTTTATTTTTTATTTTATTTTAAAAAAAAATTCTATTCAGCATATTTTTCTTGTGTCCAGGTTATTGTGTAACATTCTCAGACAAACCGGCACCAAATATCATCAGACAAATAACCTAAAAGACCTCTTTAAAAATAGAAACCCAGAAGACATTTTAAATTTTCTAACCGCCCCCCCCCCCAACCTTTTCAACAAGATCTAACAAAACATAAAACCACTACATTAAAGACTGAAATCTATATGTAAAAACATTCTATATAACCTTTTTCTGGCATTAAATGACCCACAGAGGTTGATATGCCGTTAAACAAAACTCAAACTCAAATTCAGGTTATTGTGAGCATTTTATTCTTCTGATCGATCATATCGTGAGTTATGTGTTTGTACTTGGCAAATGTTTTCAGCAAAATGTCCACCCTAGTAGCAATAATAATATCTTCAACAGCTGGTGCAGTGCTGTAAATATATTCAAATGCTTCTAGAAATGGTGGATGTATCACTTATTATTGATTTGGGCGGGAGGGCTGAAGATTTTGATTTCAACTCCTTCATGTCACCTTGTCATGCCTCTTCTTTTTTTCTTTCTATCTTCTCGCATCAATCTTTAAAAAAAAAAAAGAAAAAAAGAAGCTTTGCACAAAACATATAAAGTATTAATACAATACTAGCAGGACCTGTGGATATACCACAATATGATAATTTAGTTATTACAACATTTGATAAGGGCTGGTTTAGCTCAGTCGGCTAGGAACCACAAGGTTCCGGGTTCAATACTGGCCCCTTGCCAACTCAGTGTATGAGTAGCACAGGGGTCTGTGTGTTAAAGTGAAAGGCCGATGATAGGTGTGGAGCATCGCCTCAGATGCTAAAACAATCTCCGTGGTCTAGTGCTAGTGAAAAGGGGATAGACTCCCTCGCTGTCTGGCTGATACCGACTTTAGGCCACCCCGACGACTTTATCTTATCTATTGCCAAATAGTTCAATATGTAAAAAATAATAATTTTGATTTAACTCTCTCTCACTTTTTTTTTCTTTTTTCCTTCTTTTCATTTTTTCATTATGTTCAATTGAAACAGATTAGTGTTATCGTTTCTGTGCACTCACCCCCTTTCTCTATCTTCTCCTACTCTCTTTCTTTCTTCCTTATTATAATTTTTCTGTGTAGCATGTCCTTTTTCTTCCATTTCTTTATAATAAAAACAGAATGGTCCATTATTTGGCCGAGGTGATGACCCTCATAAGAAATAATAATTCGACGGATAAGCAACACAAGATAATCAGGATTTGCATTTTTTCATTTCATCTTGGATGATTTGGACAGTCTCATCTTTAACCAGAGGGTGTTGCAAGATGATAACATTTGTACAATTAATGAACATGGTTATTAATATATAGATCTATATACAGATCAAATTCTTATAAGTAATTCATCCAATAGTTCCTAAAAATGGCCTTTGAATTTCTTTTTCTTACCATTATTTCTGAAATCATCCAATTCAATCTTCATTTTATTTACGCTGTTTTTGATGTGATTAGACAATTTGTTCCAAAAATATGTTAATACAATTTTTATATACAGATCAAATTCTTTTAAGTAATTCATCTGATAATTCCCCAAAATGCCCTCTTAAATTCTTTTTTTTTTAACCATTTTTCTGAAATCATCAAAATTAATCTTAAATTTTTTTAAGCTATTGCTATTTTTGATCTGTTTAGGGAAATTTTCATATCTTTAACTTGGCAGAGCAATCAATCGAAGAGAAGGAAAACTCTGGAATATATATATATATATATATATATATAAATCCAATTAGTAAGCCTTTGTGGTATAAAAAAAAACCCTGGAAAATAATTTGTTAGTAAAAATATACTACCAAACTTCACCTGCGGAAACAATGAAAAAAAGAAAAGGCCAAGAGGGTTGCACCAACCCAAAATAATCAATTAACACTATAACACTTGACCAAAAAAAAAAAAATATATTTAAAAAAGATATATATATATATATATATATATATACAGCTAGGACTGTCTAAAGCTAAAATATAAAAAGTGCTCTATACCTAAGTAGAGCAAATAAGATTAATAGGATTAACTTTATATATATATATACCAATGTTTTTGAAGAGGGGATGACTTAATGGAGAAGACAAAAAAGTTGCATTTTGACCGTCAATAAAAAGAAGTAACCGAATAGGTCGGAGTTATGAATAAATATAAAAGTGCTCAATTCGTTTGTAGACCTGGTTTGAATAAATATTATTTTTTAGTCATCCACATACAGTCCTGTTTCGACGTATCATGTCTCTTCAATGTGGCTAAACTTAGCAGGCTACCTCCAGCCGGGATTGAAACAACTGATTTTTCATCAGTCAGAGTTCCTAACCACCGGGCTATCAGTACACTCACTAATGGGAGAGAATTTTTACTGATAAATACATACATATGTCCATGTAAAGGCTTCAGAGAGAACTCAATCTTTTTTTTTTTAAAGAGATCCTTTCAATTTAAGCATAATCAGCAGCCGTCAGTGAAATTCCCTTCCAGAGAGCTCAACCTACCAAGGTTGAGGAGCATATTATATTCATATAAAGTTTGAATATTGTAGACACAGAGTTCACAGTGCTTGGTAACTGATGATCGTATAAGCAATAAACTAACAGTTACCAAGTACCGTTGACTGTGTGTCTATATTATATTTAATTTTTGTCTTTTTGGGAATTGTCTCACATCAACCTTTAAAAAAAAGAAGGGAATCTTTGCACAGAACATATAAAGTTCTAGTTGTTAGTTTTAAGTGACGACCGCAATAATCAGTTTCTTCAACTGCAAAAAGTATTCTGCCGGCAACACTCCTGGTAGTTCTTACACAATTCGTCAAAAGTTCACTTCACTTTAAATCGAAACACAACACACCGTTCTCTCCACTGGAAAAGACGTTCTGCCCCTAGAAAAATAGCATCGTCATTATTTCTGTCAGTGGCCGAACCACTTCAGCTAACAGGGGTGACAGCAATTCCACCACTCATGATCAGCAGGTTGCGAGTTCAATCTTGAGTCATTTGCTATACCCCGCTCTCGCAGGCCAGACACACAAGGACACTCTTAGTCCTTGGGGGCAGGGAATTCTTGACCCCACAGTCCCCACCTCCGCCACTTGCCCTGTGCTCTCTGTCATATTAATACAATATCTATATACAGATCAAATTTAAGTAATTCACTCAATAGTTAAAAAATGCCCTCTTGATTTCTTTTTCTTAAAAGAGATGTATAATTTGCTTGAAGCATTGTGTTTATATTGGTTTGGTGGTTGGTTTTGAAGGCTATCACAATGCAAGTGTAAATAAAAATGAGGTAACTATGATGTTGTTTGTTTACCTTTGATTTATTCTTAATATTTCGAGATAAAGATCCCTTCGTTAGAAGATGTCTGAAAGCTAAGTCTGGAGCTGTTAGCTTGTTGCTAGGTGTAAAGTTTTTAAATGCCATCCTTGGCCAGTTGAAAAAGGGCTTAAAGAAAGTCCTGTGTTATGGAATCCTTTGGTAAGCGCATAAGTCCTATCCCGTGTATTGGTAAAGGTCCAGTGATTTAATCCTATGTCCGTCGTCAAAGATGTCCATGTAATTATGACCAGTAGGGTCGGGTTAAGTATTGTATCAACCTCACTGCCAGTGATTGGCCAAGAGATAGATCACATGATTATGGCCTAGTCTATAAGTAGGAGTGGGTATCTAGCACACACTTTATATACAAAAATTCTCAACACTAGGATGTGTCCATTTTGTTGTATGCCTGGGGAATATCTACTAAATTCTCTGCGTGTATGTATGTGTAAGTCTATTTGTGTATATGTTTATTGTGTGTCTGTCCAACAATGTCTTAGTATCATTACCATTACTTGTGTGCGTGTGCCATGCCCATATGTGTTTGTATGTATGTGTGTGTTGGATTTCTTTTTCTTACTATTATTTCTGAAATCATCCAATTCAGTCTTCATTTTGTTTATGCTATTGCTGTTTTTTATGTGATTAGGCAATTTATTCCAAAAATATATTAATAGAACTAGTTCAAAATAAAAATAAAAACCCTCAGGGCGATGTAAAAATAGATTTTTGAAACATTGCCTGAGGGGTGGGAGTAAAAAATTCAATGTCAGCGAGTTTGTACCCTAAGTAAGTAAAATCATCAAATTCATTAAAGGATTAAAAAATAAAACAATTTGAAATGTAAACTTTGAATATATATTAAAATAAAACAAACTATATATAGATATATAATACCAACCATGTATTTATTAAAACGTGTTTTAAAAAACAATGAGGACTGTCTTATGCTGCATGTTCAAATTTTGAGTATTTATTCTATGTTATGACGATTTTGGGTAATGTGACGTAAGCAGTGACGTAATTTTTGTTACAGACAAAAACCAGAAGCGAATCTCTATTATTAATAGATATTATATACATATCAAATTTTGTTGAGTATGGTATGCAATATTACTTATCTAAGGTTGTATCTTAAGTATAGTATTGTAGAGTATATCTGCATACCCGTGGTTGTATACAAATATATTATCTTCTTTGGTAATCTGAACATTAGCTACATAAATGAGAGTAACCTCCCCTTGTTTCTTTCACTTTGAGGAAGCCTTAATAACAATTAAGTTCATTTCAAATACAATTAAGAACACATTTTTATGATATTTTCGTTTTAAAACATGCAGTTGTATTGATTCAAACAAATTCATATTTTCAGTGTAGATTTATGGTGAAATGCAAATGGCAAACCAAAACATAAGGCTACCTCAAAATGAAAGAAACAAGGGGAGGTTACTCTTATTTCTGTAGCTAATGTTCAGATTACCTCTTCTTTATATTTATCTTGTGTATAGTCTTCCATAGTCCTGAGTAGATGGCTTCATCTATCTGTTATTTTCTATCTTGCTATCTGGGCTGCTCTGGGCTGGATCTTCTTCTTAATCTAGGCTGGATCTTCTGTACTTGATACTGGAATGTCTTGTGTTGTTGTTTGTTTTTAGTTAACAACCCCAAAACTTTGCTTTGTTTGGAGCTCTTTATTGTTTTATAAGATCCAGATCAAATCAAACACGCATGTGAGAATTTAGTTTCAAAGACATATTCTGTTCAGTGCCCAATTAAAATCTGATTTTCTTAAACTCTTTCTCACGTTTGCACTGGCGAACCGGAAAAGGAGGTCAACACAGGGTTAATATTTGCCTGATGCTGGCTCACTAAAACATAGCGTAAATTAGAGCCATAGGCCTGGATGACATCAGATTAAAATTACCAAAATATCTTCCGTAATTCAGAATTTCAATATTACAAATAAAACTAACATGTACCTTAGATTTTTTTTTTTTTTTTTTTTTTCATTCATTTTAATTTTATGTTGGGCATTTATGCAAAGCAAGACCATTTGGAATGTTTCATTTAAAAAATTGGGTGAAATTAAATGGGACAAATAAGAAATCTGCGATTAAGGGACACCAGATAATCTGTATTCACATTTTTGCATTGCATCTTGGATGATTTGGATGATCTCATTTTTAAAATTGGGTGAAATTAAATGGGACAAATAAGAAATCTGCGATTAAGCTACACCAGATAATCCCAATTTTTGATATGTATTCACATTTTTGCATTGCATCTTGGATGATTTGGATGGTCTCATTTTTAACCAGAGGGTGCTGCAGGATAATAACGGGCGGGAGATTTAGGAACAAGCTTATTATTAATATAATTGTTGTATTTTTGTAATATTTCTGTTTTTCATTTTTTTTTCTTTTTAAAAATTTTAAGTGAATATTAATGATGATTGGAAAACATTCAAATGTAAATTTAGTCATCATCTTTTGGATAAACAGAATCCTTTATTTCATTACATAAATGTTTTGCATCTTAAAAACAAAATGTTTCTTTTATTTCTTCTTCAGCTGGAATTTGAGAAAGAGATTTACTACATTCAACACATATTAATGTTAATTGTACCAGTATATCTTCTAAGATTGGGAGGTAAGTGATTTTGATTGTAACTTTGCTAACAAAATATTAATTGGTAAATTTTGAACCTATTTCAACAGTTTCTTTTTGGTATCTATTTGAATTGGTGTGTAGATATTTTTAATCATGTCTGTTTTTATACGTCTAATAGTGATTAGTTTTATGTAGTGTTTTTCCATAGCAGAATAAAAATCAAGTTGATATATTGCAGTTGTTATTGTGCATGTAACCCAATAGCACACACCGCCCTGTCGGCTGGAGCGTTAGAATGCACTGACTGCACCTCTGAAGAGGGGTAAGACTCCCTCAATGGGCCACCTGTTGGCCGTGGGTGGCGACCCGTGATGCTTAAGGATAGAGCCCAGGTGGATGAGCAGTTCATGACGTGCAATACTCCACTTTGGCCCTATATTGGGCTAGACGGGCGGTCGGAGAGGCCCCCTTCGATCAATCGGCTGGTCACGTCAAGCCCTAGCATCTATATGATTTTCCCAACTCTATTGCCCTTATGGCAAGCCCCAACCCGTTTTATCATATGGGTGCTAGAAGGCGGTGGCTGTGGGTCTACATGTCCTGGGAATGACGTTAAACTCTATCTGATGGTGAGGTTCCAGTTTTGGAGGTTTGGGGAATGTGAAGCACCCCTTCATCACCATTGCTCCCTGTCCACTCTGACCCGGAGTGGTAGTACCTGTTAGGGTCCCATCTATGGGTTAAATAGAAAAATGTATTTATAAAAAAATTGTATTATCCATTAAGAATTGATTTTTCAAAACTTTATCGGCATTAAATGACCCACTGAGGTTGATATGCCATAAAACAAAACAAACAAACAAACCAATAGCACACAGTGAGTTTGTAGTAAGACAGCAGTCAATTTGGAATAATATGAGTTGGGATTTGGTTCACTTGACTAATTTATGTCTAAAGAAAATTCCCTTTTACTCAGTTGATCTTATTCTTAGACCCAATAATATAAAGCTAGTTCATTGCAGGGTAACACACAGCCAGTTTGGAATAAGATAAGTACATGTTCAGTTTGTAGACCCGCCCTTGTGGTGGGGTCCAGTGGCTTCGGCCCTGGATCTTTACAAGATAATAGCATTGATCCCAGGGGGCCATCCCCCCAGGCAACATCTGCCCCCTTGATTTAAATGGGCAGGGTTGGGTTTATTGCCCAGTGCCTGAGGCACCCCTTTTGAGGGGGAATGCCGAAGGGATCAACGCAATTTTTTACCCGCCGCCCATGAGCTTCGGTTTGTGGGTGGTCCCACATTAATAGGGCCTTGTGCCTAACCAGTACAAGTGGGGTATAAGGTATATAGTAAGTACATGTCCAGTTTGTTGCAAGATAGCACACAGACAGTTTGGAATAAGATGAGTTGTGCTCAGGTTCACTTGGCCAATTTATGCCTGAATAAAATCTCCTCTTTCTTACTCAGTTGGTCTTGTTCCTAAACCCAATAGCACATAGCTAATCAATAGCAAGGTAGCACACGTCCAGTTTGTTGTAAGATAGCACACGCCCAGTTTGTTGTAAGATAGCATACGTCCAGTTTGTTGTAAGATAGCATACGTCCAGTTTGTTGTAAGATAGCACACATCCAGTTTGTTGTAAGATAGCACACGTCCAGTTTGTTGTAAGATAGCACACGTCCAGTTTGTTGTAAGATAGCACACATCCAGTTTGTTGTAAGATAGCACACGTCCAGTTGTTGTAAGATAGCACACGTCCAGTTTGTAGTAAGATAGCACACGTCCAGTGTGTAGTAATATAGCACACGTCCAGTGTGTAGTAATATAGCACACGTCCAGTGTGTAGTAAGATAGCACACGTCCAGTTTGATGTAAGATAGCACACGTCCAGTGTGTAGTAATATAGCATACAGACAATAAGTAGCAAAATAGCACACAGCTTGTAGTAAGATTGCAAATATCCTGTTTGTAGCAAGATCGGACATGTCGAGTTTGTAGCAAGATCGGACATGTCGAGTTTGTAGCAAGATTTTTGTAGCAAGATAGGACATGTCGAGTTTGTAGCAAGATAGGACATGTCGAAGCAAGATAGGACATGTCGAGTTTGTAGCCAAGATCGGACATGTCGAGTTTGTAAGCAAGATCGGACATGTCGAGTTTGTAGCAAGATGTCGAGTTTGTAGCAAGATCGGACATGTCGAGTTTGTAGCAAGATCGGACATGTCGAGTTTGTAGCAAGATAGTTTGTAGCACACAGTCAGTTTGAAATAAGATTTGTGCTTAGGTTTCCTTGGCCAATTTGCATCATTTTATCTTATGCTTTGTGTTTGTGGTTAAATAATATTACAGTAATGTCTCTATAATAAAATAAGTGTTTATTTAATCTTTAAACTAAATGTAGAGAGAAATGTATCTTAACTGTAGAGTTTATTTTTATTTACTGAGTTGCTTAGTCTGGCACATGGTCACTTAGTTAAGGGTTCCTCTAGTGGAATAATGATGAGCTAGCTAAGCAGACCATTGCTAGGGAGTTCATTTCTCCCTGGTGGCTCAATACTTCTGGCCTTATGCGCCAAACTAAACTAAACTAAGCTTAGTAAATATCTACTGTCAACTTGGCACAGGAGTAAAAATTGATCAATGAATTGTTCAAGCTATGAGTAGCGTATTATTTGTGTACTGTGAAAATATTGATTAGGTTGGAATCAAATGATTCATGTTGCGTTATGATGATACTATAAGAATTAGCGGGGTATTACTCTGAAGCTAACACCTGCATTCCTAATTCCTATAATGCATTAGTTTATCCAAAAGAGGGTAACTCGACACAGAATATTCGGTCAGGAAAAGACAAGTCAATTTATGTAGGTTAACATTTAATTATAACAATGTATAAAGATAACTATGGTTCAGTCCCAAACCACAAAGAGGACACAAAGTGTTTCATACAACTCTAGATGTCTATCAATCGAAGGTGGAAACACACTAATATTTTGTTTCAGGGGGTTTGGGAACCAAATAGGCACATATGGGAATAGTTGCTGATGAAGCGAAGGGACACACATCTGAATCTTTCCAAATTGTGTCAGAGAAATAAATAAATTTTAGGGCTCATCTTGTTACATGATACATGAGGTGAGAAAGTTCCACCTCCAATATAAAAAAAAAAGGAGACAATTTTATTCTGTGTCCCAACAATATGAAGCTAAAGCAAAAAAAAAAAGAACTTTATAATTTTAAGAATTCATTGTTAAAAATTGGTTCTTGCCGGCTTAGAAAAGTGTGGTAAAGGTAACCTAAAGCCAAACTTTTTTATACCTTATTTTTCCGATGCAGTTGTCTTTGGGGAATGAGACTTTGGCTTCGGGTGCCTTTAGACATTTTTAGAATTGATGTCAGTTTTTGATAATTGCTTTGAAGTGTTTGGAAATAATTTTCAAATAAAGACACTGCAAAAGGATTCTAGATTTTTCTAAACTGAGTCAAGTTTGGCACAAGACCAAAATTATGGAACACCCAGTGAGAATCAAATGGATTGCTAGCATACTAATACACCAATCGAGGTGCTTTTAGGCATTTTCTTTAAAATGTTATGAGAGGATTTTCAAATAAAGACACTGAAAAAGGATTCTAGATAAATTCATGTGCTAAATTCATCATATGTTAAAATTTATTGCCAGTTACTGAATGAAAAATTTGTCACCAGTAAATTTATTACATGATAAATTTATTGTATCAGATTAATTTCTCTTATAATATAGGCTTTCCCTAACCCTTTAGCTCTTTTTTATTAACTGTCCTCTCTGTTAGGGCTGTAGAATACACCAACTCTGTAGAGGGGTAAAATCCCCCCAATGGGGCCACCTGTTGGCTGTGGGTGGCGACCTGTCATGCTTAAGGACGGAATCCTGGTGACTGAGCAGTCCATGACATGCAACACTTCACTTTAGCCCTTACTTAGGGTATATGGGCGGTTGGAGAGGCCTCCTTTGATCAATTGGCTGGTCACTTCAAGCCATAGCACCTATATGATTGTCCCAACCCTATTGTCCTTATGACAAACCTTTTTATCATATATGTGCTAGAAGGCAGTGGCTGGAGGTCTTAGTGTCCTGGTATGACATTAAACTGCATCTAATGGTGAAGTTTCAATTTTGGAACTTTGGGGAGTGTGGAGTACCCCTTCATCGCCATTACTCCCAGGTCCACTCTGACCCAGAGTGGTAGTACCTGTTAGGGTCCCATCTATATGTTAAATTAAAAAAATGAGTTTTAAAAATTTTAGTTTAAAAAATTTTTTTGAATCCCCATCAAGCATGAATAGAACAAAACATATTCAGCATAAAATAACCCAACAAGGGTTGACATGCCATAAAATCCAGCCAAACAACATCTTTTTATCAAATTCTTAAAAGCAATGATTAAATTATCTGTGATAAATTTATTATAAGAGAAATTTATTGGTGATGATAGATTTACCACACAATGAATTTACCAGACATACCGAATAAGAATTTATACAATTGATGTCTTTTTTGTAACATTTCTGTTTTTAGAATTAACAAAAAAAAAAAAATATTACAATTATGTAGATATTATATTATATTACAATTACAATTATATAAATATTAAATAAATTATATTATATATTCTGTTTTTGATATTTAAAAAAAAAATTCTAATGGAAGATTAACTTTAACTTTTCCTCAATGATACATTACAGTCAAATCACGCTGAAAGCACCATTTAGCAGCGATGAGCCTGTTCTGTACTTGATTGTGTGACCACTTAAAGAACAGCAGGTACTGTAAGTAACCAGAGTCCTTTGTTTATCAAAAAAGTGACGTGATTTGGCATTAAATGACCTGAAAAGAGTTGATGACGTAAAACAAAACATCCAACCAACCAATACACATAACCAAAACAACCAACCAATACACATAAAGTTAATCTATCTAATTTTTGGAGTCAAGTCCTGCTGAAAACATTGGTTCTAGCTAGATCACCGAAGTTAAGCAGAGATGAGCCTGTTCAATGCTTAATTGGGTGACCATTTAAGTAGAAGCAAGTACTGTAAGCAACCTGAATCTTTTGTTTATGAAAATGACTTGATTTGACATTAAATGACCTGAAAAGGGTTGATAGGTCATAAAACCAAACAACCAACCCCAATGACACCTGCTAAAATGTCTGAAAAAGTTTAGTTTTGGTTCACCCTTACTGCACTTTTAACATGCACTGTCTCATGTAAATGTTTTTTTTCTAGTGAATTTATTTTAGGTCAGTTTTCGTGTTGTTTTTCTGGTTCTTTCTGTTTATTTTTAATTTTACCGCTATGGATAAGATATTTGTTTTAGTGATGGTTTAATTAAACTAATTCATTTCCTCTTTGTGTTTGTTGATAGACTTCAGCTTTGTCAATTTGCCATTGTTATGATTATAAACAGGAAGAACAGTGTGCAACATCCTTTCAACAGGGCTTAGAATACGCTGACTGCATCGTCTGCTGAGCCCCATGCCATGACAAAAAAAACAAGAAAAGAAAGTTTACTTGTATGACACACACTGAGGATTCTCACTGGTGTCTAAAATTTATCAATAAGAAAAGAAAGATCTTTATTTTTTTACCTGGTGTCTAAAATTTATCAATAAGAAAAGAAAGATCGTTATTTTTTACCTGGTGTCTAAAATTTATCAATAAGAAAAGAAAGATCTTTATTTTTTACCTGGTGTCTAAAATTTATCAATAAGAAAAGAAAGATCTTTATTTTTTACCTGGTGTCTAAAATTTATCAATAAGAAAAGAAAGATCTTTATTTTTTACCTGGTGTCTAAAATTTATCAATAGAAAAAGAAAGATCGTTATTTTTTACCTGGTGTCTAAAATTTATCAATAAGAAAAGAAAGATCTTTATTTTTACCTGGTGTCTAAAATTTATCAATAAGAAAAGAAAGATCTTTATTTTTTTCCTTCATAACTTTACTGCACAGATCCAATTACTCAATCTGTGCTACGCATGTGCTGATTTGGCGGGGACTGGTACTGAACCTGGAATTTATTAATGAGAAAAGAAAAAAAATTTTCTTTTGTAAAGCAGAATGAATAATTTTGTTAAAATGAAAACAATATTAAAACTAAGACTTTGAATAAGGTTATTTTTTCTGATTAAGTTTACAAATTCAAGCAAAGGTCACTGGAGCTACTAAATTGATGAGTTTATCAAAGTTGTCAAAAATCGCAGGTGTGACAAAATTGTTCTTCATCAAGGTGTGGTAACAGGATGGATTCCCTTGTCTCCCTCTCACCATCTGTCCTTATTGGCCATCACTCTTGGTAAGTCTTCTAGATGGCATTCAATGTCGATACAGAGCTGGTATATATAAGTTTTTACTGGTGTCTTCATGTGTAGGAGTCTATAGGAGAACATTGCTTATGAGTTTATCCTTTCTTCTTTAGTAGTGCTCATCATGTCTCATTCTTCTTACTTTGATAGTTTGTGAGATAGAAAGTAAGTGGCAGTACAACTGCTGTTTTGTGGGGTGCTGCTTCCAGGATTTGTTTAAAACAGCATACAGCATCCTTGTGTAGTTCACATCAAGCCTTTTTTTCCCCCCAGACATTTCATTAAAGTCCAACTCTACAATAATACTGGCACAGCTACATCTTGGAAGAGTTCTCATTTTATTTTATCACAGAGATCAAATTTCCATATGATCATTAACCTGTCAATAGCAGTCCATACCTTTCCTATGCATATGCTGACATTACTTTCAGTAGATAGGATATTGCTACCAAGTTATATGGACTGGTCTACTAATTTCAGAGGCTTGTTATTTAATGAACTGATAATACCCCTTATGTTAAGAAGATAACGTGTTATGCTAAAAATCGTTCCATTAGATTTGAAGAACAGGCCGACTAAATCTTCTGCCGGGAAAGTACTTGACATTTTATCTTTTGGGTTAATGGCTCAATTAATATCTCACCCTCCACCTTTTCCCGTTATATATGCTGCCATTCTTTTTTTGTTTTTTTTTTTTTTTTTTTTTGTTTTTTTGTTTTTGTTTTTTGTTTTGTTTTCTCAGCTAACATTTCTTTATCATTTTCTTTTCCTTCCCCTTTCTTGTCGTACACAATATATCTTGTTCTGCCATCTTTTATAAATGTAGAGAGGCCTTTTTCACGATTAACTTGTGAAACAAAACATGGGTCTGACTTTATCCGTCCTTTCATTTACGAGAGATGTTTTTGTGCTTCATATCAAAATCTCAATCTCATTTTGTGGTAATTGCCATATTTTGCCATCTGATGACCTTGGGTGATCTCATATGGCATCAGAGACCAACCTTGCCTAGTTGATGGTTAGTTGGTTGGTTGGTTGGTTTTAAGGCATGTTAACCCTTGGGTTATTTTATGCCAGACTCGGTTTAACAATTATGATCACCAAATGTAGAGTCAATCATTCATTGCCATTACTCTCAGTTACACTCTGACCCTAGTTGATGTTGGTTGGTTGGTTGGTTTTAAGACGGGTCAACCCATTTTGGATTATTTTATGTCAGACTTGGTTTAACAATAAAAATCTCTGAGTGTAGAGTAAATCCTTCATTGCCATTATTCCCATTTCCACTCTGACTCTAATTGATGTTCCTTGGTTGGTTGGTTGGTTTTATGTCATTTTAAACCTTGTCGGGTTATTTTATGCCAGACTCACTTTAACAATTATAATCTCCAAGTGTAAAGTCAACCCTTCATTGCCATTACTTCTAGTTAATCTCTGACCCGAGAGTTGTAGGATCTGTTTGGGTATCATCTATGGGTTGAATAGATCTGAAAAATCTTTGAAGATTATTAGTATTAAAAACTTGAAACTATATAACTGTATTCAAGTTAGATGGGAATATTTGATACCTCTTAACTGTGCAAACAAATTATTATTATCAACATTTCACAAGACCATTGAGGCCAGTTTTTCTTTTTTCTTAAATGCTTTGATGTTATTGGGAGATGGATAAAGCTTTGAGAAGTAGAAAGAGAAAAAAATATTCAACAAACCCTATTCAATTATATAATGGGTTTAAGTTAGTAGTAAAAAGATTACAGAGTAAAACATAAAATAGGCTTCAATGGTGTTGTTGACAGTAAATAGGAATTTTTAAAAAACTTGTTTTTTCTATTTAACCCAAGATGGGACCCTAACAGGTACTACAACTCTGAGTTAGAGTGAATCTGGGAGTAATAGCCATTAAGGGGTACTCCACACTTTCTAGAGCTCCAAAATTGGAACTTCACCATTAGATGCAGTGCAGTTTAACGTCATACCCCGGACGCAACCAAACAGAAACAAAATGTATATCAATATTCCATGATAGTATTGAGACCGTTTTTTCAACACAATGCCTTTATGCTATTTGGAGATAAATACGGCTTTGACAAGTGGAAGAAGAGAAAAATATATTTTATATGCAAAAGAAAGATTTCAACAAACACTATTCAATTGTATAATGGGTTTAAATTAGTAGTAACAAATTACTGAGTAAAACACAAAATAGGCTTCAATGGTGTCGTGGACAGTACTAGAAATCATATAATTGTGTATGAAATATTAGTTTAAGATAAGAATGCTTGAAACCATATAATTGTGTGCAAATTAGTATAATTGTTTACTAAGAATTATTATTAGTTACTTGAAACCATATAACAGTGCAAATTATTAGTATTAGATAGGAATACTTGAAAACACACAACCATGTGCAAAAATTATTTTACTATGTGTGCAAAAAAATGTTTAGTATCAAATAGAAATAATTACTTGAAACCATATAATTAGGAATATTTGAAACCCTACAACTGTGTGCAAATTATTTGTATTAAAAATAGTTACTTGAAGCTATGATTATTTACAAAGGATTGTTATCATTAGTTACAGCAAACCATATAAGTAAAAGTAATAGTTACTTGAAGCTATGATTATTTACAAAGGATTGTTATCATTAGTTACAGCAAACCATATAAGTAAAAGTAATAGTTACTTGAAGCTATGATTATTTACAAAGGATTGTTATCATTAGTTACAGCAAACCATATAAGTAAAAGTAATAGTTACTTGAAGCTATGATTATTTACAAAGGATTGTTATCATTAGTTACAACAAACCATATAAGTAAAAGTAAAGTCGACAGGGCGGCCTAATGTCGGTATCAGCCAGTCAGCGAGGGAGTCTATCCCCTTTTCAATAGCGCTAGACCAAGGAGATTGTTTTTTAGCATCTGAGGTGGAGCGCCACACCTACCATCAGCTCCTTACTTTACCGCACAGATCCTTGTGCTACTCATACGCTGAGTTGGCGAGGACCAGTATCAATCTAGGAACCTTGTGGTTTCTAGCCGAACGCTCTACCGACTGAGCTAACCTGGCCCCAAACTATATAATTGCAAAAACTGACTTTAGCATTAGTTATACCAACAAGGGTTGACATGTTGTAAATCCAACAAATCATTTAACTGTGAAAATTATTTGTATTAAGTAGAAATACTTGAAACCATACAATTTTGTATAAATATAATTTTGAAGGAATATTTGAAACCATATAACTGTGTGCAAACAAATAATTAGTATTACTAGCAAATATATGCACCCTCCGGATGCAAGTATTTAAGTTTTAATGTAATAAAATATTATATCAAATTAGAAAGGCTAATGAAACTAAATAAGAATACAGATAAAGTTTTGAAACAGAGGGAGTTATAATAGAAAAATAGAACAACTGAAACTCACTCTTCCATCACTTCCGTCTTTCATTGCTAAATTTTCCTAATTTAACTATTTAGTTAAAATAGGAAGTAAAGAATAAAATGACATTTTTTCTTGTTAATGGATTTTTTAAAAGATTTATTGAAGAGATTTTTGCTCATATTTATTAAAATAAAACCAAACAATTAGAAATCAATAATACCAAGCACATATTGATTAAAATCAAATTTTTAATATCAATATGCAAATTAGCATTCCCGTTCACACTGTAAACCGCTATTTTGTTGTATATATAAATACAATTGCATGTTATTAGTATGTAGATATGGTCAACAGTATTAATAAGGTAAAACAATTTTATTAATGATTGAGGTTTAAATAGAAATAAAATCATGGAGAATGTGACGTAAATAACTAAGGGAATTTTGACTTGAGAAGTATTATAGTTTCAGTTACAGACAAACACACAATCTCCATTATAATAAGATTAAAAAGAAATAGTTACTTGAAATCATATAATTTTGTATAAATCATTAATATTATATAAGAATACTTGAAAACCTGTAACTGTGTCCAAACAAATGATTATTATTAATATTATAATTACTATTATCATTCTTCTTCTTATTATTATTGGATAGGAATAGTTACTTGACACTATGTAGGTGGGAATACTTGAAACCATATAATTTTGTATAAATCATTTGTATTAGGTTGGAATGCTTGAAACAATATAACTTTGTGCGAATTATTTGTATTAAGAATAGTTATTTGAACATGTAATAGTTTACAAAGGATTATCATTAGTTAGTTGAAACCATATTAAGTATAAATTATTAGTATTATGTAGGAATACTTGAAACCATGTAATTGTATATGAATTATTAGTATTAGGTAGGAATACTTGAAACCATGTAATTGTATAAATTATTAGTAATAGATAGGAATACTTGTAACCATATATTTGTATATGAATTATTAGTATTATGTAGGAATACTTGAAACCTTATAATTGTGAATAAATTATTAGTATCAGGAATATGTGTTACTGAAAACTATAATTGTTTGCAAAGGCTTATTATTAGTTCTATAAAATCATATAATTGTTTTTTAAAAAAAAAGACGGATTTCAGCATTAAATAACTCAACAAGATTTGACATGCCATAAACGCTGTTAAAAATATCAAAAGAAAAGAAAGCTCATTCTTTCATGTCTTTTTTTTTTATTGATATTATAGATTATTTTACTGCGGATGTTTTCAGTTGCGCTAAACTCTACTGAAGTTCTTATTGTAATGTTATAGAATATTTTTGATATGCATATTAAATAATCTGCAGTTGTTTCAGCTGTGTGATGTGCAGGAACTTGGTTGCTCTTTTATATTTGATCCAGTATGTATAGCCAGCAGAATAGCTACAAAAAGGGAACAAGAAAAAAAAAGCCAGGCTAAATCTATTAATGAAAAGAAATTTTTATAAACAGAAATAGCTTCTCAAACCAGTGTGTTTATAATGTGCTACAACTACACCATGACAGAGATTTAACAGCCTTGTTTACATTTTCCTTCCGTCAGCCAAATTTCTTTCTTCCTTAGATTACATGTCTGAATATCTTCTGGCATTGCTAGAATCCATACTGCCTCCTTGTACAGCTCTTTTTTCACTGTCTTTGTTATTTTTATTAATATATATATATATGTATATATGTGTGTATATATATGTGTGTATATATATATATATGTGTGTGTATATATATATATGTGTATATATATATATATATGTGTGTGTATATATATATATATATGTGTGTGTATATATATATATATATGTGTGTGTGTATATATATATATATATGTGTGTGTGTATATATATGTGTGTGTGTGTGTGTATATATGTGTGTGTGTGTGTATCTCCAGTAGACCAGATGAGTTGTGGTGGGAACTTTTCTATTTAGGACCTTCTTTATCCTCCATATACCAACAATAAAATTATAATAATAAAAAACCCAAAAAAACATAATCCATTTTGCAGATGTTCTTTTTTATAGAATATTTAATTTTCTTCCGTTGGACCCATAACAACACTTTATATATATATATATATATATATATATATATATATATATATATATACACACACCCACTTACACATGTGTGTGTATATAATATATATTCATATGTGTGTATTTGTGGCTATCTTAAGATGCTAACTTCTTTTTATAAAGAAGCGAGTTAAAATAAATTAATTTATAATAGCTAAATGACTGAGTATTAAGTTTTACTTATATGGATATGTGTGTGTGTATATATATATATATATATATATATATATATATATATATATTCATGTGTGTATGTGTTGCTATCTGAAGATGCTAACTTCTTTTATAAAGAAACTAGTTAAAATAAATTAATCTATAATAGCCAAATGACTGACTGTTAAGTTTTACTTATATGGAAGTGTATATAATATATATATACATAATAATAATATAATATATATATATATATATATATCCCTCTGCTATCAAGGAATCAATTTTTCTCTTAGGCTACCAGTAGAGATTACTCCCTACTCCAGTATACATCTACTATTAGCTTACAGTCACCTGGCTCTTCTCCCATCCTGCCACCAAACAGTCAACAGTAGCAGCATTAATAGTGCTTAGTAGCGGGTTAGCAAGATGTACTAAATAGTTTTATCTATGTTACGAGCATCTGTGACAGACCCAACCTATTGACATGTCTGTATTTCGGACGCTTATTACATATAATAACCTAATTTGCTGATACCAGCAGATTTCCTCTTTCTCTTCAGTGTTTTATAAGAATTTTCTTTTTTGGTGTCTTTGAAAGTATATATAGAACCTTTGTACATGGTTTTCTGTCTTGGAATTTATTTTAAGTGATCTGTTGGAAGAAAACTTTCTTAGAACTCCACGTGTGGTGGTAGTGGTGCTGGTCCTGTTTGTCTCTTCTATGTGGTTGATGTCATCACATACCTGTTTGTCATATCAGTTTTATCTGTTTATTATGCTTTTTTGACGACCCCGCCTAGCAGCTCTACGACAGGCTAATGATTGAGTTACCAGAAATCTGAAGTCTTTCACAAAGGAATTGTTTTTTCGACTTTTTGTATTCGAGGAATATCGCCGTAAATATATGTCAGTGAAGAAATTGTTTCATGAGATTTGAATTTTTTTTAAAGATTTTTTAAAAATTTTTTATATGTGACTGAACAAATATGGTTTTAAATCTGATTTTAAACTGTATAAAACAAAAAAAATTATCCTTTTTGTACTGGAGTAATATTGCTGAAAATATATGTCAGTGAAGAAATTGTTTCATAAGATTTGAATTTTTATCTATTGAAAAAAAAGATTTTTTTTCAAGATTTATTTTTTTTGTATATGATTGGACAAATATGGCCTGTACATCTTAAATCAGCATAGATTAAAAAAAGAAAAAAATAATTATATTTTGTCTGTGATATTTTTTAATCTAATTTTTTTCTTAATTTTATTTCATGACTTATAACTTCTTTATATGACTTCCGCAATTATAATAAAGAACTGGAATTTATGTTTAACATTAAAACATAGTGTTATTAAAGAGTTGGCTCATCTTATGGAAATTACTTTGAAACAACTTATTTCAATATATAAATATTGAAACAAACTTTGTGACCAATTATATGGTTTCAAGTATTTCTACTTTATACTAATAATTTATACATAACTATTTGGCTTCAAGAAATTATTTTGAAACAAACTCTGTGGTCCTGTACAAAATCTGTTTGCAAAAAATTATTTGGAAAGAAACTTTGTGATCCTTTACAAAAAACTGTTTACATGAAATTATTTTGAAACAAACTGAGTGATCCTTTACACAAAAAAAACTGTTTACAAGAAATTATTTTGAAACAAACTTTGTGATTCCCAGCAAAAAACTGTTTACAGGAAATTATTTTGAAACAAACTTTGTGATCCTTTACAAAAAAACTGTTTACAGGATATTATTTTGAAACAAACTGAGTGGTCCTATACAAAAACTGTTTACAAGAAATTATTTTGAAACAAACTTTGTGATTCTCAACAAAAACTGTTTAAGGAAATTATTTTGAAACAAACTTTGTGATTCCCAGCAAAAAACTGTTTACAGGAAATTATTTTGAAATAAACTGAGTAATCCTTAACAAAAACTGTTTACAAGAAATTATTTTGAATTAAACTTTTCTGTAATCTTTAACATAAACTGTTTGCAAGAAAGATTACTGTCAAAATATAACTTATATATCTGAGAGAGAGATCCAGATATACACGACTCAGAAAGAATACAGAGAGTGAGATCAAAAACACAATCCACACACACACACTATATATATATATATATATATATATATATATATATATATATATACTAATCCTATTAGTAAATCATTGCAGTTAGAAAAAAAAAGGCAAATAATTTGTTAGTAACTACAAAACTTCACCTGGGGAAAAAATGAAAAGACCAAAAGAATCGCACCAACCGAAAATAATCAATTAACATTATAACACTTGGCCAAAAAAAAAAATATATAGATAAGCCGCTAGGATTGTCTAAAACTAAAATGTAAAAAGTAATTGATACTTAAGTAGAGCAAATAGTACATATATATCCATCTATCTATCTATCTATATATATATATATATATATATATCACTTTTGAACAAACACTTAAGTTTGACTATATTGACTTAATTAAATGTTCTGTGATCCTTTTCATTCACTGGATAAAAATGAAAAAATTGAAATTCTTCTATCTTAAAAGCTTGACCCTTGTGATTTCTCTAGCTGTATGCATATGATGTTTACTTGCATATCATTTTGTTTTTCCTTAAATTATCTGTGATGGTTGATTTGCAAGTCATACTTTGGGCTGCCTTGACAGTGATATTATTGGCTGCAGTGTTGGTCATGACGTCTATGTTTGTAGCAGTGTTTATGCTGGTTGTTTTGTTTGCTGGTTTGTTTATGTTGTTAGTGATGCTCTTCACTGATAATGATGACAATGGATTTTTCTTATGGAACTCATCTTGAAATAAATGGATGTTACTGTTAAAAAAAAAAAAGGAAGAAAGAAATCACATACTTTTCTCTCTCTATCTGCTTCTTTTCTTTCTTCTTTTTTTTTCTTTTTATTGTGTCTCTTTCTTTTCTCTTCCTTTTCTTTGTTTCCCTTTTCACTCTATCCTCTCTTCTTTCTTTTCTCTTCACCCTCTCTTTTTTCCCCTCTGCTTTTTCTACTCTTTTTTTCTCTCTCTCAAACCTCTGCTTTTCCTCTACCCTTTTTTCTTCCCTCTCCTATTTCTCACTCTACCCTCTCTTTTCTCTCTCTCTTTTTCTAACTCTACCCTCTCCTTTTTCTAACTCTACCCTCTCCTTTTTCTCGCTCTACCCTCTCCTTTTTTCTCGCTCTACCCTCTCCTTTTTCCCCACTCTACCCTCTCCTTTTTCCCACTCTACCCTCTCTACCCTCTCCTTTTTCCCACTCTCCCTTCTTTTTCTTTCTTTACCCTCTTTTTTCTATCTACTTCTCTCTACTTTTTTCTACTCTCTCTTTCCTTTCTCTGCTGTCTCCTTTTTCTTCCATTTACCCACTCTCTACTTTTTTCTACTTCCTTTTTCTCTCTCTATCCTCTGCTTTTCCTCTACCTTTTTCTACTCCTGTTTTTCCCACACTCTAGTTTTCCTCTCTACCTCTCCTTTTTTTTAATATCATTTATACTTCTAGATCAGATTTTTAAGCCGTCCACTACAACCAAAAAAAAAAAAGAAAAAAATCAACTACAAAACAAACAAACAACAAAAAAATAACCCTGCCAAAAACCAAACTGGATATTTCATAATTCTGGATTTTGTTGTAATTAAAACTCCTATCTCATTCATATGTGTTTTATTCATTTGTGTTGTATCTAACAAGATGATGTGCTAAATTTCTACATGTGATGCTCTCGATTCTCACATTTCTATTCTCTCTGTCTCAACTAAACCACTGTCTGATTCTCACAACCACTTTCTACATGTGATGTGAATAAATTGATTCTCACATTGTGATGTGGCTATTCAAGTGTGCAGCATGCAATGTGACAAGGAAGACCAAAAGTAACCATTGATTTCCTGTGCAGACGCCTATTGGAATTTTCATCACAGTCCCTTTGGCCACATTGTGGCTCTAATACCACTGGGTGCCAGACCTATCTGCCTTGGGTGGCTCTACCAGGAGCTTAAGTTCTTGAAGGCATGGCTCTGATACTACCACGTTTACACTACCCTGCTGCGGTGAGGAGGGATTGGATTTTAGAAATTTTTCTGCTTGATGGCTGTTGAGCAAAGAGCTTCCTTTACCCTTTAATGGTCTTATTTTTCATCCTGCAGGGTGTCTAGCCACCCACCTCACTAGACAGAATCTTTGGGGTTACTGGTTAAGTTGCCAATGATCTGACTATGAAACAGGTAGTACTGTGTTACATAGTACCAGTAGAGCATTGAATGACCTGACACAGAGTACCATGTGCACATCCAGATTTAAAAAAAAAGATAAACTGTTATAGACAGTTTATCAATCATAGAAAAATCTGATCTCTGATAAGATGAAGGAAAAAATTCTCCCAATCTATAGCCACATATGTGCTACTGTATGGCTGCACCTTTTGGACTCTAATGAAAAACTTGGAGAAAAAGCTAGATAGGAAAAGCTAGATAGGAATTATAGAAGGATGCTGTATGCTGTCCTGAACAGATCCTGGAAACAGCACCCTACAAAAGAGAAATTGTATGGCCACTTGCCTCCAATCGCACAAACCATCTGGATAAAATTTAAGACATGCTGGACACTGCTGGAGAAGCAGAGATAAGCTCATAAGTGACATTCTCCTTTGAGCACCAACACATGGACACACCAGTGTGGGTCAACCAACAAAACCTACATTGATCAGTTTTGCACAGATACTGGATGTCGTGCAGAGGACCTTCCAGGAGTGATGGCCAATAGGGATTTGTTTACCTATTGATTGTTTATCTAAGTATCAAATGTTTACCAGTTTACCTATTAGTACATCAAGATTAGTGTACCTATTAGTATCTCAAGTGTTCACCTATTGATTGTTTACCTATTAGTGTATCAAGATTGGTGTACCTATTGATTGTTTACCCCAGTATTCATTTTTTACCTATGTATCAAGTGTTTACCTATTGATTGTTTATCTAAGTATTAAATGTTTACCTATTACTGTATCAAGTGTTTACCTGTTTACCAATTAGTACATCAAGATTAGTGTACCTATTAGTATCTCAAGTGTTCACCTATTCATTGTTTACCCAAGTATCAATTGTTTACCAATTAGTTTATCAAGATTGGTGTACCTATTAGTGTATGAAGTGTTTACCTATTGATTGTTTACCCAAGTTACTTACTACTGTTACTTGTTGTGGCATTCACCCTGGGTCAGTTGAGCCAGCTCCACCCAACAAATTCACTGTATCTCAAATGAATGTAGATCATGTGTGGCGATCCAATGCAATTGAGGTTATCAGTGTTAGCCATTCACAGTTCCATCAATGAACTCCATAAAGGTCTGTGCATTGATTTTCATTCTGAGTTTGGAAGCGCAACACTGAAGATTGTCGACAGCTGATTGGAGATCGTTGAAGTTCTCCCCCAAAATTGCCATGTCGTCCGTATATTCTAAGTTTGATAGGTTGAAATTACAACCAACAGTGATACCTGGGAAGCTTGCGAGTGTATAGGAGGTGATCCAATCGATAAGCATAGTTGAACAAGGTGAGGGAGAGAACGCAGCCTTGTCGAACACCGGAGCAGATATCAAAGAATTTAGATTCCTGACCATACACACAGACTTTTGTGCGGGTGGAGGTGTAGTAGGCTTTCAATAGGTTTAGAAGTTTTGGCGGGATACTGTCTGCTTGCATAACGTTCTAAGAGCTCCATGGTCAACTGAATCAAAAGCAGTGGCAAAGTCTATAAAGAAAACAATTGTTTTTTTTGCTGGAAGCACTAGTGATGCTCAAGCACTCAATGTGGTGTGAAGATCTGATCAGGCCACCCTCTGCCGGGGTGAAACCCAGACTGATTTGGTCTTGTACGCAGTATTGTGGTTAAAAATTTTGGTAGAAATGTCAATCAGGTTAATTCCACAATATTTACTACAACACTAGTTATTGCCTTTCTTGTAAAATGGGAGGACGGTATCACTCCAGTCCTGAGGGAGGCTCTTAGTTTCCCAGACTTGGAGAATGATTTTGAGTTTGAGTTTTGTTTAACATCATATCAGCCTCTGTGGGTCATTTAATGCCAAAAAGGTTATTTTGGATTTCAGCCATTAAAGTAGTGTTTCTATGGAGATATTCGGTTATGTTTTGTTATATCTTGTTGAAAAGGTTGCTTTTTTTTTTTTTTTTTAATTTTTTTTTTTTTTAGAAAATTAAAAATGTTTTCAGGAATGATTTTGTGTAGGAATATTTGAAGTGAGCACACTCGTGCACTCACTTTGTGTAGGAGTGGGGCCAGAACACTGGAGGAATGTTTAAAAATCTCAGCAGGGAGATGGTCTTCATTGGCAACTTTATTATTTTTTAACTTGTGAATAGCATTCAAGACTTCATCAATGGTCAGTGAGGAAGTGTCACATTCGTAGGTGCAAGTGGGGGTACCATCAGAGATTAAAGAGGGTTGATGGTCATGATTAAGCAGTGAGGCAAAGTGATCACTCCAGCATTGTATGCAATCATCAATAATAATAGAGGAATGGAAATCAGAGGAAGAATTGAGAGCATCCAAACAACAGCATTGTTAAGATTAGCTAGAATACACTGAAAAGTTCTTGAGACCTGAGGGAACTTGTTGTCACTCAACCTCCTATGAAAGACCATTAGCTCACACTGGTGTGAAAAACTAACAACAACAATAATAATGATAATAATAATAATACATACATACATACTTTACCATAGCATAATCTTTATAGATCATTGCTGTCCCTCAGAATCCTACAACCCCACCACCAGAACCTTTCCTCTCATGTGATGGGTTCACCTTGCTGGTTGAGAATGACTTCACTACTAGCCCCAGATAATTTTGTGCTGGAAAAGGAGCAAGTTGTACAGCTTCCTCGAGTCACCCACTGACAATGCATGCTCCATGTCCGCAGCTATCTTTTCCCAATAGGCGTTTCTATCGGCTCTTGCAGATCAGGCAGGCTCATGATGAAGACAGTAGTCATTGGACCTGACGTAGTGAGCTTCTTTAGTTCTGTTAGCGAGGTTGATACTACCACCTGAAATTCAGTCCTTTGACCCCTTTTTGGTGGTGCCTAGGGATTTGTGTGCAACTGATTTGACGTTGCTTTTAAAAGATTGCCACATCTCTTCTACTGGAGTGTTATTCAGCTGCTGATGTTCAAGGGTGCTAAATTGGTTTACACAAGTATCAAGTGTTTACATATTAGTACCTATTAGTATATCAAGTGTTTACCTATCAATTGTTTACCTAAGTATCATGTGTTTACCTGTTTACCTATTAGTGTATCAAGATTAGTGTACCTATTAGTGTATCAAGATTAGTGTACCTATTAGTGTATCAAGATTAGTGTATCAAGATTAGTGTACCTATTAGTGTATCAAGATTAGTGTATCAAGATTAGTGTACCTATTAGTGTATCAAGATTAGTGTATCAAGATTATTGTACCTAGTAGTGTATCAAGTATCAAGTGTTTACCTATTTGTACATCAAGTGTTTACCTATTCAAAATAATTATGAAGATAAATTTTTCTACTGTACATAATTGGAGACCATAATTGTTAATTAGCATAAAATAACCCAAGAAGGATGGACATACTATAAAACCAACCAACCAACCAAACATTTTAGGGGACATTTTTATGTAAATGTTGATGAGAAACTTAATTTTGAAATGATTTAATTTGAAGAGGATAAATTAAATTCAAATATGGTTGCAATTTGAATGTCCTGACTATTTTCAAATTTTTTAATATCAAATTAGTTGATCAAAACTGAATTTTGAATGGAATGCATATAAATGTTGTTTTTTAAATAATAATTTTACAAATGTGTTTTTTTTTTAATTGTCAGTTTGTATAGACTTATTAAACTTTGGTGATCTTGCGGGAACTGGTACTTTAACTTGATCATAAGCAACCTTGTGGAGGCGCATGGTGTAATGGTTATCGTTGAAGAAATGGACTCGGCAACACAAGTTCAAATCCTGGACATGGCTGTTTGCATTTCATATAGCATTAATACCCACGGGAAAGGTATGCATCCAACTATTCTCCCTCCAGCTATGGGTAAATAGTAGGGCAGACTGGGTTCTTAACCTTGGTTAGGTAGTCTAAGAGAAGGAAAAATCTGAATGCAAACCAGCTAAACTCTGCTTAAAAATTGACCTTGTGTCAAATCCTGCCTATGGCAGAGAGGTTGGGTAAATACATACTGCTTACTAATGATCTTTAGAAAGGTAGAAATCAGTTTCTTCTACCTTTAGCTATAGGTAAAATAGTGGGGGGCAGACTGAAATCTCTAGCCTTGGTAAGCAACCAATCTAGGAGAAAGACAACTCTGAATTCAAAACCAGTGGCAGATTTAGTAGGCCAGGAGTGGAAAAAAATGAAGAGAAGAGTGACTCACTGCCTTCATCTTCCCACAGTATCTTACTGGTAAAGTATAGCCAGTGAAATGGCCTATTGCTGGTATCAGTCGGATAGCATGGGAGTCTATCCTCTTTTTACTAGGGTTATACCAGGAAGATTGTTTTTTTTGTGTCTGAGGTAGAACGTTACACCTACCATCAGCTCCCACTATACTGCACAGATCTAAGCTGTGCTACTCATATGCTGAGTTAGTGAGGGCCGGTATCGAACCCAGAACCTTGTAGTTCCTAGGCAGATGCTCTACCGACTGAGCTAAACCGGCCCAATTGAAAAGAAGTGTTATAAGCCAAAATGTTAGGAACAACAAAATATAATATAAAACAAATTTTAAAACTCAATAATATTTGTTTTTATTTCTCATCGACCATGATACAGGAGGATTTTATATGGATAAGACATTTACTTTCTAAATGTGCGTGTCATTGCAGCCATCTTGTTTTCTTCCTCCTTCCTAGTTGCTACTCATGCTCTTTCTAATGTTGCCTTATACTACACTTTTATTCCACAGTCATATTGTTAGTTAGGGAAAAGTTATCTCCCCTAACAAGAAGACATTTTGTGGTTCTATTAATGTTTTTTTGTTTGTTTTTTTTTCTTTGTTATGTACCTCATTAAAATTTTGATGACTGTCTCTTATGTAACATCATTTATATTTGATTTTTAGAATAATTCCTTTATGATTTTTTGTCAAATTAGGTATGGCCAAAATGTTGCTATAACAGCATATCCACCTTTCTTTAAACTTTTATAAAAAATCTGAATTGTAAATTGTCACTTATTTCAATTGCTCTTAAGAACAAAACCTGAAATTACAAATCAATGTTTTTTTCAATGAATTTCTTAATTATAACAAAATAAATCCTGTTAAAAAGAGCACATCTTCAACAGAAAGAAAAAAATAACGGCAAAAATGAGCCAATTTGACTGATATAGATTTTAATTTATAAAATTCTACCATTTTAAAGACTTTAAAACAAATAATTTTTCAAGTGATTTAAAAGAAAATCCTACATCTTCATAATACAGCAGAATTATGTTAAGTTTCATAGATTTTTTTCTGAGTTTTGTTGAATTTTAATACTTGCGGGTTGTTTGTTTTTTTTAAACGTGAAATTTTGTGCATACGTAATATATAATCATACAAGTTACTGGTCTCCTGCGGTGAGGAATTTGGTTGTTAGTTGTCTTTTTTTTTAAATTATAAATCTGTTATAAAATAAACAAGTAACAAATTATTTTTTTCTAATTTTTAAAAAAGGTTTTATCAAATTTCTACCAAGTTTTTTTAATAGTTTCTCTTTCTCTTTCTTTTTTCTTTGCAGGTATCTACACATGTGAAGATATGTACGACTTTAGCTGGGCATCGATTGCAATTGGGATAATCTTCATTTACCATTTTGTACCTCTGCAAATCATTGCCAGTGTAAGAATTTTAAAAAGTTTTTCTTTTTCTTTTCTACTTCTACTTATTAAATAAATATTGGTGAGGGTAGGAAGATTTTTTTTGTTAACAGCTTAATTAAAGGGAAATAATATACATTAAAAATGAAAATAAATTTTCTCCCTTTATTACTTGGTTTACTAGTACTAAGATCTGCCAAAATCTTGGCTCATTTTCATTTTAAAAACGAATTAAAATTAATTAAATCGATTAAGTGAGGTCAATTTTTGTCTAAATTGTAAAGTAGTAACATACTGAGCATCAGTAAAAAAAAAAAAAAAAAAAAAAAAAAAATTACATATGTAATTTATTTTTAATACAATTTAAACATTATAATAGGCTCAAAATTTTACGGAAAATAGTGAAGATTTACTTCACTTATGTCGTAAAAAAACGTTATTTGAAGTTAAAGAAAAAACTTATTATAGTTTCTTCTTAGAAATCAATAACAAAAAACATTAATTATACTATGTACAGAAAAATAAATAACTTTTTGATATTAATTTAAATAAAATATCTTTTCTTTTTTTTTTCAAAAGAAACAGAAAAACTAAAGAGTTGAAGAAAAAATCTTAATACTTAATTAATAGATAAAATTCATTTAAAATTTGAAACTCCTAATTTTAAGTTTTAAATATCATATTTTTAGATTCTAAAAACAAATATTGATTTAATAACAAGCCTACTTTAGTATTGTTATCTAATAGTTTTTGGACAAAACTCAATTGAAAAGTTAGGACCCCACTCTTTTAGAGAGAACAAATATTGATGTATAATTTTTTCACTGATATTCTAAAAGACAATTATATGCCAAAACACAGTAATAAAAAAAAATCTCTAAAAAAATAATTTTTTTTTTTTACATTTGATTTTCCGATTTTCCGTACTTTTTTTCTACCAGTCTCTCTCTCTCTCTCTCTCTCTCTCTCTCTCTCTCTCTCTCTCTCTCTCTCTCTCTCTCTTTAATTTTTTTTTCTTCTATTAACCCCTTTGGTCTTTTGTCTTTTTATTTATACTGTAATTAGTTTTGAAAGTATATAACCTCACCAATATTTTGCACACCGAAATAAGGGGGGGGGGTCAAAGTTAAATGATCTGAAAAAACCCAGAAAGTTTTGAAATAAAATAACCGATGCATTGTCAAATTCATTCATTGATAAATCAACACTAAAAATTTAATTAAAATCAGAAAATTCCCTGATTGTTGGGGGTTTTTTTTCAATCGGAGTGGGGGGCAAATTTATTTTGTAAAATATTTCTATAAAGTCAAAATTGGTAGATCCTAGTAAGTACTAACAAAAGCATTCTTCATTTCTTTCTTTTACTTATTTCTTCTATCTCTCTCTCTCTCACTCTCTCTCTCTCCTTTTCTTTCTTTCTTCTTTTTTTCTTTCTTACTTGCCATAAAACAAACCAGTACACACACACACACACACACTTTTTAGTTATTCTTCAAACAATATAATTCAAGGGAGACCACTGTTGCACAATGTTCTTTTCTGCTATTTTACGTTGACTATTCTTTCCTTAGATGACCCCAGTGATGGGAGCCTGGTTCTTTGCTATTGCATGACCACGACAACAGTTTTTAATCTGCGTGATTCACGGGGGGGGGGGGCAAGTAGAACCTGATCTCTCGTTTTAGAGGGCAGGGCTGGATTTATTGCCTGATGCTTGAGGCATACCATAATGGGAACCATGATATTTTGTAATAGCCATTGCATGAGCTTCGGTCTATGCATGGCTCCCCACATTAAAAAGATCTTGTATCGATCCTGACCTGGTGGGAAGTCAGGAAAATATCCTGGCCATTCATGCTCAGAAACTAAGAGTAAGTATAGAAGTTTAGTTCTGGAGGATCTTTTTCCTTTGCAGCACCTCCCTTTTGCACAAGTTGTGTCAAGCAAAATAATGGAGGAATATCTGAATATTTGGGTTTGATTCTCACTTGGTGCCTCATATCTGTGGTTTAATTAAGATTCAATAAGTACCCACAACTAAAAAATATCTGGTTTACAATGAAAAGTAAAAAGTTTTTCTAGTTTAAGAAAGAAGGAGAGGAAATGTAATTTATGTGCATGTGTGTGTAGATATATATATATGTTTGTGTGTGTGTGTGTGTATATAGGGTGGCCCAAAAGTTAACTTACCTAAAGGTTAATACTTATTAATGTTTGGGTAAGGTAACTTTTGGGTAACCATATATATATATATATATATATATATATATATATATATACCACAAAAAAAACTTGGTCCACTATTATCTCATCAAGTAAACAAGTGATATTCAAAAAGTATTACAATACTATATTTGATGAGTTAGTGGTGGCTCAAGTTTTTTGTGATATTATTAGTAGAGTGCTCAACATCAGTGATTGAGCTGTTGTGTTTGTGTGTGTGTGTGTGTGTGTATTACATGGGAATTTTTGTGACCCAAGATTTCATGCTTTTTACGTATTCTTCAGACATATACTAAAATATAATATATATTATATTCAACCCAGAAAAATATCAGATTACGAACATAGTTTAGTTGGTAGAGCATCTGCTTACGAATCATAAGGTTCCGAGTTCGATACTAGCCCTTGCCAACTCAACGCATGGGTAGCACAGGTGGTAAAGTGGGGAGCTGATGGTAGGTATGGCACTCCAGCTCATATGCAAAAATAATCTCTCTGGTTTAGCACTGGAGAAAAGGGGATAGACTCCCTCACTGTCTGTCTGACAATAGGCCACTCCACCAACTTTACTATGTGAAGTCTGTTACTTAAATTCAGGCAGCAAAGTTCATAGACTTACCAAGAAACTCTCATGGAATGTGACTAAATAAGGTTTATTTTTCAACATAGTGATTGGTCCACACACTTTTTACATTGGTGTTGCAGTGATTGGATCCCATTGGTCAAAAACTTATCAACAGTAGATATGATGTGAGCCTATGATCTTTTCAGTCCATCCTCTTAGTACCAATGTTTTATCCAGGAGCTATGAAATCGGAACACAAAACCTTTGACACTGACTCCTCTTAAGTGATTATGGTTTACAAATAGATATAAAACCATGATTTTTTAAATAATCTGTTTATAAGTAATGTGCACTTCATAACTTTATACACTAACCTAGGGCCATATAAAGTGTATGACATGAAACTGCATCTAATGGTGGAGTTCCAGTTTTTGAGCTTTGGGGAATGTTGAGTACCCCTTCATTGTCTTTATACCATGTCTATTCTGACCCAGAGTGGTAGTACCTGTTATGGGTTAAATAGATAAAGAAATAAATTTAAAAAAAGAAAAAAGAGTTTTTAGAAAAAATTTGAATACCCAACAAGAATGAATAAAACAAAAATGTCTTCGGCCAAGAATAACCCAAAGGTTGACATGCGATAAAATTCAACCAACCAACCTATAAAGTGTAGCAAGCTAGTCTAAAAGGTTATTATAGTGAGTTTGATTCTCACTGAGTGGCTCATATTTGCAATTTGGTTAAAATTCAGTAACTGGGTTACAGTAAAAAGTAATAAAATATCAATTTTTTTAGTTTAAGAGAAGAGGAAATGTTTCGTGTATGTATGTGTGTGTCTATGTACATGTATGTTGATGTGGCATGTCTTCATGTCCATCTTGCAGACATCTTTAAACCGCAGGTGTGTTCTCCCTACTGGTCGGGTGCCTTCTACTAATTTGACATACAGTAGGTCTTTGGGGATGCGGCCTTTGCCCATCCTCCTGACGTGACCAAGCCAACGCAGGCGTCTCTCACAGATGATAGCGGGCATGCTGTTCATATTTGCTCGTTCCAGCATGTCTGTGTTGGGCACTTTGTCCTGCCAGCATATGCGTAGAATGCAGTGTAGGCATCTGAGGTGGAAATTGTCCAGTTTCCACATGCCACACCAACACTTGGGAGGCTTGTACAGAAGACCATATGACCTGGCGCCTCCTCGTCAAACAAGGGATGAAAAGGAGTGAAAAAGAGAGGAAAGAAGCCACCACAGAAAAGAGAGACAACAGCATCTCCAGCAAGCATCACCGTTTGTTTGCAGTTACTGCACCAGAGATTGCCATTCAAAAATTGGTCTGTTCAGCCACTCATGCAGTTGCAGATCTAAAAAAAAAGTGGGGGGGACACTACGTTATCGTCTTTAGTAGACGGAAGGATGCCAACAACATATACATGTATGTATGTGTCTATATACATGTATGTGTCTATATACATGTATGTGTGTGTGTCTATATACATGTATGTATGTGTTGGTTGGTTGGATATACATGCTGTAAAATTCAATTGTAGGGATTATCTTCCCGTTGAGTTGTCTGCCCATTTAGTTTGCTGGTGCCCGCTAGGGGGATATAGTATTTAAGCGCCGGGTTCAAACCTTTCTGTCTCTTTTCCTGTTCCAGTAACCACGACACTCATGGGGTAGATTTTGGTCTACCTCTTCTCGTTGGGGCTTCGCCCCCCCCCTTACATTACTGTAAGTGAATTATACAGCATGGACTATTCTTAGTCTCATGTCTGTACTTTTTGTATATTTTGTATCATTCATGAATGTGTATTTATCTTTCTACATGTAACTTTGTTTTACCTATGTACTTTGTATCTCGTCATATCCATGTGTTGTACTACATTAAATGTTTTGTCTGTTAACCTTCGTTGGAGTCATGTATCCAATATATATAACTTTGAACCTTTCTTACACAATCATTAACCAACCAATCAACCAACCAACCTATAAAGTGTACATTCAACTGGAGTCGGAGTCAGTATAGTTTTACCGACTCCGACTCCAGTGACCTCTTAATTCTTTCTGACTCTGACTTCACAGCTCTGGTTTTATCTCAGTCAAATTGGCAAGGAATATATTCTCTCTTTTTTTTTTTTTTTTTTTTTTTTTTAAATTGTTAAAAAGTTTAAGCAATGTTTGAAGAATAAACGTTTTTTTTTTTTTTTTCTTTCAGTTATCTCAGGTGAATCTCAACAACATGTTATGTCTGCTGTGTCTGACCCATTTTCAGGGCCAATGTATCGGATATTTGCAATAATACACCAAGCTTTAAGTCTACCTTTCATAGGAAAGCTGCTCAACTGGATTGGAATCCCTTTCCTTGGATAGGCAGAAAAAATCTAGTCACGGCGAGAATGATCAGGATAAGAAACTCGAAAATTCCGAACCAGCATCAACATTTGATCATGCAATGATATCTCTGAGTCGTCATTATCGGAGAGTTCTGCCAATGGAATTATCAATAGTAGTGGCGGGGCTGTACTGCGGCACACAATAGCGTCCACTAAAAGGACATGGAGGTAATGATGTCCTTGCGATCCGAACCAATTCCTTGTCCAGACATGTTCAGACAGAACTATGCTGTACCAGGTAGTATAATAACAACAGGTGAGAGCTTGACCCACGCAAATACAGCAGCAAGTGAACATTATAAACGGCAATAATCACTCTTTTTTTTTATGTATTGTATCATTTTTAATTTTTTTTTTTTTTTTTTTTTTTTTTTTAATTTTAGATCGATATACAGAATCTTTGACAGAATGTGTTTTTTAAAATGAAATTTTCTAGTTCATTAAATAGTTTTGAAAAAAAAGTAAAACATTTTATTATTGGTTTGGTGGTGGTTTTGAAGGCTATCAAAATGCAAGTGTAAAGAAAAATAAGCAACTATAATGTTGTTTGTTTTTAATATTTCGAGATAAAGATCTCCTCCTTCTGAGTAGGAGATCTTTATCTCAAAATATTAAGAAGGTTAACAAACAACATTATAGTTGCCTTATTTTCTTTACACTTGCATTGTGATAGCCTTCAAACCAACCACCAAACCAATATAAACACAATGCTTCAAGCAAATTATAAACACTTTATTTTATTATTTATTTTTTATAGCATATGTATTTTTTTTTTTTTTTGTGAGAAGTATGTGTGGAACAACAATTTTGATCGGAATGAATTCGATACAAAAAAGGTTAAGTTTAAATTTTTACCCACCTAGTTTTAATCGTATTTATTATGGCAAGTAAATTTAAAAAATATTTATAAGAAATTGATGTTTTTTGTAAAAATCAGTATAATCTTATTTTGTTGTTTTTAAAAAAATTTTATCCACCCCTCATAAACCGTTGTCTGGAAGATTGTTGTATATTTGTTCTGATTGGCAATTGTTCTAGAAACAGAAATATCATTTCGGCATGTTTGACTAGTTCTAATAAAAAGTGGAAGTGATTATTCCGCTGACTCGGTCAATGGAATACATTGTTGTTATTCTTGAGTATTTGCTAAAGCATTTTGGCAACAAAGAGATTTTTTTTCACACAGAAATATGCCATTACAATTCTGCACTGAATCAGGGAAACATTTGTCTTATTAAGAAGGTGTGGAACAATTCTTCATAGCAGTTGTACTGAACTGGCAGAATAAGCACATCAGCCTTTTTTTATTAGAACAAGTCAAACATTTTATTTGTTTTAATTTTTGAGATGAGGCTTGATTTATATATTTTGGTTTATCTAATTATGTCCTCATCTTTATTGTGGTATGTAAAAACACAACATTTTGGCTGCTGTATTCTCCAGCGTTCCTCAGGTGTTCCCTGTGTATCTGGGCATAGCAATGACCAACCTGTGAAATCATTTTGAATAGTTTGACTGTTGGTCAAACAAGGTGTTGAGGAAAATTATTTGAATGAGATCTTTAAAAGTTCTTCGACATACCACAAAAAGATGAGGACAACAGTCTGAAAAAATCAAAAAATTAACAGTCAAACATGACCGAAACGATACTTCCATTTCTTAGATCAATGGCCGAAACTGATAGATCCATTGTCTATTAGAACAAATATACAACAAAGATTTAGTTAGATTATTAACAAGATAAACAGTTTTTTGTTGTTTCCTTAAAATCTGCTGACAAGATTCTTTTTAAGTGATTTTTATTGATATCTTTTTTCTTTATTGTTTGTACAAAATCTTTAAATTTGGTTTAGATTTATATCAAGACTAGAAGTGGCTACCGGCATCGTCTGGGTAGAAGTGGGAATACAAAATCCATTATTACTGAATTGTGAGTTAGATCCTTGCAGGATGCCCATTAAAATCCCTATGTAAAAAAAAAAACCTTGCGTTGATCCGGCCTAGTGGGGTGTCAGAAAAAAAGTGCACAAACACTTTGAAAAGAAAAATTAATGTCTCCTATTTAAAATATCAAATGCAAAAAAAATCTTCCCATTACTATTAAATTTTATCTTTAATTATCTTCACGAATATAAATCAATCTTCATTTATTTTTGCTCAAAAAGCAAGCTCTGTGAATGTGTGTATATATGTATTTGTCGTTAATTGTTTTTTTTTCTGGACATACATACATACAAACACACAACTGCCCTTTTTATATGTATAAGTTATCAAAATTTCTTTTTTAATATCCCAGATGCTTTTCTCTCGGAGTAGGATTGACCTTGCTAGTCAGTAGTAATGGATCTGCAAGACTAGCTTGCAAACCATTGCACATGATGTGCTTTCGGTCAGAGTAAGGTATTATACCCAACCAATTTAGCCACAGGTAGGATGTGACAAGATCACAACTATGGGGCATCTAGCGAGGATTGTTAACTTGGTTTTAGAATAATTGGCATAGTAAGAACTGTGCAGGGAACCAAGTGCCGTCCATGCACTCTAACTTAGATATACAATGCCTCTATCCATAATATTTGAGCAACTGTTTAACTAATAGAATATATCAACCCAAATTATTATATATATATATGAAATAAGAAAAAAAATCAGTATTCCAGATGATTTATTTGATTGCAAATATTGCCAGCATTTAAAGATGATGGTTGTATATCATACAATATCAGGAATATATATATATATATATATATATATTATATATATATATAAGCTTAAGAACTTTTTTTTTTATTGTTGACAAAAGAAGTGAAAAGTATTAGATTTTTATGCGATTTTTCTGAGGGGTATATTAAACTTGTTCTTTACAGATTATGATATGAATGCTTATGGCATCAGTAATTTCATAATTGGTGCTTTAAATAACCCTCTCACTTTTTAACAGCGTGGTACCAACATCCTTGGCATGGCTAATATAGCAGTATTGTTTGCTCAGCATCCTAAAGAGTTGGGGTCTGGTCAATAGGCCGATGTTTGAGAAACTTTAGATTAGGAATGCGAAGGAGTTGGCAGTTTTTAAAAAAA
>CM042152.1:76096867-76166070 GCA_023376005.1 Doryteuthis pealeii | reverse complement strand
GCATGAGTTTTGCGTTAGGACTTATTTTGGTAAACGTCTAATTGAGCCTAAATAGTTGTTGAGTTTACAAAGAATTCTCTCGGACCCCCCTCCACCTCCGATTTTCTTTTTCCTTGAGTGCAGGCTCATTGGTCTAAAAATTTGGAATCATGTCTTTACAAAACAAAGTGTGATATCCACTACATAGGTGTGATAGCCACATGAACGAAAATGTCAGATCATCCACATGAACAAATGTGGAAGTAATCCACTTGAACAAAGTCATAGTGATCCTCCACCTATGTTAACAAGTGTGACTATCAATATGAACAAGGTGTGAATCTCACATGAACAAATGTGATATTCCACATGAACAAACCTGTGATATCCACTTTGACAAGTGTGAATCCCACTTGATCAATGGTGTGATATCCACTTGAACAGATCTTCAACAGATCTTTTGTTTTCTTTTAGTGGGGTGTGCTCAACCCTTCCAATATTTGTGTTTATAAAAAAGAAAAAAAGAGAATCAAAACAAAAAATACCACAAAAAAACGCAACGTCTAGTCGATAGACAGTAGTATAACTCGAAAAATCTCTCATAAGCTTCCATATAAATTAATCCAATTGGGCTTTACTCTTAATGTGTCACTAATAATGCTTATAGCAGTAACTTCAATAGGTATTACTTCAATTACAGGGTGCACCAAACGAATTTATACCCGAATTCCAGTTTACATGACAGTCATCAGTTATGTTTAGACGTTGATGATTTGTTAGGCCCTTGAACAGCCCTACTTACTCTGCAGATTGGTTTCAAAGGCTGCTGTGCTTGAGGAATCAAGGTCCCCCCAAGGCGTTGGCTGGCTGTTCCACAAGCAGTTTCTCCTCTGCCATTTCTTCAGGGTATACGCCATTTTACGTTCATTTTGGCCGTAGATTATGGATTGGAAATGACCCACCTTTTTTTTCTTTTTGTTTTATTTTATTTCTCTTTTTTTATTGTCGTCATGTATTATTGTAATAAAATTTAAAGTCTTTAGAAAAAAAAAAAAAAATAGTCATCAATCTTTCTAGTAGCAAAACAGTTCAGCAAAAAAGTCGTTATTAATTTTGATGACAAATAGCACAGTAACAGTTGGATGCATTTTTTTTTTTTTTTTTTTTTTTTTTCTCAAGTTTGTAAAGGAAATTATTATCAACACCTTTCGTGCCAAATCAGGTTATTATATTTTTCTTTGTGGACAAAATTTGTTTGTGGGTATCAAGAACAACAAAAAAAAAAAAAGATAATTTGACTTAGTGTAAATAAAAAATACAACAATTGGCAAATTTGCGTTTTTCAATTAAAAATTTGGATATTGAAAACAAAATAAAAAACCAAACCCCCCATTTCTTCCTTTTTTTTTTTTCTCTTTTTTTTTTTTTTTACATTTTTTTCTTCTGTTTAATTTCTTCCTCTTCTCTTTACCAAACTTTCTTTATCAGTTCATATGTATTGTCCAAGATAAAATGCAGGTAAAGTTACTTGAAGCCAACCTTTTTCTTTTAGGCCTTAGTTTTTTTCCATAAAATGAAACCAGATTTCTTCAATCCAGGTTAAATTGGTTGCAAACGGTAACGCCAAAAGCCAAACTTTTTCATACCATTATTTTTTCGATGCCAGATATCATTGATGAACAAAAACAAAGTTTTTGTAATGACGCGGGCTATTGACCAGTTTACAAACAAACTTCTTTCTTATTCCACATGATACCTGATTCAGAAAATAAGTATCTAAAAAAGTTGGTCTTCAGTTTACCTTTATGGTTGCTTTTAATCTGGACTATTTATCATCAATTGAAAATGTATTTATACTTTCTCCAAAAACGTAGAAGCCACACAATTGATTATTTATATTTAACTGAATTCAATACTCAAAAGAAATTCTCAAATTAAAAAACTGTAACTTATACAGCAAGTAACAAGATATGTTCAACCTGCGACAGGATTTTAAGTCAAGTTTTAATGGAAGGGCTCCTCGGGATTAATGAAAGGGCAGGATAAAAACTGCCCAACTTCCTCGGCATCCTATCTAAAGAATTTCTCAAACATCGGCTATTTACAGACCCCAACTATTTAGGATGTTGTAGCAACATACTTATAATTAATCTTCCATGGCACGGTATGTTGGTGTTAAAACAGTGACGAGGGTTATGGCTAAGCACGCCAATTATGGACTTACTGATGGCCTATACAGCATTCATATCATAATCTGTTAAAAGAAGTTATATACCCTCAGAAATCATTAAAAATCTAATTACTTTTCACTTCCTTTTTACAATAAAAAAAAGTTTCTAAGGTTATATATATTATATATATTAGTTATATACTATATATATATATTCCTCGATGATTGGTTGACTACACAACCCATGCATTTAATGGCTTGGCCTAATATTCTAATCAACATAAATCATCTGAATACTTTGATTTCTTTTTCTTATTTCATATATATACTTATAGATAATTTGGGTGATTATATCTATTAGTAAACAGTGCTCAATAGTTATGGATAGAGCATTTTATTAATCTAATTAGAGTAGCATGGACGGCACTGGTTCCTGACAGTTTCTTTACCAGTGCAATTATTCAAACCAAGTTCATCCTCGTAGTATGCCCCCATAGTTGTGATCTTGTCACACCTACCTGTGGCTAAGGGCTTGGGTATTAATACCTACTCTGAACAGAAAGCACTCATGGTGCAATGGTTGTGCAAGTAGTCTTGGCAGATCCATTACTCTGCTAGCAAGTGTTCAATCCTACTCCGAAGAGAAAGCACTTGGGGTATTAAAAAAGTAATTTATTGATAACTTATACAATATAAAAAGGGCAGTTTGGTGTGTTCTGTATGTATGTATGTCCAGAAAAAAACAATTAACTGGGACAAGTACTATATAACACATTCCACCCAGAGCTTGATCTTTTTGAGCTAAAAATAATGAAGAATTTACTCTCAGTATTGTATTGAAGATAATTAAAAGATAAAATTATAATAGTATGGAATGGATTCTTTTTGCATTGATTTTTTAAATAGGTTTACATTTTTCTTTTCAAAGTGTTTGTGCACTTTTTTTTTCTGACACCCCACTAGGCCGGATCAACGCCAAGGGTTTTTTTTTTTTACTTGGATTCTTAACTGGAGCATCCTGCAAGGATATAACTCACAATGTGTGATAATGGATTTTGTTTCCCATTCTAACCCAGACGATGGCCAGGTAGCCATTCTAGTGTCCTTGGTGTGTAAATCTAACCAAATTTTAAAGATTTGACAACAATAAGAAAAAAAGATATCATAAAAAAATCACTAAAAAGAATCTTGTCAGCAGATTTTAAGGAAACAACCAAAACTGTTTCATCTTGTGTTATATCTAACTAAATCTTTGTTGTATATTTGTTCTAATAGACAATGGATCTACAGTTTCGTGCCTTGATTAAGAAATGGAAGTTCGTTTCGGTCAATGTTTGACGTGGTATTAATTTGATTTTCAGACTGTTAGTCCTCATCTTATTTGTGCCTAATGATCGAAGAACTTTTAAAGACTTCATTTCAAATAATTTTCCTCAACACCTTTGTTCTGACTCAACTTTAGTCAAATCTTATTCAAAATGATTTCACAGTTGGGTCATTGCTACTGCCCAGAGTACACGGAACACTGAGGAACGCTGGAGAATACAGCAGCCAATGTTGTGTTTTTACATCACCACAATTAAAGATGAGACATAATTAGATAAACCAAAATTATTATAATCAAGCCTCATCTCAATAAATTAAAACAATAAAATCGCCTTTACTTGTTCGTAATAAAAAAAACGGCTGATGTGCTTATTTCTGCCAGTTCCGTACAACTGCTATGAAGACATTGTTCCACACCTTCTTAATAAACAAAATGTTTCCCTGATCAGTGCAAGAATTGTAATGGCTATTTCTTGTGTGAAAAAAATCTCTTTGTTGCCAAAATGCTTTAGCAAATACTCAGATAACAAACAATGTACTCTCCACTTGACCGAGTCAGGCGGAATAATCTTCGTGTGTGTGATTAATACTAGTCAACCATGGCCGAATAGATATTTCTGTTTCTAGAACAATTGCCAAATCAGAACAAATATACAACATCTTCCAGACAGACGGATTTTATGAGGGGGTGGATAAAATTTTTTTAAAACAACAAATAAAGATCTTACTGTTTTTACACAAAAACGATTCAATTTTCTTATTAAATAATTTTTTTAAATTACTTTGGCCTTATATTACATATTAAACGTTAGGGGGTAAAATTTTAAAATTACTTTTTGTATCGAATTCCAGTTTTCCGATCAAACCATTGTTGTATCTACACATACTTCTTCAACAAAAACACAAAAAAAATACAATATGCTATAAAAAAACTAATATAAATAAGAAGTGTTTGATAATTTGCTTGAAGACTTGGTTTTTTTTGCGTTTTGGTGGTTGAGTTTGAAGGGCTTCACAATGCAAGTGTAAACATAAGGCAACTGTATCATGTTGTGTTACCTTCTTAATATTTTTGAGATAAAGTCTCTACTCAGAAGGAAGGAGATCTTTATCTCGGAATTTATTAAGAACAACAACATTATAGTTGCTTTACTTTTTCTTTACACTTGATTTGTGATAGCTTTCAAAACCAACCACCGAAACCAATAATAAAATGTTTCTACTTTGTTTTTTCAAAAACTATAATGAACTAGAAAATTTCATTTTTAAAAACACTCCTGTCAAAGATTCTGTTATCATTAAAATTAAAAAAAAAAAAAAAAAAAAAAAAAAAAAAAAAAATATAAATATGATACAATACATAAAAAACAAACAGAGATTATCCTGACCGCTTTATAATGTTCACTTGCTGCTGTATTTGCGTGGGTCAAGCTCTTCACCTGTTGTTATATATTACTACCTGGTACAGCATAGTTCTGTTTCTGAACATTTCTGGACAGGAATTGATTCGGATCCGGCAAGGACATCATTATCCTCCATGTCCTTGTTTTAGTGACGCTATTTGTGTGCGCGTACAGCCCGCCACTCACTATTGATAATTCCATTTGCAGAACTCTCCAGATAACTTGACGACCTCAGAGATACTCATGGCTGATCAAATGTTGATGCTGGTTTTCGGAATTTTCGATTTCTTATCCTGTTCATTCTCGCCGTACAGATTTTTATTTCTGCCTATCCAATGGAAATGTATGCTTCCAATCCAGTTGATGAGCTATTTCTATGAAAGGTAGACTTAAAGCTTGGTGTTATTATTTGCAATATCGATACACTTGGCCCTGAAAAATGGTCAGGACACAGGGACTAACCATGTTGTTGAGATTCACCTGAGATAAGCTGAAAGAAAAAAGAAAAACAGCGTTTTATTCTTCAAACATTGCTAAACTTTTAAACAATTTTAAAAAAAAAAAAAATAAAAAAAAAAAGAGGAGAAATATTTCCTTGCATTTGACTGAGATAAAACCAGAGCTGTGAGTCAGAGTCAGACAAGAATTAAGAGGTCACTGGGTCGGAGTCGGTAAAAAACTATACTGACTCCGATCAGTTGATGTACACTTTATAGTGGTTGGTTGACTTGGTTGGTTAATAGAGTGTGTAAGGAAGGTTCAAAGTTATAATATATTGGATACATGGACTCCAACGAAGGTCAACAGACAAAACATTTAAATGTAGCTACAAACACTATGGATATGACGAGATACAAAGTAACTATGGTAAAACAAGTATACATGTAGAAGATAAATCACACATTCATGATAATGATACAAAAATATCAACAAAAAGTACGAGACATGAGACTAAGAATAGTCCAGTGGCTGTTATTCACTTACGTATCGTAGGGGGGGGGGAAGCCCAAACGAGACGAGGTAGGACCAAATCTACCCCATAGAGATGTCGTGGTTACTGTGAACAGGAAGAGACAGAAGAGGTTTGAACCCGGGCGGCCTTAAATCACTATATCCCCCTGCGGGCACCAGCAAACTAAATTGGGCCAGACAACTCAACGGGAAGATAATCCCTACAATTGAATTTTACAGCATGTATATCCAACAACAACAGCTCCATTACATGTAATATAGAAACACACACAAACTGTATATAGACACATACACTGTATAATAGACACATTACAACATGTATTTGTTGTTGGCATCCTTCCGGTCTACTAAAGCCGGATGTAACGTAGTGTCCGCCCACTTTTTTTTTTAGATCTGCAATGCATGACAGTGGCTGAACAGGACCAATTTTTGAATGGCCATCTCTGTGCAGTACTGCAAACAAAACGGTGATGCTTGCTGGAGATGCCTGCCTTGTCTCTCTTTTCTGTGTTGGCTTCTTTCCTCTGCTTTTTCACTCTTTTCATCCCTTGTTTGACGAGAAGGCGCCAGGTCATATGTTTCTTTCTGTACAGCCTTCCAAGTGCTTGGTGTTGGCACTGTGGAAACTGGACAATTCACCTCAGATGCCTACACTGGCATTCTACGCATATGCTGCCAGGGCAAAGTTGCCCAACACAGACATGCTTGCGAAGCGAGCAAATATGAACAGACCACATGCCCGCTATCATCTGTGGAGACGCCTGCGTGGCTGGTCACGGGTCAGGAGATGGGCAAAGGCCGCATCCCAAAGACCTACTGTATGGTCAAAATTAGCTAGAAGGCACCCGACCAGTAGGGAGAACACACCTGCGGTTTAAAGATGTCTGCAAGATGGGACATGAAGAACATGCACATCAAGCGATACATGTACATAACACACACATACTATACACGAAACAGTCTTCCTCTTCTCTGTTAAACTAAAAAAAATTGATATTTTATTACTTTTACTGCTACCCAGGTTACTGAATTTTAACCAAATTTTGCAAATATGACCACTTCAGTGAGAATCAAACTCCTATAATAACCTTTTAGACTAGCTGCTACACTTTATGGTTGGTTGGTTGAATTTTATCGCATGTCAAACCTTTGGGTTATTCTGGCGAAGACATTTTGGTTTTATTCAGTTCTTGTTGGGGCATTCAATTTTTTCTAAAACTCTTGTTTTTCTTTTTCTTTAACATTTATTTCTTTATCTACTTCTTAACCCATCACAGGTTACTACCACTCTGGGGTCAGAATAGACATGGTATCAAAGACAATGAAGGGGTATCAACATTCCCAAAAGCTCAAAAACTGGAACTTCCACCACTAGATGCAGTTATGTCATTACACTTTATATGGCATAGGTTAGTGTATAAAGTTTGAATGTGCACTTACTTTTATATACAGATTATTTTTAAAAATCATGGTTTTTTATATCTATTTGTAAAACCATAATGACTTAAGAGGAGTCAGTGTCAAAGGTTTTTGTGTTCGATTTTCATAGGTCCTGGAATAAACATTGTTACTAATTCGAGGATGGGACTGAAAAATGATCATAGCTCAATCATATCTACTGTTGGACTAAGTTTTTGACCAAATGGCGATCAATCCCGCAACACCAATGTAAAAAGTGTGTGACCATCACCTCATGTGTGAAAATATCACCGTTATTTACTCCACATTCCATGAGAGTTTTTGGTTAAGTACTAGACTTTTGTGCCTGAATTTACAGTAACAGACTTCACATAGTAAAAGTTGGTGGAGTGGCCTATTGTCAGACAGACAGTGAGAGTCTATTTCCCTGTTTCTCCAGTGCTTAACCAGAGAGATTATTTTTGCATATGCGCTGGAGTGCCTTACTACATCAGCTCCCACTTTACACCTGTGTACCCATGCGTTGAGTTGGAGGGCTAGTATCGAACCGGAACCTTATGATTTCGTTAAGCAGAGCTTCTACCAACTAACTATTGTTCGATCATTGATATTTTTCTGGGTTGAATATATATATAATTATATTTTAGTACTATGTCTGAAGATACGTAAAAGCATGAAATCTTGGAGTCACAAAATTCCCCATGTTAATACCACACACACACACCACAAGAACACCAAACAGCTCAAATTCCTGATGTGAAGCCACTCTACTAATTACTATCACAAAAAAACTTGAGCACCACTACTCATCAATTATAGTATTGTTAATACTCTTTTGATTATCACTTGTTACTTGATGAGCATTAATAGTGGACCAAGTTTTTCTTGTGTTCCTTTATTATATTATATATATATATATATATACTATATATACTATGGTTTACCCCGGTTACCTTACCCACCATTAACTACAGTATTACCTTTAGGTAAGTTAACTTTTGGGCCACCCTAATATACACACACACACACACAAACATATATATATATCTACACCACACATGCACATAATTACATTTCCTCTCCTTCTTTCTTAAACTAGAAAACATTTTTACTTTTCATTGTAACACCAGATTTTTTAGTTGTGGGTACTTATTGAATCCTTAATTAAACCACAGATATGAGGGGCACCAAGTGACGAATTCAAACTCCCAAATATCAGATATTTCCTCCATTATTTTTGCTTGACACAACTTGTGCAAAAGGGAGGTGCCTGCAAAGGAAAAAAAAGATCCTCCAAACTAAACTCTTCCTCTATACTTACTCTTAGTTTTTGAGCAGAAGGCAGATATTTTCCTTACTCTCCCACCAGGTCAGGATCGGATACAAGATCTTTTTAATGTTAGGGAGCCACTGCATAGACGAAGCTCATGCAGATCGCTATTACAAAATACCATGGTTCCCATTATGGTATTTGCCTCAAGCATCAGGAACTAAATCAGCCCTGCCCCTCTAGAAACGAGAGATCAGGTTCTACTGCCCCCCCCCCCCCCCCTGAATCACGCAGATTTAAAACTGTTTGTTCGTGTCATGCAATAAGCAAAGACAGGCTCCATCACTGGGTCATCTTAATGCGAAAGAATAGCTCAACGTTTAAAATAGCAGAAAAGAACATTGGCAACAGTGGTCTCCCTTGAATTATTATTGTTTGAAGAATAACTAAAAAGTGTGTGTGTGTGTGTTTGTGTACTGGTTTGTTTTTATGGCAAGTAAGAAAGAAAAAAAGAAGAAGAAAGAAACGGAGAGGAAGAGAGTGAGAGAGAGAGAGATAGAAGAAATAAGTAAAAGAAAGAAATGAAGAATGCTTTTGTTAGTACTTACTAGGATCTACAATTTTGCCTTTATAGCAATATTTACAAAATAAATTTGCCCCCCATCCGGATTGAAAAAAACCCCCAACAATCAGGAATTTTCTGATTTTAATTAAATTTTTAGTGTTGATTTATCAATGAATGAATTGACAATGCATCGGTTATTTTTATTTCAAAACTTCTGGGTTTTTTTCAGATCATTTAACTTTGACCCCCCCCCTTATTTCGGTGTGCAAATAATTGGTGAGGTTATATACTTTCAAACTATTACAGTAAATAAAAGACAAAAGAACCAAAGGGGTTAATAGAGAAAAAAAAATTAAAGAGAGAGAAGAGAGAGAGAGAGACTCTGGTAGAAAAAAAGTACTGAAATCGGAAAATCAAATGTAAAAAAAAAAAATTATTTTTTTTAGAGATTTTTTTTTTTCTTACTGTGTTTGGTATATTGTCTTTTAGAATATCAGTGAAAAAATTATACATCAATATTTGTTCTCTCTAAAAAAGTGGGGTCCTAACTTTTCAATTGAGGTTTGTCCAAAAACTATTAGATAACATACTAAAGTAGGCTTGTTATTAATCAATATTTGTTTTTAGAATCTAAAAATGATATTTAAAATTAAAATTAGGGTTTCAAATTTTAAATGAATTTTATCTATTAATTAAGTATTAAGATTTTTTCTTCAACTCTTTAGTTTTTCTGTTTCTTTTGAAAAAAAAAGAAAAGATATTTTATTTAAATTAATATCAAAAAGTTATTTATTTTCTGTACATAGTGTAATTAATGTTTTTTGTTATTGATTTCTAAGAAGAAATATAAGTTTTTTTCTTTAACTTCAATAACGTTTTTTACGAATAAGTGAAGTAAGTCTTCACTATTTTCCGTAAAATTTTTGAGCCTATTATGTTTAATTGTATTAAAATAAATACATATGTAATTTTTTTTTTTTTTTTTTTTTTTTTTACTGATGCTCAGTATGTTACTACTTTACATTTAGACAAAAATTTGACCTCACTTAATCGATTTAATTTAATTCGTTTTTAAAATGAAAATGAGCCAAGATTTTGGCAGATCTTAGTACTTAGTAAACCAAGTAATAAGGGAGAAATTTATTTTCATTTTAATTATATTATTTCCCTTTAATTAAGCTGTTAACAAAAAAATCTTCCTACCCTCACCAATATTTATTTAATAAGTAGAAGTAGAAAAGAAAAAGAAAACTTTTAAATTCTACACTGGCAATGATTTGCAGAGGTACAAAATGGTAAATGAATTATCCCAATGCAATCGATGCCCAGCTAAAGTCGTACATATCTTCACATGTGTAGATACCTGCAAGAAAAGAAAGAGAAGAGAAACTATTAAAAATTTGGTAGAAAATTTGATAAACCTTTTTAAAAATTAGAAAAAAATAATTTGTTACTTGTTTATTTTATAACAGATTTATAATTAAAAAAAAAGACAACTAACACCAAATTCTCAGCCGCGGAGACCAGTAACTTGTATGATTATATATTCGTATGCACAAAATTTCACGTTAAAAAACAAACCCCGCAAGTATTAAAATTCAACAAACTCAGAAAAAATCTATGAAACTTAACATAATTCTGCTGTATTATGAAGATGTAGATTTTCTTTTAAATCACTTGAAAAATTATTTGTTTTAAGTCTTTAAAATGGTAGAATTTTATAAATTAAAATCTATATCAGTCAAATTGGCTCATTTTTGCCGTTATTTTTTTCTTTTTGTTGAAGATGTGCTCTTTTTAACAGGATTTATTTTGTTATAATTAAGAAATTCATTGAAAAAACATTGATTTGTAATTTCAGGTTTTGTTCTTAAGAGCAATTGAATAAGTGACAATTTTACAATTCAGATTTTTTATAAAAGTTTAAAGAATGCTGTTATAGCAACATTTGGCCATACCTAATTTGACAAAAATCATAAAGGAATTATTCTAAAATCAAAATATAATGATGTTACATAAGAGACGTCATCAAAATTTTAATGAGGTACATAACAAAGAAAAAAAAAACAAACAAAAAAACATTAATAGACCACAAAATGTCTTCTTGTTAGGGGAGATATTTCCCTAACTAACAATATGACTGTGGAATAAAAGTGTTAGTATAAGGCAACATTAGAAAGAGCATGAGTAGCAACTAGGAAGGAGGAGAAACAAATGTGCTGCAATGACACGCACATTAGAAGTAAATGTCTTATCCATATAAATCCTCCTGTATCATGGTCGATGAGAAATAAAAACAAATATTATTGAGTTTTAAAATTTGTTTATATTATATTTTGTTGTTCCTAACATTTTGGCTTATAAACTTCTTTTCAATTGGGCGGTTTAGCTCAGTCGGTTAGAGCATCTGCCTAGGAACTACAAGGTTCTGGGTTGTTACCGGCCCTCACTAACTCAGCATATGAGTAGCACAGCTTAGATCTGTGCAGTATAGTGGGAGCTGATGGTAGGTGTAACGTTCTACCTCAGACACAAAAAAAACAATCTTCCTGGTATAACCTCTAGTAAAAAGAGGATAGACTCCCAGCTATCCGACTGATACCAGCAATAGGCCATTCCACTGGCTATACTTTACCAGTAAGATACTGTGGGAAGATGAAGGCAGTGAGTCACTCTTCTCTTCATTTTTTTCCCACTCCTGGCCTACTAAATCTGCCACTGGTTTTGAATTCAGAGTTGTCTTTCTCCTAGATTGTTGCTTACCAAGGCTAGAGATTTCAGTCTGCCCCCACTATTTTACCTATAGCTAAAGGTAGAAGAAACTGATTTCTACCTTTCTAAATCATTAGTAAGCAGTATGTATTTACCCAACCTCTCTGCCATAGGCAGGATTGACACAAGGTCAATTTTTAAGCAGAGTTTAGCTGGTTTGCATTCAGATTTTTCCTTCTCTTAGACTACCTAACCAAGGTTAAGACCCAGTCTGCCCTACTATTTACCCATAGCTGGAGGGAGAATAGTTGGATGCATACCTTTCCCGTGGGTATTAATGCTAATTGAAATGCAAACAGCCATGTCCAGGATTTGAACTTGTGTTGCCGAGTCATTTCCTTCAACGATAACCATTACACCATGCGCCTCCACAAGGTTGCTTATGATCAAGTTAAAGTACCAGTTCCCGCAAGATCACCAAAGTTTAATAAGTCTATACAACTGACAATTAAAAAAAAAACACATTTGTTAAAATTATTATTTAAAAACAACATTTATATGCATTCCATTCAAAATTCAGTTTTGATCAACTAATTTGATATTAAAAATTTGAAAATAGTCAGGACATTCAAATTGCAACCATATTTGAATTTAATTTATCCTCTTCAAATTAAATCATTTCAAAATTAAGTTTCTCATCAACATTTACATAAAAATGTCCCCTAAAATGTTTGGTGGTTGGTTGGTTGGTTGGTTATAGTATGTCCATCCTTCTTGGTTATTTTATGCTAATTACAATTATGGTCTCCAATTAGTACAGTAGAAAAATTATCTTCATAATTATTTTGAATAGGTAAACACTTGATGTACAAATAGGTAAACACTTGATACTACTACTAGGTATATAATCTTGATACACTATGTATTACTTAGGTATAATACATCTGTTACACTACTAGGTATAATAATTCTGATACACTACTAGGTATTAATCTGATACACTACTAGGTAAAATTTGTACACTATAGTATAATATTGATACACTTACTAGTACCTACATGATACACTACTAGTACACTAATCTTGATACTACTAGTACACTAATCTTGAGACACTCTACACTAATCTTGAACACATAGGACACGACTATGCATGACACTACTAGGTACACTAATCTTGATACACTACTACGGTACACTAATCTTGATACACTAATAATCTTGATACACTACTAGGTAACTAATCTTGATACACTACTAGGTACACTAATCTTGATACACTAATAGGTACACTAATCTTGATACACTACTATCAGGTAAACAGGTAAACACATGATACTTAGGTAAAACAATTGATAGGTAACCACTTGATATACTAATAGTACTAATATGTAAACACTTGATACTTGTGTAAACCAATTTAGCACCCTTGAACATCAGCAGCTGAATAACACTCCAGTAGAAGGAGATGTGCAATCTTTTAAAAGCAACGTCAATCAGTTGCACACAAATCCCTAGGCACCACCAAAAAGGGGTCAAAGGACTGAATTTCAGTGGTAGTAGTATCAACCTCGCTAACAGAACTAAAGAAGCTCACTACGTCAGGTCCAATGACTACTGTCTTCTCATGAGCCTGCCTGATCTGCAAGAGCCGATAGAAACGCCTATTGGAAAAGATAGCTGCGGACATGGAGCATGCATTGTTCAGTGGGTGACTCGAGGAAGCTGTACAACTTGCTCCTTTTCCAGCACAAAATTATCTGGGGCTAGTAGTGAAGTCATTCTCAACCAGCAAGGTGAACCCATCACATGAGAGGAAAGGTTCTGGTGGTGGGGTTGTAGGATTCTGAGGACAGCAATGATCTATAAAGATTATGCTATGGTAAAGTAGTATGTATGTATTATATTATTATTATCATTATTATTGTGTTGTTAGTTTTTCACACCAGTGTGAGCTAATGGTCTTTCATAGGAGGTTGAGTGACAACAAGTTCCCTCAGGTCTCAAGAACTCTTCAGTGTATTCTAGCTAATCTTAACAATGCTGTTGTTTGGATGCTCTCAATTCTTCCTCTGATTTCATTCCTCTATTATTATTGATGATTGCATACAATGCTGGAGTGATCACTTTTGCCTCACTGCTTAATCATGACCATCAACCCTCTTTAATCTCTGATGGTACCCCACTTGCACCTACGAATGTGACACTTCCTCACTGACCATTGATGAAGTCTTGAATGCTATTCACAAGTTAAAAATTAATAAAGCTGCAATGAAGACCATCTCCCTGCTGAGATTTTTAAACATTCCTCCAGTGTTCTGGCCCCACTCCTACACAAAGTGAGTGCACGAGTGTGCTCACTTCAAATATTCCTACACAAATCATTCCTGAAAAACATTTTTAATTTTCTAAAAAAAAAAAGCAACCTTTTCAACAAGATATAACAAAAATAACCGAATATCTCCATAGAAACACTACTTTAATGGCTGAAATCCAAAATAACCTTTTTGGCATTAAATGACCCACAGAGGCTGAATGATTGTTTAAACAAAACTCAAACTCAAAATCATTCTCCAAGTCTGGAAACTAAGAGCCCCTCAGGACTGGAGTGATACCGTCCCCCATTTTACAAGAAAGGCAATAACTAGTGTTGTAGTAAATATTGTGGAATTAACCTGATTGACATTTCTACCAAATTTTTAACCACAATACTGCGTACAAGACCAAATCAGTCTGGGTTTCACCCCGGCAGAGGGTGGCCTGATCAGATCTTCACACCCACATTGAGTGCTTGAGCATCACTAGTGCTTCCAGCAAAAAAAACAATTGTTTTCTTTATAGACTTTGCCACTGCTTTTGATTCAGTTGACCATGGAGCTCTTAGAACGTTATGCAAGCAGACAGTATCCGCCAAAACTTCTAACCTATTGAAGCCTACTACACCTCCACCCGCACAAAAGTCTGTGTGTATGGTCAGGAATCTAAATTCTTTGATATCTGCTCCGGTGTTCGACAAGGCTGCTTCTTCTCCCTCACCTTGTTCAACTATGCTTATCGATTGGATCACCTCCTATACACTCGCAAGCTTCCCGGTATCACTGTTGGTTGTAATTTCAACTATCAAACTTAGAATATACGGACGACATGGCAATTTTGGGGGAGAATTCAACGATCTCCAATCAGCTGTCGACAATCTTCAGTGTTGCGCTTCCAAACTCAGAATGAAAATCAATGCACAGACTTTATGGAGTTCATTGATGGAACTGTGAATGGCTAACACTGATAACCTCAATTGCATTGGATCGCCACACATGATCTACATTCATTTGAGATACAGTGAATTTGTTGGGTGGAGCTGGCTCAACTGACCCAGGGTGAATGCCACAACAAGTAACAGTAGTAAGTAACTTGGGTAAACAATCAATAGGTAAACACTTCATACACTAATAGGTACACCAATCTTGATAAACTAATTGGTAAACAATTGATACTTGGGTAAACAATCAATAGGTGAACACTTGAGATACTAATAGGTACAGTAATATTGATGTACTAATTAGTAAATAGGTAAACACATGATACAGTAATAGGTAAACATTTAATACTTAGATAAACAATCAATAGGTAAACACTTGATACATAGGTAAAAAAATCTTGATTAATAGGTACTAATAGGTAAACAGGTAAAAACTTAATACTAGGGTAAACAACCAATCTAGGTACACTAATAGGTACACCAATCTTGGTACACTAATCTTGATAAACTAATAGGTACACTAATCTTGATAAACTAATAGGTAAACAGGTAAACATTTGATACTTAGATAAACAATCAATAGGTAAACACTTGATACACAGGTAAAAAATCTTGATAAACTAATAGGTACTAATAGGTAAACAGGTAAACACATAATACTGGTAAACATTCAATAAAGTGAACACTTATACACTAATAGGTGACAGGTAAACACTTGGATACTTAGGTAAACAATCAATAGTAAACACTTGATACTTTACTACATAATTCAATGTTTTAAAGTCAATGTATTAATGTGGTTGAAATCCTTTTAAACATTACCTGAAACAAATCTATTTGACCCATAACAAGTACTACCATTCCTGGTCAAAGTGGACCTGAGAATAATGGCAACAAATGGATGACTCCACACTCTCCAGAGCTTCAGAATATGCCTCCCACCGGATGTAGTTTAGTGTCATACCTACAACACACTTTTTTGGGGTGAGGGGTCTTATCTCTCTACAGGAGATAGGATCAGGGTATTCTAGGCCCAGTCAACATGGTCCACACGTCATACCCAGCAGTCTCTTCTAAAAATGGTATTTTCTCAATCATATACTGAAAACTGAAATCATCATCATTAGATTGTGCAGACAGCATAGATTTTCAGATTCTTCCTTGCCACCCATCCCTATTGGCCATCACTCTTGGAAGGTCCTCTGCACGGCATCCAGTATCTGTGCAAAACTGATCATGTAGGTTTTGCTGGTTGACCCACATGGGTGTCTCATTGTGTGGTGCTCAAAGAGAATGTCACTTATGAGCTTATCTCTGCTTCTCCAGCAGTGTCCAGCATGTCTTGATTTTATCCAGATGTTTGTGCGTAGGAGGCAAGTGGCCATACAACTGCTCTTTTGTAGGGTGCTGCTTCCAGGATCTGTTCAGGACAGCACACAGCATCCTTCTATAATTCCCATCTAGCTTTTTCTCCAAGTTTTTCATTAGAGTCCAAGAGGTGCAGCCATACAGTAGCACATACATGGCTATAGATTGGGAGAATTTTCCTTCATCTTATCAGAGATCAGATTTTTCTATGATTGATAAACTGTCTATAACAGTTTATCTTTTTTTTTTTAAATCTGGATGTGCATATGTACTCTGTGTCAGGTCATTCAATGCTCTACTGTACTATGTAACACAGTACTACCTGTTTCATAGTCAGATCATTGGCAACTTAACCAGTAACCCAAAGATTTGTCTAGTGAGGTGGTGGCTAGACACCCTGCAGGATGAAAAATAAGACCATTAAAGGGTAAGGAAGCTCTTTGCTCAACAGCAGAAAAATTTCTAAAGTCAATCCTCCTCACCGCAGCAGGGTAGTGTAAACGTGGTAGTATCAGAGCCATGCCTTCAAGAACTTAAGCTCCTGGTAGAGCCACCCAAGGCAGATAGGTCTAGCACCCAGTGGTATTAGAGCCATAATGCGGCCAAAGGGACTGTGATGAAAATTCCAATAGGCATCTGCACAGGAAATCAATGGTTACTTTTGGTCTTCTTGTCTTTGCATCTGCTTGATAATCTGCAATAAACAAGAGGGTCAGCATGCAGGGTATTAGGGACCATTTGCACACTTCCCATTCCCATGATACTCCGCCTTTGAATGAATGGAGCTGGCTCAACCACCCCAGGTGAATGCTGCCACAAGACAAGACAATATATGGATGGAGGGGTTGTGAGAATCAAGAGATATAAATTTAGTTCCACATACATGTAGAAAGTGGTTGTGAGGAATCGAGATATATAAATTTAGTTCCACATCACATGTAGAAAGTGGTGTGAGAATCAGAGATAAAATTTAGTTCCACATCAACATGTAGAAAGTGGTCGTAGAATCGAGAGAATATAAATTTGTTCACATCAATGATAGAAATGGTCATGAGAATCGACGAGATGTGGAACTAAATTCTATATCTTCGATTCTCATGACCACTTTCTACATGTGATGTGGAACTAAATTTATATCTCTCGATTCTCACGACCACTTTCTACATGTGATGTGGACTAAATTTATCTCTTGATACTCACAACCACTTTCTACACATGTTGATGTGGAACTAAATTTTATATATCTATTCTCACACAACTTTTTCTACATGTGATGTGGAACTAATTTATATCTCTTGATTCTCACAACCCCTTTCCATCCAATATTGTCTTGTCTTGTGGCAGCAATTCACCTGGGGTGGTTTGAGCCAGCTCATTCATTCAAAGGCGGATGTATAATGGGAATGGGAAGTGTGGAAGTGCAGGTCCCCTAATACCTGCCATGCTGACCCTCTTGTTTATTTGCAGATTATCAAGCAGATGACAAAAAGACAAGAAGACCAAAAGTAACCATTGATTCCTTGTGCAGATGCCTATTGGAATTTTCATCACAGTCCCTTTGGCCGCCATTATGGCTCTAATACCACTGTGCTACCTATCTGCCTTGGGTGGCTCTACCAGGAGCTTAAGTTCTGAAGGCATGGCTCTGATACTACCACGTTTACACTACCCTGCTGCGGTGAGGAGGGATTGGACTTTAGAAATTTTCTGCTGTTGAGCAAAGAGCTTCCTTACCCTTTAATGGTCTTATTTTTCATCCTGCAGGGTGTCTAGCCACCCACCTCACTAGACAGAATCTTTGGGGTTACTGGTTAAGTTGCCAATGATCTGACTATGAAACAGGTAGTACTGTGTTACATAGTACCAGTAGAGCATTGAATGACCTGACACAGAGTACCATATGCACATCCAGATTTAAAAAAAAAAAGATAAACTGTTATAGACAGTTTATCAATCATAGAAAAATCTGATCTCTGATAAGATGAAGGAAAAAATTCTCCCAATCTATAGCCATGTATGTGCTACTGTATGGCTGCACCTCTTGGACTCTAATGAAAAACTTGGAGAAAAAGCTAGATGGGAATTATAGAAGGATGCTGTGTGCTGTCCTGAACAGATCCTGGAAGCAGCACCCTACAAAAGAGCAGTTGTATGGCCACTTGCCTCCTATCGCACAAACCATCTGGATAAAATTCAAGACATGCTGGACACTGCTGGAGAAGCAGAGATAAGCTCATAAGTGACATTCTCCTTTGAGCACCAACACATGGACACACCAGTGTGGGTCAACCAGCAAAACCTACATTGATCAGTTTTGCACAGATACTGGATGCCGTGCAGAGGACCTTCCAAGAGTGATGGCCAATAGGGATGGGTGGCAAGGAAGAATCATGAAAATCTATGCTGTCTGCACAATCTAATGATGATGATTTCAGTTTTCAGTATCTGATTGAGAAAATACCATTTTTAGAAGAGACGCTCTGGGTATGACGTGTGGACCATGTTGACTGGGCCTAGAATACCCTGATCCTATCTCCTGTAGAGAGATAAGACCCCTCACCCCAAAAAGTGTGTTGTAGGTATGACACTAAACTACATCCGGTGGGAGGCATATTCTGAAGCTCTGAGAGTGTGGAGTCATCAATTGTGTTGCCATTTTCTCAGGTCCACTTTGACCAGGAATGTTACTTTTATGGGTCAAATAGATTTGTTTCAGGTAATGTTTAAAAGGATTTTCAACCACATTAATACATTGACTCTTAAAACATTGATATTGTAGTAAAGTATCAAGTGTTTACATATTGATTGTTTACCTAAGTATCAAGTGTTTACCTGTCTACCTATTAGTGTATTAAGTGTTCACTTATTGAATGTTTACCCCAGTATTATGTGTTTACCTGTTTACCTATTAGTACCTATTAGTTTATCAAGATTTATTTACCTGTGTATCAAGTGTTTACCTATTGATTGTTTATCTAAGTATCAAATGTTTACCTGTTTACCTATTAGTTTATCAAGATTAGTGTACCTATTAGTTTATCAAGATTAGTGTACCAAGATTGGTGTACCTATTAGTGTACCTAGATTGGTTGTTTACCCTAGTATTAAGTTTTTACCTGTTTACCTATTAGTACCTATTAATCAAGATTTTTTTACCTATGTATCAAGTGTTTACCTATTGATTGTTTATCTAAGTATTAAATGTTTACCTATTACTGTATCATGTGTTTACCTATTTACTAATTAGTACATCAATATTACTGTACCTATTAGTATCTCAAGTGTTCACCTATTGATTGTTTACCCAAGTATCAATTGTTTACCAATTAGTTTATCAAGATTGGTGTACCTATTAGTGTATGAATGTTTACCTATTGATTGTTTACCCAAGTTACTTACTACTGTTACTTGTTGTGGCATTCACCCTGGGTCAGTTGAGCCAGCTCCACCCAACAAATTCACTGTATCTCAAATGAATGTAGATCATTGTGGCGATCCATGCAATTGAGGTTATCAGTGTTAGCCATTCACAGTTCCATCAATGAACTCCATAAAGGTCTGTGCATTGATTTTCATTCTGAGTTGGAAGCGCAACACTGAAGATTGTCGACAGCTGATTGGAGATCGTTGAAGTTCTCCCCCAAAATTGCCATGTCGTCCGTATATTCTAAGTTTGATAGGTTGAAATTACAACAACAGTGATACCTGGGAAGCTTGCGAGTGTATAGGAGGTGATCCAATCGATAAGCATAGTTGAACAAGGTGAGGAGAGACGCAGCCTTGTCGAACACCGGAGCAGATATCAAAGAATTTAGATTCCTGACCATACACACAGACTTTTGTGCGGGTGGAGGTGTAGTAGGCTTTCAATAGGTTTAGAAGTTTTGGCGGGATACTGTCTGCTTGCATAACGTTCTAAGAGCTCCATGGTCAACTGAATCAAAAGCAGTGGCAAAGTCTATAAAGAAAACAATTGTTTTTTTTGCTGGAAGCACTAGTGATGCTCAAGCACTCAATGTGGTGTGAAATCTGATCAGGCCACCCTCTGCCGGGGTGAAACCCAGACTGATTTGGTCTTGTACGCAGTATTGTGGTTAAAAATTTTGGTAGAAATGTCAATCAGGTTAATTCCACAATATTTACTACAACACTAGTTATTGCCTTTCTAAAATGGGAGGACGGTATCACTCCAGTCCTGAGGGAGGCTCTTAGTTTCCCCAGACTTGGAGAATGATTTTGAGTTTGAGTTTTGTTTAACATCATATCAGCCTCTGTGGGTCATTTAATGCCAAAAAGGTTATTTTGGATTTCAGCCATTAAAGTAGTGTTTCTATGGAGATATTCGGTTATGTTTTGTTATATCTTGTTGAAAAGGTTGCTTTTTTTTTTTAGAAAATTAAAAATGTTTTCAGGAATGATTTTGTGTAGGAATATTTGAAGTGAGCACACTCGTGCACTCACTTTGTGTAGGAGTGGGGCCAGAACACTGGAGGAATGTTTAAAAATCTCAGCAGGGAGATGGTCTTCATTGGCAGCTTTATTATTTTTTAACTTGTGAATAGCATTCAAGACTTCATCAATGGTCAGTGAGGAAGTGTCACATTCGTAGGTGCAAGTGGGGGTACCATCAGAGATTAAAGAGGGTTGATGGTCATGATTAAGCAGTGAGGCAAAGTGATCACTCCAGCATTGTATGCAATCATCAATAATAATAGAGGAATGGAAATCAGAGGAAGAATTGAGAGCATCCAAACAACAGCATTGTTAAGATTAGCTAGAATACACTGAAGAGTTCTTGAGACCTGAGGGAACTTGTTGTCACTCAACCTCCTATGAAAGACCATTAGCTCACACTGGTGTGAAAAACTAACAACAACAATAATAATGATAATAATAATAATAATAATACATACATACATACTTTACCATAGCATAATCTTTATAGATCATTGCTGTCCCTCAGAATCCTACAACCCCACCACCAGAACCTTTCCTCTCATGTGATGGGTTCACCTTGCTGGTTGAGAATGACTTCACTACTAGCCCCAGATAATTTTGTGCTGGAAAAGGAGCAAGTTGTACAGCTTCCTCGAGTCACCCACTGACAATGCATGCTCCATGTCCGCAGCTATCTTTTCCCAATAGGCGTTTCTATCGGCTCTTGCAGATCAGGCAGGCTCATGATGAAGACAGTAGTCATTGGACCTGACGTAGTGAGCTTCTTTAGTTCTGTTAGCGAGGTTGATACTACCACCTGAAATTCAGTCCTTTGACCCCTTTTTGGTGGTGCCTAGGGATTTGTGTGCAACTGATTTGACGTTGCTTTTAAAAGATTGCCACATCTCTTCTACTGGAGTGTTATTCAGCTGCTGATGTTCAAGGGTGCTAAATTGGTTTACACAAGTATCAAGTGTTTACATATTAGTACCTATTAGTATATCAAGTGTTTACCTATCAATTGTTTACCTAAGTATCATGTGTTTACCTGTTTACCTAGTAGTGTATCAAGATTAGTGTACCTATTAGTGTATCAAGTTAGTGTACTAGTAGTATCAAGATTAGTGTACCTAGTAGTGTATCAAGTTAGTGTACTAGTGTGTATCAAGATTAGTGTACCTAGTAGTGTATCAAGATTAGTGTACTAGTAGTGTATCAAGATGTAGTGTGTACCTAGTAGTGTATTTAGTACCTAGTAGTGTATCAAGATTAGGTACAGTAGTGTATCAGATTAGTGTACTAGTTAGTGTATCAAGATTATTATACCTAGTAGTGTATCAAGATTATTATACTAGTAGTGTATCAAGATTACTAGTAGTGTATCAAAGATTATTATACCTAGTAGTGTATCAAGATTATTAACTAGTAGTGTATCAAGTGTTTACCTATTTGTACATCAAGTGTTTACCTATTCAAAATAATTATGAAATAAATTTTTCTACTGTACATAATTGGAGACCATAATTGTTAATTAGCATAAAATAACCCAAGAAGGATGGACATACTATAAAACCAACCAACCAACCAACCAACCAAACATTTTAGGGGACATTTTTATGTAAATGTTGATGAGAAACTTAATTTTGAAATGATTTAATTTGAAGAGGATAAATTAAATTCAAATATGGTTGCAATTTGAATGTCCTGACTATTTTCAAATTTTTTAATATCAAATTAGTTGATCAAAACTGAATTTTGAATGGAATGCATATAAATGTTGTTTTTTAAATAATAATTTTACAAATGTGTTTTTTTTTAATTGTCAGTTTGTATAGACTTATTAAACTTTGGTGATCTTGCGGGAACTGGTACTTTAACTTGATCATAAGCAACCTTGTGGAGGCGCATGGTGTAATGGTTATCGTTGAAGGAAATGGACTCGGCAACACAAGTTCAAATCCTGGACATGGCTGTTTGCATTTCATATAGCATTAATACCCACGGGAAAGGTATGCATCCAACTATTCTCCCTCCAGCTATGGGTAAATAGTAGGGCAGACTGGGTTCTTAACCTTGGTTAGGTAGTCTAAGAGAAGGAAAAATCTGAATGCAAACCAGCTAAACTCTGCTTAAAAATTGACCTTGTGTCAAATCCTGCCTATGGCAGAGAGGTTGGGTAAATACATACTGCTTACTAATGATCTTTAGAAAGGTAGAAATCAGTTTCTTCTACCTTTAGCTATAGGTAAAATAGTGGGGGGCAGACTGAAATCTCTAGCCTTGGTAAGCAACCAATCTAGGAGAAAGACAACTCTGAATTCAAAACCAGTGGCAGATTTAGTAGGCCAGGAGTGGGAAAAAAATGAAGAGAAGAGTGACTCACTGCCTTCATCTTCCCACAGTATCTTACTGGTAAAGTATAGCCAGTGGAATGGCCTATTGCTGGTATCAGTCGGATAGCATGGGAGTCTATCCTCTTTTTACTAGAGTTATACCAGGAAGATTGTTTTTTTTGTGTCTGAGGTAGAACGTTACACCTACCATCAGCTCCCACTATACTGCACAGATCTAAGCTGTGCTACTCATATGCTGAGTTAGTGAGGGCCGGTATCGAACCCAGAACCTTGTAGTTCCTAGGCAGATGCTCTACCGACTGAGCTAAACCGGCCCAATTGAAAAGAAGTGTTATAAGCCAAAATGTTAGGAACAACAAAATATAATATAAAACAAATTTTAAAACTCAATAATATTTGTTTTTATTTCTCATCGACCATGATACAGGAGGATTTATATGGATAAGACATTTACTTTCTAAATGTGCGTGTCATTGCAGCCATCTTGTTTCTTCCTCCTTCCTAGTTGCTACTCATGCTCTTTCTAATGTTGCCTTATACTACACTTTTATTCCACAGTCATATTGTTAGTTAGGGAAAAGTTATCTCCCCTAACAAGAAGACATTTTGTGGTTCTATTAATGTTTTTTTGTTTGTTTTTTTTTCTTTGTTATGTACCTCATTAAAATTTTGATGACCGTCTCTTATGTAACATCATTTATATTTGATTTTTAGAATAATTCCTTTATGATTTTTTGTCAAATTAGGTATGGCCAAAATGTTGCTATAACAGCATATCCACCTTTCTTTAAACTTTTATAAAAAATCTGAATTGTAAATTGTCACTTATTTCAATTGCTCTTAAGAACAAAACCTGAAATTACAAATCAATGTTTTTTTCAATGAATTTCTTAATTATAACAAAATAAATCCTGTTAAAAAGAGCACATCTTCAACAGAAAGAAAAAAATAACGGCAAAAATGAGCCAATTTGACTGATATAGATTTTAATTTATAAAATTCTACCATTTTAAAGACTTTAAAACAAATAATTTTTCAAGTGATTTAAAGAAAAATCCTACATCTTCATAATACAGCAGAATTATGTTAAGTTTCATAGATTTTTTTCTGAGTTTTGTTGAATTTTAATACTTGCGGGTTGTTTGTTTATTAACGTGAAATTTTGTGCATACGTAATATATAATCATACAAGTTACTGGTCTCCTGAGGAATTTGGTTGTTAGTTGTCTTTTTTTTAAATTATAAATCTGTTATAAAATAAACAAGTGACAAATTATTTTTTTCTAATTTTTTAAAAAGGTTTTATCAAATTTCTACCAAATTTTTTAAATAGTTTCTCTTTCTCTTTCTTTTTTCTTTGCAGGTATCTACACATGTGAAGATATGTACGACTTTAGCTGGGCATCGATTGCAATTGGGATAATCTTCATTTACCATTTTGTACCTCTGCAAATCATTGCCAGTGTAAGAATTTAAAAAAGTTTTTCTTTTTCTTTTCTACTTCTACTTATTAAATAAATATTGGTGAGGGTAGGAAGATTTTTTTTGTTAACAGCTTAATTAAAGGGAAATAATATACATTAAAAATGAAAATAAATTTTCTCCCTTTATTACTTGGTTTACTAAGTACTAAGATCTGCCAAAATCTTGGCTCATTTTCATTTTAATTTTAAAATTAATTAAATCGATTAAGTGAGGTCAAATTTTTGTCTAAGTTGTAAAGTAGTAACATAATGAGCATCAGTAAAAAAAAAAAAATTAAAAAAATTACATATGTAATTTATTTTTAATACAATTTAAACATAATAGGCTCAAAATTTTACGGAAAATAGTGAAGACTTACTTCACTTATGTCGTAAAAAAACGTTATTTGAAGTTAAAGAAAAAACTTATACTTTCTTCTTAGAAATCAATAACAAAAAACATTAATTACACTATGTACAGAAAAATGAATAACTTTTTGATATTAATTTAAATAAAATATCTTTTCTTTTTTTTTTTTTTTCAAAACAAACAGAAAAACTAAAGAGTTGAAGAAAAAATCTTAATACTTAATTAATAGATAAAATTCATTTAAAATTTGAAACTCCTAATTTTAAGTTTTAAATATCATATTTTTAGATTCTAAAAACAAATATTATTTAATAACAAGCCTACTTTAGTATTGTTATCTAATAGTTTTTGGAGAAACCTCAATTGAAAAGTTAGGCCCCCACTTTTTTAGACAGAACAAATATTGATGTATAATTTTTTCACTGATATTCTAAAAGACAATTATATACCAAAACAACACAGTAATAAAAAAAAAATCTCTAAAAAAAATAAATTTTTTTTTTACATTTGATTTTCCAATTTCAGTACTTTTTTCTACCAGAGTCTCTCTCTCTCTTTAATTTTTTTTCTTTTATTAACACCTTCGTTCTTTTGTCTTTTATTTATACTGTAATCAGTTTTGAAAGTATATAACCTCACCGATATTTTGCACACCAAAATAAGGGGGGGGGGGTCAAAGTTAAATGATCTGAAAAAACCAGAAAGTTTTAAATAAAATAACCAATGCATTGTCAAATTCATTCATTGATAAATCAACACTAAAAATTTAATTAAAATCAGAAAATTCCCTGATTGTTAGGGTTTTTTTTTCAATCGGGGTGGGTAAATTTATTTTGTAAAATATGTCTATAAAGTCAAAATTGGTAGATCCTAGTAAGTACTAACAAAAGCATTCTTCATTTCTTTCTTTACTTATTCTTTCTCTCTCTCTCTCTCTCTCTCTCTCTCTCTCTCTCTCCTTTTCTTTTCTTTCTTTTCTTTTCTTTTTTTCTTCCTTCTTTTTTTCTTTCTTACTTGCCGTAAAACAAACCAGTACACACACACACACTTTTTAGTTATTCTTCAAACAATATAATTCAAGGGAGACCACTGTTGCACAATGTTCTTTTCTGCTATTTTACGTTGACTATTCTTTCCTTAGATGACCCCAGTGGTGGGGGTCTTGCCATTGCATGACCACGACGACAGTTTTAATCTGCGTGATTCACGAGGTGGGGGGGGGGGCAAGTAGAACCTGATCTCTCGTTTTAGAGGGGCAGGGCTGGATATATTGCCCGATGCTTGAGGCGTACCATAATGGGAATCATGATATTTTGTACTAGCCATTGCATGAGCTTCAGTCTATGCATGGCTCCCCACATTAAAAAGACCTTGTATTGATCCTGACCTGGTGGGAAGTCAGGAAAATATCCTGGCCATTCATGCTCAGAAACTAAGAGTAAGTATAGAAGTTTGGTTCTGGGGGATCTTTTTCCTTGGCAGCACCTCCCTTTTGCACAAGTTGTGTCAAGCAAAAAAATGGAGGAATATCTGAATATTTGGGTTTGATTCTCACTGGGTGCCTCATATCTGTGGTTTAATTAAGATTCAATAAGTACCCACAACTAAAGAATATCTGGTTTACAATGAAAAGTAATAAGTTTTTCTAGTTTAAGAAAGAAGGAGAGGAAATGTAATTTATGTGCATGTGTGTGTGTGTTATATATATATATATATATTATAAATATATATATATAAATAATGAAATTCGAAGGCAATACAATGCGTAAAAATAAAGACAAAAAGATGTTTTATATGTCTAATCGATTTCAAAGCAAAGCTTTATCATCAGAGATTTTTTCAGAAATGACATGCTTATGTTTTTTATTTGGTGGTTATAATTTCTCTTCATATTTCCTTTTCCTCTCCTTTTTTTCCTCTCTTTTTCTTCTCCTCCTTTATGAATGGGCGAATAACTGTAATTTCTTATTTCTCTCTTCCTCTTTTTCTTTTTAAAAAGTTTGTTGAGAACAAGGCTGACATCTGGTAAGATGTTGCAATATGTTGCGACCGTTGGACATGTCAAAGTTTTTTTTTTTAAAACAAAAATGAACAAACAAATAAAAACCGTTAATAGAAAATTTTTTACATACTTAGCTTTGTGTTTCGCTTTCACCTTTCCTTTCTTATTCTTTCTCCCTCTCTTTCTTTTTTTGTGTTATTTCTCTTCTTTTTCTTTTTTTTTCTTTTTTATCCCCTTTGTTCTCTAATTTATATATATATATGTTTGTGTGTGTGTGTATATGTGTGTATACAGGGTGGCCCAAAAGTTAACTTACCTAAAGGTTAATACTTATTAATGTTTGGGTAAAGTAACTTTTGGGTAACCATATATATATATATATATATATATACTACAAAAAAACTTGGTCCACTATTATCTCACCAAGTAAACAATTGATATTCAAAAGGTATTACAATACTATATTTGATGAGTTAGTGGTGGCCCAAGTTTTTTGTGATATTATTAGTAGAGTGCTCAACATCAGTGATTGAGCTGTTGTGTGTGTGTGTGTGTGTGTGTGTATTACATGGGAATTTTTGTGACCCAAGATTTCATGCTTTTTACGTATTCTTCAGACATATACTAAAATATAATATATATTATATTCAACCCAGAAAAATATCAGATTACGAACATAGTTTAGTTGGTAGAGCATCTGCTTAGGAATCATAAGGTTCCGAGTTCGATACTAGCCCTTGCCAACTCAACGCATGGGTAGCACAGGTGGTAAAGTGGGGAGCTGATGGTAGGTATGGCACTCCAGCTCATATGCAAAAATAATCTCTCTGGTTTAGCACTGGAGAAAAGGGGATAGACTCTCCCACTGTCTGTCTGACAATAGGCCACTCCACCAACTTTACTATGTGAAGTCTGTTACTTAAATTCAGGCAGAAAAGTTCATAGACTTACCAAGAAACTCTCATGGAATGTGACTAAATAAGGTTTATTTTTCAACATATTGATTGGTCCACACACTTTTTACATTGGTGTTGCAGTGATTGGATCCCATTGGTCAAAAACTTATCAACAGTAGATATGATGTGAGCCTATGATCTTTTCAGTCCATCCTCTTAGTACCAATGTTTTATCCAGGAGTTATGGAATCGGAACAAAACCTTTGACACTGACTCCTCTTAAGTGATTATGGTTTACAAATAGATATAAAACCATGATTTTTTAAATAATCTATTTATAAGGAATGTGCACTTCATAACTTTATACACTAAACTAGGGCCATATAAAGTGTATGACATGAAACTGCATCTAATGGTGGAATTCCAGTTTTTGAGCTTTGGGGAGTGTTGAGTACCCCTTCATTGTCTTTACTACCATGTCTATTCTGACCCAGAGTGGTAGTACTTGTTATGGGTTAAATAGATAAAGAAATAAATTTAAAAAAAGAAAAAAGAGTTTTTAGAAAAAATTTGAATACCCAACAAGAATGAATAAAACAAAAATGTCTTCAGCCAAGAATAACCCAAAGGTTGACATGCGATAAAATTCAACCAACCAACCTATAAAGTGTAGCAAGCTAGTCTAAAAGGTTATTATAGTGAGTTTGATTCTCACTGAGTGGCTCATATTTGCAATTTGGTTAAAATTCAGTAACTGGGTTACAGTAAAAAGTAATAAAATATCAATTTTTTTTAGTTTAAGAGAAGAGGAAATGTTTCTTGTATGTATGTGTGTGTCTATGTACATGTATGTTGATGTGGCATGTCTTCATGTCCATCTTGCAGACATCTTTAAACCGCAGGTGTGTTCTCCCTACTGGTCGGTGCCTTCTACTAATTTGACATACAGTAGGTCTTTGGGGATGCGGCCTTTGCCCATCCTCCTGACGTGACCAAGCCAACGCAGGCGTCTCTCACAGATGATAGCGGGCATGCTGTTCATATTTGCTCGTTCCAGCATGTCTGTGTGGGCACTTTGTCCTGCCAGCATATGCATAGAATGCAGTGTAGGCATCTGAGGTGGAAATTGTCCAGTTTCCACATGCCACACCAACACTTGGGAGGCTTGTACAGAAGACCATATGACCTGGCGCCTCCTCGTCAAACAAGGGATGAAAAGGAGTGAAAAAGAGAGGAAAGAAGCCACCACAGAAAAGAGAGACAACAGCATCTCCAGCAAGCATCACCGTTTGTTTGCATCACTGCACCAGAGATTGCCATTCAAAAATTGGTCTGTTCAGCCACTCATGCAGTTGCAGATCTAAAAAAAAAAAGGGGGGGGACACTACCTTATTGTCTTTAGTAGACGGAAGAAGGATGCCAACAACATATACATGTATGTATGTATGTGTCTATATACTGTATGTATGTATGTGTCTATATACATGTGTGTTGGTTGGTTGGATATACATGCTGTAAAATCCAATTGTAGGGATTATCTTCCCGTTGAGTTGTCTGTCCGTTTAGTTTGCTGGTGCCCGCTAGGGGGCTATAGTATTTAAGCGCCGGGTTCAAACCCTTCTGGCTCTTTTCCTGTTCCAGTAACCACGAGGCACATGGGGTAGATTTTGGTCTACCCCTTCTCGTTGTGGCTTCGCCCCCCCCTTACATTACTGTAAGTGAATTATACAGCATGGACTATTCTTAGTCTCATGTCTGTACTTTTTGTATATTTTACCATTCATGAATGTGTATTTATCTTTCTACATGTAACTTTGTTTTACCTATGTACTATCATATCCATGTACTACATTAAATGTTTGTCTGTTAACCTTCGTTGGAGTCATGTATCCAATATATATATAACTTTGAACCTTTCTTACACAATCATTAACCAACCAATCAACACAAAGTGTACATTCAACTGGAGTCAGAGTCAGTATAGTTTTACCGACTCCGACTCCAGTGACCTCTTAATTCTTTCTGACTCTGACTTCACAGCTCTGGTTTTATCTCAGTCAAATTGGCAAGGAATGTTTCTCTTTTTTTTTTTTTTTTTTTTTTAATTGTTAAAAGTTTAAGCAATGTTTGAAGAATAAATGTTTTTTCTTTTTCTTTCAGTTATCTCAGGTGAATCTCAACAACATGTTATGTCCTGCTGTGTCTGACCCATTTTCAGGGCCAATGTATCGGATATTTGCAATAATACACCAAGCTTTAAGTCTACCTTTCATAGGAAAGCTGCTCAACTGGATTGGAATCCAACTTTCCTTGGATAGGCAGAAAAAATCTAGTCACGGCGAGAATGATCAGGATAAGAAACTCGAAAATTCCGAACCAGCATCAACATTTGATTCATGCAATGATATCTCTGAGTCGTCATTATCGGAGAGTTCTGCCAATGGAATTATCAATAGTAGTGGCGGGGCTGTACTGCGGCACACAATAGCGTCCACTAAAAAGGACATGGAGGATAATGATGTCCTTGCCGATCCGAATCCAATTCCTTGTCCAGACATGTTCAGACAGAACTATGCTGTACCAGGTAGTATAATAACAACAGGTGAGAGCTTGACCCACGCAAATACAGCAGCAAGTGAACATTATAAACGGCAATAATCACTCTTTTTTTTTATGTATTGTATCATTTTTAATTTTTTTTTTTTTTTTTTTTTTTTAATTTTAGATCGATATACAGAATCTTTGACAGAATGTGTTTTTTAAAATGAAATTTTCTAGTTCATTAAATAGTTTTGAAAAAAAAAGTAAAACATTTTATTATTGGTTTGGTGGTTGGTTTTGAAGGCTATCACAATGCAAGTGTAAAGAAAAATAAAGCAACTATAATGTTGTTTGTTCTTAATATTTCGAGATAAAGATCTCCTCCTTCTGAGTAGGAGATCTTTATCTCAAAATATTAAGAAGGTTAACAAACAACATTATAGTTGCCTTATTTTTCTTTAGACTTGCATTGTGATAGCCTTCAAAACCAACCACCAAACCAATATAAACACAATGCTTCAAGCAAATTATAAAACACTTTTATTTTATTATTTATTTTTTTATAGCATATGTATTTTTTTTTTTTTTTGTGAGAAGTACGTGTGGAACAACAATTTTGATCGGAACTGAATTCGATACCAAAAAGGTTAAGTTTAAAATTTTTACCCACCTAGTTTATATCGTATTTATTATGGCAAGTAAATTTAAAAAAATATTTATAAGAAAATTGATGTTTTTTGTAAAAATCAGTATAATCTTATTTTGTTTTTTTAAAAAAATTTTTATCCACCCCCTCATAAAACCGTTGTCTGGAAGATTGTTGTATATTCGTTCTGATTTGGCAATTGTTCTAGGAAACAGAAATATCATTTCGGCCATGTTTGACTAGTTCTAATAAAAAGGTGGAAGTGATTATTCCGCTAACTCGGTCAAGTGGAATACATTGTTGTTATTCTTGAGTATTTGCTAAAGCATTTTGGCAACAAAGAGATTTTTTTCACACAGAAATATGCCATTACAATTCTGCACTGAATCAGGGAAACATTTTGTCTTATTAAGAAGGTGTGGAACAATTCTTCATAGCAGTTGTACTGAACTGGCAGAATAAGCACATCAGCCTTTTTTTATTAGAACAAGTCAAACATTTTATTTGTTTTAATTTTTGAGATGAGGCTTGATTTATATAATTTTGGTTTATCTAATTGTTGTCCTCATCTTTATTGTGGTATGTAAAAACACAACATTTTAGCTGCTGTATTCTCCAGCGTTCCTCAGGTGTTCCCTGTGTATCTGGGCATAGCAATGACCCAACCTGTGAAATCATTTTGAATAGTTTGACTGTTGGTCAAACAAGGTGTTGAGGAAAATTATTTGAATGAGATCTTTAAAAGTTCTTCGACATACCACAATAAAGATGAGGACAAAAGTCTGAAAAATCAAAATTATACACGTCAAACATGACCGAAACGATACTTCCGTTTCTTAGATCAATGGCCGAAACTGTAGATCCATTGTCTATTAGAACAAATATACAACAAAGATTTAGTTAGATTATTAAACAAGATAAACAGTTTTTTGTTGTTTCCTTAAAATCTGCTGACAAGATTCTTTTTAAGTGATTTTTTTATTGATATCTTTTTTCTTTATTGTTGTACAAAATCTTTAAAATTTGGTTTAGATTTATATCAAGACTAGAAGTGGCTACCTGGCATCGTCTGGGTAGAAGTGGGAATACAAATCCATTATTACTGAATTGTGAGTTAGATCCTTGCAGGATGCCCCATTAAAATCCCTATGTAAAAAAAAAAAACCTTGCGTTGATCCGGCCTAGTGGGGTGTCAGAAAAAAAGTGCACAAACACTTTGAAAAGAAAAATTAATGTCTCCTATTTAAAATATCAAATGCAAAAAAATCCATTCCATTACTATTTAAATTTTATCTTTTAATTATCTTCACGAATATAAATCAAATCTTCATTATTTTTGCTCAAAAAGCAAGCTCTGGTGAATGTGTGTATATATGTACTTTGTCGTTAATTGTTTTTTTTCCGGACATACATACATACAACACACCAACTGCCCTTTTTATATGTATAAGTTATCAAAATTTCTTTTTTAATATCCCAGATGCTTTCTCTTCGGAGTAGGATTGAACTTGCTAGTCAGTAGTAATAGATCTGCAAGACTAGCTTGCAAACCATTGCACCATGATGTGCTTTCTGTTCAGAGTAGGTATTATACCCAACCCTTTAGCCACAGGTAGGATGTGACAAGATCACAACTATGGGGCATCTAGCGAGGATTGAACTTGGTTTGAATAATTGCATAGGTAAGAAACTGTCAGGAACCAAGTGCCGTCCATGCTACTCTAACTTAGATATAAATGCTCTATCCATAATATTGAGCACTGTTTACTAATAGATATATCACCCAAATTATCTATATATATATGAAATAAGAAAAAAAATCAAGTATTCAGATGATTTATTTTGATTAGAAATATTGGCCAGCATTTAAATGCATGGGTTTGTATATCAAACCATCATCAGGATATATTATATATATATATATATATATATATATAACCTTAGAACTTTTTTTTATTGTGAAAAAGAAGTGAAAAGTATTAGATTTTTAATGATTTCTGAGGGGTATATTAACTTCTTTTACAGATTATGATATGAATGCTTATGGCCATAGTAATTCATAATTGGTGCTTTAAATACCCTCTCACTTTTTAACACCAACATCCTTGGCCATGGATAATATAAGTATGTTGCTCAGCATCCTAAAGAGTTGGGGTCTTGGTCAATAGCCGATGTTTGAGAAATCTTTAGATAGGAATGCCGAAGGAGTTGGGCAGTTTTTATCCTCCCCTTCATATATTCCCGAGGAGCCCTTCATTAAACTTGACTTAAATCCTGTCCAGTTGAATATCTTGTTACTTGCTGTATATTACATTTTGTTTTATTTAACTTTTGAGTATTGAATTCAGTTTAAATATAAATAATCAATTTTGTGGCTTCTACGTTTTGTGAGAAAGTATAAATACATTTCAATTGATGAAGAATAGTCCAGATTAAAAGCACCATAAAGGTAAACTGAAGACCAACTTTTTTTTAGATCTTATTTTTCTGATGCAGGTATCATTGGGGAATAAGAAAAGTTTTTGTAAACTGGTCAAAGCCTGGTCATTTACAAAAACTTTTTTTTGTTCATCAATGATATCTGCATCGAAAAAATAATGTATAGAAAAAAGTTTGGCTTTGGGTTACCTTTGCAACGCATTTAACCTGGATTGAAGAAATACTGGTTTTCATTTTATGGAAAAAAAACTAAGGCCTAAAAAAAAAAGTTTGGCTTCAAGTAACTTTTACCATGCATTTAATCTGGACTAATACATATGAACTGATAAAGAAAGCTTTTTGGTAAAGAGAGAGAGAAATTAAAAAGAAAAGAAAAAAAATGTAAAAAAAAAAAAAAAAGAAAAAAAAAAAAGGAAGAATGGGGGGTTGTTTTATCTTTTGTTCATTCCAGAATTTTTAATTGAAAACGCAAATGCCAATTGTTGTTTTTATTTACTAAGTATTATCTTTTTTTTTTTTTGTTGTTTTGATACCAAAACATGAATTTTTGTCCACCAAAGAAAAATATAATAACTGATTTGTCATCGAAAGGTGTGATATTATTTCCTTTACAACACTTGAGAAAAAAAAAAAAAAAAAAAAAAAAATGCATCCACTTGTTACTGTCTATTTGTCATCAAAATTAATAACGCCTTTTTGCCTGAACTTTTTGCTACTATGAGATCTGATGACTTTTTTTTTTTTTTTTTCTAAAGACTTTAACATTTTATTACAAAATAATGACGCAATGAATAAAAAAAAAAATAAACAAAAAGAAAAAAAAGGTGGTCATTTCCAATCCATAATCTCGGCCAAAAGAACTGTAAAATGCGTTACCCTGAAGAATGGCAAGAGGAGAAACTCTTTGGAACAGCCAGCCAACGCCTTGGGGGGGACTTGATCCTACAGCCAGCAGCCTTTGAACCAATCTGGCAGAGTAGAGAGGCTGTTCAAGGGCCTAAAACATCAGACGTCTCAACCATAACGATGACTGTCATGTAACTTTTGTTTTATTGTCCTGTACATAAGTATACTAATTAAGTTACTGCTATTAAGTTATTAGTCACATTAATAGTAAACCCATATTTGGATTATTTATATGGAAGCTTAGATTAAATTTTCATTATAAGCTTCTATCGTTTTTTTTGGTTTTTTTTGTTTTGATTTCTTTCTTTTTTTTCTTTTTTATAAACACAATTGAAAGTTGAGTGCAAAAAAGTAAAAGATAAACAAAAGATCTGTTTGAATCTTGTTCAAGTGGATATCACACCTTGTTCAAGTGGATATCACATTTGTTTCAGTGGATATCACACCTTGTTCAAGTGGATATCACACCTTTCACAGTGGATATCACATTTTGTTCATGTGGATATCACACTTTGTTTTGTAAAGACTTTTAACCAATTTTAACCAATAGGCTGCATCAAGAAAAGAAATGGGCGGGTGGGGGGGTGCTGAGAGAAATCTTTGTAAACTCACAAACCTTTTAGGCTTCATTAGACGTTTACCAAAATAACTCCTTAACCAAAACTCAATGCAAAATTAATATCTAGTCAGTAATTTTAAATATTTATTTACCTATTTTTACTTGTACTCTGCCAACTTAATTTTTAGATTCTTTTTTAATTTTTTTTTTTTAACTTGAAAGTTGAGTGCAAAAAAAAAAGAAGAAATATACAAAGATCTGTTTGCATCTTGAACAGGTGGATATCACATCTTGTTTTGGATATCACATCTGTTTTGTTATCATATCTAACAAATTTTAACCAATAGATTGCATCAAGAAAAAGATGGGGAAAAAAAGAAGAAATCTTTTTAAAATAAAAACTCTTAGACTTAATTAGGTGTTTACCAAAATATTTCCTTAACCAAAAATCAATGCAAAAATAATCTAGTCAGTAATTTAAAAATATTTATTTACCTATTTTTACTTATTATTGATTTTTACTTCTATTTTCAGCCAACTTGATTTTTTAGATCCTTTTTGAAATTTTAAAAATCACAACTCATTTTATTATCAAACTGCAACAAGCAAACAGCATGAATTGGAAATAAAGGGTTAAGTCAACCAATGAGTTTTTGTAGCTCAGTTGGTTAGAACATCTGATGCATGTAAGCAAGTTTCTTTAAAGGAGATGGGCGTTTACCACCTTCATTGTTTCTTTGTAGATTGATGGACAACTGAGTCGTGACAAAAAAAAAAAAAAAAAATGATGACGGAAAGAATTGTCAAAAAATAATGGTTGATGATGGTTCATTTGAAAAATAAAAAAAAAGATATGAATAAAATTTCTGTTTGTTAGTATTTCTCAACCTTTTTTTTTAAAAAAAAAAAAAAGAAAATTTTTTTTCTCCTTTTCCATCAAAGTTACTGAATAAAAAAAATGATATTTATATGAAATTTGGCATTAACAATCCTTGTTTTTAGAAGATATGTTTTTTTGAATAGTAATTTCTGTTTTCATTTCATTCTTTTTATACTACCACCACTACTTCTATTACTACTACTACTATTATTATTATTATTATTATTATTATTCATTTATTTTTTTATTTAAATTTATTTTTTCTTTGAATTTTTTAATTTATTTTTCAATTTTTCAAAATTATTTTATTTTTTTTTCTCTAAATTTTATTATTATTTGAAAAATGTATTATTATTATATTATTATTATTATTTATTAAAAAAATTTTTATTTTATAGTTCTTTTTTTCGATTTTGTTTTCATTTTTTTTTTTTTCTAATATTATCACTATTATTTTTTATTTAAGATTTTTTCTTTTTAGTTTTTATCATTATTACTATTATGTTTTTTAATTATTATTTTATTTAAGATTTTTTTTTACCTAATTTATTTTAATTTAATTCTTTAGATGCAAACATACAGAAATAAGGTTGTACAACGTACCAGCTATTTTATTGCACCTTTCCTAATTTCTTGGAGACTTTCAGACAGAAATTTCCAATCTCCAATTTTCTAAATAAGTTTTTATTTTTTTATTCTTTTAAAATTTATTTATTTGACCAAAACTTTTTATCAATACCAAAAGTGTTTCAATCCCACTGATAATCCAATATTGAAACACAACGAAACACAATCAGCAAAATAAATAATCTATTGTAACCAAATAAGTTTTTTTTTTCCTTTTCTTTTCCTTTTCTTTTCCTTTTCTTTCAGGTCATAGGTTAATAAAACTTTCACCCTCCCCCCAATTCTCACTTTGAATCACTCCTTAAGTACAAATTATCGGGTAACCGACATTATATGATCTTCCTACCTCACTGCATTTATATGCTTGTAAAATCAGCAGTGTTATATTCAATCTATTTTACTTGTATGGATAGAATCGACAGTCCAAAATTCTACTAATATTAATGCTCATAGTAAAACTGATGATTTATTTTTCTCAGTATGATGAAACTGTAGGTTTATCATCACACAAGGCACATTTTGTCTTGCTACTGAGTAGTAGTTCACTAACCAGGAACTTTAGATACAAGCTCAATTTCTTAAGTGGGTTTGAATTCAGAGTTTTCCTTCTTCTAGACCAGTTGCCATTCTAAGGTTAAAGAGCCCAGTCTGCCCTACTATTTACCCATAGCCAGTGGGGAGAATATTTGGATGTATGGGTATTAGCACTATGGGAAATGCAAAAAGCCTCATCCAGGATTTGAGCTTGAGTCTATTTCCCATGATGGTAACCTCCCTACTCCTTCCCAATATGTTAGAATTCCTGTTGAGTATTTTAGTATATATATATAATATATATATATATATATATATATATATATATATACACACACACACACACCAACCCCTCCGCACGAGCTGGATGCGACACAAGGTCAATTTCTTAAGTGGAGTTTAACAGGTTTGAATTCAGAGTTTTCCTTCTCCTAGACTGGTTGCCTAACCAAGGTTAAAGAGCCCAGTCTGCCCTACTATTTACCCATAGCTGGAGGGAGAGTAGGATTCATACCTTTCCCAAGGGTATTAGCGCTAAGTGAAATGCAATTACCACGTCCAGGATTTGAACTCGGGGCGACCTGTCCATTTCCCATGACTTTAACCATTACACCACTCGCTTCCTGCAATTTTAGTATATAAGGTGTGTGCTAGATCCTCACTCTTACTTATAAACTAGGCGAGATTATGTGATCTATTTCTTGGCCAACCACTGGCAGTACTCTGAGGCTGATACAATACTTAAACCAACCCTACTGGTCATAATACTGTAACACTCATTGACAACAGACATAGGATTAAATCACTGGACCTTTACCAATACGCGGGATAGGACTTATCCGCTTACCAAAGGATTCCATAACACAGGACTTTCTTTAAGCCCTTTTCAATTGGCCAGGATGGCACTTAAAAACTTTACAATTCCAACCTTCTCAGTCAGTAAAACATCCAAGAAATTGCAAGGTTCCAGGTTCGATACTGGTCCTCGCCAACTCAGCATATGAATAGTACAGTTCAGGTAATCTGATCTGTGTGGTAAAGTGGGGAGCTTACGATAGGTGTGGCACTCCACTTCAGCATAAAAATAATCTCCCTAGTCTATCGCTAGTGAAAAGGGGATAGACTCCTCTCTGTCTGGCTGATACTGACAATAGGTCACTCTGCCAACTTTACTTTTACTTATAGGTCAATGTCAGTAGAGCACCCACCTAGGAATCGCAAGTAACACAGATTGGGTATAATCTGATCTGAGTGGTAAAGTGGGGAGCTTACGGTAGGTGTGGCACTCCATCTCAGCAAAAAAATAATCTCCCTGGTCTAGCGCTAGTGAAAAGGGGATAGACTCCCTCGCTGTCTAGCTGATATTGACATAGGCCACTCCACCAACTTTACTGCTAATTTTTGTCCTCAAAATAAGGTCTTCAAAATCTGACCTACACACAAATGGATACAATAAGTGAGGTAAAAGTCTTCGGATGCTGTTTATGAAAAAGCCAGAAGGATGTGATGGCGGAAGAGCTTTGACTTTAAACTATGTCCAATCCCTCCTCACTCTGGCAAGGTGGTCAGAGCTATGCTGCCTGGAACTAAAGTTTCTGGTACAGCCTCCCAAGGTGGATTGGTCTGTCGTCCAGTGGTATTAGAGCCACAACCCAGCTAAAGGGGCTCCGGTGAAAATCCAAAGGGCATCTCCATTATCGTCAGGAATCAACAGTTTTATCATTGCATCTGTGGAAAATCTGCCACAAACAAGGATATCTCCTCTGACTGAATTTGGGGACTGCTTGTGAATTTCCTATTCACTTGTTACTCTTTTCATGAATTCACTATTTTGTTAATTCGGGATACGGTGAATTCATTGGATGGAGTCAGCTCAACCGATTCAAGGTGAATGCCATGACAACAACAAACTAGACCTTTAAAAAAAAAACCCAAAACCCCACTATACTCAGAGGTTTGGTCAACTTTATCTTTACATATGATTGTACGTTTATGCAAAAAAAAAACCTCCCCGGTCTAGCACTAGCAAAAAGGGATAGACTCTCTCGCTGTCTAGCTGATATTGACATAGGCCACTCCACCAACTTTACTGCTAATTTTTGTCCTCAAAATAAGGTCTTTAAAATCTGACCTACGCACAAATGGATACAATAAGTGAGGTAAAATTCTTTGGATGCTGTTTATGAAAAAGCCAGTATACTCAGAGGTTTGGTCAACTTTATCTTTACGTTTATGATTGTACGTTTATGTAATAGTGGCAGTTTTTGGGTTTGATCAAAGAGTGCTATAAATGTGAAGAATGCGATCTTTGAGGTTTTACCGGTTCTGGGTTTGATACCAATCCTTGTCAACTGAGCACATGAGTAGCCCAGCTTGGGTAATCTGATCTGTGTGGTAAAACATCCAGGAGCTGATGGTAAATATGATGCTCCACCTCAGCAAAACAATTTCTCTGGTCTAGCATGAGAAGAGAGGAGAGACTCCTTCGCTGTTCAGTTGATACTGACAATAGGTCACTCTGCTGACTTTACAATGATCCAAAATGATTTCCCAGGTTGTATAGATAAGGAAGGCCAGAGGATACAGCGTCCGAAATGTGTTTTTACATGCCACAATAAAGATTAGAACAAAAGTCTGAAAAATCCAAATTATAATTGAAGATAATTGATGAGGTAAACTTAAGTGTAAAAGATAGCAATCTGGAGAGACAGACAGACAGACAGACACTGGGAAATGTTTGAAAAGATTCTTCTTTAGTATTATGGAGTTAGTTGGGTGTTTACTTGTTTTTTTTTCTTTAACCCCAATACATATGGTCTTTTCTTCTTGTTGGTTGTCAGGCTGAAAAGGAATGAAGGAAGGTAAAAAACAAAAAACAAAAAAACAAAGAGCCAAAGGTTACTTTTAAAGTTCAACTTTTATTTCCAGGTTCACAACTGTTTCTTGGGGAGGAATTTTCTTCCCGAGCCAGTAGTAACAGTCTTAGGGGAACTGCCATGAGGTTATTTTTGGCACCAAGAAGTCCCTCTTTTCTGAGCATGCCTAGTGGTTTATCTTGTCAGAGGCCTCCTGAGGGATTTTTTTTTTGTATTCATTTTATTTTGTGTTTTTTTTAAAATTTCATTTAATTTTATTTAGTTTTATTTATTTTAATTTTATTTTAGTTGTTTTTATTTACTATTCAATTCCCTCAGTATTCTGATAATGAGGCTTTCCAAGGATAGTTGTATCCAAAAAGAACTAAATTTTGGTTATCACATTCTAAATTCTTTTTGTATTCTAATAATGTTCGTTTCCAAGGATAAGAAACTAAATTAAATCAATGTTAGGTAAAAAAAAAAAAAAAAAAAGAGTTATCTCCCTTAAATCTATCTCCACATGTTCAATGATTTTGGTTTAAAATCCATCTGCATTGTAAGCTTATTTCAAAAGGTGCAAAATGTACAACTTAGCAATGTTGACAATAATTTCACAAGAAGGGAAGGATAAAAAAACAAAAATACAATTAAACCAAAACATATATTTGCACAAAAGTAAGCCTATAAATAATATCTATGGCATAGAGTAATTCTCTTCACACTAACATCTTTTTTAATTACTGTGAATATTTGTGTGTATAACATGCACCCTTAACTTTGGACTATGAAATTCAGGAAAAAAAAATCTTCTTATGTATAATACACAGTGACTTTTTAGAATTTGTAGCAGCTAAATTTAGCATTTGTTCAACTTTTTATCAGTTCATACTGACTAAAAATAAGAATTCATTCAGTTTACATTATATCTTAAAACACAAAATTTACACAGTATTTAGAACAAACACACAGGCATGTTCACACAAAAATGCTTACAGTAAAAATAAGCTTACATAAAGAGAAATAAAATTATAATCAAAAGCACATTCCAGTGGATATTTCTCTGTAAAACACATTAGTTTAGATTATAGATAACTTACTTTTGGTCATTCTGTCCTGAATATGATCAGGAAAAAAAGTTGATTATATAGTTTTTGTATATAATACACATTCCTAATTTTTGGACTGAAAAATCTGGAAAACTAGTTTATCAAATTTACACAAATAGTTGCAGTATTTATTTTATGCTAGTTCTCAAGTTGGCTTTTGGAAATTAACAGAATACAGACTATGTATACTCGGCTTTCATATCCATTATTATCAAAATCAATATGTAAAAATCAATGGAATTGATATGTGTATTTAAAAAAACTTAAGCCAAAAGTTGCAATATTTTAATTTCTTCATTAATTTAAAAAAAAAAAAAAAAAAAAGAAAAAGAAAAATTTCTTGTTTAGAAAAAAATTAGAATTCTTTTCAAATATCTTTAACTCATTCATGCTCATGCAGTCTAACTTTCCTCAGGTAGAATATTCAACCTCAATAAGGAAGGAGTCTTTTTCTATTGAAGCTTAAAGGTATTATATATATATATATTTATATATATTAGACAGGAGGTTCTTGAAAAAGTGATAAAAAAAATCAAAGCAGCAGTAATATAAGTGAGATCAGTCCAGAGTTTAATTTCTTGTTGCTTTCACTGCTCAACAAAGACAAAAAAACTTCCAGATAGAATTTCTGTGTTAAACAATGAAAATAACTGAGAAAAATTTCATACAAAAAAAAAAATCTTGTGAAATTTACACATTGCAAAAAAGATAACTAAGTTATCATAAAAAATTTTTTTTTTAAAGTTTGATATGTTTTTTTTCTTCTTTTTTTTTTTACTTGGCAATTTGAAGAAAGGAATCCAGATAAAAGAAAATGTCACAGGATAAAAAAAAAATGAATCTTAAAAGTATTAACAGTTTATTCAATAAATCCCTTACATCTCATTCGAATTAAAAACATATTTCTCTACAAAACTTAACACTAACTGGCCACTATGAATCAATCGGGACCTTTTTCCTAGCTAAGATTGTGACTTTTTGTTTTTGCACTCGGAAGAGATCAGCAAAAAAATCTTGGTGCTACTTTGATATGCGATCTAATGATCTGTAATGAAATTGCTTTCGTATGCGATCTACCTTTTATATTGTGATTTATAACAAGAAATGTTATATTCATCAAGAACAAGGGAAATACTTGTATCAGTTTTGAGAAAATGTTTGGTTAGACAGTGTGAAACATTAGTGGATTTTCTGTTCTAGCATTGAAGTGCCAGCTAACAAAGTACTTAGTACTTCAAAACCACACAGTAATTGTACATCAACATCACACACTAATCCAGCATTTTCATTAATCTCAATAAAATAACCTGCATTACCTCTTTATTAATATTAAAATATCTAAAAGAAAAAAAAAATGTTGGCTAAATATTTAATCAATTATTTTCAAGTTTGGGTAATTTTAATTTTTCAAAGTAAATGTATAAAAATATAATAATGTTTTATTCAAGCCCTGATAAACAAATGGTTGGCATCTTTCCGTCTACTAAAGACGATGGCATAGAGTCCACTTTGTATTTAAAATTTTTAAAATTTTTTTAATATATATCTGCAACTGCGTGAGTGGTTGAGCAGCACAATTTTTGAATGGCAATCTCTGGTGCAGTGACTGCGAACACTTCGGGTGGCCAGGCTGGATGCCTTCGTTAGATCTATCAATGCGGTGCAGAGTGGCATCCACTTTCCCGACACCCCTCCTGCAGCTGGTATAGTGAGATCATGTCCATGGTTGCTCGAAGCCACACTGTGTTCCTGTATAGGTGCAAGATGCAAAGTCTGCAGACGTGCCAGTGTAAAACACGTGCAAGACTTCTCAAACTATGCTGAAGTCATTCCGATCTCCTTTATTCCTGTGTTCCTGTATAAGGGGACGATGGTAGCGTCCCGCTTGTCCTGAGGGATGTGTTCATGCTCCCAGCAACTGCAGAGTCGTTAGTGTAGTGGTTGAAGCAGTGCTGCTCCATGCCTTCAAGATATTTGCTGGTATACTGTCACTCCCGGTTGCTTTCTTATCAGCGAGGCGGTCCTCTCCATTTTGTAGTGGAGAACTACGTAGCCTGGGCAGGTTGTTATGGAGGATGAGCTGTCGCCCTAGCAGCAAATACTCCCTCTCCACACAGCCGTTGTGGTCCAAAGGAAAGGTAGGAACCAATGCGGTTTGGCAACGATGGTGCCGCAGGAGTTGCTAGGGAGTAGCATAAACAAATAATATTTGACTTTTGTAGATTCTGTTGGCATGTAGATCATGTACTAAAGTAACACTATTGCCAAAAGCCTATGAAAAAACCAGGGCTAAGGCCAACTAGTACTGCGCAAATGGTCTTTGTTTCAGAAAGTTATCTAAGAGCATACAACTATGCCTAATATTCACTCCATACAAACTAGGCCTAGCCTTGTAACTATCCATGGATGGTGTGACTTCCACCCTCACCCTAATATTAAATCTAAAATTTAGATCCCAGAAAGTTGTATTATGAGGTCACACCATACACAAGATATAGACTTTGTATGTGTAAATAGTTGACCAAGGCTAGGCCTAGGCCAACTGGTACTCCTACAATTTCCATCTGCAAATAGTCTTGATTTAGGTTTCAAAAAGTTGCATGATATATGAGTATATAGAATAATTCAAAAAGAAAAAATAATTAAAAGAAAATTTTAATTAATGATCAAAGAAATTCCAATTATTTAGAGATTATTGGCATTTGGAAAACTCTGCTTAAAATCAGCTGTGACATTCATAGTCCAGGTTAAAAAGTGTGGTAAGAATAACCTGAAAACCGTTGGTTAAATAAAACAGCTGTAAGTAATTTAATTCTGGGACTATTTTTGCATTTAGTGTATTTTTCATTTTTTAATTTTTTTAAGGCACTGATTTGAAAAATTTTTTTTTTTAGACCTTATCCTTAATTTTCTGATGCAGGTATCATTGGGGAACGAAAAAAGTTTTGGTAAACTACAATTTGATTTCTTAAATTAAATTTCAATTTTCTCGTTCCCCAATGATACCTGCCTCAGAAAAATAAGGACTAAAAAAAAAAGTTTGGTTTCAAGTTAGCCTTACTGTGCTTTTCAACCTGGATTATAAAAGAAATTTTGCTGTGATTCATCCAAAACAACATTTTAGGGGAAGAAAAACTATTCCTGTTTTATTTGGTTGGAGTTAGTTTCATGCTTTGTGATAATATTCGTTCTTTGTACTGGGTATTTCGAAAGTCTTCTCACCCTTACATTTAAAAAATTTTTTTTTTTTTTTTTTTTTTTTTTTTAGAGGCCAAATAAATGCATAATGCAACCCGAAATTCAAGAAAATAATTTAATTAAAAAAATTTTTTTTTCAAAGGTAAAATAATTACATCACATATTTTATTAAAACAAAAAATCATGGTTATGGTCAAGTCATGTTGAAAGCATTGGTTCCCGCCAGATCACTGAAGTTAAGTGATGAGTCTGTTCAATACTTGGATGGGTGACCATTTAAGAAATAAAGACCATTTACAGTGAAAAACTGAAAATCAAAAATTAGTTGATTTGGCATTAAATGACCCGAAAAGGGTTGATATGCCATAAAACGAAAACAACAAACCAACCAAAATATGATGAAAGTTAATAACAATATGTAGGGTGATAAGATTTTCAGATCACCCCTTACAACCAAATGTTGGCTTAATACATTATTTAATGAGATTAGATTGTCACCCCTACATTAATTACATGATACAACCCAAAATTCTAGAAAATAATTTACTCTTTGAAGATATTTTTTCAGAGTTAAAATAATTACATTGCAAATATATAATATTATTAAAGCAAAAAATAATGAAAGTTTAAAAAAATATGTAGGAGTCACAAGACTTTCGGACCACCCTATACAAATCAAGTTGCAGATTTATGCAGTATCTAATGAGATTAAATTGATGCAAATAATCAAAAATAATTTTTTTTTTTGATTCATCAAGTTTTAAAACTCGTAGTCTTTATAATCTCTAAGGCTAAATTTATTCAGGGCATCTAAAAAAAATCTTATAAAGTTGTATTAAATAAATATGGCTGCTGTTGGTTAAATAAAACAGCTGTCAGTGATTGAATTCTGGGACTATTTTTGCCTTTATGTTTTTTTTAAAGCTTTGCTAAGGAGGTATATCATTACTTGCCATAATATTTTTAACCTGACTTATTTTCTCAACTATCATTCGTTACTGCAGTCTTAATTCTTACAAAATATTATCATCGTTTTGCCCTTATTATTTTCTTTTAGAGCTGTAATAATTTTACAATCTCAATTTAGGAAAAAAAATGAACATTTTTATGACAATATTTTGAGCTGAAAAAATGTTAAGCCAACATCACTAATGGCTTTCTTAAGTTATTTTAACATTTTAAAATTTATTATCAAATTAAGATATATTTATACAGACAAAAAATAGAAATGATAATGAAATAGAATGATTTATTTGATATACTAAGATATTGATATACACCATCTTTTTTAAGTTAAAGAAAAATAAACATTTTGATGTTAAGAATAGAATAAGTTGAACATTAAAACCCCTTTTTTGTTTGAGGAAATAAAAATAAAATGTTTTTATTATTTATTTAAGTTAGTTAAATAATTGAATTAATAGAATTACCAAATTCAGTCTATGTTCTGAAGAAAAGATGAAAGATGTTGCTAATGGAAACGTATGGTATGTTAAAGAAAAAGGAAAAACAGGGTGTCTAAAAAAATATTCTATTCATCAACTAATTATACAAAGCTGTATTAAACAAACTAGCAAAAAAAAACAAACTGTTTTTTAAAAAAAATTTGAAAAATATTGCGTGAAGGGGGGTGGACAATAAATTAAAACGTTTAATATTTTTTAGAAAATAACAACTTACTTAAAAAGCATCATATTCACTCCACTCCACTGAGAATTTTGTTTTGTTTTACGACAGTAAGGATCTCCAAAACGTTTCTAAAAAATTCTGATTCAATTATTCAGATTCTTATCTTTAGAGAAAAAATTAAAAATCATATGAGTAAAATATATTTCGTTCGTGTTTTATAAAATTAAATAAAGGAGGGGGTCGACCTAGTAAAAAATATTTTAAACATAAATTCATCTAAAGGTGAATAAGTATAAAAATTTTCATGAAAATTTGACAATTAATTGATTTTTCATAGAATTTTTTATATTTTTATGCAGTAATGATACTGACTTTAAATTAAATATTCATTGATAAACTTAGTTAATTCCTGAAATGACCGTGACGTAAGCAGTGACGTATTTTCAGTTACAGACAAATAGAGACCGAATCTCTATTATTAATAATAATAAGATATGGCCACAGTTGGTTAAATAAAACAGCTATAAGTGATTGAATTCTGGGACTATTTTTGCCTTTAGTGTATTTTTATTCATTTATTATTTTTTTTTTAAGGCTTGGATGGTTTCATAAGATAAATATAAATTCACTTTTGCATTTGAGGTTATATTTTTCACCAAAGTATTTTTAAGAAAATAAGAATAAAAGCAAACACACTTTTAGTTTTGCTTTTCATGTGGGATATATTTTGTCTTGTATTTTTAGAATGTTTATTCTTAAGATGTTCTTTTCTGATTATTCATTAATGTAGATTAGTGGTTCCCAAACATTTGTTACATAATTATTAGATTCCTAATATTTGTGTACAGTAGTGTAGAAACCAAAATGGCTGTTATAAGTTCAGCCGGCGGCCTTGAAGGATTGAATGACAAGGCTTGACCTCTTCCTGATCCTTCCGGTGGATACCGTGAGAATTGGTGGAGAAGACCCTCTTCCGGTTTAGATTAGAAAGAGTTTTAGTCAGATCGGCCAAAGCCACGACGGTGGTAAGTCGTGTTATGCACGGTGCCGACTCAATCTGTGCAGGTAGTCTGGTGGGGATTTCAGAATAAAATATGATCTAAGTTAAATCGAAGTCTTGTGTTATTATCTAAAAACTACCAATGACATAGGGCTTCTGATAAAGAGAAATCCCCAATGGAAGACCAGACACGAAGTCTCCAAGGCGAAGTCCAGACGCTAGAAGAGACGCTAGAAGAATAGAAGTAAGAAAGTAAGGAAAGAGAGTATACAACACATTTTGTGGGGTACAGCCCTATTGGTTCCACAGTAGGTTCGGTTGATTTTTCACTTTTTTAAACATATCAAATTGTCCAGGGGCGCAAAAGTTGTGTGTTAGTATACTGATACCAAAAACTAGATCTCTTACTTGTGCCATTATTTGAGGAAATAGCATCAAAGATCATCTACTAAAATGCACCAAAAATCCTCATGTTCACAAAATTTAGCCTAGAAATTGGTTAGAAAATAAAGCAATTTCAGTATTTAAAACAGAAGAGTTTGTCATTTTAAACGAAATGAATAAAATTTTATAACTAGAATTCAAATTAAAAATATACCCCCATCACCCTGACACCTCTAATATGCCGCTTTTTACCTGATAATTAAGCTGTAACAGTGATAACACTTTAAAAGTTTGAAATATATTTCCTCAAACGAAGGGAAAGTTTTGAAGAAAAATATTTTGCGTGGTAATTCTTTATGTTAATTTGCATCTTTCACTATATGGGAGATATTACAGTTCTAAAATCGACCTACCCTATTCCCCAGGCATATCCCAAGAGCCCTCTCCCTCCCACATGCTACGGATACACACTTCTTTCATGGTATTAGGTATCTACTGAAAAAAAAAGAAAACACTATCACTACAACAGCAACAACCAATGCTATCTAGGTTGTTGCAGACGCAAAAGGCAGAATATGTGTCACACAGTAACCAGATCAGATGGTATCTGCTGTCTGGTCTAGTTGGCGTATGTGGGACATATCCTGTCCAAATCCATCACCCTCATATTCAGACATTATTTGTCTTGATTTTTGGGATGAGGCTTGATAATTTGTATTATTTGGATTTTTTTTTTGCTGTTATCTTCATCTTTATTGTTTTAATGTTTTGCCTGATGTGACCTTTGACCTTTGACCTTTGACCTTCTTCAGGTATTTCTAGTTGAACTCTAATCAGGAGACTTTGAACTGAACCCTTTATTCAATCCATTGGAGTAAATTGTTCTCATTCTGTTAACCAGTTGGACATATGAAACAATGGATATAATGGTTGAGTTAATACAGTTCTAAGTGACAATCATCTGTAGGCTGCAGGTTCAATCCTGACCAAAGGTGATAATAACATAGAAAACATAGCTTAACACTTGTATCCAGTCATGGTTAATGGAATGAGATCAATCTACCCTAATGGATTAAATAAAGGGTTTAATTCAAAGTTCCTTGAAGGCTCTCGATTCCGATGTGAAGGTTACCGAGTTCCACAAGAAATACCTGAAGAAGGCCAGAGAGCACATCAGCCAAAATGTTTTGTATATAACAATAAAGATGAGGACAACAGTCCAAAAAATCTAAGTAATACAAATTTTCAGACTTTTAGCCCCATTCAAATTTTAGCCCCCAAAATAATATTAAACCGTCTTTTGGTGTATAATGTTTATTCTTTTGAATTTAAAAAAAAAATATTTTTTTTTTCATCTTAGAAGATTTTGTTTCTAAAAGAGTTTTTTTACAAAATCTTTAACAACAATTATTTTTGTAATAAACATTTTTTTCTCTGAATTTTTTAGATGAGGCTTGATAATTAGTATTATTTGGATTATTCAGACTGTTGTCCTCGTTTTTATTGTTATCTGTACAACATTTGGATTGAATAAAGGGTCGGGTTCAAAGTTCCGTGATGGCTCCCGATTTCGACAAGAAGCTTCCTGAGTCTGGCAAGAAATACCTGAAGAAGGCCGGAGGGCACATCAACTGAAATGTTGTACAGATAACAATAAAGGTGAGAATAATAGTCCGAATAATCCAAATAATACTAAACATTTTTTTAAATAACAATGCAATTATTTTTGCAATAATCTTTTGTTTTTTAGATAGAAATATTCTGAGATAAAAACAAAAAAAAAAGAGAAGATTCTTTGTGTGATATACAGACTATTTAATATTTTTGGTGTAGAACAAATTTAATGGCTGGAATACACTTCTGATTATAAATTGAAAAAAAAAAAAAAAAAAAAAAGGCCTACAAATAAATAAAAATATTGGAGTTTCCCAATTACAGTATTACAATACACTATTGGTATTTTATAAGAGAATTTCTTTTTCAATCACTGATATTTCTATCTAGTGGTGAGGTTCCAAGAGCTGATGGTAGGTGTGGCGCTCTATCTCAGATGCTAAAGAACAATCTCCCTGGTCTAGTGCTAGTGAAGAGGGGATAGACTACCTTGCTGTCTGGTTGATACCGACTTTAGGCCACCCCGATGATTTTACTTTTTTACTTATTTAGATAAAACAAAATTTAAAAAAAAAATTGCAAGAACTGACAAAATTCCACCTGAATGAAAACAAGTGTGCATACATATGTATTAGGGATGTTCATTGACAGCGTGTAAAGGAAATCAATGTGTATAAAGCACAACTGGATTAGATTTTGCATGTAAATAAGTAAGAATCTATGGTAGACCATATGGTAAAACTATACTGTGTATTTCATGAGTTCGGCTCATCAAGGGAGATAACTTTTTTCAATACGTTTGATGATCTGTAAATGAAAATACAATTGTTAGTAATCATTTTTTAAATATATAATAATCTCGGAAAATATGTTGCACAAAATTGCACATTTTTAAACTTACATTTTTAGATTGATTAAATAAAGTTTTATCTATGATAAAAATATTGAGAGCAACAAGCCAACTTCCAGACGTTTCAAAATTCAATTTAAAATTTTTAATTGAATAAAAATGGGCTAATTGAATCAGAGAAAATACTTTTATTTTTGCATCAATTAACAGAAATAGAAGTAGACAAGGTTAGCTACAATAGTATTTTCTGCTACTCAGGAAAGGTACAAGGCGAATATAAGTTGTATATTTGAGTTAATAACTTTTATTGGTGCAAATAAGAGAAGTGTAAGTTAAGTTTTCACAAAGTGTTTGTGTAAGAGTTCGTACAGTTCATACTAAAGTTGCCAGAGATGTTCACTCGGCAGGAATTATCATATAATGTATGAGACAAGGGTTTACTTAGCTCTGTAGAATTGTATTCTATAATAGTTTCTTGTTGCAGTAGTCTGTTGAGTTGTCAGTTTGCCTGTTCTGTTCGTTGAATTTGTCTGTTGAGTTGTCAGGTCTTACCCGTGTGGGTGCCTAGACTGATGATGCTAACCTTAATTCGGCCGCTGCAAAAAACTGGTCCGACTTCAGTGCCTGCGGATTCTATTCTAATAATTTAGGGCTATCTACCCCCTGGTGTCTGAATTTTCAGGAACTTATTAAGGGGCAGATAACCCAAATTTCCGATACAATTCAAAGAAAAATATTGTTTTTAAAACTACGGAAAAAAAACAAAAAACGCTACTAAAATTATTTTTTGAGTTTTAAGAAAATAACTTTTACATTTTCAAATAATTTTATTATTTTTTTTCAATTGAATGTATTAAAAAGTCTAAAATTAAAATCTTGTCTTATTTGAACATCATTAACTCTTAACATCCTGTTGAGAATTTTGAGAAGTCCAGAGCCCAATTCTTATAAGGATTTATCAAAAAATGACAAAAATGTCCTTTTCATTTAAAGTTACCTGTTATTTCCCTTAAATCAAAGACTTCTAAAGATGTTTAATATTACAATTAAACAAAGACTATCATTTGGGATAGTTTAGGAAAATTAATGTGACTTCCGGCCAGGTGGAATGAGGTGGTATAGGATGTTAAGAGTTAAAAAAAAAAGAAATCCAAGAATTGATCAAATTCCTCCTGAAAACAAGTGTGAATACGTATGTATCTTATTTCATGCTTTTTAAGGTGTATTCCACTTAACCCAATACCTGCCAGAATATTTAATCTATGTCAACAGATCCACCCAATTTATGAGATATTTGATGAGATCTAAGATATAAATGTAGTAATTTTTTAAAACATTTTCCATAAATGGGTTAAAAAAAAGTTATTGTAAAGGTGTATGAATTTTTTTTTTTTTTTGGTTAAAATAATAAAAAAAATGAAAGATATTTTTAATTTTTCTCTTTATCTCGACTGTTCTCTTAGATGTAAGCATTTTATAATTCTTTTTTCAAAAATTTATTATTATTATCATTAACTAAAGATATGTATTAGGTGATGCAAAAGTCACTTACCATTTAAAAAATTGAACAACTTATGCATAAAAAAAGGTAAGGAAATTTTCTATCTATCTCACTATGTTCTCATCTATCTATCTGTCTATCTATGTATCTATCTCACTCTGTTCTCATCTATCTATCTCACTGTTCTTATCTATCTATCTCACTCTGTTCTTATCTATCTATCTATCTATCTATCTCACTCTGTTCTTATCTAGCTATCTATCTATCAATCTCACTCTGTTCTCATCTATCTATCTATCTCACTGTTCCCATCTATCTATCTACCTTCCTATCTATCTATCTCACTGTTCTCATCTATCTATCTATCTCACTCTGTTCTCATCTATCTATCTACCTTCCTATCTATCTCACTCTATCTATCTATCTATCTCACTCTGTTATCTATCTATCTATATCTATCGATCTATCTATCTCACTCTCTTCTTATCTATATACCTAACTCACTCTGTTTTTATCTATCTATCTTCCTGGTTTTCACTGCATGTCCAACCCAGGCCGAGATGAACAACCCTCCGGGTGCCAGTTCTGAATTTAATAAACGAACCCCTCACCTCATGGTCCCATACTCAATTGACTTAATTTTTCTTAACACCTTCTGACCATTTTTTTCTTCCCAAATTTCCAGGTGAAATCCCATCAGGTGAGTTTTCCTTTTTTTTCTGGTCAGAGACCAGACACAGTTTTAACCAATCTCATTTTTATGGAATCTGGCTTCTCTTAAAAATCTGGACATTAAAGGTCAAGTGGTCTGGAGTTTTTTGACCATTACCTTTTTTTTCTTTTTTCTTTCAAGTCTAAGTGATCTTATGTTTAATGGATTTTGTGAACTTTCAAACAATTTCTCTTACACACCCACTTGTACATATATACATGCACTAGCAAAAGTACCCGTGCCATGACCAGACTAATTTATTTTAGGAACACCAGTGAGAAAGGGAGAAAACAGGAGTAAGAGAGAATAAGAGGATAATATTTTATAAAAACTTAGAAAATCGCCAAGAATATTGCAATGTTTTTTTTTGAGGGGGGAAATACATTTTTTGTTTACATTTAAAATACTATTTTTAATAATGTAATCCTAAACTTGTTTTTAAACATAATTTTATTTGAGACAGACAAACACAGAGAGAGAGAGAGAGAGAGAGAGAGAGAGAGAGAGAGAGAGAGAGAGAGATATGAACAGACTGGGTGAAAGAGAGAGAGTACCTAGCCTGTTGAGTTAAAGTGAAATGTATTGGTCTAATTCATTTCCTTTTTGACCCAATTTTTCATTACTGAGAAAAGTTCTAGAAATTGGTTGATTTTTGTTTAATTATTAAATTATATCACTTAATTAGTAAAAATCAAAAAACAAATTTTGTGTGTTTCTTAGTTAGAAACACATTAATGTGTCTGCGAGATTTCAAATCAGAATGACATCTCTTTTTGGAGTTATAAGTCAACACGTACATACCAGAAACATTCTTTTATATATATAGATGGATGTACATATACACAACTACACTCTTCCAGTACTTTCCTCCCAGCTCACACATACACACACACACCTACATACATATCCATATAGGTCTTATTTTATATCTTACTGGGCTACATAACATTGCTTATTATTGGAGATATATTGTGAATGATATCTAAAAAAGGAAAAAAAATTGTTACGAGCCAGTACCAAATTCCATTATATATACTAGCAAAAAAAAACCTTTCACTAGCTACACACCCCATCGGGGGGAATGAAAAATAAAAAATAAATAGATAGAACTCCCACTGCCAACTCCTGCTAACACCAACAATTGACCACACCTCCCCTATTCATGACCTCCTAATTCACCAGTATGAAAATGTTCACCATTGAAGTAAGAACTCAATTCAATGTCCTGAAGAAGGTCTAACAGACCGAAATGTTATAACGTCGACATCACTACCTACAATAAACATCCGTTTTGTACAATATCCCGTGTTTGTCTACCATTCTCCATATATCAATATATATATATACATCTCCACATATCAATATATATATATATATATATATATATATACATCTCCACATATCAATATATATCCACATATCAATATATATATACCTCCACATATCAATATATGTACATATATATATATATATATATATATGAAAAATGAATGGAGTGTGAAATAAATATTTTAGAAAAAATAAACATGTGATATTAAAATTCGCTGACAGAAATCTGTTTCGACCCTTTATTGAAGTGGTCTTCATCATACCGTCTCTCTATCATACACACCTCGCTCTTCACTTCCATTCATTTTTCATACTGTCTTTTGAAAAAGCAAAAATACCTGGATTTTTACATCTTTTTCGGTGAATATTGTGGTCTGCAGTGCTGGAATTTTTTAACTTTTTGATACTTTCTTATACATTTTTATACATATTTACATCAAACTCTTTTGAGTTTTCTTTGTGGACTATAATGTGTCTGATTTAATAAAATAAAATAAAATTTATTTTATTTTATTTTCAAACTGAATATGCATTTTCAAAATTTAAAAAAAAAAAAAAAAAAAAAAATTCTGGATATGAACGTTTCATCTGTACCACTTTTGTCTTATAACGGTCCACTCATACCGTCTCTCTATCATACACAATAAAGGGTCGAAACACATTTCTGTCAGCGAATTTTAACATCATGTGTTTGTTTTTTCTAATATATATATATATATATATATATATATATATATATCCACATATCAATACATATATATATATAAACAATACTTCACCCAAACCAACCACCCTAGTATCAAATTCTTATAAATCCTTTTCTAGTCAAAAAAAACAAAAAGTCCTTTTTGTGTGAAGAAGAGAAAGATTTGTATTTAAATGCTTGTCTATATTTGTTTCACTTTCTCTAAGATCAGATGGAACTCATTTTCCCAACTTTTTTAGAAATGACACACAGCAGTCAACTGATTTTATAAGCAATAAAGAACTACTGTATATACACGCATATCATATGACTTTCTGAAGACGGAATTTTTAGCCTAATATTAAATTGGGGGGGGGGGTCGTATCATACACAAAATAAAAACTAGGCCAACTGTTGAGTAATGGTAATAAAGGGCTGACTCCATACTTCCCAGACATTCAGGGCTGGAACCTCACCACCGAATTTAATATGAAATTTGATTAGTAAAGGCATAAATTCATTTCTTTTATTTTCAGATAATGGTAAATAGTAGGGCAGCCTTTATAGGACAACCAGTCCCTGTTTCATGTAAAATAGAGATGATGTGACTACAAATATTAACAAAAAACACCCTCCAGGCAGTGTAAAAATAAATTTTTAAAAGATATTGCCTCACCAGGGTGGAAATTAAATAAATAAAATAAAACGTTCAATATTTAAAAAAAAAATTACTTAAAAAGCATCTCATTCACTCCACTCTATTGAGATATTTGTTTTGTTTTATGACAGTCAGGAACTCCAAAATGTTTCTAAAAACTTCTGATTTAATTATTCAGACTCTTATCTTTATAGAAAAAATTGAAAATCATAACGGTGATTCGGTCTGTGGGGATGTGTGGGGTGGAACTTTATATATATTAAACCAAAGCTCCAGCTGAGTTTTGAGTTTTAGTTTTGAGCCCAAGCAGTTAGTTTGAGCCTGGCAGTTAGAACCAAGAGTTGAGAGCCAGTGGTTGAGAGATGCACTTGGAACTTGGTAGCTGAGAAAAGTTAGATCACCTTTAGAGCAGAGAAGACAACTTTAGCAGAAGTCGTGACTGGAAGGGGAGGTGGGAAACTCCCACCTCTCGGCTCGGCAGTACATAATGGAAGAATGACTGATGCAGAATGAATGTGAGTACACACCATCCCTCGTCATTTTGAATGTTCACCTGAATTTGTTTTGTCTTGTTTGTTCCACTCTTTCTCTGTTGATATTTAATTGTTAAACCTCTTGGAGGGGAGTCCCAAGGCAGCATTACAGACACAAAGGAGGGTCAAGCTAGCAGACGATCATGGCTAGTAAAGTTGGAAAAATGAAAAGTTGTTTAACAATGTTCCATCTTTGTATGTTGTATAATTAAATGTTATATTGTTAAAATTGACTTGTCTTTTTCCCTACCGAATATTCTGTGTTGGGTTACCCTCTGTTGGATAACCTTATGCATTATTAGAGTACAGGTGTTAGCTATGAGTAAGTAAAAAAAAAGAAGTAAAGTCGCCGGGGGTGGCCTAAAGTCGGTATCAGCCAGTCAGCGAGAGAGTCTATTCTCTTTTCACTAGCACTAGACCAAAGAGATTGTTTTTCCATCTGAGGTGGAGCGCCACACTTACCATCAACTCCTTACTTTACTGTACAGATCCCTGTACTACTCATACACTGAGTTGGTGAGGGCCGGTATTGATCTAGGAACCTTGTAGTTTCTAGCCGAACACTCTCCCGACTGAGCTAACCCAGAATTCAAGAAAAATAGTTGTGGTTACATTTATAACACTTATAGATCACTAGCAGTACCTGTGGATATACTACAGTATGAAAATTTAATTAATACAATGTTTCATGTTTACTTAAAAGCTATTGCAAAATATTTCAATATCTCAAAAGTATAATAATCTTAATTTAACACTCTCTCTCTTACACTTTTTTTCTTTCTTTTCATTATGTTCAATTTAAACATATTAGCGTTATCGCTTCCGCATGTTTAAAACCCTATCTTTCCCCCAATATTTTTCTGTGTAGCCTGTCTTTTTTCTTCTCTTTCTTTCTTTATAATAAAAACAGAATGGTCCATTATTTTAGCTGAGGTGACGACACTCATAAGAATTCAGCAGAGAAGTGACATCAGATAATCAGGATTTACATTTCTTCTTGGATGATTTGGACAGTCTCATTTCTAACCAGAGGGTGTTACAGGATGATAACGAATGGAAGATTTAGGAACAAGTGTATTATTCATAGATCATTATCAGCATTGAGTATACCTGGTTTTTTTTTACCTATCATTATGTAATTGTTCCATAACTACGCACGAGCAAAATCATTTTCAGTGCAAACAACTTTATAACATCGAGGAAAAAATTGTTTTCTGCAAGTCTGCCTATTTTTACAACGATCTGTTCACAAATAATGATACTATGAGCTTTTGAATGTACAGGCCCATTTTTAGCTGTTTTTTTACCAAATCCTTATATGGGTGCTAGAAGGCGGTGGCTGCGGGTCTACATGTCCTGGGAATGACATTAAACTCTATCTGATGGTGAGGTTCTAGTTCTGGAGGTTTGGGGAATGTGGAGCACCCCTTCATCACCATTGCTCCCTGGTCCACTCTGACCCGGAGTGGTAGTACCTGTTAGGGTCCCATCTATGGGTTAAATAGAAAAATGTATTTATAAAAAAATTGTATTATCCATTAAGAATTGATTTATTTCAAAACTTTATCGGCATTAAATGACACACTGAGGTTGATATGCCGTAAAACAAAACAAACCAAAACCTTATGGGAACAGAGGGGTTTGGGCCTAGAGTTGCTTCTGGGAAGTTAAGAGTTAAATTGTGCCGACAGCATGGATCTCTTTGACTCTTTCCTCTGTATTGGCCATCACGCCTTACAGGTCCTCAGAGTTGATCAATGTAGATTTTTGCAGGCTGACCCCCACACTAGTGTGCCCATGTGTATGTGTTTACAGGGGAGAACATCACTTAAGAGCTTGTTGCTGCTTCTCTAGCAGTGTGCAGCATGTCTTGTTTGTCTTACCCGGATGGTTTGTGCGATAGGAGGTAAGTGGCCATACAATTGCTTTTTTATGCTGCTTCCAGGATTTGTTCAAGACAGCATGCAGCATCTTTGTATAGTTCCCATCTAGTTTTCTTCTCTAAGCATTCAGTTAGATTCCAAGTGGTGCAGCCATACAGTAGCATTATCACGGTTATAACTTGGAAAGATTTTTACTTCATCTTATCAGAGAGATCAGATTTCCATATGATCGATAACACTGGTTGACATTTTTGTCTGACTCAAATGTTGTTAATCAATGGACACATTTCTAGGCAATTGAGTCGAAAAAAAAAAAAAATTGACCGGTGTAATCTGTCTATAGCAGCCCATGCCTTTTTTATGTGTATATTGACATCACTTTCTGTAAATGAGATATTACTACCTAGGTATGTGAACTGGTTTACCAATTTCAGAAGCTTACTGTCCAGTGTGGAGATGTCTCAATCTTGTTTGTAACACGAACTCTGTTTTATCTGAGTTCACATGGAGGCCAATGCCTTTTGCTACTTTCTCTAGTGATTCAGCACGTGCAGGTGTATTTGCTAGATTATCTGCATAGTCTGCATCTGTAATCGTTTCTGCTGGATATCGCCAGCCTGCCTTTTTTTCCCCCATTAGATCTTATGACATTCCTAGTATGTAGTCTAACTAATAATAATAATAATAATTCTTTGTAAGTAAGTTGTCAGGCGGCCTAAAGTCGGTATCAGTCAATCAGTGAGGGAGTCTATCCCCTTTTCAATAGTGCTAGACCAAGGAGATTGTTTTGGCGTCTGAGGTGAAGCGCCACACCTACCATCAGCTCCTTTACCACACAGATCCCTGTGCTACTCATATGCTGAGTTGGCGAGGACCGGTATCGAACTAGGAACCTTGTGGTTTCTAGCCGAACGCTCTACCGACTGAGCTAACCCGGCCCTATTCTTAATATCAATATTTTGCATACTAGTATTCCTACCTAATACAAATCATTTGCACACATGGTTTCAAGTAACTAATAATAATCTTTTGTAAACAATTATTGCTTCAATTTTCCTTAATACAAATAATTTGCACTCATGATTATATGGTTTATAGTAGATATTCGATTTACCACTTTTGTTTTTGCACAATTATATTTGAATCATTTTTAAACAGGTAAACCCGTCATTATCTCAAAGAGAACTGAAGCAGGACTTACATGTAGGAGTTGTTCCCCTTGAGTTCGATTCGATTTGTACTTATGACATTTTATATATTATTGTGGTGTAATGGTTAGCAAGCTAGTCTTGCAAATCTGTTACTACTGAAAAAACGAGTTCGATCCTCACTGGATGCCGCATACTTGTGACCTTGTGTCAAATCCTACCTGTAGGGTAAATAATTTTTATTTCTTTATTTTTCATATACATATTCTGATAGAATGATCTCAGGTTTTAGAACAGAAATAAAAAAAAGGCAACAGAGATCCTATTAAAAAAAGAACAATATTTGCAATTTTTTTTTAATATACTGATCACTTTGGTTTAAGGATCATATCGTCCAAATGTTCATCCTCACCAGCTATGCTCTCCTGAAAATTCACCCTCAAGTTAATACAGGGTCTGGCAGGATGATCTCTTGGGTTTTGAACATAAATTAAAAAAAAGAAAAAAAAAAAAAAGGAAAAAAAGGCAACATAAATCTTATCCAAAATTGAATTGGACCAAGTCACCAATAGGCACCCCAGGTGTGAGCAGTTTTCAAAAGAACAGAATTTTGCTTTTCACCGCAAACTTCTGGTTGTAATAAACAAAATCAACAGACAAATTTTTTTTTACATTAAAATTTCATACAAACCAAAGAAACGCATGATGAGATGAGACACCCTGGAAACCAGAGCTGTGGGGTCAGAGTTGTGAAGTTGGAAGCAATTCAAGGGTCAATGGAGTCAGAGACAGTATACATAAGTACATATTTACCAATGCCTCTGCACGAGCAGGATGCGACACAAGATCAATTTCTTAAGCGGAGTTTAACAAGTTTGAATTCAGAGTTTTCCTTCTCATAGACTGGTTACCAAGCCATTGTTAAAAAAAGCCCAGTCTGCCCTGCTATTTACCCATAGCTGGAGGGAGAATTAGATTCATACCATTCCCAAGGGTATTAGCGCCATATGAAATACAAATAGCTTCATTTCCTAAGACTCTAACCATTAGACCACGTACCTCCAATCGGAGTTGGTATAATTTTACCAACTCCAGTTGAATTTACACTTCTTTGTTAACATACTGAGGCAAAATATCAATTTAATGAAGTTGTTTGTGTTTTATCTGTTTTTCCTCAATTTTTTATTAGCATCTAATTCACCAATATATTGTGTACCTCAGTACACGCTTCTTATGAATAGATTAGAAAAAAATCATGGTTTTATATTTATTTGTTGGCTATAATCACTTAGCTCAGACAGTAGAGTGTCGAGCTAAGGACCACAAGGTTCCAGGTTTGATACCGGCCCTCGCCCACTCAGTGTACGAGTAGCACAGGGCTCTGTGCGGTAAAGTGAGAAACTGATGGTAGGCATGGCGCTCCACCTCAGATGCCAAAAACAATCTCCTTGTCTAGCACTAGTGAAAATGGGATAGACTCCCTTGGTGTCTGGCTAATACCGACTTTAGGCCACCCCAACGACTTTACATAAAGAGGAGTTGGAATTGGAGGTGCCAAAAATAGAGGAGTCAGTCAAAGGTTTTGTGTTCCAACTTCACTGCCCTGCTGGAAATGCATGATGGGATGAGATACCCTGCATTCTAGCACATATATAAAAAGGGTTGGGGGTTGCCATAAGGGCAATAGGGTTGGGACAATCATATAGGTGCTAGGACTCGACACGACCAGCCAATTGATCGGAGGGTGCCTCTCTGACTCCCCGTCTGGACTAAGTAAGGGCCAAAATAGAGTGTTGCATGTCATGGACTGCTCAGCCACCAAGATTTCATCCTTAAGCATTACGGGTCGCCACTCACGGCCAACAGGTGTTCCCATTTTAGCTGGAAGGGGGGGGTCTTATCCTTCTGCAGAGATGCAGTGTATTCTCAAGCCTCAGCTGACAGGGCTAAGATCAGTGGGAATGAGCTATTCTTGTCTATCCACACATGTATGAAGACCCCGCATTAAATTGACCTTGTGTCATATTTGCCGTTGTGAAGAGACTAATAACTTTTTTCTGGTTTGATTTGTTTATTTAATGGCATATCAACCTGTGTGGGTCATTTGATACCAAAGCCATCCTTGTAGAAGAACAGCAGTAGTACTATTTAATCCATAGCTTGGGGGATGAGGGCTTTCATACCTTTCCCAAGTGTATTAGCCTGGAAGTGAACATAATAGTGTGACTGGAGTTTGAACTCACTACAATGTTGCATGTTATCCACTATGCCACAAGGACTTCCCCCTTTTCTCTGGTAAGCTGTTTGTCAACTCATATCACAAACAAGGATTTTATATACAAAATTTTATTTGTATAATTAAAATTACATGAAAATTTATTAAGCTGCTTGGTGGAAAGCATTTTAATTTTTTTTTTTTTTTTTTTTTTTTTTTAAGGAAGACAAAAAAAAAAATCATTTATAAAAAAATAATGTTGGAGATAAAACAATATTAGGAAAAAAAAGACAGAAATGAAGGATAGAAAAAAGAAAAAAAAAAAAGAAAAAAAAAAAAAAAAAAGCGAAAAAAAGAAAAAAGGAAAGAGAAAACCGTTATGGATCAACTTACTGATTTAGCCATGAAGTGAAAATTCTGCAATAATTTATCATTTTTTGTTTTTTTTGTTTAATGGGGTATCAACTTTAGTGGGTTATTTCATACCAAAGCCATCCTTATAGAAGAACAGTAGTAGTACTATTTAATCTTTAGCTCAGAAAACATACCTTTCCCAAGAGTATTAGTCTGAACTTGAGCATAATAGTGTGACTGCAATTTGAACTCGCTTATAACGATAACACAGTTCAGCATTATATCAACTAAGCCACGGGGACTCCACCCCAATAATAATTAAAAAAAAAAAAAATCTAAAGTTTTTATTTTATTAACACTTAATTTCCAATCCATCACTTTATTCTCATGGCAACTATAAACTTTGTAGATTGCAGGATTAATATTATTCACATATTGTTCACTTTAAAGTAATAATAATAATAACACCGAGGGAAGGAAAGTTGCAAATACCTGGAAATCTGTCAAACAAAGATGGACCCCCCCCCAAAAAAAACATCAAGGAAACGACTGGAAAACAATCTCTGCAATAGAGACTTAAAGCAATAAATATCTGAGTAGTCTCCCTTGTGAAGTACTTAGGACCCTTCCTCAACTGGACACAAAGGAGCTCAAAAACACTATCCACAAAATGAGAAAACCGATGACAATGTAATTACACCTGAGAAACAATATGGACAGACTATATGTCAAAAAAAAAAAAAAAAAAAAAAAAAAAAAAAAAGAGGGGGAAAAGGACTTGCTAGCATAGAAGATTTATGTTAATGCAGCAATTTAGGCTTAGTTTTTATGGCACATCAACTCCTTATGGGTTATTTGATGCCAAAATTTGATTAATTTCTAAATGTTTGGTTTTTATCATTTTGGGATAATATCAGATCCTCGACTCCTGTTAGTATCGGTAAGTTGTTTTTTTATGGCATATCAACCCTTTTTGGGTCATTTAATGCCAAATCAAGTCATTTTGATAAACAAAGGACTCAGGTTGCTTACAGTACCTGCTCTTGCTCAAGTGGTCACCGAATTAAGTATTGAACAGGCTCATCACTGCTTAACTTCAGAATGACTTGACAGTAATTAGTATTGGATAGGAATGCTTGAACTCATACTGTGTGCAAACAATTATTATTATTAAATAGGAACAATTACTGAAAACCATACAATTGTCTATAAATTATCAATATTAGATAGGAATACTCAAAACCATACAAGTGTATGCAAATTATTTGAGTTAGCTAGGGATACTTGATATCATATGGAGACAACCACATAATTAGTGAATACAGAAAACTTGCACAGAAGGAATACAAAAACAGGCATGATTGTGTAGAGGTGATCTACTGGGAACAGTGCGATTGACTGAATTTTGACTATACAAGCCAATTTTACCAGAACATGTCCTTGAAAATGAGAGAGACAATTCCCTGGGAGTTTGAGATAAAAACAGACCCCCCCCTCCAACCCAGAACAGATGATTTGGTCTTGCCGGAGTTAACAAGAAAATAACTTATCAGTTAATTGACCTTGCCATTCCAGCAGACCGGAGTTGAGTTAGAGGAAAGTGAAAAACTAGATAGATACCTGGACCTTGCCCAAGAACTGAAAAAATTATGGAGGATGAAAGTGACAGTGATACCAAAAATAGTTGGAACCATTGGAACAATCCTAAAGAACTTAGAAAAGAGACTGGGATAGCTGGAGATCTGCTGAAGGATTAAGCACAGTCTAGACCACAGAACTATTAAGGATCAGCTAGAATACTGAGGAGAGTCCTGGATAACTTAGAAGACTTGTCACTGGTGTGAAAACTGTGAAAGAGTAAAATATAATTATGGTATTATACAAAGTTAAAAAATTTTTTCATCATCCTCAAATTCCTTACTTCAGAAATTTTTTTATAGCTAAGTAAGTGATAAAGAAATGCACTAGAAATAACTTTATAAGAGAGAGGTATTTGTTTGGTTTCTTTGCTTAATGGCATATCAACCTTCATGGGTTAACTTTGAACCACGTATCTGAAGCATAACAGATTCTCAAAGATACGTGTTTCAAAGTTAACTGATCTGAAAAAAATGTAAAAGCTTTTAAATAAAATAACTGGTGCATTATATCTTTTATTCATTAATATATCAACACTGAAAATTTCATTAAAATCGGTTAATTCCCTGATTTTTGGTATTTGTTTCTTTCGGTGGGGTGACATACGATGGTGGAATTTAGGTCCGTTAAGTTCAATTTAACTGGAGTTCATACCTTTCCCAAGGGTATTAGTCCGAAAGTAAACATAATAGAACCAGTGGAGTTTGAGCTCACTATGATGTCACAATCCAGCATAATAGCCATTATGCTACAGGGACCCCCCCCAGAGGTATTTGTAATTATAAATACATTAAATAACAATTAAAACAATACAGCAAAATAGCATCTTTACAATATGGCTGCATTTCAGTATTGACCCAATAACGAGAGAGAGAGAGAGAGAGAGATGAAGAAGTTAGGGGAAAGAGAAGATAAATAGAATAAAAAATAAAAAAATGGGAAGATGATGTAGCTGCAGCTGTTGTCAACCTTCCATTACTGTTGTCGTTCTAAGGGGACTGTGCATCCGAGAAGAGAGTAGGGAACCAATACTGCCTCTCCCCTTCAGCCTGATCATCGACCCAGGACAACCCTTCTTTCAACATATACTCCTGCCACAAGAAGAAGAAAAAAAAAAATAGCCATAATAAATACCAAACAAACAAATTTGCATTAAGAACAAAATAAAAACTTGAATATTATTTGTCTGAATTTTTCAGATGAAACTTGATAATTTGTATTGTTTAGATTTTTTGGACTGTAATGTAATATTGTTGGAGTTTTTTGATATAAGATGTACTCCAATTCCCACCCTGAATTTATAGACTAGCTGTAGTCATGTGGTTTATTCCTTCGCCAATCACTAGCCATACTGTGTGGCTGATACACTACTTAAACACTGATACTGGCCATAGTTCTTACTAGCACTCATTAGGGACTTAGAATACTCAGGACTCTTTACCAGAAGAACCAAAGGATTCATTATCAGAGGATTACCAAGGATCCAATTCCACTGGACAAGCGCTCTTGCTTGAAGGCCAAAGGATGGCCCATAAAAACTTAACAGTTCTCATCTATATTTATATGTACTCAACATTTTAGTTGATGTGTTCTGTGGTCTTCTTCAGATATTTCTTAATGAACTCAGGAACCTTCATGTCATAATTGGGAACCTTCACAGAACTTCAAACCGAACCCTTTATTTAATCCACTGTGGTAGATGATCGGGTATAAGTGTTAAGCTATGTTAAGTATTCTGTGTTATTTTTGCCTGTAATCAGGGTTGAACCTGCAACCTACAGATGATTGTCACTTAGAATTGTGTTAATTCAATCCTTATATCTGTTGCGACAAGAAACACCTGAAAAACTCTAGAGGGCATATCAGTTGAAACATTGTGTATATAACAATAAAGATGAGGACAACAGTCCCAAAAATCTAAATAATACAAAAAAAAGTTAAAAGATTTAAAGCTATGATGAAATGGCATGAACCCTGGATTCCCTTACCATCTAAATATTACTTACATATATAATAGACTACTATCTTAGCTTACTGTCAATAGTTTTGAGTAGTTATTAATTTTTGAAGAATTATTCAAACCTTATTATTGTAGTCCACATATTTTGACCAGTATATTCTCCAGCCTTCTTCAGGAGTTTCAAAAAATTTGATTTCATTTGAGATGCACAGGGGTTTTGTGAAAAATTCATATCATTTTGTAATCTAATGACAAATTCTTGTTCAAATGATCTCAAATTTGAATGGCATCTGTAGAAACAACTAAAAATTCTCTTTAAACAAATTTCCTATTTTCATGAATGACATTTCTAGAATTGAAAAACAAAAACCATTAAACAATTTTTCATTGTTTGTACACATTTATATATACTTTAAATATACGCTCCTACATTTGGGGTGCTGGTGGTTGTCGTCAGTGATGTTATCCACATGGGTCATTGGGGAGTTTCGGGTCTTCCAACATCAGACTTCCCTCGCCATGCTGACCCTATCAGAGGTGATCACGCCCTGATATCCCCACCGACATTAGATGCTAAAAGACGTTTGACTTTTTATTATTTTGGATGATTGTAATATATATATATATATATATATATATATATATATGTATGTTGTAGTGGGGTCCACATATGCTTCTTAGTTTATACATATATATATGTCTATAATATATATTGTTTGGGATGAAGCATTGGGTGTGAAATATAAGAAACTCAGTTTTTGAATGTTAAGTTTGTTGCAGTTTTCTGTATGTAAGGTGTGAACTAGTTCCCCGCCTATACTTATAGACTGGCCAAGGTCACGTGATTGACTCTTCTAACCAATCACTGGCAGTACTACTGGCCTGATAAGATGCTTAAACTCACCATATTGGTCATAATTCAAATTGCACCGTTGGAGGACGCACATAGGATTACCGGGATCTTTACCAATACTTCCGAAGGACTTATACGATTACCAGTAACTGAGCACACTTTAGTAACCAAAGGATTCACATTGTTGACGGACTCTTTATCAAGGATTCCACCAGATAAGCGCTAATGCTATAAGGCCAAGCAATGGCCCTTAAAAACTTAAAGTTTCGTTTTATTTTGTTATATTTTGGGGATGTTTATTCCCCTTTGTCCTCACACTTCCTGTAGATCTTTAGTGAAATTGAAGAGGTGTAGGTTAAACTTTTGCAAAGCAGAGGATTTTAAAAATAAATCTAAATATGCAGATGAATAAGATGAATAATAGAAAGAGAAATGTTAGCAAACTTACCAATGCTTGATTGCTCTTTCCTTCTCCCATTTGAGTGTATCCACAAGTCCTGATACAGTTACATAATAAGATTTCTAAAATAAAAAAATTAAAAATAAAATAAAAAAATCAGCAAATATCAAGCAAATAATAACTTCTCTAATAATAAATGCAAATTTCAATATGTCAGATTTTTTAACTTTGCTCCTAGAGGCAGCAGCCCAACATATCATACCATTTGGAATCAGTCCGACTTTGTGAGCAAATTAAAAACATTGCAGAAAAACATTTGGATCGGCAATCTTGAAATTTTGGATTCTCAAGTTGAAATTGCTGAAAATTTTTTTGCCGTTTTTGTGTGACAAATTTTTTGTATGATCATTTTTATAACTTGGAAAGAATCAAAATTAATTGTGAAATCCAGCGAATGTCACTCATCTATCTAACATATATAAAGGGCAGTTGTGTGTATATATGTATGTCCGATTGAATCTATGAAAATAAAACAATTAACAGCAAATTAAATATATATACACATTCACTATCACCAGATCTTTCTTTTTGAGCAAAAATAATTATGATTAGATTTATATTTGTAAAGATAATTAAAAAATAAAATTAAAATAGTAACAGCATGGATTTTTCTATCATTTAATATCATAAGTAGGAGACAGGAATTTTTCTTTTTCAGAGTGTGCACTTTTTTCCTCCTGACATCCCACCAGGCGGAATCAATGCAAGGTCTTTTTTTTTTTACATAGGGATTTTAATGGAGCATTCTGTGAGGATTCTAACTCATGATTCAGCAATAATGGATCTGCGAGACTCCCCCACTTCTACCAGGTGATGCCGGGTAGCTGCTTCTTGTGAAATATTAAATTGGTTTGTATGGAAAATAAGGACCTACGTATAACAAATTGTCTTTAAATTAAGTGGCAGAAGAAGAATTATCGTTGAACTTTTAAAAAGGTAAATCTCAAGGACAATCATTGAAAGTGACTGGGCTTCGGTAATCTGAACATTAGCTACATAAATAAGAGTAACCTCCCCTTGTTTATTTCACTTTGAAGAAGCCATATGTTTTAGTCGGCCATTTTCATTTCACTGTAAATCTACACTGAAAATACGAATTTGTTCGAATCAATACAACTGCATGTTTTAACACAAAAATATCATAAAATGTGTTCTTAATTGTGCTTGTGCATTATTTGAAATGAAATTAATTATTATTAACACATTTTATGATATTTTTGTGTTAAAACATGCAGTTGTATTGATTACGGTGAAATGAAAATGGTCGACCAAAACATATGGCTTCCTCAAAGTGAGATAAACAAGGGGAGGTTACTCTCATTTATGTAGCTAATGTTCAGATTACCACAAATTATTTATACTGACCCTGAATGGGAAAACCAAAAATGTTGTTATCATACAGCTTAGCAATAAATTCCAAATAGACTAATTATATGATTGTTTTGAGTAAAAATGTTTAAGTTTAATAAAAATTTAATATGTACTCAATACATAAAGTGTCATTGTTTGGGCTGTAGTCTCAATAAAGAGCTCTCCACAGTAGCTAGCGTAATTGCCACCATCAGGGTGGCTTTTAAGCTAGTAAATTTTATAAGGAAATACTGTTAATCAACAAGTGGATGAAACATTTGTGTCAGGATGAGTTTTAGTGATTGGCTCAGCTAATAAAATAATTTAACATCTTCAGTGCCAAATGTTTCTCCTCCAGACATGTGTAGGCAAAAAATAATACAAATTAATAAAAATATTAAAATGAATAAAAACTTGAAAAAATTTAATATTAAAATTTCACAGTGAAATTGACTTAAAAAAAATGTCTTCAGTTTTGGTATTAATTTTTAAAATCGAAATGAAATGAAATGAAAATTTTTGAATATTTTTTTCTAAGAGAAAAATCTGATAAATATATTTTATATTATCCAATTTCACGGCAAAGTATTCAAAAGGCCTGTTTCAATCACTGATTGGTCATGTCAAGCCCTAGGCATCTATATGATTGTTCCTACTGTAATTTGCTCTTAATGGCAGACTGCCATCTTTTTTTTATCATTATATGTGGCTAAAAGGCGATGGTGAGGATCTTAGTGTCCTGGGTATGACGTTAAACTGCATATAGTGTTGAGGTTCCAATTCTGGAACTCCAGAGAGGCGGGGTTCGGTCCCTTTATTTGCCATCATTCCCTGTTCACTTACCAGAGTGGTAATACTGTTTAGTCCACCATAAAAGGAGTTAAAAAAAACAAAAAAACAATATGAATTTCAGTAATTAATTAAACGTCCAAGGGTTGACATAGAGTAAAAAGTCCAACCAACCAACATTTGTTTATTTATACAAAGTGGAGGGAGAAAATGAGACAAGCTTAACATTACAAGAAGGGGATGTGTTAATCAACAATGTTTTTGGCAGTTACAGTTAAAGTAGGGAAAATGATAAAATCTCTTGATACTGAATGTGGTGACATAACCATTTTGTTGCAAGAGCAAATTGAATGACTGAAAACCCCCCCAAAAAAATCAATTACCTGTGCATGTGTAAAAAGTGGTTTGGTCCATCGTCAATTCACCGGGGACGACTGGATAAGAATGTTTTACCAATGGGATGAATTGTGGAAAGCCATTACATCCAAGTTTTTATTTTTCGGTTGCACGCTAGTAAATCATCTCTACAAGAACAAGAAGACAGACAAATTAATGATGTAAGAATAGGATATTAAGGGGGCAAATTTTTGGGAACTATTGGATATTAAATAGGAGAATTTGATTGTTAATAGAAAAAAAAAAGAAAAAAAAAAAAAAGGATGGGAAAAAAAGTGGAGAAAAGAAATGGAGTGGGGGGGGATTCTAAATACAACCTGGTATAACCTCATATAATGGGAAGAATTCTGGCTGATCATGATTGGCTGCTGGCATGGTCCTCCTTTTACATAAGTTTGGAAAAGCTATCACTTGCTCAAAGTACAGGATGGGTCAACACTCGGGCGAGAGGATCTGAAGGGCTAGCACTTGGAAATCATCAATGAACGGGGGGGGGGGGATCACTGACGAACAGTCCCAGTTAAGTTATATATATATATATTTTCAGAGGGATAGAAAAACATCTCGTGCCTAGAAACTCATTGTATATAAATCTTGTATATATTCTGTGCAAAGATTTTAATGGTTGATGTAAGAAGAATGGTATAAAGAAGAAATACCAAAAGCAAACATAACAAACAAATAATTATGAATCAATACTTGTGCCTGGAGAAGGGTGGCAGGATTTTTGCTAGTACAGAGGTACGTTAAATTCATATCTGCTTGTTAACTCAATTTACTTGTATATCAAATCAATGTTTCGCATTGAAATAAACTAAAGTCATTAATCTGTTCCAGAAAGACTCATGATACAATATAATAGGACTTCATTTGAACAAGGAGTTCTGAACTTTCTTCTTCAAATTTTCCCCCATGGCTGTACCAAATTTGTTGGTATTTTTTTTAACTGTATGATGGGATATTTAAAGTTCAACTATCTATTCACTCAAAACTATTCTATTCAATAA